>OX422217.1:323136174-323872007 GCA_949130495.1 Sambucus nigra
AGT
Organism: Sambucus nigra; assembly: GCA_949130495.1. Classification (NCBI taxonomy): domain Eukaryota; kingdom Viridiplantae; phylum Streptophyta; class Magnoliopsida; order Dipsacales; family Adoxaceae; genus Sambucus; species Sambucus nigra. The sequence continues at coordinate 323,136,178 of OX422217.1, forward strand.
ATTTATTTTCCAGCACACTATTATAAATAAATACTAATACGGCACCACTAGACTCAACTACGATGTGTGCATACTCTGCTATCAAGTCCCGGTATATCTCGTACTGAATAAGGACAATCAGTTCGGAATACTCTTGAACCATATAAATACAAGTCACACATATTAGAGGTGAACATAGTTCAAGCCTATGGGCTACGCACATACCTACACACCAATATGACCTTCAACATTATCATTGTCACAGATAGTCCGTACCTAGGTTCTATGTTCTGATGCACCAATCTAAATCCCCCCAAAGGCTCCTCAAGATCAGACTGTCCTCTCTTTAAGACCTCCCATGATGACAAGTATGGTAGGGATGTCATACACATAAATAATAGTATTATAGGTATTCACACAAGCCCATCAAGCTCATTAGGTATACACACAACCCAAATATTTTAATTCATACGTAGCATTATTCTCATTACTACTTATAATATATTTATCTAATTACGAATACTCTCTCTCTCTCTCTCTCTCTCTCTCTCTCTCTCTCTCTCTCTCTCTCAATTCTCAATGATAACTCACCGCTCTAAACACCTTACAGTTTCATTACCAAATAACTTTAATAATTATGCCCTATACTGAAATTAATTCCACATTATTTAAATCTCACTCGAATTAACTACGCTGGACAAATTAGGGTCAAAACAAATATTCCAAAAATCTTGACCTGTCGCCTCAAATGAAACTTCTTCTCATTTAAACGAGACTGCATGTCATTTGAACGACCTCTTCGCGTGAAATGCCATCTCGTTAGAATGAGATCCAATCCCGTTTAAACGAGACGATGCAGTTTCATCCCCAACGTCTACCTATTATGCTTTTCCACCATTTTCAACCCCAAAACCTCAACTATTTACTCCCAAACACCCAACAATAAATTCCAAACAGTGTTTCAACATATAAGGATGATTTCTAAGAGCCTAGAGTCATTAAATTATTGACAAATGACCCTAAAATTCGAAATCCCCAAATTCATATAAATTAGAACCCTTTGTTCATCAATCTTTAATTCAAGAATTCTAATCCCACATTTAATCATCAATGTTAATCATAAATTTGTGGTTATTCCTCTAACTACATAAACGAATCAATTCCTTAATCATGTAATCATCATTGTTCATCAATTTCACATATAATTCAAGGGTGTTCCTTACCTACACTAACATGAATATGATTATTGCTAGATAACAACAAGAGTCAAACACTTGCCTCATGAGAGAAGTTCTGATCCATTGATGTCGTTGGTATAGTTGCGATCCTCATTCTCCGATCTACGTGGTGGTGGTCTCGGTGGTGAGAAAGGTGCACTGGTGGTGGTTTTGTCCCTAGAAACCTCTCACCCTCCTTCCCCCTTTTGGCCATTCTGTGTCTAATACTGATAGAACTATTCCAACCCACATTCCTGACCTTTAATTTCTTTAATTTTCTTCATTAATTATATTCCAAAAATACAAATTACCAAAACCCCCTTTCGGGATGCCGGTTTGGCCCAAAACTGTCCCGAGACCCAAACTAAACCCCCGAGTCAACTTTTCTGACTATTTCGACCCTTTTGGACACATTAGCGCACTCAAAATGAAAATTTGTGTGACTTATAAATAATTTACTTTTTTATTCCATTAATTTAGTCCCGACATGACTGACACGCACGTCTCGACATAATTACCATAATTTTCGTATTTCTTACTCGTGACAATTCTTATAAATTCACAATTATATATTACTTTATTCGCTCTGTAATATTCACTAATTTTCTCATCAATAAATACTAAACCTTATCTTACTAGTTAATATTTATTTAAAAATCATTAAAATTATTGGTTTGTTACAGATGGCTGCTTAACACCTTCCCATTTCATAACTTAGTCCCTGGACCCTTAAACTGTATGGTTTTATAAGCATAAAACTTAGCCTTGATGTCGTTCTCTGGATACGGGGACATTCTCTTGCCTATTTTGAGCAAAATAGGCTGGTGACTCTATCTCTATACATTATCCCCCACAATGACAATAGTCGAGCACCCCGAGAAAGGGCATAATAAGCGCATGCTTCGGAAGGAACCCAAAAAAGGCCCCAGATTGGCCACAATGTGACTCTGCTGGGAAACCCTTTAAGATGACTTTATTTCTACATGGGTGTTATTTTTCTCTACATGTGTTCATATGTTGCCACCTTTATGTTCCCTTTACTCATCTACTTTACTTTTTGTATATCTACAACATGCTTGTATCTATCATATGCTCCCTTCTCATGTATATATCACTCTTCATTCACTTACACACTTTACACATATTCTCCATGCACACTTTACACGCTTACATTTGTTTCACCTCTACTTACATATTCCACACACCACTTAGATTATCCATGCTTAGCTTCACTATCACACAACCGCACTTCTATATATCTCCATGCTCACTTACACGTCCCACACAATACACATAGTTGATCCATGTATAGGCTTACTACCACACACGCTCACTTGTATATATTCACATGTCACTCACTCACATTTATATATCCCCATTCTTTCCTATCAACATGCTTTATATAGTCTTCATGCTCCATAATAGATTTAGTTTTCATAATACTTGTATATTCTCCCTTATTAGAGAAGTACTATATTTACTTAGCATACAAATTAAAGAATCTCTCTATATAATATACTAATTATGACTCATGCATTTTTGCACACTACATCACTAGAGAATGACAATATTGACCAAAATTTTGTCCTGTATTGGGTCACTTTGTGATGGGTGCCGACTTCACTGGGACGCGATTAACCTAAGTGATATGACTCTCACCTTCCATTGGCCTTGCACCTTTGACATATATCGAAAGGTTCCCCCCGTATCGTACCGCCTGATTGAATTCATGATGGGAGATATATAATAGGGAACTCGTTCACGCCGAGTATATCAAATTTTCTCACACGTAATGTCCCTATGAGTTATATTGTAAGGCAATTCACATACACTCAAGTATATCAAATGGCTTATCCACATCTATTGATGAATGATTTCCATTATAGGAAAGAGGTATATTATCGAAGCCATGCCAAAGGGGGGAAACCTTTCATTAACCCAACAAGTGCATAAACCTCATATAGGTGTCAACCTTAGAGCACTCATATTTAGTTTACTGGTTACCATGAGAAACTCTGCCAAAATTTTGGGTTGGCATATTGCCTGAATTTTTTGTGCTATTTTGCCCTTTTTAAAACATGACTATATCCGTTAGCCTAGAAACAAGTTAAGCCGTATCTTATAATTTTAAACCCTATTTTTCTAGGCTCGGGTCGTGTTCGACAATTTTTCTTTCATTTAGGCAAACCTAATAAAGTGAAAACCATATAATAATAATAATAATAATAATAATAATAATAATAATAATAATAATAATAATCATGCTGAGATTCCTCTCCTTTTTCTTTCCTTTTCAAAAAACAAAAATACCAACACCTTTTTCTCTCTTTCCTTCAAAAGTAAACTCAAACCATTTTCCCTTTCAAGTCGATCGCATACCTGACTTTATCCTAGCTCACTATTGGCTTCAGTCTTGCGTCAAACTACCCTGAAGCTCAACTACTGCTTCTACTACTTTGACCAAATTTGGGATTCACCTCCATGAGCTCTACATGGATAACGCTGACCAAACATCGAATGTTCATCTTGATCTATCGGTAGTCCTAGCTCAACTTAGTGCCAAGATTGACAACCATCAAACTGATGTCCAACAAATGCAGCGGCATTGGGCCTAAATTCCTAAATCCGAGGTACTCTTTCCTCGTGCTATGTGTCTACCTTTCCCCAAGTTTGTTTGGATCCTATAATAATACCAGCATGTCCCGCATGCCCCACTTACCAATGGGTCGCCACCATCTCAGTTCTGGATTCCAAGCCTTGTCCAAGTAGAGGCTATTCTTCCAGTACCCATGGATCCCAAAGAAGAGGAACTGAATAAGGGCAAGGAAGACCTCAAACTGTTGTCAAAGAAGTTTGAATAAGTAAAAATATATAGAAACTACATTAATTCCACCCATATGTTTCCTTATACCAAAGCCAAGCTACTATGGAAATTTGAGATCCTGGACTGTAAAGATAAAATTTCCAATTGAGTTTATTGTATAGTTTTGACTTATTTTCGGAACAAAACATGTTTGAGTCATAGGTCATATTTTTACTATCACGATCCCACACAAACTATGATGTGTTGAAGTTTATTGAAGATGTTATGGCAAAGCTTCAAGGAATTATTTATTCCGAAGGTTTAATTCGTGCAAGTTTATTAGTCTTCAAGTTTAATTACATCCCGAGATCACTCAGGTATGAATGCATAATATTAATGGGACTCATAATTTAATTTTATAAGGATAAGGATGTTATTTTATTAAGGAAATATTTTTTAAAATGGTTTTAAAGTGTTTGAAATGGTTTACACTTCGTTTTAATCTGATAAGGACATATTAGAGTTGGGTTTAACTGCGACTCTAACGCGCTTGTTGTTCAAACGACCAAATAGGTCGTTCTAGCCATATCTGTATCTTGTTCGAGTGACATGTCTATATCGTTTGAATGAGCTACCGCATTAAGGAAATTATAAATGGTTGTTTCCAATCAGATTTCATAAGTGTGCATTCTGCCAAAACTATTTTCAAACCAGAATGTTTTTGCACACAAGTGTTCTTAGATTTTCCAAAGGAAAACACATCCTTAGAGTTTAAAAGATCCGAGCTTTCATTAGTATATGCTATAGTGATTGATGATGCTGTAAACAACACCACCAGGTAAAGAGGTAGTAGAGCTCAAACAGTCATATCTATGGCATCAAATAACGACATAGATATGTAGAATGTGATGAGGAGAAGAGGATAAACATAGCAATATAAGTGGTTCGACAATTGCCTACGTCCACTGTGCAAATGAGTGTAAGTATCACTATCAAAAGAGAGCTCTAATGGCCTTAGCAATACAATCACTCCACTTTCTCTCTCTACTGTAAACACACTAGAGTTTGGCTAGGATTTGTAATTATCGATCCTTTACAATGTTGAGGATGACCTCAATATATAGTGCTTGGGGGATGTAATGTACCCCCAAAACATGCAATGTGCATGTGCATGAATATCCAGCCAGTGAAAGGATGACACCTGGATGATCTCAACTAAGTAATAATGATCTCAATATTCCCTCACATGGAGGGAATGATTCAGTTATAACAGATTCATCCACGTGTTCCAAGCCATACATGTACGCGTAGATGCTCGGCTATCTTTGCTTGGTACCAACCTCGGCCTGGATGAGTACGAGGTTGGTGAAGCACGACCCTTACCTTAGTTGAGGATTATATGATGACCTTGGCTGAGATGCCAACCGAGGTTAGATATCTGGAATGCCAACCAGGGATAATATTGTCTTGACACTTGATGCTACTGATCTTAGGTGAAATTTATAACGTTGACTGTGGTCGATGTTGATGTTGATGCTGATGAATAACCCATCCATACAGACCTCGATTGATGCCCAATCGTGGTGATACTTGCAATGTCGACTGTGCTCGACCTGATGGATGGATGATCATATGAGTCATGCAGACGTCGGCTGATCCCCAATCGTGGTGATACTTGCAACGTCAGCTGTGACCGACGTGATGAAGGACGACATCATTTATGGGTAAATATCAGCTCTTGTTACCTCAGCCGTCATACAGGCTGAGGCCATTATACAAGCTGAGGTTAATGTCTCTGAGCTGGTAGGTTCACTTTGGGCATATCAGTCACCCCTAGCCCTTAGTTACCTATGTAGATAGGTGACTAAGGGGTATGTATGTCCAAGGCTGTATTTCCTTATATGGCAATATTTCCTTAACATGTGTCAACTCCTGAAGTGGGTAGCGTGCCTGATAATGTGTAAATGATGCTGATTGTCTCTTGGGCTCATAAGGCAATGATGGGCCTTGGGATGCGTGTGAGCTAATTTGTGGGTTTAAACCCTTCTGCTTCTTCTTCTTCTTCTTCTTCTTCTTCTTCTTCTTCTTCTTCTTCTTCTTCTTCTTCTTCTTCTTCTTCTTCTTCTTCTTCTTCTTCTTCTTCTTCTTCTTCTTCTTCATTTCACTCATTTTCTCGCCTGCGCTCTCTGTATTTTCTCCCTCTTTAAGAGCTCAATCGTTGCTGGGTTTTTGGATTTCCTTGTTCTCGATCTTCCTATTTTTCATTTTGTACTCCCTCAGGTATCATTTTTACCTTGCCTTTCCATTTTCAGCCCTATATTTCCATTTCTTGCATTTTTTGATGGCAGTTTAGGTTTTTCGGTGGTAGTTTAAGGATTTTTCGGTGACTTTTTAAATTTTTTGGTGAACTTGTTCTTGGTTTGAAATATTTCAGAATACAAGTTTGATCTTTAGTTCAAGTTGTGCCCAGTTGTTTATTTGTGGTTTAGAATCCCAAGTGTAGGGTCGTCTGTCTTATGCTCAGACCTCTATATAAGCTTATAGAAGATTTCCCTTCTCTTAGAGAGAAAACCTTTGCAAAATTAGGCAGAGAGAGCTAGCCTAAGAGGAAGCTCATAGGGATGAGGCCTTCCCCCTCAGACCTATCTTCCCTTCACCTCTGAAGGTGATTTACCCTCAGCCAGCTGAGCCTGCTGAGCCGGTAGAGTATTCAATTGACCCTTATCCCATGTCTGAGTCTGAGTCATCTACCTCAGACCCTATGTCTTTAGACTCATTCCAAGAGGCTATGGACTTCTCTATTAGGCAAGATCAGGTCCTTGATCAGGACGAGGTCTAAAGTCATGCCTCATCCCATAATGGTGCTAGCACCTCATGAACTTCTTTTGATGTTGAAGATGTAGGGCCAAGTGTGGCCTTTCCTCTTGTCATTATCTCCATCCCCTTGTCAGCTGCCACAGGGGCTTAGTTTGCTCAGAGGTTCCCTAGTGGTGTTCCTACACCTGCCCAGGCTAACGTTGCTAGGGATGAAGATGATAGTCATGAGAGTGACATTGACACCTCGAAGGCTTTCGAGATAGAGAGTTCCGTGACTGAGGTCGAACTCTTAGCCTTTAGGCACCTCTATTCCATAGGTCCTTCCATTATGGTTAGGAGACCTCTGAGAGGTGAGAGGGCCTTTAGTGGCTGAGATGGAGTGATCTACGTGTACGAGCAAATATTTAAGTTAGGATTACGTCTCCCCATCCATCCAATAATTAAAGCCATACTATCCCATATCGACCTGTCCCCTTCACAATTATCCCCCAACGCTTGGAGGGTGATGATTGGGGCTATTTTCCTTTCAAAGGCAGTCCACCACTCAAACCTTCCTGTTAGAGTTTTCACGGGATGCTATGTCCCATACTCTACTAAAAACCACCCTAGCTATTACCATTTCCTTGCTAGGAAGTCGGATAAGAAGATGCTATTGGTTACCCAGACTTTAAATCATAACTGGAAACCATGGTATTTCTTTACCTCAGGGGTATGGGAATTTAGCCCTTGTGCCACCTCTTCATCGTTGGAGCCGAGGACACCCCTGAGGTGGGGAAGGTGTCACTTGTTGCCAAGGCCGACCTTGGGCTTAGCCAGGATAACTTACAAAAGGTTAAGGATATTCAAGATCAGGGGGAGCATGATTGGCTAGGCAAGTATGAACATCTGATGACCCCCTATTACCTCTCTAAGACTGGCCTGGGGGAAGTCCTCTGACCGAGCTTCATAAGTATTATTATTCATAAAGTTGTACCTTCTGACTTTTAATATCTCTGATTTACTAACTCAGATTCTTCTTTTTGCAGAACGCCCAGAAGGCATCTCTGACGATTTATGGGAGATGTCTGCCCCCAGTCTCGTTAAACTGATGAAGAAGGCAGGGCATAATGCAACCCCTCCTACCCAAAAACAGAACGTCGGTACGTCTAAGGACGATGCTACTAAGAGAAGGAAACCCCCCACTGACTCGGAGCATCAGAGGCTGAGTAAGAACCACAAGGGAGATCATGCTATCCCTATCTCAATAGATGATGCTCTGGCTACTCGTCTGGAGCAGCTGAAGATCAGTGACAACCTGATAGGCCATGGTTTGAAGGCAATGGATACCATTAGCTCTGTAATGACCAATGCAGACAAGCGTTTCCTATGCTCTCTGGATACCCCCCTACTGGCCGAGTTTAGACTTCATAGGTCAATTCAGGTACCAACTTATGCTTTTTTTTTTCAAGTGTAACCTCGTCCTAGATATAAGTTAAAACTTGCACTTATATATCTGACTTTTCATTGCAGGGTATTCTGTCCATGCACCAATTCGTCGATTGGACCTTGAGGAAGTTGCCCCTTGTTGAGAAGGGAAAAGAATCTCAAAAGGTGCAAGCCTCTTTAAATACAGAGGTTGAACGTCTGAAGGCAAAGTTGCAAGAGTCTAACAATCAGGTCAAACAGAGGGACAGGGATATAGCTAAACTCAAGAAGGACCATACAACAACCCTAAAGGCTAAAGATGATGTCCTTCTGACGAAAGTGGATGCTGCAGTAAAATATGCCTTAGAGGATGCCTCAGAGAAGATATTGGAAGACTATAAGGTCTCTGACCAGTTCATCAACTTTGGCTTTGAATATCTTGAAAGTGGTATTAAAGCCCCTAGTAAATGGCAGCCTCCAAGGATAAAGTGTCAGGGAGCTTAACTGCCTCAGACTTTGTTGGTCTGGGCTTTGGCGATCCTCTCTTTGCTCAGGCCTTGCAAGAGGTCGAGGAGGAACGCGCTGTTCTTGCAGAGACTTCACCGTTAGAGGTTACTGAAATTGAAGGGGCTACTCTTCAGGATGATACGGTAGAGGTGACTAATGTCGGCCAAGACCAGACTAATGTTGCTGCAGATACTTAGATTTTGACTTGTGGATCTTTTATTTATAATTTATTTCTTTTCATCTGTAAATTTTGTAAATTCTGACATCATGTTTTGGTACATTGTATTTGCAACTCTGAATGTTTCATGTAATATCATCTTCTTTAGTGGATTTTGCTTTTTTTAATGAATGCATTTTCTTGCATGTTGTCTTAAAGGTCTGAGGTCACCAAAATATAATGTTTCACCTATAATTTTCACCAAATTAATGATGTTTAAGGTCCGAGGCCATCATAATATGACGTTTACCCTCATAAATTATCACCAAATTATGATGTTTAAGGTCGGAGGTCACCATCGTATGATGTTTCACCTCATAATTTTCACAAAATTAATGATGTTAAGGTCCGAGGTCATCATAATATGATGTTTACCCTCATAAATTGTCACCAAGTTATGATGTTTAAGGTCCGAGGTCATCAAAATATGATGTTTCACCTCATAATTTTTTCCAAATTAATGATGTTTAAGGTCTGAGGTCATCAAATATTGATGATTACCTCATAACTTTCACTAAACAAATGATGTTTAAGGTCTGAGGTCATCAAATTATGATGTTTACCTCATCCCTTTAACCAAACAAATGATGTTTAAGGTATGAGGTCATCAAAATATGATGTTTCACCTCATAATTTTCACTAAATTAATGATGTTTAAGGTCTGCGGTCATCAAATTAAAATGTTTAAGGTCTGAGGTCATCAAAATATGATGTTTACCTCATAATTTTCACCAAATTAATGATGAGGTCATCAAATTATGATGTTTTACCTCATAATGTTCACCAAACAAATGATGTTTAAGGTCTGAAGTCATCAAAATATGATGTTTCACCTCATAATTTTCACCAAATTAATGATGTTTAAGGTCTGAGGTCATCAAATTATGATGTTTACCTCATACCTTTCACCAAACAAATGATGTTTAAGGTCCGAGGTCATCAAAATATGATGTCTACCTTATAAATTTTACCAAATTAATGATGTTTAAGGTCCGAGGTCATCAAAATATGATGTTTCACCTCATACTTTTCACCAAATTAATGATGTTTAAAGTTCGAGGTCACCAAAATATGATGTTTACATCATAAATTTTCACCAAATTAATGATGTTTAAGGTCTGAGGTCATCAAATTATGATGTTTACCTCATACCTTTCACCAAACAAATGATGTTTAAGGTCCGAGGTCATCAAATTATGATGTTTAACTCATACCTGTCACCAAATAAATGATATTTAAGGTTGGAGGTCATCAAAATATGATGTCTCACCTCATAATTTTCACCAAATTAATGACGTATAAGGATTGAGGTCATCAAAATATTATGTTTACCTCATAATTTTCACCAAATTAATGATGTTTAAGGTTCAAGGTCATCAAATTATGATGTTTACCTCATACCTTTCACCAAAACAATGATGTTTAATCATAATGAAATAATTATTGACACATAAACTCCTCTTTTCATTAATATCCTCTTCACAAAATGATACATGTATTAAAAAGAAAACTACAACATCATATGTAATATTTCTTCAAGTGGTCAGCATTCCAAGGGTTTGAAAAAGGTTCCCCTTAGATATTTTCTAGCCGATTAGTACCAGGCACAACCTCATCAACCACTCTGTAATGACCATGCCAGTTTGGGTGGAGCTTGTTTACCTTCTGTAACGTCTTCTTCAGCATTATATCTCCAACAACTATAGGTCTTGATTTCACCCTTTGGTTGTAGAACTTTGTTGTTCAGGTTGCCTGTCTGATCTCAGCATCTTCCATCCTCTCTTCAATTAGGTCCAAGTCAATCCTTCTTTCTTTCCCATTCCTATGAGGGTCATAGGTATGAACTCTGTGGGTGGGGAGTCCTACTTCTGTAGGTATGACGACTTCTGAGCCATGGCCAACATAAATGGGCTTCCCCCGTTGGTGTCCTTGCCATTGTTCTGTAGTCCCACAACACTGCATAAACCTCTTTTGTCCATCTCCCCTTGGCTTCTTCCAACCTCTTCTGAATTCCATCAAGGATTATTCGGTTAGTGACTTCAGTATGACCATTTGCCTGAGGTCGTCCAGGAGAAGAGAAGAGCTTCTTGATCTCGACTCTCTCGCAGTATTTCTCCAAGGAAGCATTCTTGAATTGCTTTCCATTATCTAAGATGAGGGTGTTTGGGAGACCGTATCTGCACATGACGTTCTTCCAGATGAACTAGAAGGTCTTCTTCTCAGTGATAGTGATCATGGGCTTAGCCTCTATCCACTTGGAGAAGTAATCAATTACTACAATCAGAAATCGATAGTTGTTCATGGTCCCACCAAGTCAATCCCCCATACTGCAAATGGATAAGGAGAACTGATTGACGTCATAGTTTGATGAGGTTAATGTGGGATAGTGGAGAATCTTTGGCACTTGTCACACCTTTTCACGTAGGCAACAACATCTTTGGCCAAGGTCGGCCACCAGTATCCCTGCGTAATTATCCGCTTGGCTAAAGGTCTTCCTCTGATGTGACTGGAACAAGAACCCTCGTGTACATCCTATAGGATGTGGGGGACCTCTGTGGGATGGACACATCTAAGGAGAGGTAGTAGGAATCCTTTTTTATACAGGACATCTCCTATTATTGATAACTCGGCAGCTCTGTACCTCAACTTTCTCCTTTCCAACTTTGATTCTGGAAGATCTCCCTGTTTGATATATCTGATGAGTGGGTCCATCCATGAGGCTCCCATATTCAGATTGAGGCAAATTCTGGAAACCTCTTCTTTTTCGATGGTTAGCTGGGGCAGGATTTCAACGGGTACCATTCTTCTTATATATGTCCTTGTTGCTGAGGCCAATCTGGCTAGCGCATCAGCTCGATTGTTTTCTTGCTGAGGTACCCTATTCATCTTCAACTCTTCGAAGACTTCTAATGTCGTTCTTACCCTCTTTAGGTATTTTTCCATCCTTTCATCCTTAGCCTCATATACTCCAAGTACTTGGTTGACAACTAACCTCGAGTCATTGTGAAGTAGGAGTCGGCCAACTCTAAGGGCTTTTTCTAAGGAGAGCCCTACTATCAGCACCTCATACTCGGACTCGTTATTTGAATCCTTGAAGTTGAACCTCAGCGCATATTCAACTTCAATACCGTCTGGAGCTGACAGTATCAACCCTGCAGCGCAAACACTTTCACAAGAAGACCCATTAACCAAGAGGTTCCAGACATCTTCAATTAAAGAGAAGTTCCCTTGTGACAGGATCCCTTTATTGAAGAGGTGTCTGTCTTCCTCATTCTTAACTGCTCCTGTTCTGGCTCTGCTGGACATATCCTCTTCCTGATTTTGGAAGACGTTACTGTCTGATTCATTTGCAATCTTTGGACTATTCTCAGTCTCAGCCTCTTCCCATGTAAACTCAACAATAAAGTCTGCGAGCGCCTTCCCTTTGATGGCCACCCTGGGTTGATACACAATGTCATACTCCCCTAACTCGATGGACCAGATCATCAATCTGCCCGACTTCTTGGGCTTGTGGAGGACCTGTCTTAGTGGGGAGTCGGCGAGGATGACCATATAGTGGGCTTGTAAATAGGGCTTCATCTTCCTGGACGCGTGTATCAAGGCATAGTCGAACTTCTCCATCCGAGGATATTTTTTTTAGACCCCTAAAGGGACTTACTATTTAAGTATACATGTATCTATACTCCATCATCTTCCCGTACTATGGTCGCACTTATAATGAACTTTGAGACTGATAGATATACATACAACTTTTCCCTCGAAATGGGGAGAGATAGGAGCAAAGGAGATCCAAGGTAGGACTTAAGATCTTTGAAAGACTTATCGCATTCCTCATCCCATTCACACGCCTTTCTAAGCACTTTGAAAAAAGGAAGACACTTGTCTGTAGCTCTGGAGATAAACCTGTTGAGTGCAATAACTCTTCTAGTTAGTCTCTGAATGTCTTTTATAGTTCTCGGTGTCTTTATTTCAAGCAGGGATTTGATCTTCTCTGGGTTGGCCTCTATTACCCTCTGATTAATGATGAATCCAAGAAACTTTCCTTCTCCTACTCCGAAGACACACTTGGCAAGGTTTATCTTCATCCTGTATAAGTCCATAGTGTCAAAAGTCCTCTCCAGGTCGTCCACGTGAGTGTCGGCCTTCAAGCTCTTTGTCAACATGTCATCCACGTATACCTCTATGGTCTTGACAATTTGACTCTCAAATATCTTATTTACAAGACGTTGATAAGTGGCCCCTGCATTCTTCAAGCCGAAGGGCATGACCTTGTAGAAATAGGTCCCCTTATCAGTTATGAACGCTGTCTTCTCTGAGTCTTCTGGGTCCATAAAAATTTGGTTATACCCTGAGTACGCATCCATGAAGCTCATAATTTCATGCCCTGTTGTGGCATCTACCATCTGATCAATTCTAGGTAAAAGGAAGCTATCTTTTGGGCAAGACTTGTTCAAATCAGTGAAATCTACGCACATCCTCCATTTCTCATTAGCCTTTGGCATGATGACGACGTTAGATAACCACTCAGGGTATATGACCTCTCTAATGAACTCGGCCTTTTCTCGCTTTCTGAACTCTTCCCTGATGACATCATACTTTTCCCTGGAGTAAACTCTTTGTCTTTTCTTGATTGGCTTGGCTTCTTCTTCCACATTGAGTTTATGGTACATAATCTCAGGGTCCATGCCAGGTATATCTGCATGTCTCCAAGCGAAGAAACTTTTCCTCTTCTTCAAAAGTTTTACCAGCTCTTCCTTGATCTCAGGTCTTAGGGCCTTGCCGATTTTGACAATTTTTTTCGACTCGTCCTCATTGAGGACGATGGATTCTACCTCTTTCGCAGCCTCTCCCTTCTTCAATTTTGTTTCATCCCTTGGTTCAAGTGTATCAATGTTATATGTGGTTGTCTCTCTCTCTTTCGTCGAGTTGAAGTAGCATTCTCGTGCCGAGGTCTGGTCACCTTGCAGTTCCCCTAGACCATAGGGGGTCAAGAATTTTAGCATTTTGTGGACCATCGATGGCACTGCCTAAAATTCCTTGAGGGATACTTGTCCTATGATGAGGTTGTAGGCCGATAAGATGTTTTCATCCATTACGAAAAAATTGATCTTCTGGGTCAACCTCTTAGGCCACTCATCTCCCATTCAAACATCCATCTCATACATGCCCAACATATGGACCTTTTCACCGTTAAAGCCAATTAACGGATGACAATACAGTATAAGCCTAGCTCTGACAAGGCTTAGGCTCTTGAAACATGGCCAAAACATTACGTCTGCTAAACTTCTCCCATCGAAGAGGATTCTCTACACCTCACATCCATGCACCCTTGTGATAATTACCAAAGGGTCATCGTGTGGAGCTAAGATACCTTTGAAATCAAGTTGGGAGAACCCAAATATAAGAGTATCCATATCTACTTTCTTTCTCTTCTTCTTAGCTTCTGAAGATGCCAGATTCACAACCTCTACTTTGATCACTAACTTGGCCTCTTCCACATGAGCTTTGCGGTCAGCTACCTTTGAGTCACCCCTTGCTAGTCCTTCACATATGGTGTTAAAACCAAAGGAGATCATACCAACCCTCTTCACAGGGGCATTATCATTTTTCGGTGGGAGGTCAGGATCGTCCTCATCATTACCATCTCAATCATCATCTCTTCGTACTGGGGGATCTTCTCGACATCTGTCGTTTCTCTTCTTTTTAGGGTCATCTCTCCCCCTCTTAGGAGTTGTACCGTCGACATAATTCCTTAGCTTTTCAAACTTCAACATATTCTTAATCTCATCCTTCAAGGCGAAACACTTACCTGTCACATGGCCTTGGTCTTGGTGGAACTCGCACCTCAAGTTTTTATTCTTCTTATACGGAGGAGCCTTTAGTTTATCCGGACATCTCAGGGACCGGTCATTGTTAATTTCGTTGAGGATGTGTTCACAGCTCACAGTTAGAGGAGTATAGTGCGCAAACTTATCATTTTGCAGACCTCTTTTTCTCGTCTCTCTTCTTTTAGAATTTCCCGTTGCTACTTCCGTTCTCATCCCCATACTTTACGGCCATGGCCTCTTCAGCGTTCAAAACCTTTCTTGCGGTTGCCAACAGCTCTGGCATGGACTTTGGAAGGTCTTCAGCAAGCTTCCATAGTAACTTTGCCTTCTGTAGTCCTCCAGTAAGGGCTGTCATAGCTATATTCTCTTCATAATCCTCAACTTCCAATTTTTCTTTGTTGAATCTAACAATGTAGTCTCTTAGGCTCTCGTTCTTGCCTTGTTTGACGTACAAAAGATGAGTGGTCTTCTTCTGAGGTCTTACCCCAAAACAGAAATTATGAATGAACCGTTCATCCAAACCCTTAAAGTTCTAAATGGAGTTCTTTGGAAGCGAGGTAAACTAAATGTGTACAGCTCCTGCCAAAGTCCTAGAGAAGGCCCAAAACTTCATCTCATCTGGAATTGAATAAATGTCTGCTGCAGACTGGTATATCTCAATATGATGCACAAGGTTGGTACTACCATCATACTTGGGTGACATCATAGGTGGTTTGAATTTGACATGCGTTGGGAAGTTCACTATCTTTGCCACGAAAGGGGAACCCTCTGAGAACCCTCTTTGTAATGGGTCTCGACTTTTGATGAGGTTCCTTATCTTTTCTTTTAGGCATTAGATGGAGTCATTCCACGGTTTACCAACATCGTCTTGGACGAGGTTGTCTCCAGCCATGTCCAAGGGGTGGACTGAAGGTTCCCCGAATGCAGCATAACATCGGCTGTTAACCTCTTGACCACTGTCTCGGCTATGTAGGGGTCGGCCATGGTGTGGCCGATGTTCACCATCTCCTCTTTGTGAGCCTGCTGCACTTCTTAATTTGGATAACCTCTGTCTCAGGTCATTAACTGGGCCGAGCCTTTCAAATGCCGACCCTCTGCTCAATCGATCAAAAGCTGATCCTTTGGGCTGGGCATCACCATCCCTTCTGTGCCCCCACAACCTTGGCTTCAATGCAGAGGACGTACCATGTTGTTGGAAACCTCATATGGTTGCCAATAATCTTTTGGGGCATCTTCTGCCTCCATATCATCATATCTATCCTCAGGGCAAAGGTTTCCTTGCCTCCCCATACGTAAACGCCTAGGGTCAGCAACGTCCCTCCTCTGCTGAGGAGTAGGTTGGTGTTTGCATGGCGCCTGGGGTAGTCCCCTGGCTTCCGGATGTGGTTGAACTGTTGCCAGAGTAATAATTTCCGATGAGATTACAGGTGGCCTCATTATATTTTGACTGAGCTGTGCAAACTACTATTTCATTGCTTGCTGTGTTGTAACCAAAGACCTCAAGGCTGCCGCCACCTCAACCATTTTGGACTGGGGTGGTGCTTGGCTAGAACTAGGTCCTCTAGCATCAGATGGTGGAGGAGGTGGTGGTAACTCCGGTGCCATATTAAAACTAAAGATCTTATGAAGAAGATAAGCTTAATACCTTAAAGGACCTATTTCAATGGTGAAACAGCTTCACACGAAGGGTGATGCTTGGTTCACCACCAGAGTCTCCGGTGAGGTTAAGCTAGGAAAGGAAGAGATATATCTTCTCGTTCCCACAGACGGCGCCAAAATGATAATGCTGTAAACAACACCACCAGGTAAAGAGGTAGTAGAGCTCAAACAGTCATAACTATGGCATCAAATAACAACACAAATATGTAGAAGGTGATGAGGAGAAGAGGAGAAACACACCAATATAAGTGGTTCGGCAATTGCAACCGTCCACTATGCAAGTGAGTGTTAGTATCATTATCAAAAGAGGGATCTAATGGCCTTAGCAATACAATCACTCCATTTTCTCTCTCTACTGTAAACGCACCAGAGTTTGTCTAGGATTTATAATTATCGATCCTTTACAATATTGAGGATGATCTCAATATATAGTGTTTGGGGGTATAATGTAACCCCCAAACATGAAATGTGCATGTGCATGGAGATCCATCCAGTGCAAGGATGACACTTGGATGATCTCAACTAAGTAATGATGACCTCAATATTCCCTCACTTGGAGGGAATGATTCAGTTATAACAGATTCATCCACGTGTTTCAAGCCATACATGTACGCGTAGATGCTCGGCTGTCTTTGCTTGGTACCAACCTTGGCCTGGATGAGTACGAGGTTGATGAAGCACGACCCTTGCCTTAGCTGAGGATTATATGATGACCTTGGCTGGGACGCCAATCGAGGTTAGATATCTGGAACGTCGGCTAGGGCCGATGTTGTCTTGACACTTATTGTTGGGCCTATGAGGCTTTGCTGATCTTAGGTGAAACTTGTAATATCGACTGTGGACGATATTGATGTTGGTGCTGATGGATAACCCATGTCCATACAGACCTCGACTGATGCCCAATCGTTGTGATACTTGCAATGTCAGCTGTGGCCGACCTGATGGATGGATGATCGCATGAGTCATGCAAACCTCGAATGATCCCTAATCGTGGTGATACTTGCAATGTCGGCTGTGGCCAACCTAATGAAGGAAGACATCACTGATGGGTAATCCTGAGCTCTTGTTACCTCGACCTTCATACAGGCTGAGACCATCATACAGGCCGAGGTTAATGTCTCTGAGCTGGCAGGTGCACTTTGGGCATATCAGTGATCTTTTTTGCACCATGAGGAGTTATTTTACACTTGAACATTGCTGGTTTTAGGGAGAAGAAACGAAGGAGTCTGTAGATGTTAGAAGCCATATCAGTGGACAACGAAACACACATGGATGCATGTTTTGTGGACAAGCATCATGAAAGAAGTATTTTAGATATGGGCACTGTGAAAGGAGTGGTTGAAGATCAGAGGAGCGTTAAGTCTCGTGGGGATCGAGTCATTGAGTAAGACTACTATCTGTACCCTTGTAATTCCATATTCATAGTGATTGTCTCGCTTGGCTCATCCAAAATTTTTTTCCCTTTGTGGTTTTCTCGTACATCGGTGTTGTGAGTTTAATTTTCCTTACTTTACTTGCTTTAATCACTAGATGTATGTTTAGGATTAATCAAGATAAAATTTGGTTAAGTTAAATTAGGTGCACATAGAATTTTGAAAAAGGTTTTTCAAAATGAGGAAGTGTTTCATCATCTTTAAGCAAAGTCTGATTTGATTTAATAAGATACCTATACAAACATCGAGAAGTTTGGAGGAAGCATACCCCTAATTGAGCACCTTCGAAGTTATCATTGTGCCAGGATCCCTCTTGGCGAATCCAAAGAGATAATAGACCAAATGTTTCAGCAGACCTTGAAAGAAATCGCTCTCCGATGGTTCATGTCCCCCGAAGAGTTCAGGATCCAAATTTGGGAAGATGTTGCCTAAGAATTCATGTCTCAGTATAAGTGCAATGAAGAGTTAGAGGTCACGCACAGAGACCTAGAGTTGCTCAAACAGTATCTTGGGCAATTAGTCAGTAGCTTTATCAAAAAATGGTGAGAGAAAGCTGCCACCATGACCAATAGGCCCTCCGAGGAGAAATAAGTCAGCATTGTAAAGAAAAATTTCTTGCCTCATCTTTGAGTATCCGTGGGAGGACAATATAACCCACACTTCCGAGCCTTTCGATAAGCTGGTGCAAAAATCGAGGAAAATCGCCAAAGTGGAGTCTGAATCAAAGAAGACCGAATAATTTACGCCCTAAAAATATGAGAATCCTTCTAGTGCCTGTAAGAATGAGGAATTTTCTAACACTAATTTACCTAAGACCAGTAACACCCCGTAATTTTTATATTAGGATTAACTAAATTAAAATGGAAAATTAATAAAAAAATAATTTGGGTTAAAATAAATATTAATTAGCGAGACAGGGGTTAATATTTATTTGTATTGAATATTACGTAGTGAATGAGTAATAAATTGATAAAAAAGTATTACGATTATCGTGAGTGAGAAATACGATAATTATGGTAATTTAGTCGGGACGCGCGTGTTAGTCGTTCCGGGATTTAATTTTATGAGATAAAATGTAACTACATTATAAATAACTCTGATGGTCATTTAGAGTGCACCAATGTGCCCGAAAGGGTCGAAATTTTCAAAAAAGTGTACTCGAGGATTGGATTGGGTCCTAGGGCATTTTCAGGCCAAACCAATCCCCCAGAGGGGTATTTTGGTCTTTTGGATTTTTGGAAAAAAGTGACCTACGAAAATTGAATATTTATATCATCAGTTACGTGAGGGTGATAGGGTAGAAGTTACAAAGAATACACAAAGGCCATTGAAGGAGGAAGATAGGGAGTTTCAAGGCCATCCCACACCATTCTTACACCACCACCACCACCCCGTTGTATAGATCAGGAGGAAAGGAATGAAATCCCACCATTATTCTGTAGAAATTCAGACTTGCTATTCGAGGCAATTATTTATCTTGCTAATTTTGAGCATATATACCATCCATGGTAATGTAGGATGAATAATCTCATAAAATTATAAATGTTGGCTTTGATTTGGAAGACTCAATTCATATTCTTGGGTAGAAATCTTAATGGATATACTTAACTCATGTAGGTAACATGAAATTTAGGATTGAAACATTAAAACTTGGAAGAAATATGAGATGTTGTTGATGTTCTTGAAGAAAAAGGATAATCTAGGGTTTTGGAATTTAATTGTTGAATTAATTTGGTTTAAAGGATTTACTTGATGATTTAATGATTCAATTACGTTAGAAATCATTTATTTAAGTTAGTATAATGTTTGGTAAACTTAGTTGGGGGTTTGGGGATCGAATCATGAAGGTTTGGAGTGTTAAAAATGGTGAACCCTGTAATAGCTAAAAGGAAGACGATCCATGTTACACCGAATCAATTCGGACCAAGGCCGAATCAATTCGGATCCCCTGATTTTGAAAAATTTCCCTATTTTAACCTCAAACTTGAAATTGATGAACGAGGGAACTTTTGGGATACCTTTATAACATTGTGAGAGACATTTTGAGTTACCAGTAGGCTAATGGTAGGATTGGGACTAAATCATAAATGAGGTGAATTAAGACTAATATTAATCGATGTGATTTGTAATGTGATGAATTCAGGGAATGAGGATGACACAAGTTAAAGGAGCAAACCTATGACTTAAACAAGTAGGAGATAAGTGAATTACCTACTGAAATGCTTTAAAGAATAAATGGCACACTTCGGGTAGTGGGTGATACTCGGGAATATATGATGGGAAGTATACTCGAAATTTAATAATACGTAGGATATTTACGAGCTATATATACTATCTATGGGATGTTCTATAGGTTGTGTGTATACCTAGACTGATGTTGTATGTATATAAGGTGTGTGAACACCTTTTGTCTGAATTTTTATATGTGAACATACCTAGGCTACTTGTTATCACGGGAGGTTCCGAGTTATGGATAGTCTTATCCCGATGAGCCCATTGGGGGGATTTTAACTTGTGCCTTAGAATATAGAACTTAGGGATTGAGCACTACTTATGTGAATGAGAGTGTGACCGATCATTTTGGTGTGTTAGGTGTGTGCGTAGCCCAAAGGCTTAGGACTATGTTCGCCTTCAAATTGTATGAATTGTGAACGTATGGTTCGAGAGTGATTCTGAACTTGATGTCCTTTAATTAGTACGTGCTGTATTAGGACTCGATAGCAGAGTATGCCCTCATCACAGGTCTCCACACCTAAGTATGTCGTATTCGTGTATGTTATAAGTGTGGTGTTTATATACACACACACACACACACACACACACGTGAGATTTATTTTACTACGTGTGATTGTAGATAAGATGGATAGTGATATCTAAAGTAATCTAAGTATGTGGGAACTTAATAATTAATTGGTAACTTCTAATGGCTAAAAGGACTTGGAAATTTACTAACATATTGTATGCACAATACGGGTGGGCATGGTGAATTATTAGATGGGATGAGAGTTAATTAAGACTAGTTATTCGGGGTAGCATAACTTCGTTGGTTTAGAAGTATACGTTAGGAGTGCATAATAGTTGTGAGGGGAGGATCTCAAGTGAGATCACGTGAAGCTAACATGTATATAATATCTATTCTTAATGCATTTTAAATACTTACTAAATATGTTAAAACTATTTTACTTGGACTCTGACCCGTTTCAAATCCAATTTTATAAAAACATTTTAGGTACCTAGCCGCAAGGATGCTAAACTTAAGAGTTCCTTCATTCTCGACGTGCTGCAGCTGCTGTGGATGTTGTAGGACCTTAGTTGTAGACGCCTCCATATTTATCAGTTACTCTCTATCATTAAGTTTTATTAGTAGGACATGTCGCCTATTCCTAGCTAGTGGTTATTTAAGAGACTTTTCACTTTTATTTTATTCTAGTATTGGATTTTTATTTAAATTATGGATGTTGTATTTGGATTTCAGTCTAAAGTGTTTATTCCAGGCGCATTTATTCATATCGTTGTTTTATCATTTATTATTATGTTTACGGAATAGTGAATGTGATTCATTAGTTCAAAATTATTTGCATGTTAATAATAAGATTAAAATTTTGACGTCGGCCCATTAGAATATTTGTAAAATAAATTGATTTTCGACAGTGATGCTAAGAATAAAACCATTAATTTCTATTTAATTTAATTATGAACTGATTACCCAAGATTAGAATAGGCGGGGTGTCACATGACCATGATTTAAATCCTCATAAGATGTGTAAAATTTAAAGTCTTCTAAGAGGAAAGAAGCTATATTTAAAAACCTACATTTTTGTTTATTAACTTAGAGCCCTTGAAGTTTTAGTAAATTATATAAGTTCCCTTGAAAGTTTCAAAGTAAGATAACTTGAGGTATATTTAACCCCTAAACCCCAACTTTACATCAAATTAATCCATTAGACCTTAATTAACATAAAATTACAATTTTAACACAGAAAACTTTTTAAAATTACCAAAATACCCTTATACTTTACAAAAGTATACTTTTAGGGCTATAAAAGTAAGTATGCAAACAATTAAGGACTAAACTTGAAACCTTCTTGATTTATACTTCAACCCATATCCACATGCTGCCACACCTCAGCATAAGAGGTTAAAAAACACATGAAACCACCATAAACCCATGTGCACCCCATTTACCCATAAATAAAACTTCACCTAAACTGATTCAAATCCACCTCCCATGAGCTCTAATCAAATCCTCTCATGACGTAGTATAAATACCCCATGACCCTAGCAGTAAAAACTCACCCTACAGTTCAGTTCTAAATCTTAAAAATTCTCCCAAATTGGGTATCTTATCATTTTATGATTCATTTTCAATTCTACTAGTTTTCTGCATAGTTAATATAGTTAGAAGAATCATAATATGCAAGCTTTTATGTGTATAATAACCTAGGATAGCAAAAACAAGTAGTAACATCATTAAAGCTTGAGCTTTAATGGAAAAACTTGATATAATACCTTAAACTTTGACTTGGAGCCATATATAACTACATTATAAACTAAGGATCTCGAGTGTAATGGTTAAAATCCATGAATGTTCATGTAGAGCTCAAATCGATCAAAAGTGTATTTTGAACTCAAAAACTAAAAATTAGAAATTCTCCATGTATAATCCATCTTAATTCTTGAAATCAAAACCAAACTACTCACAAATATAGCAGAAGCCAAACCCAATTCATAAGAGACCTTGCCATACTCTATAAATACATAAAGATCAGGTCAAATATTCAGGAAAAAATACAGTTTTGTAACTTGAGTTATACCACACATCAATCCATAAAACTTATATATTTGGATTATTTATGAAAATTTAGGTTAAGTTTGTTAACGAATCATCTCAAATGGTATAGCAGCGAAGGAGAAAACCCTGGTAAAAAACTAAAACCCTAAAAAGTCAAAATCGAGAGGTTGAAGATGAAGACCTTTTTTCAAAAACCTTGACCATGTGCTTGAGGGCGCGTGACCAATTAGGAATTTTTGATTTTTTTCTCAAAATTTTTATTAAATTTTTCTGCTAAAAATGGTGTAAGGTAAGTCCATGTTTGGATACTCTTAGCTATAGTTATGCAAAAACAAGGTTTTTACTTAAGAAAACTTTTTCAAAATTACAAATTAACACCTATCTACTTTTTCAACTTATGAATTTGATCCCCAAACTTTATTCATACATACATCAAAACATTTTAAGATAAAAACTCTCACACCAAAGTTCAATAATGAGCTTAAGTTCAATATTGTAAAGTCCCAAGATAATTATAAATAAGCCCTCGAAACTTTAAAAAAAGACAATTTTAATACAAAATTGATTGATTAAACCCCATATACTTATATACCCCTACATTGTATACTAAATATCAATCCCCCCAGTTCTTCCAAATATCCTAGTGTGATAGCAAGCCAACCGAATACCAAGCAAGTAGGTTTTTCCTACCTTTTCAATAGTATACTTTACGTATTTGAAATACTGCTATTGATATAACTATGTGATAGCCCCATTTACTCTTAATATGTTCATGTTATGATACTGCCATACTACATATTTTGGTAACCATCATCAGTATTTGAATTTATCACCGATATTTAAAATTAACCTAGAGGCTGAATTTTAACCCTTCTCATCTAATAACTGATACCATATACCTTATTGATTCAGTTCACCCTAGCACTTTGTGCTATTTTTTACTATAAGCATCGATATTAACTAGGAATTAGACTGATGTGTTATTCCACGAAACTTTCTACTTGGCCTACTGGTCTCAGATGATTGAGAGTCGTGATTTTTGCTACTGATGTATGAGTGCCACTCTAATTGTGTGCATAGCAGGTCACTTTTCCCCAAAATTTTTGGGTTGATTATTATTATGGGTTGACGGATGGATTAACTACTTCTATACCCTTTAGTGAACTAGTAAGAATGGGATTTTTAGTTCAAAACTCATTGACTTTCTTTACATGATCCTAAATAAACTCGTAATAAATTGTATTTATTAAATGAACTAGTCAATATGGAATTGTGATTTCCAACAGTTTAATGTACTTATAACCTGATAAGTGTGGAATTATTAGCTTATTGATGTGAAAATTTTTAAACACTAATTCCATACACACTCCAACTCCCATTTATATCTATATCATTGTTATAGAACTGGTACAACTTGCTTAGCATATTTGTGCTAATTTCTTCTTTCTCCTGATGTGCCAGGAGAAAGAGGATAGTTTCTCTTCCCTACTAGATACAAAAATCGATCACCTAGTTGGATTTGTGATCGTATGGGTAGAGATTAAGCCAGATGGGAGCAAGGAGTGACACTTTTAAATTTTATATATGATTGCGTGTACTAAAAACATGTAACTCACCCCTATTAATAATGAATAAAGTTATGTTATTCTGTCGTAGCCTTGATTCATTAATTTATGTGTACTTATTGTTCATTCATACAAAAAAGAAGGGTGTGACAAGTTGGTATCAAGGTATGTTTTAAATCTAAACATATCGTCGGGTTACCATTCTATGAGGGAAATAAATAATATATTAGTTATTTGATCTTTTCGTAACTTCTTTTATTACTATTTTTATATGGTAAACCTATTTTGCAGTATGGACGCATGGGATACATTCTTGTTTAACATAGATCACAAACCAGACAATAGATGAGAAATGCCTGTTAGAGAGGAGGCTCTAGCCAGATTAAGGGATATGATTCGTGGAGTCGAAGAAGATTGGGTATGGTTAAGTAATGACATTAAAAGGTTGGTTTTTACCCATAGAGTGTTAGGGAGATGCAAGTAATGCGAAAGGTAGATGACTTTTCCAATGATTCGGTCATACTTTAAGAAGCTATAAATTTGGCACTCGCAGACGAACTGCCATCTCCACTAATGTACCATAAAGCTACATCTAATGCTAAAATTCATGGAGATTATTCTTCCAGCACCACTGGTGACTCAACTGACGATGCATGACAAAGAGATTATCTAGTCAGCCCAGAGTCTACATCCAGTGACGAAGCAGTCGTCCTTCCTTAAAAGTACCAAGCATTAAAGGTTATTTTAAATGTTGTAGAATATAACTACAAATATATTATTCCCCATGTAACTAAAGTAGACAAAGGAAATGGAGTGAATAAAGAGCTCCTAATGCCAGAAATGACCATTGAGGAAAGAGAAGTCCTCGATTAGCTTAAGAAAACCTAAGCCAACATAACCTTATGGGGACTTTTCATGTTCTCTTAACTACATCAGAATGCCTTGATAAAGATCCTCATTGTAATCATAATTTCTCCTTCTACTACTCCCGAAGAAGCCACGAATATGGTCAGATCCTTAACCTCTTCCAGACTCCACTTTTTTTTCGAAGAAGAAATCCTGAAGTTCGTCCCTTATCACAAATTTTCTCTCAATATCTCCATCAAAGTTTTGGGAAAGACATTCCCACTTTCACTTATCGATAATTAATCTTCCATTAATGTCTGTCTGCTCAGAACCTTTAACTATATGGGGTTGAAAGTTATCGATCTCAATCCCACCTCTGATATCGTGCGCTTATGATAACACTCATCGAGAAGTAATAGTCTCCATAAAACTCACAACAGGGGCTAGCCCTATCAATCCTCTGACAGAATTCTAGGTCATCAACAAGCAAGAGCTTGTTGTAACTTTCTTCTTGGTTGCCCTTAGATCCATAACATCTGGGAAGTATCCTCTTCCCTCCATAAAAAATTAATATCCTTGCCAAAGGTCAAGTCATCACCATTTTGGGAGATAACGACAGTTCATGTAGTGTCAATACTAGTAACCTGGTACTATAAATTTTGTATGGGACCAATGACATGCTCCTTTCCAATTTCAGAATTGATCCACTCCCTATCCCCGCAGGGGACAACTTTAAAGACCGAGTCTTTATAGATCACAACCCTTACAACATTGTCAATGTAATTTAAATGTTTAAAAAGGGGCTAGGACGATGCCAACAAGGATGACACCAGTAAGGAATCATTAAGCCTATAGTCCTGAAAGGGGCCTTTCCCGTATATGTCCTGGGATATCAACCTTCACTAGCTAAATTCAAAGAACTTCACCGACTACAATTGAAAAGAAGCTTAAAGAATAAAAATACTATCTCGGGGGACTCTTTGAACAAAAGATTTATCAAGGAGGGTGAAGACTTCCCCTTTTGTGGATTCTGAAAATCGTGGTAGGACTACATGGACAAGAATATGAAATTGGTACTATATATCTTCTTTCAAGATAATAACACTTAAGGATGAAGACTGTAACATGGAGTGTAACCTATCACTAAGAAAACAATTACAAGTACCGAAGGTTTTGAGGGGAATGACTTCAACGAATCCTTTTACCTACAAATACTGGGCCAAGTCTCTACATGATCCACTAAGATATTGTACTATAGGACCCATCCACTCATATTACAGTTACTGATATGCCTCTCCTAAACTGGAATGTCATCCTAGTCCAACCTACCCAAATTCAACCCAACCCTATTGTTTATCCTATTCAAATCACTTCACATGTTGTTGTTTTTCCTTTTCTTGATATCAATATAATTAAGACCTCTTTTGACAAGGTTCTTAATGCTATTTGTCCTGAAAATAAAATAAACGAGGATTTTGAGTATCTTGTTGTGCCTTACATTTATTGTCTTGATTCTAATCAAACAATTGACGATGATGATTTTGCAAATGAACAATTATTAACTGATCTCAATAAGAAAAAAAAAAAACAACATAACTATGTTTAATCTATTGATGAAGATATTGTTATTATTAATCTCGATTCCAGTAACCACCAACCCGAGATTAAGATAGGGTTCATCCTTAACAAGCATAATCGTGTGCAATTTAAAAAGCAGCTAAAAGAGTTCATAGACGTCTTCACATGGTCCTACGATGAAAATCCTTGCATTGGCCCAAAGATAACTCAGCACGAGATCCCGACATTTCCAGAATTTAAACCAGCCAAAGAAAAGTTGAGGAAACTTTGAACAAAATGGTCACTCAAAGTTAAAGAAGAGATAGTCAAACAACTGAATGTGGGTTTTATTCGCAAGGTCGAATACCCTACAAGGATCACCAACGTCGTTCCCGTGATGAAGTCGGGAAAAAAGTCTACATGTGCGTCGACTATCAGGATTTGAACAAAGCATCCCCAAAGGATGACTACCCATTACCACACATTCATATGATTATGGAAAATACCGCCAACCACGCCCTCAAGTCATTTATCGATGGATTTGTTGATTATAACCAGGTCAAAATGCACCCTGACCAGCTAGAGAAAACTGGCTTCATTACCCCTTAAGGAACTTTCAACTACACCATCATGCCATTCGGGAAAAAAAATGCCAAAGCTACCTACCAAAGTACTTCCATAACCATCCTGCATGACCTTATTCACAAAGAGGCCGAATTCTATGTGGATGATATAATCATCAAGTCCAAGACTCGAGCATGTCATATTCTTGTCCTCTGAAAGTTCTTTGAGCGACTGTGGTAGTACCAGATGTGGTTAAATTAGGGATGTTTGCGGTTCGGTCTGGTTCAGTTTTGAAGTTTTTTTAGACCGGACCGACTATGACGGTGCTCTAAAAAAATGGACCAAGACCGGACCGATAATGTAGATTAACCGACCCTATTCGATTCAGGTTTTTACAGGGTCGGTTCGATTTAGTTTGTCAGTCTTAAGATTAATTAATTATATTATTTAAAAAAAATCTTGAACTTTTTTTTCAATTATGTCCAATTCAAACTGTCCAAAATGACTTTAATTTACTATTTACACATTGTTCAAAATGAAATAAGTCCAAATAAGCTTGTGCAAAAACAACACATAAATCTATCCAAAATTAGTCCATAAAGAGCACACATAAACAACACGTAAATCTATCCAATATTAGTACATAAATAACACAAAACAACACATAAATATGTCATAATTTAGAACAAAAATATCACATAAATTTGTAATAATTTAGTACAAAAACAACATTTAAATTTGTCCAAAACAACATTTAAATATGCCGCAAACAATACATAAATAGCATATAAAACAATCCGAAAAGAGCCTTAAAACAGGCTTAGAAACAGCGCCCATAACAACCTTCAAAATAGCACAAAAAGGGTAAAAACTGCTTCAAAAATGCTTTATAACAACCCCCAAAACGCGTCCAAACATCTCCAAACAAACAACCTTAAATTCCTGAAAATAATTAACATGCTAAATGTCAATCCACGTGCTAAATAACAAAAGCAACCTTAAAAATGTACAATACATTCCTAAAAAAATTCATACCTACATGCTTGATTTCAATCCACAATTGTTGATGAAGCTCCCAACAATTTTGAAAATAAAGAGTAATAAAATTAGTTACAATAAAAAATTTGATTAAATAATAAATTGATAATTAATGATTAAAAAGGACAATTACCTTCATCTAATTGTACAAGTTGTTCCATGTCATCCATAGCATCTTGAAGGCTAATCGGAGTTGATGAATATTCAAGCCAATTTTGAGTGCAAACAAGAGCTTCCACCATGTTCGGAGAGAGAGAGCAACGAAACAGGTCAAGTATACGCCCACGTGCTAAATGCGGACTCCGAAGCCATGGTAGACACGAGAATTTCCAATACATACTGTGCTACATGAGACAACAATCGATATCTAAACAAATTATTTTCCCACCACCCTAGGACATTAAAATTACTATTAGTGGTATCTTCATTACCCTCCACCAAATAGTTCTCAACCTCTGACTTATTACCACCTAGACCACCATTTTCCGCCTCCATATGATTTTTAAATTTCGTAGCTAAAAATGTATGCCCATCGATGTCATCCACTCCATCCCCATCCACTACTACATTAATAACTTTCGACAAATTAACATTTTGAGATGGTGCATTTTGCGATTCATTTTCAACGTACCATTTGTACAAACGGACAAGTACATTTTTCACCCTCCTTGTCATTTCTTTTGCCACATTACTTTCATACATACTCTCAAACCAAAATGAAACATACGCCATTTTGTACCGAGGGCCAAGAGTGACCGCAACAAACAACAACAAATTAATCTTTTCAATATTCCAATATTTCTCCTTTTCTTAACCATGTTATCCGCCATTGAAGCTATGTAGTAATCCCCGCTTATTTTTAATTAATTCAAAGTATTTTGAATTACTACAAGGTCATTAACAAACGAATTAGAAGTAACAAACAAACAACCCAAAAATCTCAACGTTGCGTTGTAAAATATTTTTAAAAATTTTACAAGTGCCCTCACTCTCTCCCAATCACAACAATCCGGAGGTCCTACAATATTCCTCCCACCTTTTCCCCTCCCTCTTCCATCATAATCATTATCTAGATCCTCCACATCCCTTTCAAAGTAAGAAAAATAATTTTTATCTTCCTCCCTCAACCTATCAAAATTTGTTTAAAAATTTTCAACAACATCCAACATTAAGTAAGTGGAGTTCCACCTCGTTTGAACAACTAGGCAAAACAAACCTTTGATCTTAATTTTTCCTTCCCTATACAAATCTTAAACATCAACAATCTAGATAGATATGACCTCATGTACCTCATCGCGTTATGCAACTTAACAACCGATTCATCCACTTCTTTTAACCCATCACCAGTAATTAAATTTAAGATATGAGCACAACACCGCATATGCAAATATTCATGTTCTAAAATGGTACCTTTCCATCTTTTGGTATTTCTTTGAAAAAATTTAATGGTACCATTATTTGAACTCGCATTGTCAAGGGTTATGGTGAATATGCTCCTTATCCCCCATTCAATCAACAATGACTCAATAACCTTCCCTAACATCTCCCCTTTGTGACTTAGAACTTGAAAAAAGTTAAGAATTTTCTTTTATAACTTCCATTCATCATCAATGAAATGAGCCGTAAGACACATATAATTGATGTTTTGGATGGAAGTCCATGTATCTGTGGTTATACAAATTCTCTTTCCTTTCAAAATACTTTGTAACTTTAATTTTTCTTCCAAGTATATAGCTAAGCAATCTCGCGCAAGTGTAATACGACCCAGAATCTTCACAAATTTTGGTTGAACAACTCACATAAATTGTCGAAACCCATTACCCTTAATAAAAAGAAAAGGCAATTCATTAATAATTAACATTTTTGCAAGAGCTCACCGACATGCTTCTACAGTAAAAGTGGCAGCAATAAGATTTGCACTTCCCCCATCTTCTTCTTTTGTTTCAAAAGACAAATGTTTTTGCTTCGAATCGTCAACCCTACCCGAAAATTTCTTACATTTAGTTTCTATATAAGCCAACATATTTTTTGTTCCATTATTCTTAGTATCACAAGCATAGGTTGCAGAACAGTAGTTACATTTCCCCCTACGTTTTCTCGGATCAGCCCCTTCTATTTCAGTAAAATGGTTCCATGCTTTTGATTTTCATTTTGAAGGTTTTACCTTTGGTTTTGTAGGAGATGGATGTGTACCCTTAATAATTCCATGAGTAGAAGGAAGACCACCATCACCACCATCTATGTTAGCTTCGTTTCCATCCATCTACAAGACAACAACAAAAATAAAGCACAAAATATTATAAATATAGCAGATCATGTATAAAAAATGAATAAAAAAATATTGCAGATGATAAGATTTGATTCAAACAAAAAACCACCAATATAAAAGGGTGTTTGACAAAAAAAGAGTGTGTTCGAAAAATCTGTTCGTTCAGATTGGGTATAAAAGACACATAAAAAAGAGTGCAGATTATCAATTCTATTCGTTCAAAACAAATGATAAAAAAATAAACAATTAAAAAATAAACAAACAAATACCTGATTGGCAATCTTGGTTGAGAGACGACAAGGCAGATAAGACTCGGCAAGGCAGAGAGTGGATAGTCAGATAGGAGAAAGGGGTTGGGGGCGACTGATCTTAGTTGGGTTTGGGTTGGGTGAGACGTGAGAGAGTTTTTTTTATTTTTGTTTTGGATGGCTTGTGTGAGAAAGAGTAAGAATGACTGATCTTGGTATGATTAGGTTTTGTTTAGTTAGATACTTTACCATTTTGAATATTTTAACCTCCATCTTTTATTTATTTGACACCACACTAGTAGCAGCATAAGTAACACACATAAAATATTAAATAAAATATATATTTAATTCCTATCGGTCAGGGTCGGTCTAGACCGACTCTATCAAGCCCAAATCCGAGGAGCGAAAAGACTCAGTCGACTTTAAAAAAATGGGAACGAATTGACTATAAAAAACCCAATAAAAATAAGACGGTTCGGCTCGGCTCGGTTCGGTCCTTTGGTTCGGTTGGTTTCCTGAACACCCCTAGGTTGAATGCACATAAGTGCATTTTTGGCATCACGAAAGGAAAACTCTTAGGGTTCATGGTAAGGGAGAAATGAATTAAGGTAGAACTTGCCAACCTAAAATCCATACTTGAGATGCCACATGTGACACCCCGCCTAATTAAATATTGGGTGATCAGTCCTTTATTAAATTAAAAATCAAGGTGAACGGTTGGTTCATTCTTTGCATCACTGCCGCAAAATAAAATTCCCAATTTAAACACCCTAAATAATTAAGCTAAGCATATTTCCATTTTATTAAATCCAAATGTGAAAACCTTTTTAAATAACCAAAAATTTCAGAACTTTGTCATACTAAAGATGGGTAATAACACACAAGAATTAGATTCATCCATATAAACCAAACCAGTTTAAACTATAAATAAAGCCATCCTAACAATAATTAAATCCCAAAGAGTACCAACAAATGGAAATATAAAGGAATGTAAATCTGTGACAAAAATCCAAACTGAATAGAGAAATGGGCCACACATGCCCAAACTAATAAGAACTAAAAGTAGGAGTGGAGCCAATAATGAGGTCGTCTAAGCAATGGCCTGCAACTCCCACATAAGCTCCAGCGCGTCCGGTCCAAAGAACCTAAGCATGACGCCCCTGTGGCTGGGCACCTGTATTATATACATATATATATACAAGAGAGAACAAATAATAGGAAGCGGGTCAGAGCCGAGTGTAAAACAGTTTAAAATTAGTTTAGCAAGTATTTAAAATGCTTACCGGCTAATGCAACAACCATGTTAGTATGCGACACTCTCTTGAGAATTCTCACCTCTCATTCTAGTGTACACGCCTACCGTACTAATAAATCTCGTAAGTTTCTCTAACTTATTCCATAAGGTTTTATCAGGTGACAATCGAGGTTATGATATTTACTTAAAAAAAATAATTCTCTTCGTGATTTCTACATTATTTAGAATAACTCATTTCCCTTATAAAGTTCCCGAATGCTTATACTAAAATTGAAGCATTTATTCATTACTTATCTACTTATACGCACAATAGAAAGTTTTCATATAGATATACGTATATATATTAGTCACACATATAATATATATACTAACTACACCCCACATAAAACCTATGGTGCTGGTATACTTTGCTATCAAGTCCCCGTGTCACACAAACTAAGGTAAATACTAGTTCGGAATCACTCTCGAACTCTATTAACACAATACACAAACAAATGGAGGCGAAGCATAGTTCCAGGTCCTAAGAGGTCATCACATACCCTCATGTCTCTTAGAATATCTGACTACCATTTTCAGATAGCCTGTATCGAGGATACTATCTTCTAGGGTACGAGTAAATATCCCCCATAAAGGTCCAATCGAGATAAGACTGTCCCGATGCGGAAACCCCCGTGATAGCAAGTAGCCCGGGTATGATTTGTACACAGATATATAATATGCATAGTCACACAGTCATATATATAAATATTCACATTTCTAAATTAGGTGCACCCACAACCCATAATTATAATTATCCGCTCTTAGCACATTTTTACTTGATTATGTCGCATAATAGATTTGTCACTTTTATTCTCATATATATATAAGTTACTCCACACCTACTTCTCGTCTCTCGAAGTATTCTAACTTCCTAAGTATATTTTCAGTAGGCACTCTCACTTACCTTCTAGTCTCACTTCCTCACAAGTCTCGACCTTTTATCAAATGTACGCATAATTTCTTATGTGTGGATAACTCCCCGTTAACCCTTAATTTCATCTTACATTAAATTCTTACTCAACGGAGTTTACCTAGCCCCTACTGGTCCTATTTATATCCCATTATGCTCCCACAATAATAATCAAGGGTTACTACGCATTTTAACCGGATTAAACCAATAGAAGAAAAATATGTAGTTTTCCAGGAGTGGTCGATCGATCGATTTAAGGGGTCGATCGATAGATGTTCTAGGGTCGATCGATCGATTAAGCAGTTCTTGCCCAAAAACTGCAAATTAAACCTACGGGTTTCATCTTCCAAATTTCTCCAAAATATCATTATCGATTCCCAAACTCCAAAATAACATTTCTACTAGTTCTCTATACATATATGCATGATTCCCTACGTGAAACGTGTACAAATTTATCAACGAGATTGTATTAAAGGGGAAATTTGTCTTAATTATCAAGAACCCTAATTTTACACTAAACTTCCAGTGTTCTAATTCTTTTTCCAGATTTCTCACTTTTAAATCACTCCAATTTCGTGGTTAATCCTCCACATGTGATTGAGATTTCCAGAATATAATTATTCCCTCTAAACATGTGATTTGATTCTCTAAATCCTTAAATTTTTCCATGAGACATATGTGTATCAATCCTAATCTAACATGAGTGAAACATTAACTACGAGAAAAGCAAGATAGATACTTGCCTACGAATTTAAGGTTCTGATTCGACGACTCCGATTGGTATAGCAGTAATCCTCTTCTTCCGATCTATGCTTTGGTGGTGGTGGGGTTGAAAGATTGGTGGTTCTTGGGCTTGAACACTTGGAAGGCTTTTCCCTTCTTCCTCTTATGGCCTTTTTCTCTTTTGGTTCTAAGAACCCTAACTTCCCTGGAACTCCATCTGATACCTTAATGATTTTCGTCATTATTAAAGGCCAAAATTAGAAAATTACCAAAATGCCCTCCCGGGTTACCGATTAGGCCTAAAAACGTCCCGAGACCCAAACTAAACCCCCGGGTAAACTTTTTTGACTATCTCGACCCTTCCGAACATGTTGGCACACTAGAAATGACCATACAGGTGACTTATAATTTTCACTTATAATAATAATAATAATAATAATAATAATAATAATAATAATAATAATAATAATAATTTAGTCCTGACACGACACAGGCACGTCCCGACTTAATTTCCATAATTGTCATTTTATCCACTCGTGACAATTTTTAATAAAATCAATTCTACATATTACTTTACTCAGTAAGACATATTTAATTAAATCAATAAATTTCCAATAATTACTAAGTCTCGTCAGGCTAGTAAATATTTAAAACAATTTTTTGGATTAAAATTAAATTAATTTGTCTCAATTAAATTTAATAAATCCCTAAACTTAAAAGCCATAAAAATACGGGGTATTACATACTTCCCCCCTTATAACGGAATTTTATCCCGAAATTCGGAAAATAAGGCCTACCTTTTCAAACAATTTTGGATACCGTAACAGTACGCAAACTATCTACATAGTAGGGAGCTCAATCACTATAGCCCCCGTCTCTCAGCAAGCTTGTTTAACATTCTCATTAACGACACTTCATATTGTGCTCCTATCTGACAGCATTCGCATAAGACACGCATATACACTATTAATTCCCATTATTTCAATATCATTGGGAGGCCGCACCTCACTACATGACAACTACTCGGATTTTTCTAACAACAAAACTCCCATTCTGAGAGAAACCATATGAACATGTGACCACTATTGTTCGCCTAAAACAGTCGTGGAATTACACCATAGTGATCAGACTGTAACTCGACCAACCCAAATTCTGATTATCCTCCCATCTCTTAACATTCAGAGTGAGAAAAGTTAAGGTTTTCCACACCAAAACCTCAATAAGCACCTTGTTCACAATAAATAGGTAAGAATACTCCCACGGAACCCTACCATTAGGTAATATCCTTCCCCAATTATCATATGATACTTCACTTGCTAGCTATAACCGTTGTGGAAATAAAAAATCACAATGAATCCAAAATTACTTTCACAAGGATCCACTAATGGTTAATTACCGCTCGTATACTCCCCGGATTATGGGTGATACAACCCGCTCACACTAAGTGTTATCCCCGCTGCTTACTGAAATTCCATATTGAAGGTGGGATTTGAAAGTCTCACCCTAAGGAGAGCGATCATGTACCGACGCGATTCTTCCTTTCAAAGGAAGACTAAGGCACACTAGTTAATATGGTAAATCACCCCAAAGGAATATCAATCACTTCCTTCTTGGGCGACTTGTTCCACATGTTCTAATGAACCCTTGATCTTGACTTGAGGTTAGCGAACCATCAAGGAAACTTTACCGACTTCACTGGCCTCTTCCCTTATCGGAATCTTCGGTAGACACAAAATTAGTTGGTTGGACCTCTTCTTCCAACCGATTTCTGTTTATGAGTAGTGCCCGCGGAGACTACCCACTATGTCCCGCTCGACACCGACTTCTACTTGTAATGTCTCACATTAAGTGACACTTAATACTCCCCTTATTTCCTTTGCGTATACTGAAAGTTCCGACCCATGCACTTTTCTCCATGATGTGCACTTACGGATCTGTTATACCATACTAGCATCTTTACTCTATGTACGCATCAGTCGCTCTCAACATTTGACTAATTACAAATCCGCTCCGAGTGTTCTCCATAATAATTGAATTCTACCGTTCTCAAGGAATTCCCCTTTTTAAATGGCTTCCCACAACCTTCCAACCAGATTCGGTGTGCTACTTTGAACACAAATATGGGGATTTATTGTCTTTCACACGACGCTCAATTCACTCTACCACTTCCATTTCGTTATGTCAATCCCTCAAACATTTATTCCACATGTCTATTTCCACGTCCCTTCAACTCGGATGATTTTGACATCAGCTAACCAAGATGCCCACACACCCTATAAATCGTGTATACTAGCGTAAGCATCACATACGCTTCACGTATAACACCCAATTCCTTATTTTTCTTATTCTCACAATGTGATTACCACACTTGGGAACTCTCAATCACCCTAGAAATTGAAATTTTAAATCCTCCTTATCATCGTTCCACCCCTTAACTCGTGGTGATAAGACAAAACTTCCAATGCCTCCTTACCACCCCATCGGCTCTTTTTTAATCGTAATTCAACTTCGAACTTACATATATAATTATCTGTTCCTACTACGACCGAGGTACCAAACTCATAAACTAATGACCAAACATCTTCCCACTTCCAACCTTATGCTAAGTTTCATGCATGGGATGTCTCGCAAAGCGAAATCCAAACAAGGAACCCCCCCGATACACTACTACCTAACATTATCGGTTATCGAAATCCGTTAGGCCCTCCATCCATAATATGTATCGGTTATTCCGTCTCTTTACAGAAAAGATTACATTTCCTCCCGTAATTACACTTAACAAAGAACATTTCGCCAATTGTACAATCGTTCAGTATTGGTGGAAATCATATTCTAAAAACCTTAAATACATACAATCGGGATTCTCGAAATCCCGTTCCCAATCATATGGGTATAACTCTCAACTCCCACATCTCTAATGGATAGGTATATCAACGCTCTCTTCCTATCACCAAGTCCTAAGCGCTAAACATAATAATGAGTTAAATCTTTTCTCTCAACAGTAAACCTAATACATATTGCGTCATAACAACAAATTCCCTACACACACCAGGATCGAATATCTCGAGCCCACTATCCCCTCTGAAGTCTCTAGAATAAATAGTATAAGTGCGAGTCCGACCCTCTCGCAGATGAGGCCTCGCCAGAACAAAACATACTCCACTAATGCAACCACTTCGATAGCCTTGCAATAACTGCCTACCATCTTACTAACCATTATTATAAAGTTGTAACTAAGATAATATCATACTCATATAACACACCACTAAAACGAGTAACCTCAATAGAGTATATAACACTACTAATACACCCATTCATCATCTGCGGATATCACTAAAGATAATCCCGCTACACTAGGGAGAATATTAACATAATAATAACGTTCATAATTATAGGCACTAACTCGTCTCTCATTCTAATCTAGTAATAAACAAAAATAAAATGACTCGCTCGTGTCACATAAAACACGCTTCATCCTACGAGGATAAAACTCATACTTCAACTTTGCCAATCGCCTTGGCTACTTAATCGTCTTCTGAACATAACGTATCTCTCTGAACTAAATAAAAAATTATATTAACCATTTCCCTTGTAAGCGCCATGCCCATGTCCGTTATTTTCACTTTGGGAAAATTTTAACTCCTGTGGTTTTACTCTCCACAAAATACCTCAACACATAACCCACTTATCTCTTGAAATACATTTAAAAACTCACGGACGACTGGAATTAAGTCTAGGAGAGTCACAATCTCCTTAGAGGTATCCCCCTTTATGTAATACAAGTGGGTGGAAGGTCCCCCTTCTGGGCGAGGCATCGCCACCAAAACATCTCCTGCCCCGAAATGGGAAATATAATACTCCTACCGAATCAATTTTTTTATACCTCGTGAGCCAATCCATGCCAATAATGATGTCGTGCTCACGTATGACTAAACTAGTATGACTATAGGTAAAACCAAACTACCAAACTATATACCTACACCCCGACGTATAAAGAAAATTAATGACCCTTTCCCAATGATGAG
Organism: Sambucus nigra; assembly: GCA_949130495.1. Lineage (NCBI taxonomy): Eukaryota > Viridiplantae > Streptophyta > Magnoliopsida > Dipsacales > Adoxaceae > Sambucus > Sambucus nigra. The sequence continues at coordinate 323,173,873 of OX422217.1, forward strand.
TCTACGTATGACATCGTACTCTTAGTAGTGTCTAAAAATCCTAAGGTCCGCGCAATGTGAGTATCTATGAAACAGCATAATGCCCCAGTATTGAATTAAATGTGTCCCATAGTACTAGAAGGAAGGAACATACCATCAATGGCCAAGGATGGCTGCTGGATTTCAGTATGCTGGACGTCGCACACACATTCGTGCTGTTTCTGCCCTTGCTACCGGGGTATCTTACTCTTATCTGGGAAATCCTGCCTCCGGTGACCCATCCTTCCGTAATTGAAGCATCTACCTCTAAACTATTTCATTTTTCGGCTTTGTTGGTTTTGGCCTGGTTGTACACTTCCACTTTTTCCTTGGCCTTATAGGCCTGGTTGAGCATCTTAATGAAAAATGACATCTGATTGAGGACAGTCCCTCCACTTGTGACCCGTTTGTACACACTTATAGCAGAGTCCTGAAAGTTCTTGCTGGTTGGGTGTGAGTTCCTCTCCAGTTTGATCCGGACAAGTTAGACGTTCATGACCATCCATTCCACATTTGAAACACCTCTTTATGACTTCAATCTGTCCCGACTTTGTTGGCTCTGGCGCTTTTGGTTTTCCCTCCACAATTTGTTACCTTCGTGGCTGTTACGGTCTTGAGGAGCTTGTTGTTGCGATTTTAGTGTCTTCGTGCACCTGTTGTTTCTAGTCATGACAGATTGGCTATACTCTCTAGACCTTTTGCCCTTTATAAGCTGTGTGTCGTGTTCTTGATATTGTAAGACCGCAGTGGTAACTGCCTGTGCCACAATACCTGCTAACTCGGCGGTTGATACACTCTCTGGAGACCCCTGAGGTGTGAGCTGACCTAGCTCATCGACTCCCCTAACGGCATTAGCTTGTTCTTCTTGACGATCCATCTAAAAATTTTAAATAATCTGGATGAGTTAATCATTCACATAAACAAATCGCAGAAGCACGAATTCCCAACGCATAAAGATGAATCCAACATTCCTAATATTAGGGCTCTAAATCAAAGACGGTAAGCTGGAAACGAAATAAGACGTACAGATCCTAAAGACACTAGAACCTGATGCTCTGATACCACTTGTGACACCCCGCCTAATTAAATATCGGGTGATCAGTCCTTTATTAAATTAAAATCAAGGTGAACGGTTGGTTCATTCTTAGCATCACTGTCGCAAAATAAAATTCCCAATTTAAACACCCTAAATAATTAAGTTAAGTGTCAAAACAATTTTAAAACCATATTTCCATTTTATTAAATCCAAATGTGAAAACCTTTTTAAATAACGACCAATTTCAGAACTCTGACATACTAAAGATGGGTAATAACACATAAGAATTAGATTCATCCATATAAACCAAACCACTTTAAACTATAAATAAAGCCATCTTGACAATAATTAAATCCCAAAGAGTACCAACAAATGGAAATATAAAGGAATGTAAATCTCTGAAAAAAATCCAAACTGAATAGAGAAATGGGAGACACATGCCCTAACTAATAAGAACTAAAAGTAGGAGTGGAGTCAACAATGAGGTAGTCTAAGAACTGGCCTACAACTCCCACATAAGCTGCAGCGCGTCCGGTCCAAAGAACCTAAGCATGACGCCCCTGTGGCTAGGCACCTATATTATATATCCGGTCCAAAGAGCCTAAGCATGATGCCCCTGTGGCTGGGCACCTATATTATATATATATATATATATATATATGTACAAGAGAGAAGAAATAACAGGAAACGGGTCAGAGCCCGAGTGTAAAACAGTTTAAAATTAGTTTAGCAAGTATTTAAAATACTTATTGGCTAATGCAACAACCATGTTAGTAGGTGACACTCTCTTGAGAATTCTCACCTTTCATTCTAGTGTACACGCCTACCGTACTAATAAATCTCATAAGTTTCTCTAACTTATTCCATAAGGTTTTATCAAGTGACAATCGAGGTTATGATATTTACTTAAAAAAAATAATTCTCTTCGTGATTTCTACATTATTTAGAATAACTCATTTCCCTTATAAAGTTCCCGAATGCTTATACTAAAATTGAAGCATTTATTCATTACTTATCTACTTATACAAAAAGTAGAAAGTTTTCATATAGATATACGTATATATATTAGTCACACATATAAAATATATACTAACGACACCCCACATAAAACCTATGGTGCTGGCATACTTTGCTATCAAGTCCCCGTGTCACACAAACTAAGGGAAATACTAGTTCGGAATCACTCTCGAACTGTATTAACACAATACACAAACAAATGGAGGCGAAGCATAGTTCCAGGTCCTAAGAGGTCAGCACATACCCTCATGTCTCTTTGAACATCTGAATATCATTTTCGAATAGCCTGTATCGAGGATACTATCTTCTAGGGTACGAGTCAATATCCCCCCATAAAGGTCCAATCGAGATAAGACTGTCCCGGCCCGGAAACCCTCGTGATAGCAAGTAGCCCGGGTATGATTTTTACACAGATATATAATATGCATAGTCACACAGTAATATATATAAATATTCACATTTCTAAATTAGGTGCACCCACAACCCATAATTATAATTATCCGCTCTTAGCACATTTTTACTTGATTATCTCGCATAATAGATTTGTCACTTTTATTCTCATATATATATATATAAGTTACTCCACACCTACTTCTCGTCTCTCGAAGTATTCTAACTTCCTAAGTATATTTTCAGTAGGCACTCTCACTTACCTTCTAGTCTCACTTCCTCACAAGTCTCGACCTTTTATCAAATGTACGCATAATTTCTTATGTGTGGATAACTCCCCGTTAACCCTTAATTTCATCTTACATTAACTTCTTACTCAACGGAGTTTACCTAGCCCCTACTGGTCCTATTTATATCCCATTATGCTCCCACAATAATAATCAAGGGTTACTACGCATTTTAACCGGATTAAACCAACAGAAGAAAAATATGCAGTTTTCCAAGAGGGGCGATCGATCGATGTAAGGGGTCGATCGATCATCGATCGATCGATGTTCTAGGGTCGATCGATCCATTAAGCAGTTCTTGCCCAAAAACTGCAAATTAAACCTACAGGTTTCATCTTCCAAATTTCTCCAAAACATCATTATCGACTCCCAAACTCCAAAATAACATTTCTACTAGTTCTTTATACATATATGCATGATTCCCTATGTGAAACATGTACAAATTTATCAACGAGATTGTACTAAAGGGTCAATTTGTTTTAATTATCAAAAACCTTAATTTTACACTAAACTTCCAGTGTTCTAATTCTTTTTCCAGATTTCTCACTTTTAAATCACTCCAATTTCGTGGGTAATACTCTACATGTGATTGAGATTTCCAAAATATAATTATTCCCACTAAACGTGTGATTTGATTCTCTAAATCCTTAAATTTTTTCATGAGACATAGGTGTATCAATCCTAATCTAACATGAGTGAAACATTAACTACAAGAAAAGTAAGATAGATTCTTGCCTGGGAATTTAAGGTTCTGATTCGATGACTCCGATTGGTATAGCAGTAATCCTCTTCTTCCGATCTACGCTTTGGTGGTGGTGGGGTTACAAGATTGGTGGTTCTTGGCCTTGAACACTTGGAAGGCTTTTCCCTTCTTCTTCTTCTTCTTATGGACTTTTTCTCTTTTGGTTCTAAGAACCCTAACTTCCCTGGCATCCATCTGATATAACCTTAATGATGGCCAAAAATAGAAAATTATCAAAATGCCCTCCCGGATTACCTGTTAGGCCTAAAAACGTCCCGAGACCCAAACTAAACCTCCGGGTACACTTTTCTGACTATCTCGACCCTTCCGAATATGTTGGATCACTCGAAATGACCATACAGGTGACTTATATTTTTCACTTATAATAATAATAATAATTTAGTCCTGACACGACACAGGCGCGTCCCAACTTAATTTCCATAATTATCATTTTATCCACTCGTGATAATTTTTATTAAAATCAATTCTACATATTACTTTACTCAATAAGACATATTTAATCAAATCAATAAATTTCCAATAATTACTAACTATCGTCAAGCTAGTAAATATTTAAAATAATTTTCCGGATTAAAATTAAATTAATTTGTCTCAATTAAATTTAATAAATCCCTAAATTTAAAAGCCATAAAAATCCGGGGTATTACATTCCACCCCGGAAGGGGAAGGAAGTCTAAGTGTTTCTACGTATATTTCAATACATCAGTTGGTTCATCAGCTAACTGACTTCTATATGCGAACCCATTTTCAAACTTCTCCAGAAGGATTCAAACAATGTCTGGAATGAGGCCTTCCAAGAAGCTTTTGACCAAATGAAGCGACACTTCACTTGACCTCCAGTGTTCATGAATTTGCAACTAGGTCTCCCAGTCTTCTTAGTACTTGACCGTCACTGATATTGCAACAGGGTCTTTATTGGCTCAATAAATTACAGAATCCTGTAAAGAAAGAGTCATATACTATGCTAGTAAAAAACTGGTCGGGTATGAAGTCAATCACACTGCTTTATAGAAAGCATGTGTTGACTTAGTCTGGGTCACACAGAAGTTATAGCACTACATGCTTGCCTTTCTTATCAGACTGGTATCCTGAATGGATCCCATAAAATACCTACTAGAGAAAGATGCTCTGTCGAGTCAAATGACCTATTCGTTGATGCTGCTAGCCGAGTTCGACATGATGTACGTCACGTAGAAATCCATTAAAAGGAGGGCTATCTTTGACTACCTTGCTGATTAACCCATGGAAGTAATCGATGTTTAGGTCTCTGAATTCCCAGATAAATACATTCTCTTCACCTCCTAGGAGAACCTTCGATGGCATATGTTCATTGATGGAGCTGCCAACAAGAAAGGATACGAAATTAGGATACTCTTGATCGTACCTGATGACTTTTACACACCCATTGTCACCATATTAGATTTCCCTTGCACAAAAAACATGACTGAGTATGAGGCATGCATCGTAGGCCTCAAGATCGCACTCTAGAAAGGAATTTGGCACTTAGACATCTATGAGGAATTTTCCCTCATCGTCGAACCAATTCTAAAAAAATGGAAAGTCAAAGATGATAAGCTCTTAAGCTTTCATGCCCACATAGAAGAGTTGGCCTCCTATTTTAAAGATGTCGCTTTCCATTACCTTTCCCATGCAAAGAACAACATAGTCAATACCCTTAAAAGTCTAGCCTCCATGGTTGATATGCCTTAGGGAATAACAATGGCCCATTTCCTAGTTCAAAAACAGTCTATGTCCACCCACTACTACCACATTGATCTTGTTACCTAAGAAGACTCCTATATGTCTGAATTATGGTACTATGATATTTGGTGCCTCCTCAAACATAGTAGGTATGCCCGAGATGTAGATAATAAAATACCGCGTGACCCTTCACAAACTGACCGCTCAGTACATCATCTGTGATAAAGCTATTTTTAAGAAAAACTTCGATGGAACCCACTTGCATTGCATAGCAGAGGCTGATATTAAAAAAATAATGCAAAACAATCCACAGCGAGGAATACAAACCCCACAAGAACAGTCACATTATTGCCAATAATATCATTTGTCAAGGGTACTTTTGGACTACCATGGTTCAAGATTGTACTACCTATGTTTGAAGATGTCTCAAATGCTAACAGTTTGACCATATCCAACACTTACCTCCTCGAGAATTGTATAATATGACCTCTCCCTGGCCCTTCTTCATATGGGGCATTAACATCATAGAAAGGTCACTCCCAAAGCTTCAAATGGTCATGACTTCATCCTAGCCACCATTAATTACTTTACCAAATGGGTCAAAGCCGAGTCATACGCAATGGTGAATGGTAAGAAACTGGTCAAGTTTAACAGAAAGAACATCATTTGTTGATATAGGATTCTCCATGAGTTAGTATCAGATAATGGACTCCACTTTGAAGCCGAGGTCACAAAACTGGTCGAAAAGTATGAAATTTAGAGACACAAGTCTTCTCCTTACCGAACCCAAACCAACAGTGTTATTGAATCTACCAATAAAAGACTCAAAACCATCATCATCAAAATGATTGAAAGTTGTCGTGATTGGGACGACCGAATGCCATACACCATCTGGGGCTACCGCACTCCAATCAGAACACCTACTGGGGATACCCCTTATTCATTGATATAAAACATGTAAGAAGTCCTATCTATTGAGGTGGAAATACCTTCCTTACATGTCATGCTTGGAAGAAGGGCTAACAGAGAAGACTGGCATCGGAGTCGCTATGATGAACTCTTACTCTTGGATGAAAAGAGACTTAAAGATCTATACCACATACAGGGGTACCATCGTTGTATAGAGTGATCATTCAATAGGAAAGTCAAGGACCGCGGTGTCCAGGAAGTAGACCTTACTTCAAAAAGATTATAGATACTGTCTAGGACCCCAGAGGGAAGTTCAAACTTAGTTATAGCTTAACCTACATTGTGGAGAAAATCCTGTCAGGGGGCATCGCTATGCTAACAAACCTCGACGGAGAGGAGATGACACGCACAGTCAATCTGGGATGTCTCAAGAAATTTTACCCTTAATCCAAATTCTCGGCGCACTACAATTATTTTTATCCCCCTTTTATTCTAATAAAAAACTCTATATTTCCCCTAACTCAGAACTACATAGGACCTCATACTCTCAAAAAATCTTCTTTTAAAAATGAAACTCGTGAAATTCTTAAACCCCCAGAGCTATGTAGACAACCCATACACTAGGCATGGGCACGATCCCCTTCTTTTTCACAAAATGCTATTCTTTTATAACCTACGATAATGGATATCCATCTAATCATTTATATGAATAAAGGAATTATGTATGCCTTAGCGATTGGTATAAATAATTCAAAATGAAAATTTCATCAAGAAGCAAAATAAAATATGATCAAAACTATTTTTATTTCAAATGATGGAGTATAACCATTACATGAGGTATTGGTAGAGGGAGTCAAAACAAGACCACCCCTAAAAACTTTACCCAAATCCGCACCAACTTCACAAAAAATTACCTCTATCCCACAGAAAAACCAAAATTACCCAAAGAATAAATTTTCCCCAGCTTCGCAAATGCTACCCCCAGCTTCACCTATACGACCATCAACTACCATATGACCCAACTTCGACATCATTTCCTTCCCCTGGAGGTCCACATGTCTCTCACTCCTGATTAACGCTCCGTATGCGCTCCATGAAGCGATACACCTGGACAAGTTTGGCAAAAACCATAACACCCTCCTCCATGATATTGAAGGTGACAAGCCACCTTTGCCTAGTCTCTTCCTCCATAATCTTCCCCACTAGCCGCTTCCAAAACCACCTCAGGTACTCCCAGACACACACCCATAGATTGTGATAAATGGGTAGATAGTCCGCGGTGCTTCCACAAGGGTCCCAGTATCATCCAAAAATATTCACTCAGATCCTCCACCGAAAAAAAGTTCGTTATGCGAGGAGGTAGCATTTTCTCCCACCCAGCTTGGCACATGAGACACTAAGGAAAGTAAAAGGATGTTTGTCATAGACTAGCCAGTTGCATATAATGATACTCTCCTAGCTACAAAACAGACTGCAAGTCTCACCACCATGACACGGATCAATGAAGACACCAGGACCCATGCTCCACAAACTAGTTAATAGTTCTCCATCGAAGGGTCCAAACTGAAGAAAGATCAGGCAAAGAAATTAAGCACACCCAAAAATGGATACTCGGGAGGGGACGCCAGGCAAAACCTCTCTATAAGCCACATAAACAACATCACAGGGTTCCCCCTCAGAAAATCGGAATGACTATCCTTCCAAGCATCGAGACTATTCAGAGTCTTTGCCAGCACCACTACCATAGGGCTATAGCGTTAAGACATCCACGTCACTATTTTGTACCCTTAGGGATCAGTCGCCAAGTCCCTTATAACCAATAACAATCTCATAGTCAGTCCTAAAACAACATCTCGGGTAAAGCCAGCATCAACAAAGTTTCTTTCATGCACCAAGTTCATATCCATCGAAAGAGAAAAAAGTTCCCCCTTGAATCAACAGTCGAGCCTCCCAATGGGAAATATAAAGCATCTCAGCCAGAGATACTCGGGGAGAATGGGAAAAATTAGGCATACCATCACCACATTGGGGCTAACTCCCAATATTATTGATAATTCCTCCTAGTTAGGACATGACTTATCCCAGCCAAACCAGAAGACATGATCCTTAGGGTACCATAATTGTACCTACACCTCCAGTAAATTCCAGTCTATGACCCAATTGCGCCATATAAAAACCCAACGCAAGCTGAAAGTGTCGTAGTCAATGTTGTAAAGGCACATGGCCTCTAAACCTTCAAGGTAAGAAGATAATTCTTTGTACATGGGAAGATAAATTTTGAGAAAGAGACGGAAGACACAAGAGAATAAATATGGGTGGTGGTGAAAAATAACACATCCTCCAACTCTTCATTTATACTCGAAAACCCTTGCAAAAGACAAACCCTCCGAAATTCTATTTAACGCTATGCACTACAAAGTACACAAGTACATAAAAAAGTGCAATCAAATCCTAGGAGTGGTTTGACTTGACCCCTATACCGATAGGCATGTCAAGGGGTATGCCAATTGGCAACCCCTATTTTAGAAAAATTCCATTTTTCCCGTTTTCCTTAAAATTAATTTCCAAGAATCCTTACTTTGAAAAGGTATTCCTTGGGTCATTCCTTTTTATTAATCATCTTTTAATTGAATATTTCATCAAAATAATTTTCATTCTCATCTCTGTCTTCACAAAATAAAATAATCTCGGCAAAAAATTAAAAAAGCATTTAAGATAAGCCACTAAATCAAGAGAAAAATACCCAAAACAATTTTTTTAATATATATATTGCTTCTCATGATTACATTTTGCAGGTACATAGATAAAAAAAGAAAAAAGAAAAAAATACAATGGGATTTTGCCTGAACCCTTAAACTATCCCCTCAAACCGTCAACCCTCGCGGAGCACTCGCTTTCCTCTGTGACGGGTAGTGGACCCTCCACCACCAGAGCCAAAACCCTTGTCCGAGGTAACAGATGGTACCAAGCAGGAAGGAGCCAACTTCTTTTTATAATCAAACATGGAGGCCATCCAGTCCTTAATATCTTGCAGCCAATTTGTAGGTACCCGCACATAGTGCAAAGAAAAAAGAAAAAACCAACAAAAGGAAGTTTTGAGTAAAATAAACAAGGGAAAATAAAGCAGGAAATGGCAAAAGAAGATCCGAAATATTCGTCAGGCCTAAGGGCCTTATCCATAAGCTCTATCAACCCAAACACCAATGCATGAGGATAGTGTGACACACTTATTGACTCCCCACCACTCAAAAGGAAATTATAAGAGGAGTAACCTGAATGGGCGGAGCCTCCTCTATTGCCGCCGCTGTCGACGTACCATCACCCTCGCTATGTGCCGATCCCACCGGGACACTAGTACATCTCCCCAAATTTGTGGATGGAGGAGGCATATTCTCCGCATCGTAGATATAGGAGGGCATCAACCAGCTTATCAGGAAGTCCAGATAATTTTAACTCGCTATTGTATCCATATAATATGTGTAGGGATCGCCTATCATCACTTCAGTCTCGACATCCCCCTCACCTGCCTTATATACATTGGGTGCTGATGGTGGGACCTCCACATCCTCCTCCACTATCTACCTCATTACCCTCTCTCCTAGGTACCAGACAAACCTGAATTCATGCGCCATTAACCTCCTTGTCTACACCAGCATACCCATAGCCCCCTAGGTCCCTGAAAGAGGACTTTAAGGATAGAAGGTCACCTCCATCCCCAATAATGAATCAATAATCCATCAAGAAGGAAAGTTCTAAAGCCACAGAAAATCTGACAGTCGACAGTGACCTTTCATTTTACTTAAGAACCCCAGGAGTTCGTGCCCTATGCCTATTGGAACCTCCCGAGACCTGCCTATTGACAGTCCCTCTAAATTTTATCCTAAAAATATAAAAAAAAATCCAAAAAATGCTAAAAAAAATCCCAAAAATTCCAAAAAAATCCTTGAAAATATAGATATTATTTTCTTCGAGAAAATAATTTTTAGAGCATCGAGCCCCTTACAAACTTACAAAATCCCCAACTGGATTGATCTTACACTCCTATCACCAGTATATTCCTCAATGGAAGAATATTCTCCAACAAAACCAATGATGTGCCCACATCCAAGTCTACTACAATTGCCTAACAGGAACCACAAACCTACAAAATCCCCAACATAATTTTAAGTTAACCCATTCCCAGTAGAACCAAAGGTACGCCTATATCAAAATCCTTCACAGCTTCCCCAATAGAGCTATACCTCTCCAAACCATAACTCAAGGTCCTCAGAATTCACATCGACCTGCAAAATTGATCATTACAACTTAAGGCCCTCATAATTGATCTCAACCCGCAGAATTGGTCGTCTCAACCTTAAGGTCCTTAGAATTGACTTCGTCCCTCAAAATCGATCGTCACTACTTAAAGTACTTAGAATTAACCTCGGACCTCAAAATTGGTCATCACCACTTATGTCCTCAGAATTAACCTCGTCCCTTAGGATTAGTAATCCAACCTCAAGGTCCTCAAAATTTACCTCGGCCCACAGAGTTGGTCATCACAACCTTAGGTACTCGAAATTGACCTTGGTTCTCAAAATTGACCATCATTACTTTAGGTTCTCAAAATTAACCTCGACCCTCAAAATTGGTCATCACCATTTAAGGTCCTCAGAAGTCCTCGGCCCTTAGAACCGGTCATCACCAATTAAGGTCCTTAGAATTAACCTCGACCCTTAGAACTGGTCATTACCACTTAAGGTCATCCGAATTAACCTCAACCAGTAGAATTAGTCATCATAACTTTAGGTCTTAAGAATTGACCTTGGCGTGTTGAATCGGTCGTGACAACTATAGGTCCTCAGAAGTGACCTTGGCCCTTAGAATTAGTCGTCACCACTTAAGATCTTCAGAATTGACCTCGGCTCGCAAAATTGATCGTCACTACTTCAGGTCCTTAGAATTAACCTTGGCCCTTAGAATCGATCGTTGCTACTGAAGGTCCTCAGAATTGACCTCGAACCTCAAAATTGGTCATCACCACTTAATGTCCTCAGAATTGACCTTGGCCCGTAGAATCGATCACAACTACTAAAGGTCCTCATAATTGAAACTGACCCGTAGAATCAATTATCACTACTTAAGGTCCTCAAAATTAATCTCGACCCTTAAAATTGTTCGTCACCACTTAAGGTCCTCAGAATTAACCTCGGCCTTTAGAATCGATTGGCACTACTTATGATCCTTAAAATTAATGTCATCCTGTATAATTAGTCCCTACACTCCCTAGGTCCTCAAAATTGACCCTAACTTGCTGAATCGATCTCTATGTTCCTAAGGTCCTTAGAATTGGCCTCGTCCTGTTAAATCGGTCATACCTATCCTTTAGGTCCATAGAATTGACCTCATCCCTATGAACCGATCATCCTCATCCTCTAGGTCCATATAATTAACCTAAAATGCTCTTCCCCAACATCGATGTGGTGCCTATCATTCGATGACCTCTACGTATTCCAATCTTCTCCATCGAGGGGCAATCTAGACACCCCATCCTAATATACCCTTAAGCATACCCTTAGGACCCTAACACTCATCCATCCTAGGACCTCCTAAGCATCTCCTTAGTACCAATTAAGAAGCCATCGGGCGATCTCAGTCCCCATTTGACTCTGGTCAACTTTCTCACCTGAGTGCAGGATCAATAAATCTTTGAAGGACTTTGATCCCCTTTCCAATTTTCTATCTTGTGCACGAATTTACCTTACAATTTGGATAAACGGTCCATTTTACCCCAAAAAACTAATTTAAAGGCCACTGGGTGCTCCTAGGTTTCGTTTGACCCATGAATCAGCTTTATAGTTCAAGCGAACGACCCATTTTACTCTCGATGGTCATCAAGCACTTTTGGGCTCCAGTTGATATGGGCAGCTCTTCGTACCAAAAGAAGTTGAATGAAATCTTGAAGAACATTAAATACCCTTTCTAATAGTCCAACAGAAAGCTGCTTCACACTGCGACGGATCATCGACAAGTACATGAAGGCTGGGACATTGCAAATCCCCCCACAGAACATTAACAACAACCCGCTTTCGGCACACGGGGCCAATTTGGTGATGGCCTATGATGAGGAGGCAGAAAGAGATAGAGGGCATGATGAGCTTATGAAAAATCTTAATAAGCTTTTTCATTGTTAAGTCACCGTTATAAGGTGGAGTTTATGAAAAACCTTAACAATCATTTTTCGTTGTTAAGTCACCGTTATAAGGTGGAGTTTCTGAAAAACCTTAACAAGCGTTTTCGTTGTTAAGTCACCGTTATAAGGTGGAGCTTATGAAAAATCTTAACAAGCGTTTTTGTTGTTACGTCACCATTATAAGGTGGAGTTTACTAAAAATCTTAACAAGCGTTTTCATTATTAAGTCACTGTTATAAGGTGGAGCTTATGAAAAATCTTAACAAGCATTTTCGTTGTTAAGTCACCGTTGTAAGGTGGAGTTTATGAAAAATCTTAACAAGACTTAACGAAAAATACCTCAGTCGCTGCAGGGGCAAGAACGTGAGTCAGTGTGGCAGCCGTAGGGACAGGAACTGTTGGGGGCGAGATCATTGCCTCAGAAGCCACAACGGGGTCCCTGCTCGCAGAAGCCCCAACACTTGGCAAAACTCCCTCACCTATATAAGGCACTAGGGCAAGCATAGCGGGTTCGTCGAGAGAAGATGACGGGCTCCCAAACAAAGACCCAACACGAAGAGGTGCAGAAGCACCACTATGCTGGATAGAAGCACCAACATGAGCCTTGACTGTAGTAGAACCACCAAGATAACTAGGTGGTACAAGATCAGGAGAAAACTGTGACATGAGGGCAAGTGTTAGAAAATAGGAATAAGTACATACACCATGAAGAAGTATCTCTACATACTACTCACCTCGGTTATAGTGCTGAAAAGGGGAATGGTGGTCAGAGGCCTCACCAGCATCGTTGGAAGAAGAACGTTTGCTAACAATGAGGATATTTCCACCTGGGGCACACAAAAACATCTCAGGGTTCAGCAACACACGTAAGTAAAAAAAGATGGAACCAAAAAGACGCTATAACAAATAAAATATAAAGGAAATCATACCTCGGACTCACTTTCCTCCACAAGAACGATGGGCAGAGGAGCCTCAGGTGAAGTACATAATTTAAAAGGGACTGATAGTGTTACCTCGGGTTGCGTTACCTCTGGGGGCGAGGAATCACTCACAGTCTCAGTGGTATCACCTCCCACAATAACTTCCTTGTCACGTTGGGAGCTTGACCGACGAGAATAAGTGAGCCCCGTCATGGGAGAACGGGGAGGAGTCACATCGGTACGAGACACACCAAAACGTCCCCCCACAAAAGGGCTCATGGGAGGAATGGGGTGGGTTTGGCCTTTCCATTTCAATCCCATGCACCACAGTTGTCAAAAACAATATATATATATATATATATATATATATATATATATATATATATATATATATATATATAATAAACAGATGTAGCCTTCCTTAAGAAAAAAAGATAACGAATAAATCAAGCATACATACCTCGGATTCAGAGGGGGAACGAGAAGAAAGGACCACGGGCGAAGAAGGAGGAGTAACAGCGACAAAGGGGGAAGGAGTGGGATGCACCTCAAGAGTTCTCATCTTCTGGGGCCTGGTGCCAAGAGTTTTCCTCCTCGATCCCGCTGCACCAGTACCGACCTCTCTAGGAACCCTTGAGCTCTTTCTCCTTTTAGCCGTTGGCTCTGAAGGATCAACCACCACTGTGGGAAAAGCAATGGAAGGAGGAACAACGACAGAGTGTCGACGATACTCAGCATTTATTCGATCTATTTTTGCTTGGGCCTCCCTCCTTAAACGCTCAGCCATCTCAGCAGGCATGGGATGTGGAACGGAGGTTATGGGAAGGGCTGCCACGGGAGTTTGGGGCTTCTGGGACTTAGATTTTGACTTTGATGTCCCACTCTTGGCCTTTTTTTCCTTCTTGGCAGGTGGTTGAGAAGGCCCCTCGTTGATAGTAGCTTCGGTTGAGGGGGTAGCCTTTTTCGGAGCAGCAGGAGTGTTGGGTTTTGGCGTTGCAACTGGGACCATGGGATAAAGTGGGGAAAGCTCGATAGGAGGTGCTTTGGGGGTTGAACTTAGAGGGAATTCTATCCCAAGTACAGAGTTTCCCTTTAGCCCCAACTCTAGGGTAGAAAATGAAGAAACGGGAGGATACACCAGATCTCCCTCAACGAACTCAGCAATTGTAGCTAGTTGCTTCGGCCAGTACTTTATGGTAAACAAAGGGGTCACGTCCCCCTGCCTAGTAATACTGGGAATGGTCACTCGCCCAGCCATAGTGGAGCTTATCCCCCACGCAGCGATGGAAGAAAAAAGATAGCACGCCTCGCTAAAGGAGACCTTAGGGTTTGACGATTGAAACACTGGACGTGGAGCCCCCTGATCAAACCCAAACTAGCGTCTGCATAGGTTGGGATTATAGTGCTCACTGGTGTATCCCCACTCGATGTAAGAAGGCAGATATTCGAGGGAGAACAGAAGAACCACGATCAACAAGGGATCCTCGATATCTGGGGATGGCACCTGTACTATTCTGGCTTCACGTTGAAAAAATTCACAAGTGTGAAAGAAGACTTCCTCCTGATAAGGCCTCATTACAAAGTTCTCAAAATGGTCATTCACAGATATTAGCTCCTTTCGGCTTTGCCTCCTATTATAAATAAAGGATCATGGAGGCAGAATTATTTCCCCCGAGGGAGGACTATTGGCTTTGGCCGCTACGGCAGGAAAGCGAAAGTAAAGAAAGCTGGTCAGAAGAACGCTGTTGGCAAAATTAGCCAAGTTATAACGGCCAAGAGAGCGTTCCATGTCGAATAAAGTCCTATCCCGCCAAGTGTAGAGAGATCCCAAGGCAGTTGCAACCAGTCGAAGTTTTATGCCTCGGGCCAAACGAAGGGACAGGTTCATAAGGTCCCTTCGGGGTTGGTCGTTGGGTTTGCCCGTCAAAAGGAAATGGGAGAGAATCACAAGAATATAGGGGAAAAGTTTCAACGGTGTACCTTGACTAGGAGCATCTGCTGAAGAACTACCTTCACCAGAACGCTTGAAGAAATAATTAATCAAGGGAGAGAAAGTAGCTTTGTTGGATGAACCAATGCAGCTTTGGCATATGCGATCCAACTCCAAACGGTCGGCAGTCTCTTGGGCATCAAGAGCCTCATCATCGTAGGGCTCATGACCTGTTGCATCGAGGCCCAAAAGCTTGCACATGTCCTCTAGAGGTATGGTGAACTCGCCCCACGCAGTGATGAACGTATGAGTAGTAATGTTCCATCGAGAGACTAGGACAGGAAGAGCAGCATTATTCTTCGAAAGAGTGAACTCACTAAACCACTTAGCCCGTTGAAACCCAAGCTTGGTGAGAATATCAGCATAAGCACTTTGCATGTGAGAGTTCCAGGCAGCAAAGTGGGCAGGAGAACCTCCTGGTGCTTCGAAGTCAACATGAGACCATGGGAAGTCCCCTCGCTCCAAGCGAAATTGTAGAGTCCCCTCTGGGTGAAGAAAACCCCATTCAGAAGAATCCTCGTCTTCATCACCCAACATTAAGGCATCGAACTTATTAGAAAAATGCATAGCCTTGTAGGCAATAGCAAAGTCGTCACCCTCCCCAAAAATAGGAGAGTGACGATAAAATCTCAGCTGTTCTTGGCGGGCAGCATCCAGGGCAGAGGCAACAGTGGTGGTGGAAGACGGAGCACCACTAGTAGAGATGGAGGGGTTGCTTGAGGTTGCCATGGAAAACGATGATGAAGATAGTAGAAAAGCTTCACGCAAGGGAAATTTGAAGAACGAGAATAACAGGACCGCGATCACAGGCAGCGGTTTTAGAGGATGAGAAGGGAAGAAGGCAAACAAGAAGCTTGATAATAATGGAATTTTTTCAAGTTTTTCTCTCTCTACAAAAATGAAAGTCTGAAAAAGATAGTATTAGAGTAGGGAAACAAAGAAAGAGAGGGTTGAAGTGTTTTGGATATAGCCGTTTGAAACTTTCGGGGTTGTCGTTTCAGTCTCCCACCATCACACGTGCAAGGCCGCCTGCAATCATTTCCAATGAACACGTGGAACCTTGGGAAGTGCTTTGACAGTTGAGAAGACTACGCCACATCATTTACGAAGTGACGTTTGGGGAACACAAACCGTTGCCTTTCTATACAAGCTTTAGTTTTGGCGCCAACGAATTTTTTTGTTAAACATATCTAATAAGACCCCCAACGAAGAAGATGTCCCAACGATTCCAAAAAGCTACGATGTTCTCTCATAATTCTAGATGATTGATTAGTCATGACTAAGGTCCATCGGGCAGAATTTTACTTCTTCCCGAAGACTCTAACGCTCTGATTCTGAATAAAAGAGAAAATCCTGAATCTTTTCCCACAAAGACAGGTCCATCGGTTCGAGACCTTTCGTGCAAACATTTCTTGTTCCAACAAATCTCTACACGAGGGGGAAAATGTAGAGGGGAATTAAAGGTAATCCCGAGATTAGGGACCAATCCCCAATTAGCAATAGTGTTTGAGATTAAGCAACCGAGGCAGCTCAAGCGTGGCAACTCAACGCGGTAGCTTGGCGCAGCAACTTATATTTTAGCTTGTTGTATTAGTCATATTGTATTTCTATTATTGATGACTGTAAGGTATAACGGTTGTAATAACGTAACGATAATAATAAAAGAGCTTGTGTGAGGTCAAACGGTACTTGCGAAAGACCAGGGTTGGCAGGGTCTGGGAGAGCTTTCATGCTCTATCGAATGACCTCACCATGGAAACTTTAGAGGGACTTGGTTTGGAGGATTGAGAAGTAAGGAACCGTTGGGGCTGGTCCTGACCATCTTAGTTACACCTGGTAAAACACCAAAAGACCTTGACCGTGGAACCTCGTACGGAGCAACGTCGAGTTCCATCAGGCATTGAGTTATGAACCAAATAACCCTCTACTTAATGTCACATCTACTGTAGGTGATGTCACTAACCAGCTAAACAATGTCAGACATGCACTTGAGTAAACCACCGTGGTATTTGGGGCTGTCAGGCAGTTGGTAATCCACCTCTGCGCCAACAGCCCCTTGACACACAATGGTTAGGCAAAAGGCATGTCTTGACATTTAATGTTTATGACATGGAAACAACTAGTGCCTCAGGCATTTAATATTGCGACATAAAGTATGAGGGATGTCTTTTCATAGTTCTAATGACTGAGTTGCCTCGGGGATGGTGTGGAGGGCTATTTAAGGACCCCAACCACCCCTGAGGAGAGGCATGACCCTTTTTGAGAACCCTGGAGTTATTACTAGAGATACACATCATAAAGAGAGATTATTACAAGAGAGAGGGCTTATCTCCTCACCATTGTCATTTATTGTGAAGCTTTTAATACCTGACAGAGATTCCTGAGGGTATATGGTGTGTTTTTATCTGCCTACCAAGGTGTATCTAGGATGCTTACTTCTCTCTCCCTCTAGCTAAGTTACTTCTAAGGTTCATTACTATTTCCTGAGTTATACACAAGGGTTTTATGAGTTTAAGCCGAGTGTATCTTCATTGGGTCTGTGTTCGTGTGTCCTATGATTAATCCAAAGCTTCGGCCAGGATTAGCTTATCTTTACCATACTCAAATAGGGGTTACGCCTCCATCTTATCTAGGGTACCCTCTTACACAAACCAAATTAATTCAGATCCTAAACCATGCAACTACATGTGTGTGTGTGTGTCAATCCATCACAAATAAATTGCTAACTCACAAATTTCATGAAAAATCCCTTTCGGGTAAAACCTTTTTATTTCACTATGTAAAATAAATCGCAATTTACATACACAATGAAATCAGCATTGAACTCCCGCAAGCATCTGAAAAGACAACAATCTTGAGTCAGCAATGGAACAACCTCAGTTGTCCACATGAACAAGCAATTCGAATCAGCCAGGAACACCCTTGAGCACTCCCAATCGACACATAACCGTCAATCGTAGATTTACCCTCTCTACAAGAGAAAAACTTCACCAAAGTTGTATATTTGGTTCCAAAAGAATTTATAAAAAGATTGGGATGTTTTGTCAATTGAAAACAAAAGGATTAAACCCTAAATGAAGAAGAGAAAGTGTTATGCTGATTTGCAGTGTTTGCAGAAACTAAGACGTCATGCCTTCTTCTAAAAAATGGAGTGATTTAACACCCTATTTATAAAAAAACTTAAGGCGGCGCGTCGCTCGAACTATAAGAAAAGTCGCTCGAACAAAAAGGCACTGTCGCTCTAACAACATCTTCGCGCGAGATCACATGTCGCTCGAATGACGGTACATCTCGCTCGAATGATATTAAATGAAAAATATTTTTTATTTTCCCAGAAGATATTCCGCCTCAAAACTTAAAAAAATTTTAACGAAAAACTCCTCTTCAACACTTAGAAAATATTTTGTAAAAATATCCCAACACTTTAAGTGAAATGGGAAGGCACTTAGAACACAACCTTTACCAAATTTATCTCAAGGAGGATTGAATGCTGAAGAACTTTGATATTAGGATCCGTCTTGACGCATGAATGATCTTGAATAATTCTTTGACGGTTGTAGCGGTATATGACATACTCAGCAAAGTACAGACTATATAAAATATTTCCTTATAGAAATCGATCAGTATGGCACCATATGAGGCATTGTATCGACGACCATGTAGGACACCAATATATTGGTTGGACCCGGGGGAGAGTAGATTATTGGCACATGAGTTCGTTCAAGAAACTATTGAGAACATTAAGATTATTAAGGAGAAAATTAAGACAACCCAGAATATCCAAAAGAGTTACGCTAACTTGGAGAGAAAGGATGTTAAATTTATTTGGGCCATCAAGTACTTCTCAAGGTGTCAGCCATGAAGGGGGTGATGAATTTTAGGAAGAAGAAGAAATTGGCCCCAAGAAATGTTGAATTATTTATGATCATGAATCATGTATGGTCACTTGCATATTGTTTAGCACTTTGAGACCATCTAGCTAGAGCACATAATATGTTTCATGTATTAATACTTAAACGATTCTTGCAAGGTAAGGCCGTGTATTAACACATTGACTTACATGACATTCAGTTAGATGTCAATATGTTGTATAGTGAGGATCCAATCCGTATTTTAGATTGTAGGGTCCAAATTTTTAGGACTAAGGAGATACCCTTAGTTCGTGTTCAGTGGGGTCACCATAGTGAGGATGAGTCAACATGGGAGCGAGAGGATACGATGAGACGACAATATCTGCACTTGTTTTGAGACAAGTATGTGTTATATTATATGAATTCCAAGGACAAAATTATTTTCATTAGGGGGCGAATGTAATACCCCGTATTTTTTAGGAGTTAATTAACTCGAATTGATTTAATTAATTAGAAGTCAACTTGAAATACTTATATAATTAAAATTGAGAAGTCAGAATTTGTTTATGGAAAAATAAGTTAAATTGAGTTAACTTGGAATTTTAGAGTTCAACTGACAAAATGACAAAGATTTATGGGCTAAAGTTTAATTTTATAAAAGTTTGGGGTTAAATCGATAATTATGAGAAGGTAAAAGCAATTTTAAACTCTTTGGGTAATTTGTATAAATGATTAGGATCATTTGGGTATGTATACATTATTTTGGGATGAAATAGGGTTGCAAAATATTGAGGATACTAGGATTTTAAGATGCCAACAGGTGTTGGGTCACACCCGCGGTATTCTGAGCCGGATTCGCAAAGGTCGGGCCCACAATCGCGAGATTTAAGGCTTGACTAGATGCTAGGCCACGGGTTTGAGTTTTTTTTAATTATACTTTATGCTTTTAATCCTCATTTCTGATTTTCTCTTCGTTTTGAGTTGCCTTCTTCACCATGAAACCCTAAAACATTCTAATTATATTTTCCCTTCATTTTTGATTAATGGTTTGGAATAAAATTATAATTTTGGGGTCAAAACTAACATTCGAGAATTTTGGTATAAAAAAAATACAAATACTTTAAATATGGTTAGAGACCCTGCCTACCAGTTTAGACCGTGTCATCTCAAGAATAATCATATTTGTACTTAACTAGCTTCAACTTATGATTGTGTATTGATGATTTTTATATCATTTCGATAATGTGTTATAAAGAATCACATACTCATCGTTTTTAGTTGGTTTGTGTTGTGTAAACTATAGAAATTTCTTATCCTCAAATACTCCTCACAATGTATAATGTCTCTTTGTAGCTCATTTCAATCAATTTTGATTATCCTAGGAATTCTATTTAGTATTTATCGAATACAAGAAAACCATTAATACCCTAACAACCCATGCAAAAATGGAGAAGATTATAAGCCCATCACTAGAGTATCGTAAAAAAATAGCATAATACTATTTTGGATAATAGTTTTAGCACATATTACATTGCAGAATATTAAACAAAATAACATTTTGTAAACAATGGGAAAACATAAAGCTATTTTTCCCACAGATTTACCACAAAGGGTTTGGAAAATTAGATTCTCACATAAGACTTGCATTGTTGCGTGAGAACTATTCTTTGAGCTTTTTCACCTTCCTTGTGACTATCCAATTACAATGGTAGTTTCTTTTATATATTATTTTCCCATTATTTTTGCTTGATGCTTTAGAGTAAAACTCTAATTTTGGTGTGGCAAACTAACACTTGAGCATTTTTGTATTAAAAAAATAAAAATACTCATGATACGGCCTAAGACATTGCCTACCATTTTGAATAGTGTGTAAATAAGTCATGTATTTAGTATTATTTGTAACTGACTAACTTGAGCTTGCGATTTGAGTATTTTTTTTACCAAATCAGTATATCTCAAACTGAACTTTTATATAATGATAATTATAATTGGGGGAGGGTTTGTATACACATAACATTCTCTTTGTTGATACTACACCATCTAACTCATTAAGAGAAGGCTTTCCCGATATGACATTCTAGGTTGAGATGGTCTTCCTTAGTTACCCTCTACTTCTTTTTCCTCTTCAACTAAAGGGATGGAAACAAAGGTCTAATTGGTATCATTTAAATTATGTGCAATAAAGAATCATGTATTCATCATTTTTAGCAGGTTTGTGTTGTGTGAACTATGGAAATTTCATATCCTCTAATATTCCTCACAATGTGTTAATCTTTCTTTGAATCTCATTTCAATATATTTTTATCATCATATAAATCCTTTTAAGGTATTTATCCAATACAATAAAATGGTGAATACCCAAACAATTTATGCAAATATGGAGTAAAAGAGTATGAGACCACCTCTCAGTATTATTAGAAAACACAACCATTAACACTAAAGTGATGGTTATAATACTTTTTTTAACTTTTTTCCACATCAATGAATTGCGCACATCATTCTTATCTATCATGATATGAAGCAAACATCAACAAAACCACAACACGACTCATAATCATGTCTAAATAACTTTGACAATAGCTGGTTGTAAAATACTCCTATTATTCTTTTCCTTACATTGATTTTATGAATATTGCATCCTCCTATATACGCATCCAAATATAGCTTTATCAAATCCATAATTCTCATTCGGGACAATGACACTCTTAGAACACTCCTTGATACATGAATTTTTTCTCTATTAAATCCCTATTTCTAACGAAAATGGTAAATTAATAAAACCTCGTCCCTAAGTATTAAGAGTCAACCAAATACTCAAATTTGTTTCATTGGATCCCCATTTCTAACTTTAATAGTAACTCCATATACTAAAGAAATCTCCCTTCCCAAGTACCATAATTTGTGAAAATGGAATCACAGTACCTTCATATTTAAAACATAGGTAGTAGATATTTTCCTTTGATTACTTATGAGGAATACGCATTATATGCCTAAATTTTATTACATATACTCCAACTAATACCCTATTATTTATAGATCCTCCTAACCAACGGTTTTGAAATGGAATTAAATTACAGTCCTACCCTTCTTTTTTACTTTGAGATCTCTCACTGACGGCTTTCTTTGGAACCATTAAATTCGAGTTCTATGTCTAAATGTCCAAATTAACGCCCACGAATTTAAGGGTTTGAATCATAATCTCTTTTTAAACCTATGGTAAATGTTTAAATAGGGACAATTGAATTATTAGCCTTGTGTAAAACCAAATCGAACGGATATGGAAAGAAATTAAAATGTATCCCTAAATCAGATTTAATAGATTTGTATTCGCAAGATTAAAATAGTAACAAAAACATTCTATGGCTTCAAGACATAACGTTTATGGGTTAAAACCATGGATCGATATGCGCTTGCTGATACGAGTCGAACTTTAGTCCATGTGCAACTTCAACCACAAAAACTGTTTTCTTGTACATTCCCATTTTATGACTATAGGACTAACTACTAAAGTTAACTCCTCATATAACACATCGAACATATCTAAATTTTGGAGAGTATTTGAGAGAGAAAGAGATTTATGATATTTCGATATCAAGTTTGCTTATATATAAGATTCGTTTGATGTGTTAGTTGGGGATGTGAGATCATATGATTTTATTTCATTTCATGTTTAGTGTTGTTGGATATAATAGGATTTCACCTCAAATAATTTACTCTAAAGAAACTTCTTAAACCCTAGGTGTTGTTGCAGCAATTTAAATAAATGCAGAATTAAAGTAAGGAGCGAAATTACCCAATTTAGGAGCAAATAAATCGACCCAGAAAATATAAGAAACCCAGAAGCAGTAAATCAGGCTGAGTCGCAGACAATGTCGCTCTCTTTAAGGTGTTTCGCGGCTCTGCCTCCAATTTGTGCTGACAGATGAAAGCCTCGCCACCCCCACGATAAAACAACCCCAAAATACGAACTGGTAGCACACAGAAAATTTGTTCAACGAACACCCATTCAGTAATACATATATTCCTCGATTCTGTGTAGTATAACTAATCTGGGGGAAATTAATTATTTCCATGGTATAATAATTATCCAGGGATGAATAATTATTTCTGTAAAAAAATTTCTGAGAACTGTTTGTTGTGTTGAAGTTATGTGTAAAAATGGAGGTATAATACCTCTTTTTATGTAAAAAATAAATTACCGTTAGTGGGCAAAAACGTGGAGAGAAAACTGGAAATGTGGGTGGAAAAATTGAACAGTAAAAGGCCGACGTTTTTTTCGGAATTAATTACCGTTAAAAATTAATTTTTAAAGCCCAAAATAGTTAATTTATTTGTCCAAAAAATTATTTCTTAATGAGCCCAAGCCCAAGACCCAGGACCCGGACACGGGCACGGGCCGGGCCGGATGGATGGCAGCGACGCGCACGCGTGTGTGACTTGGCCCAATAAGTCCCCCACCCATACACACCAAACATCTAATGCCCAAAGGGCTTGCCCATTTGTTTCAAATAAATTGTAAATATACCCAACTCATTTCACACATCCCACCGATGTGGGGCTATGCCTAAAGGCATTTTCAAATTTTGCAACTCACCAGTTATGAGCTGTGAGCTATTTTCCAACAATCCCCCACTTGCAAAATTTGAAAATATTTTATTGAGAAATAATTCATAGAATTGTGCATAAGCAAAGGTGTCTTTAGACTTGTACCTTTACGTAGTAAAGATGATTCAGAATATACTAGAGTAACCGTAGTTTTGAACTCTATCTCTGACAACATCCCACACACCCCTACTTTGGTGTAGTTCTAATAGCCAGCACGTTACGACCATGTGCTTCTATCCCGATATAGTGAATGCCCTAGGAGTTTGCCCAAAATATCTATAGGAAGTGGCCACACTTCCACATTCACATAGGCGAGTCTATCAAGAATACTCCTGTAGCTGGGTACTCCACTAAAATTATAGCTATAGATCTCATTAAGAGTTATAATAACTCATCCTTTAATCGCTTCAGGATATCATGCTCCGTAGGGATGGACTCAGAGTAAAACCTTGTTCTATATTAATTAATAATAACATGATTCAACCCATATCATTTGTGACTTGTTATTACCCTTTGAACATATTTCTTGGGATCTCTAGTCTATATGTTGGGTTACCATCATAAGTGACTCATGTATCCAAGGGCTTTGGTCCCATCCCTTTCGTGGTATTCCACACCTTCTCCCTAGCTAGTCCTTTTGTCAAAGGATCAACTAAGTTCTGTTCAGACCGTATATGATCCACCCTCACAACACCCGTAGAGATAAATTCTCTAATAGTTCTATGCTTACAATGTATTTGTCATTTCTTACCGTTATAATAACGGTTCTCAACTTTTGTAATAGCCGCGATACTATCACAATGAATCAAAACGGCTAGTATCGGTCTTTCCCATAATGGGATATCTGACAGGAAGTTTCTTAACCAACATGCCTCTTCACTAGGAGTAGCTAGCGCTATCATATCAGACTCCATAGTGGATTGAGCCAAAATAGTTTGTTTCTTAGATTTTCAAGAAACTTCACCACTAGCGATGCTAAATATATGTCCACTAGTAGCCTTAGAATCATCAGATAGGGTGTTCCAATTAGCATCACTAAATCCTTCAAGGACAGCGGGATGCTTATTATAGTGTAATCCGAGGTTCGTCGTCCTTTTAAGGTACCACATGACCCTCTCAATAGCATGCCAATGCTCCATACTAGGTCTACTGGTAAATCTACATAGTACTCCCACAGCATAAGCTATGTCAGGTCTAGTGCAATCTGTAGCGTAACTTAAGCTACCTATAATGCTTGCATAAGAATTTTGATTTACACTGTCGCCAGTGTTCTTAAATAACTTTACACTAGGGTCAAATGGAGTACTAGCAGGTTTACAGTCAAAGTAATTATATTTCTTTAGAACTTTCTCAATGTAATGAGATTGATCCAAAGAAAGTCCCTTTTCTGACCTAGTAATATTAATTCCTAATATTACACTAGCTTCACCCAAATCCTTCATATCAAAGATGGCACACAATAATGATTTAACATTTTCTACGGCATGAATATTAGAACCAAATATAAGCAAGTCATCAACATAAAGACATATGATATTGCAAATGTTCTCAACATATTTATAATAAATGCATTTGTCACTTTCATTTATTTTAAACCCATTGGAGATGACCAGGCTATCAAATTTATCATGCCATTGTTTTGGTGCATGTTTGAGTCCATAAAGAGATTTATCTAATTTACATACTTTATTTCTTGACCGTGTACAATAAAACCTTCAGGTTGATCCATATAAATCTCTTATTCTAATTCTCCATTTAAAAATGCAGTTTTAACATCCATTTGGTGTATAATCAAATCATTTAAGGCAGCTATAGAAAATAGTACACGTATAGACGTTATTCTAATCACGGGTGAAAATGTATCAAAAAAGTCTACATTTTCTCTTTGTCTAAAACCTTTAGCAAGAAGACGTGCCTTATATTTTTCAACAGTGCCATCAGGTTTTAATTTCCTTTTAAGAATCCATTTACACCTAATTATTTTACATCCAGGAGGAAGGTCCACTAAATGACAAGTTTTATTTGTTTCCATAAAATCCATTTCATCATTAATAGCCTCTTGCCATAAATCGGCATCTAAAAAAAATAAAGCTTCTTGAATAGTGTTAGGATCCTCCTCTAAAGTGTAAGCATAAAAGTCGGGACCAAAATATTTTTCCACACAAGCCCTTTTACTTTTTCGAATTTCTAAAATGGATTCATTATTTTCTTTATTTTTATTTAAAGAAATATTTGTGGATGACTCGCCCCCACTATTTCTCAATTTAAAAGGAAATTTATCTTCATAAAAATCGGCGTAATTGGATTCAATAATTACTTGATTTTTCAAGTCATAAAATCGGTATGATTTTCTATTAATAGCATAGCCTATAAAAACGCACTCATATGCTCTACTAGCCAATTTAGACCTCTTAGGATCGGGTATACGAACATATGCTAAGCACCTCCACGTTCTAAAGTATGACACATTGGGCTTAATATTTTTCCAAATTTCATAAGGAGATATTTTCATTTTAGTCTTAGGAATTCTATTAAGTACGTGACACACAGTCAAAATAATTTCACCCCACCAATGTGAGGCAGCCCCTAAATTTAATAAAATAGCCAAAACTAATTCAGTTAATGTCCTATTTTTTCTTTCGGCTTTAACGTTCATTTCGGGCGAATAAGGCGCAATTTTTTCGTGAATAATACCGTGGGTTTTATAAAATTTAATAAATGGTCCAGAATCATATTCGGTGCCTCTATCACTACGTAACCTTTTTATTTTCTGATTAAATTGATTTTCAATTTCATTTAGGAAAATTTTAAACATGTCAAACGCTTCACTTTTATTTTTCATTAAATACACAAATGAATAATAAGAACAATCATCAATAAAAGTTATAAAATAACGTTTACCATTTCTAGTTGTGACACCATCCAATTCACAAATATCCGAATGAATTAAATCAAGTGGTTCATATTCTCTAAAAACAGATTTATGTGGTGTCTTAGTGATTTTTGCTTGACTACACCGTTCACATTTTTCAAAATCATTTAATGATAATTCTGGAATTAATCCTAAAGTGCTCATATTTTTAACAAGTAGTTTATTAACATGACAAAGCCTAGCATGCCAAATAATAAATGAACAAGCAATATAAGCAGAAGGAGAAATTTTATTCATTGCATAAACATTCAACTTAAACATCCCATCAGTGGCATGACCCTTGCCTACAAAAATTCCATTTTTGGTCAAAGTAAATAAATCAACACCAATAGTTTGAGTAAAGCCATCTTTGTTAAGAAGATAACCCGAAACCAAATTTTTTCTTATCTCAGGAGTGTGAAGAACATCTTTGAGGATAACAGTCTTTCCTGAAGTGAACTCCAATTCCACATTTCCAGTACCAGCAACCTCAGTGGAGTGAGAATCACCCAACAACACCTTCTTATCTGCAGTCTCAGAATAAGTCTTAACCAGAGTACGGTCATAACAGATATTGAGGGAAGCACCAGTATCCAACCACCACCCTTCGGCACCGCTAACCATGTTGATTTCTGACATCATAGCACATAGGTCCTCTTCGATCAAATTCGCTTGTGCGTTTGGCACATTGCGACATTTGCGAGCCATATGGTCAGGCTTGCCACACTTGAAATAGAGAAACTGTCCGGAGTTACTAGACTGTCCATTTCGAGGGTTCTTATACTTATTATGAGTCTGAGTCTGATTTTTAAAATTCTGGTTGTGGCTCTTTTTCTAATTTTTCATATTTTTTCCGTTTTCCTTTAAAACAACTGGAGTGTGATTCTTTTTCTGATTTTTGTTGTTAGACACAAAAAGAATTTCATCTTTATAGTCCTATTTTCGGGATTCCTCCTCAATTCTCAATTTAGTAATGAGTGACTCTAGTGAAAATTCTTTAGACTTATGCCTCAAAACATTTTTAAACTCTTTGAACAGTGGAGCCAATTTATCAATAATCACAGCCACCTGAAATTGCTCATCTAAAGCCATGCCCTCGGAAATAATTTCATGGGCAATCATTTGCAAATAATGGGTTTGAGCAACAACAGATTTGTCATTCGTCATTTGAAATTTTAAATAACGGCTGAGGGCATATTTTTTAGCACCCGCCTCCTCAGTGTCATATTTTTTAAACAGTGCATCCCAAACATCTTTTGCAGTTTTATAATTGGCATAATAGTCATAAAGTTCGTCACTTAAAGCATTCAAAATATTATTCTTGCACAAAAAATCATTTTCCTCCCAAGGTCGAATATTTTTCTTTCCTCAACAGAAGGTGGATTATTTACTACGGGTTTGTCAAATTGAACACACGATGCGAATTTTTTCGTAGTTAAATAAAATAACAGTTTTTTGCTCCAACATTTAAAATGGGTGCCTTCATATTTGAAAGGCTTATTAAGGTTGCTTGAGTTAATTTCGTCCATGGTAGAATTTCAGAACACCTTATAATTGTTGTTGCAGCAATTTAAATAAACGCAGAATTAAAGTAGGGAACAAAATTACTCAATTTAGGAGCAAATAAATCGACCCAAAAAATATAAGAAACCCCGAAGCAGTAAATCAGGCTGAGTCACGGACAATGTTGCTCTCTTTAAGGTGTTTCGCGGCTCTGCCTCCAATTTGTGCTGACAGATGAAAGCCTCGCCACCCCGAGGATAAAACAATCCCAAAATATGAACTGGTATCACACACCAGATTCGTTCAACGAACACCCATTCAGTAATACATATACTGCTCGATTTTGTGTAGTATAACTAATCTGGGGGAAGATTAATTATTCCTGTGGTAATTATCTAGGGACGAATAATTATTTATGTAAAAAATTTTGTGAGAACTATTTGTTATGTTGATGTTGTGTGTAAAAACGGAGGTATAATACCTCTTTTTATGTAAAAAAGAAATTACCGTTAGTGGGCAAAAACGTGGAGAGAAAACTGGAAATGTGGGTGGAAAAATTGAACAGTAAAAGGCCCACGTTTTTTCGGAATTAATTACCGTTAAAAATTAATTTGTAAAGCCCAAAACCGTTAATTTATTTGTCCAAAAAATTATTTCTTAATGAGCCCAAGCCCAAGACCCGGACCGGACGGACGACGGCGGCGGCGCGCGTGTGTGACTTGGCCCAATAAGTCCCCCACCCATACACACAAAACATCTAATGCCCAAAGGGCTTGCCCATTTGTTCCAAATAAATTGTAAATATACCCAACTCATTTCATACATCCCACCGATGTGGGACTATGCCTAAAGGCATTTTCAAAGTTTTGCAACTCAACAGCTGTGAGCTGTGAGCTGTTTTCCAACACTAGGTGTGGCATGAAACCACTCACTTAGGAGGTGAGATTGCTTTTATCCCATTAGGACTGAGATAAAACTTATCATATCTCACTATTTTATTTGATGCATCAAATGAGACTTAATGGAGAAACTCAATGCAAGTAGGTTTAGAAAAAGAGTACCGATCTAACTAAAATTGGTAATTAAACTAGAATTTGAAGGCTTGTACAGTGGGGAGACTTTAATTTATCCAAACTCCTATTAATCTTTATTGGATTGGGATCCACTGATATGATTCAACCAGAGTTTTAACGTTTCTAACTTGTCCACATAGGTTAAGTCAAATCCAAAATCTTTCTCAATCCCTTATTCACTCATTCCCTTATGTAGGAAATAAGGCGTGGACCCCACAACAAGTATGCACAACCTTAAAAAAAAACATTTGTTAAGTCATTACCTAACAAACAAAATTACATCAATTGAAAAATTATATATATATATACATACACACACTCACACACACACACACGCGCGCACAAAGACTCTCATACATACCAAGTATACATACTTGCTGGTGCAAACTTATTTTCTTAAAATATTAAAAAAATATTTTTGACTTGAGTTTTTTATGTGGTATTTAGACATTTCAGGGGACCCATTTTAAAAAATCAGCGCAAAATAACTTTTTTTGTTATTTTAAAAAAATCGATCAAACCTTTCACAACTTTTAAAGTGCTCTAAAAGCTGCGAAAGTGTAACACCCCGCTTAAAATAATAACGGGTGGCCAGCCCTATACTACATTAAATCAGGAATTTCAGATGGTCCAGTCTTAACATCAACTGTCAGTACAATATAATATAGAACTAACTACCTAGTATCATACAAGCGAGATGTTAAAATTAAATAAAATATGCAACTCACAACAAACTAACGCTACTAATAAAGGAAAGAAAATTCATGAAAGAACTACGAGAAATGAAATGCTAGAATAAAATGAAATAAATAACTACAACAGAATATACTACAAAAAGTATACCCGAATAAGCTGTCGGGTCACAGCCCATACAATAACTAGGATGGAATAAATATAAACATGTATATAAATATCCCTTGGGTATAAACCCTATATACAACATGAATCCTACCTAGAAATTTAAAGACGTAGGAAGCGGCTACAAAATACATCCGGCAACAGTCCGCACCTGTCGCGGCTCCCAAGACTCTGGATAGAAGGTCATCCGGCATCCATGCGGTAGACACCTGTAGTAATATATATATATATATATATATATATATATATATATATATATATATATATATATATATATATATATATATATATATATATATAGGCTGGAGAGAAAAGTAAACGGGTCAGAGCCCGAGTTGTGAAAATATTTAGCAAGTGTGTTAACCGTGCATAATAAATATTGGTGCACTTATTTCATAATTAAAAGTGGAATCGCACTCTCGTGGAACCACAACTCACCTCTCATGCGCACCTATTCGCGTCCTCAACTTTTAGTTAAATTACCCCCATTTATTAGGACAACCTAACTTATCGTAGGCCTAGCCTATGCCCACAAGATCTACCTTCCTATCATAACCCAAGAATCCACCCTTTTTTTTAAACACAGTTAAGTATTTATTTTCAATCGTATGTGCCTTATTAGGCTTAGTGGATTCCGGTTTATAATTTCACCATTTATAAATTTAATAAGTTACCCAATATGAATTTGGGTTGAAACATATAATTTAATTTCTAATTAATAAGCATGCAAAATTATTAATGACACAACTTCCCTCCAATTTCAACGTTGCGCTGCGTTTTGTGCGTGGGGTGTCTCGCAAAGCGAAATCCAAACAAGGAACCACCCCGTTACACTACTCCTTGACAATGTCGATCCTAGAGATCCATAATGCCATGTATACAATATTATACTACTACTATTTTATTTCTTATATTTTATCATTTACTAAGGGTATGCAACTACACTCTTACATTTGGCCCAAAATCATATTTTAAAAATATACTCTCCTTATAAAGATTTGACATAAAGGTTGGCCTAAAATTTCACAACATACCCTCGCAATTCTCCCTAAGAGTTCTTAGCCTCACGTCACATCTATACTTACTTTTAATCTAAAATTAGGGTACTCAATCCCAAAAAGGTTTCCCCAAAATCTCTATACACAACTCCAAATACATACATGGATACATTTCTCACAGATTACCCTAAGGAGTCCCCAAGATCCTAATATGTGAGAAACACCTTATATGTCTCCAAGAACATATCTCTTACATCATAAGAGAAGGCCCTCAAATCACTAAAACCAACCAAAAAGGGTTTGGAATCACTATGGGGAAAATACCTCAAAATGCCCTGTTTCCGAATCGATTCGGCCTAGCGAATCGATTCGGCCCCCAAGGCGAATCGATTCAGGTCCAAAGACCTGGGCTTCTGCCACAGGCCGAATCGATTTGGTTAATGCAGACCTGCCAATTTCCCTAAACCGAATCGATTCTCTTAAGGGGGCGAATCGATTCGGGCCTGCAAATTTTGAAGGGGTCTTCTTCTTCATCAAAACCCACGAATTCTAAACCCTAAATTTTTCATTCTAACCCACAAACCTTCATAAAATCATGATTTTAATCCCATTAATCAACCCAAAGTTGATCCCAACCATTTCTATGCCATTAAATCCATATATAAACATTGATTTCAAGATTAAACCTAAAAATCTAGGTTTTGATATTAATACCCAAAAATCCATTTCTTTAACCCACAAATTATGAAATGAAATACACAAATATCTATTTAGCAATATTAAACACATGCCTCAGATTTGTAGAGGTTGGATCATCCTCGATGTCGCGGTTGGGCCGGAAATCTCCAAGCTTTTCTTCCTCTCTCTCTTATCTTCTTCTTCTTTCTCTTTTCTTTCTATTTCTCTCTTTCTCAAATGAGAAGGCTTCATCCGTAAGCCCTTAAATTCCTTAAAACATAAGTCCCAATTTAAATGTTAATACACAATTTAAATGACTTGTTTACATCAATTCGAGTCAAACTGACTGAAAAATATTCCGGAGCCGAAATAAAACTCAATGACAGTCATTTTGACTATCTCGACCCTTCCGGGATCGATGGCACACTCAAAATCATCATCTGGAATACTTTAAAATATTCTCTATTTTTGGACCTCATTTCCCAAATTTTAAAATTCTCCAATTTAATTAAATTTTATTTTCCCAAAAATTTAATTTCTCAGTCTCAAAAATCGTGGGGTGTTACAGAAAGTTTGACTAATTTTTTTAAAATAACAAAACGGTTATTTTTAGCTGATTTTTTTAATATGAGTCCCCTGAAATGTTTTAAATGTCATATAAAGAATTAAGCTAAAACATAATTCATTTTACTATTTAAAAAAAATAGGCATGTATATACCATGTATACATACCGTTTTTTTTTAAATAGTAAAATAATATTTTTGAATTGATTTTTTTTAAATTGTTATACATTTCAAGGGACCCATATAAAAAATTGCTCAAAATTACTTTTTTTCTATTTTAAAAAAATTGGTCAAATTTTCACACCTCTTAAAGCACTTTAAAAGCTGTGAAAGTTTGACCGATTTTTTTAAAATAGAAAAAAAATAATTTCGAGTTGTTTTTTTTATATGGTTCCCTTGAAATGTTTGAATACTACATAAAAAATTCAACTCAATTTTTTTTAATATTTAAAAAAATAAGTTTGCGTCAACAAATATGTATACTTAGTATGTATGAGAGCAAGAGAGAGAGAGAGAGAGAGAGAGAGAGAGAGAGAGAGAGAAGCGCTTATACATCATGTCCAGTCTTCTATATGTTGATATATTTCGTTTTAACAGTTTTATCCCAACAGTTGTGACATCTGGGATATTTTCCAACTATTTTTTAACCACTATTTATTTATTATAAATAGGGGGCTTTGGTTTCCTTTTTTGCTATTAGTTTTTTCAGGCAACGTTGTTTGGGTTTGTCTCATTTTCGTGTCCAAAAGAAAGTTTCTTCCATTCTGATTGATGTATCCTCAGAGATGTTTTCCATCGAGTCCATAGAGCACCGGTGAGTTGCAAATATCATCTTAAGGTGAGAGTGTCCAACATTAGCCTCAATCAATAAATTCAGCATTTATTGTCCCTGTAAGTTTATTTGTTTCAGAGTATTATGTTTGAATTAATTACTATTTTATATATTTTGTAATTAATTAAAATATCATTTTAGATAACAATCTGAAGACGATATTTTTGTTTACTATTATAAAACTCTGTTGTGATTTTTCATGTTAGTTAATTACATAATTTTTTTATAATAATCTGTGTTGTGAATTTTATTGTGCACCAAAAAATTGTTATTACATATTTAACTGTTTATAATTTTTTTTCTACTCGGAGCTTATTTATACAAACTGAAAAAAATTGTGTTATAGTAACTTCTGTTTAAGTCAAAAAAATAGTTCACTTTTATTACATGTGTATTATTTACTTTAGACTCAGTAATTGTTTGCAATTTTTTATATGATAAAAACTATATCATTATATTTATATAATATGTTCGTCATATATCTTTTCATAAATACATATGTATTTCTATTTAAAACAGAAATGACAATTACTTCTGCATTACCCGTTGTGATTGTACTAATAAATATTGGACATGGTGAAAAGCTCAAAAAGTTCAAAGGGCCTGATTTCAAACATTGGCAACATCAGATGTTGTTTTATTTGAAAACTTTGAACTTGGATAAATTCCTTAATGAAAAGGCACCAACTTTGAAAGAAAGTGAGATTGACAAGCACATAATTGCTGTAGTAGATGCATGGAAACATGTCAATTTTCTATTCAAGAATTATATCCTTGATAATTTGAAAAATAAATTATATAATGTGTATAGCCCTCTTAAAATGGCTAAAGAGGTGTAGGAGTTTTTGGACAAAAAATACAAAATAAAAGATGCCATAATGAAGAAATTCATTATCGGTAAATTTTTAGATTGCCTGTAAATTCATTATCCAAAAAATACAAAACAATATTCTCCTTTAATATTTTAGAATAAAAAATCATAAGTATACTGGTCTTAAACTCTTATGGCGAAATCATATCCTTCATAGAGTCTCTAAAATTACCTGTAAATTCTTTCATGAAAAATTAGTTGTTCAGGATCTTTTGCAATCCAAAGGCATTCATCTTCTCTCTAGATGCATCATATGTAACAAGCATAATGAATCTCTCATTTGTTGTTTCATTGAATGTAAATATGCAAAGAACATTTAGAATTTGGATTGCCCATACTTCCAATCATCATGTTTGGTATTGTTCTCCAATTCTCATATGGAATCAAGAAATTCATATGGGGCTTAGCTCCCAAATCAAAGATATCTGGTTGGAAACTATCCTTGGGGCTATAGTCTTTATTTGGAGAGATAGAAATCATGCCATGTTATAGAAATTTATCCCTCTCCTGACAGGGTTCCATCAATTGAGATTGTGGATTGGTTTTTTTGGGAAATGATTCATGAATAATAACATTGAAGACTGGAAGATTCTTCAGACTTTGAACATCAAAGGAAAATCCAAGATTGCTCCTAAAATTATTGAGGTCGGATGGTATCCTCCTATTAAAAGATGGAATAGGGTGAATGCTGATGGCCTTTTTAGAATAACATGCCTGTTGTTGGTGGTGTTTTTAGAAACTGCAAGGGGTTTATGAGAGGTTCTTTCTGCTGTAAAGTTAATGATAATTCAACTTTTAATGCTCAACTCATTGCTTCAATGATAAGGATTAAATTTGCTTGTGAATATAAGTTGAGAAAGATATGTTTGGAAACTAATTCTAAATTTGTTTGGTTTTGCTTTCATGAGAAACTTACAACCTTCCTAAGGTATTTTCATGCTAGATGATTCAATCGCAAGTTCTGCATTTCTCAAATGGAGTTTGTTTTTTTTCACATATATATAGAGAGAAATTCACTGCCCGACATGTTATTAAACATGGGACTTATCCATGATGATTTTAAGTGGTAGTGGAGTGCCCTTCCTAATATATTTCATCTGGTTGCTAAATATCTTTCAACAACTCCTCACTATAGGTTTTCTTAATCCAATGTATCTAGTTTAAATTTTTGATTTTCTATTTTTAAGGTTGTTTTGGTGGAATATACCACAACCTTTGATTGTGAGCCCGTTGGTTGGTCTATTATAAAGACTATTGTGGGATAAGTTCTTTTACTTTCTTTTACAGGAAGGTAAGGTTTCTTTGCCCCGTTCCTCTACGTGAGCCACATGTAAGGATTTTTCCATTTTCTTTTCATTAATAAAATTTGTGGGGTTACTGTGGATCTTCGATAAAAAAATCCCCGAATTAGGTATTAATACATGAATTCTAACATGATTCCAACTTCAATTACATATATAATAAGAAGTTTCATAGCAATTATCATAATATCCCAATTTAACACAAAACCTAGTTTATTCACCCAACCCCTATATGAAAATCCACCAAATTACCTTGTATATGCTAATAATTATCATCACAATAGATTTAAGACTAATATCCTAAATTAGGATTTGTATAATATGAAATATACTACAATTATATTAAACCAATGGAGAAGAGTAGAAAAAGTTTTTTTCGGTTGGTTAGAAATCCTCTATTAGGTTCCAATCCCCTTGGTAAATCTTTCTCTAGCTCTTAGGTTTAGGTGAAGGAATGAACTAATAAATTGTCTTAACATATTTTTATTTTAGTATATAGGTATCCTTTAATACTAGAATAACCCCACCTTATAGGCTCTAAAGCACAACCAAAACCTTTTCAAACTTATAACAATAGGCCACCTAACCAATGGGTCCAATTTCTCATAATTTTGATAGTATTTGGGCACTCTAATAACCTCACGAGTTCGAACCAACACCAAACATAAAAAAAATCCCACTTACATTTGACATCAACCAATTTTTCCAGTTATGCAATTAAGGAATCAAATTCATTAATAAAATATCTCACTCCAAATTATTCCACAAAATTACATAAACCCAATAGTAAATTTTGAATTAGTCATCACCAATAAATAATTTCCCAAAATATCTGGGGTATTACACTAAGAGAGACATATAACATAAATTCATTAAGTATATAACTTTCTCGCCTTTACAATATCGAAGATATAATTGTCTCTTGTTTCCCTATTTCATAGAGCCAATGTGAATTATATTGAATAAATTTTAACATGCCTACACAATAGTGATTGTAGTATGTAAAAATTACTCTCCTATGTGGACTAATGATAAAGTTATACCTGTCCTCCTACGTGGGCGACTAGCCACCTTGATCGCCGTCAGAGATACTTAGTCGTCTTGACAACCAATAACCTTGAGGAATGCTAACCATCAAGAATACTAAAAGTTACTCGGATGAGATGCCAACCAGCATTGAATAACAAGAGTTTCATTTATTGTAAACAGATTTAAATGTGTGAAAATATAAAGGCGTTCCATCTCTAGAGTTCTACACCATTATAAATAAGAAATACTGCCTCAGCTAGAGGGGACAACTCGAATCACTGATATACACACCATACTGATCTATTGTGATCCCTATTGAATAATACGAACAATGGACATAGGCTATTTTATAGCTCAACCACTATAAAAATATTGTCTTTTATGTGTGTGAATTGAGTTACTTACTACATTATTATCTGGGATTATAAATCTGGATTTAGTTCATTTTTAGACATCAATAGATTGACGCCGTCTGTGGGAACATTTGTCTGTCATCGTTCCCTACCATTTGTTTCATTTCTTTGCCTCTAAAGAAATGACTGACCCAAAAAATAGCGTTAGAAATGAAGTCATTGCCATCATTCCATTTACTTTTCCTTGTGCAGCAAATCTACAAATAATTCTGCTCAACCTTGCTAGAGGGCAAGAATCCATGTAATAATATTTTAAGAAATTGACTCGCACTATGCAAGCTAAGTCTTCCGATTCTAGAAGGGATATGCCACCTACACCAGCTAAAAATGAAAGGAGTTATCATTATCGTTCTTCTCATGATAGGTCACAACATTCTGGAGTAACTTCTTCATTCTGATCAACGGATTACTATGATGGTATATCTTTTTCCAAATAAAGACCAAGTGTCTTTGAGAGACTAGAAGGGAGTTTGCTTTTGATCGTCTAGGCCCCCGAGTAACTAGAGTGAATCATAAGGAGCAGGAGAATAATCGTGAATATATATAAGGTCCACAAGATCTAGGGCCAGTGTAAGAAGACCTCTCAAAGGGAGAGTTCGGCTCATAGACACAATAAAGCCACTAAATCTACCCCGACCAAATCTAAGCCTACAGAATAGTCATAAAAGGGATCCATGCAGCGGTTGGAAGATCATCTAGGTGAAATGGCTAAAACTAAGAATCCGCTGCAAAGGAGTTTTATTAAAGGCTCACCTTTTATCCAGCCTATTGTGTAATACCCCACACCGTTCAAGTTCAATCCACCAATAGTCACTCCCAAGTATGATAGGAAAACTGATCTGCTCCAGCACATCGAGAAATATAAAGTTACTGTCGAAATCAACTTACAGCCTGACGAGATGAGGTGTATATCTTTCTCCAGTTCTATCACAGGGCCAACCCAAATCTGGTATAATAATCTCCCAAGAGGTAAAATCTCTTGTTTTCATCAGTTAGATGAATTATTCATTAATAACTTTTATTTTGGGCCTAAAACGATCAAGAGTATCACTCATTTCTTGACTGTGCGACAAAAGCCGGGAGAAAGTACTAGAGAATATATTACACTTCATCACAGGAGGAGATACTAGAGAAGGAGATGCAATTGCATAAAGGAAAGCATACTTAAATGAAGCTAATGCCTGCCCAACTGTCAAACAGATTCATTTGGAAAAATCGAGCGATAGTTGGCCATGTAAAGTCAACAGAGACAGGCTAATGATCAGATTATCCAAAAATGATATGAGTGGGGTCCTCCATCCTCACGACGATCTATTAGTTATCACATGTAGAGTTCATCATGACAGAGTTGCAATGATACTAGTTGATAATGGGAGTTCAACTGATATAATGTTCTATAATTGTTTCAAAAGCTAAGAGCTAAAAGAAAGTAAGTTGGTGCTATACCATAGACCTCTCATAGAATTTACAGGAAATAAATTATACCCATTGGGAACAATCAAGATGGAAGTTTTGGTCGGCATCTAGCCCGGGAGCAAGAGAGAAATAATTCATTTCTTTATATTAGACAAAAATATCCCATCACATTATAATATCATCCTAGGAAGAGTGGGAATAAAGAAGTTAGAGGTTGTGCCATCTATAGTGCATCAATGCATGAAACTTCCAACAAATTATAGAGTCAACATAGTTAATGGAATTCAGAAAGAAGCCAGAGAATGTTATTACACTTCGACCGACCAATAATATATACAAATCAAGGGCTCAACCACTTTTCACATTAGCAGTCTGGATCCTCGGGAAGAGGAGGAGCTAGTGAAGGGGCAAGTTATGGAGGAAACATAAATTATTGTATTAGATGATAAGAAGCCAAAAATAACTACCCAAATCGGTTAAAGATTGTCTCCCTCTCTCAAATAGGAATTGATAGCATTCCTTAGAGAAAAGAAAAATGTGTTCACTTGAAGACACAAAGATATGCCAGGGATTGATCCGAACTTTATATTTCATGAGCTTAAAATCTATCTAGATTCTAATTCGATGAAATAAAATTGAAGAGTTCCAGCCCTAAAAATAATTTGGTAGTCCAGGAGGAAGTGGAGAAATTTCAGCGAGCACAATTCATTAAAGTTGTCAAGTATCTCAGTTGGTTGGCTAATGTGGTAATGGTTAAGAAAAAGAATGACAAATGGAGGATGTGTGTTGACTTCGCAGACATCAATAAGGCATGCCTAAAAGATCACTTATTTTATCCAGGATTGATGAATTGGTCAATGCTACAGCAGGTCATGAATGACTTAGTTTCATGGACACATATTTGGGTTATAATCAAATTATGATAAAACCCAAAGATAAGGAAAGTACTTCCTTTATTACTAGTCGATGAACTTATTGTTACAATGTCATGCCCTTTGGGTTGAAGGACGCCGGAGCTACAGATCAAAGACTAATAAATAAGGTTTTTGAAGACCAGATCAAAAAAACATGGAGGTGTATGTAGATGATATGTTCACCGAGATCAAATTTGTTGCCGACCACATTGTGGACTTCGCTCAAACCTTTGATCAATTGGAAAATCATTAGATAAAGCTCAACCCAACCAAATGTATTTTCGGGGTTCAAGAAGGAATGTTCCTAGGGTACATTTTTAATCAAAGGGGAATAGAAGAAAACCCCGCCAAAATTGAATCCTTGATTGAAACACAATCCCTGACCAACAAGACAGATGTTCAAAAGTTGACAGGAAGAGTAGCTGCATTGAACCGTTTTGTCTCCCGAGCAACTGAAAAATGTCTTCCATTATTTAAGGTTCTTAGAAAGACCTTTGAGTGGAAGGACGGATACGAGAAAGCCTTCCTGGATTTGAACAAGTACTTGGGCTCTCCTCCACTCCTTTCCCGACCAATTTTGGGAGAAAAACTATATCCATGCTTGGTTCTTTTAGAGTCAGCTATCATTTAAGCTTTGATCCGACTTCATGGAGGAGTTCAAAGTCCAGTATATTATATTAGTAGGGAATTCTGAGGAGCAAGAATCATATATCCACGCCTAGATAAGTTATAATTATCTCTCATTGAAGCTTCTAGGAGAATGAGGCCATATTTTCAAGCCCACGCCATTGTCGTCTACACAAATATTCTTCTACAATAGGCATTGCATAAACTGAAAAGTCTGGAAGGTTAATGTCTTGGGCAGTTGAATTGGGAGAGTATGAAATTGTTTATGAACTGGAGTTGCAAGAAAGTGTCAATCAGTGACAGACTTCGTAGCCGAATTCACATATTCATAAGTGAAACATAATCCAAGTTTACTTGTCGAGCAGACTTCTTCGGAAGAGAAATTAGCTCAAAAGAAAATAAAGATTGTTGCTTATAAACCAGACACGTCGGCTATTGAAGAAAGTATTCAACAGAGCAAGAAGATGTTCAAATATGGACTGCCAGCAAAAGAATATTTTTATGATGATATTCCAATTTGGCAATTATTTGTAGATGGATTCTCATGTGCTACTGAAAATAGAACATGCCTCATCATCAACACTCCATACAACTTAGATGTGGAATATTCTTTGATATTTCAATTCAAAACTTCCAATAATAAGGCAAAATATGAACCACTGATCACAGGATTAGAACTGGCTTCATCATTGGGTGCCGACCAGGTATTAACACATAGTGATTCCTAGCTTATTATCAATAAAATGCAACAAATTTATGGTGTCAAAGGGGGAACTATGATGAGATATCATAAAACATTATAAATGTTATATCTTTGTTCACTTCAGTTAGGATGGTAAGGATTCCTAGATAGAGAATGCCCGAGCAGACGCTCTTGCTCAGCTTGCTTCAGCAACTCAAACGGAACTCAGGTGAACAATCCCAATGGAAATTCTTTCCTACAGAAGCATTGGTGGGATGTAATTTAGCATCAGCTCTATGGAATTAGGTCCCTCATGGATGGACCCAAGACCAAAAATAAGCCAAGAAGATGAGGTACAAAGCATCCAATTATGCGTTAGAAAAAGGTCTCCTATATAGGCGAGGATACACTATTTTCCTACTTCGTTATGTTCATCCTAACAAAATGAATGATCTTATCAATGAGGTGTATGGAGGCTCATGTGGATCACATACATCCGGGAGGTCTCCAAGATAATAGATAGCAATGCAAGGTTTCTACTAGTCGACGATAGAAGAAGACTGTGTAGATTTCACCAAGAAGTGTGATAAGTGCTAAAAGTTTGACACCATCCATAGAAGATCAGGAGAAACTCTAACTCCCATCACCTCTCTATGGCCTTTCACTATATCGGGAATTGACATGGTCGAACCGCTGCCGACTACCAAGGGAAGGTTCAAATATCTGGTTATAGCAGTTGATTACTTCACCAAATGGGTGGAGACTGAGACTTTGATTGATATGGCCTATCAAAGTTTTTTTTATCTCATATGGAAGCATATCATTTGCAAGCATGGCATGCCTTATGCCTTCATCACCGACTATGGCACTCAATTTGATAATGAAGAATTTGAAGAATACTGTATTAGGTCTGGCATCCAAGAACTTATTTTAGCACTTGGGAACCCACAGTGTAATGGTCAAACACAAATCATAAGAAAAAACTTTCTTGATGAGTTGAAGTAAAGATTGGATGAGGATAAAGGCAACTAGGTTAACGAACTTCTTTAGGAATATAAGACTACTCGCAGAACAGTAATGGGGGAAACCCCATACATGCTAGCTTTTGGTACTGAGGCAGTAATACCAGTGGAAATAGGTCTGTTGACTCACAGGGTATTGAACTTTAATTCAACCAAGAGTGACCTCATGAGTCAACTAGATCTAGATATAATAAAAGAAGTATGAGGAGATGTCTCTATTCGGATGGTTGCCTACCAACAAAGGACTACAAGGTTTTATAATCGAAGAGTCAAGCCGACCAACTTGAAGCAGGGGGATCTAATGATCAAGAAAGAAATCCAGAAGAGCAATAATCTAGAGCCTAATTATCTTGGTTCATACCGTATCTCGGTGGTTATCCGACCAAGAACTTATCGCTTAGAAACTCTAGAAGGAGAAGAATTCAAGAATCCTTGGAACGCAGAC
The DNA here is from genome assembly GCA_949130495.1 of Sambucus nigra. Classification (NCBI taxonomy): domain Eukaryota; kingdom Viridiplantae; phylum Streptophyta; class Magnoliopsida; order Dipsacales; family Adoxaceae; genus Sambucus; species Sambucus nigra. Next base: position 323,215,669 of record OX422217.1, read on the forward strand.
CATCTGCGTAAGTATTATCAGTAATCCAGCATTTAAAAATTTCATGTTTAATGTAACCAGTCCTTCAACTTAATGAGATTTCATGTTTTTCTCCATTACACTTCCTTTTTGTTTTATTTTTGGAGTACGGTGCAATATTAAATTATTAAATTAATGAGCCATTTTTTAATTCAAACTTTTCCAACTTTGGAAAAGAGCATGGTTCAAACTTTTCTAAAAATGTTCCTAAAAGTTCCTCGACAAAGAGTATGGTTCAAACTTTTTAACTTCATAAAAATTTCCAAAAATTTACTCGCCAAAGAGCATGGTTCAAACTTTTCCATCTTCAGAAAAGTTTCCAAAAAGTTCCTCCCTAAAGAGCAAGGTTCAAACTTTTCCATCTTCATAAGAGTTTCCAAAAAGTTCCTCACCAAATTTTCCCAACTTCAGAAAAGTTCATGGTTCAAACTTTTCCCAACTTTTCCAACTTCAGAAAAGTTAAGCTTCATGTATGATTTTTCCTCGGCAAGTCATGAAAAAGAAGTTAATAAATTTTCTTAGTTAGAGAATTTACCCGGCCAAGTTAAAATATTGAAATAATTATACATTCCTAATACACTTGGTCGCCGCTGATAACTAATTCTACAACTTAGTACAATAAAGCTATTTACAGTTTTATCTAAGTGAATTTGTCGAATCTAGGGCCGCATAAATTATTCAAACATGAATCAAATATTAAACATTTGAGCAGGTTATTTAGTCTATAAGCCTATTAACTAATCATTATGCAGGTTACCTAGTGGACAAAAAAGATTAATATCAACCATAAGCTTAAATAAAGACAACTCAATAAAAAATAACTTCATTTCATTGTTCAAAGTGCATTACAATAGAAATGATTGATCAAAATGTAGTACAATAAGTATAAATTTATTCTGCTAGACGTTTTCCTTGTGCCTTGTCCATCCCGCCAAGAGGACCATCAAGGGTATATAGAGAATTTATTGTGTTGAAATCTCTTAACATCTACCTATTATTTCTTCTCGGTCTATTAAGAAAGTGGGGAGTGCGAACCATCTCACATTCATTATTGAGGTCATAATCACCCAAATATTTATTTATCTGTCATTGAGGAATGGCATCAAGTAGAATCCAACTTGCATCTATTTTGAAGGGAGGCTTGTCCCAATTCAAGAAACTCATGTCGTTCAAAAGCCATAGATTACTGTCTTGGTCATAATCCAACATGGTCAAGAAGTTTGTCCACCCCCATTTGTAGCCTTCAAGATTGCTTTGGGAAAGATGATCATCCAAGTGAGTTAAGGCCTCATTATAACCATTCATCCAAACTTCCCATGGCTGCTTATGAAAATGGAACGTTAGCCTATAAACTCGATCTTGGAATTTCTTGAGGAGTATATCTTTGGATTTTAGCAGGGTAGCTTGGTCAGCAAAAGTCTTCTTGGTTCTCTCCTCCTCAATGGTTGGCAGAATAATTATAATTTTCCTGGAAGATTGCCCAGATTTGGTTTTTCTTCAGTAATGCTTCCAACTTCTCCAACAGCCTTGCATTCTCAGTCTCCAAGAATGAAACTCCTTTATTTGGACCTATGGTGGTTGATTTCTTCAGACTATCAAGTTCATTCCTCAAGGTATTATTTTTCACTATCCAGCATGGCAACAATTGATCGCGCATTATCCATTTCTTTATTTAAGGACAATTCTTTCTTGTTCAACGTAGAAGTAATGTCTTTCAACTTCTTGTCAAAGCCCCAACCTTCACTTAATGCTTTATATTTGTCCTTGTAATCTAAATGAATCAATTCCTTGGAAATTTTGTGATCCTCTTGTATTTTCTCAATTATTTCATAATGACCATCATTATTGGCTACAACCCTATTCTAGAGGCAATGAAGGTGCATGTAAGACTCCTTCACTTGATCAGAAACTTCTGGGCCGAGTAACCTTGATAAATCTTCCTCGAACAAAGGAACATGGCTAGTCTCAAATAAATTTTTATAGTGCCTAATTAGTTCGGATTCAGCAGAGACAATAGCCTTTTCCCTCGCATCAAACAGAAAAGTTACAAGTATATGAGTTTATGTGGAAAATTCACAAAAACATGTAATACAAAAAAAAATAAACCGACAAGAAATAAAAGGCATCAAGAGTTGAGAAAAAAAGTGTTCTTTCATTGATTAATCATTAAAGTACAAAGTCTAATACATCATCAAGAAATAAAAGATAAAAAATAAACTTGCTAAAAAGGAGCTAGACCTTGTCCTTGTTTTGGCCTATTCTTGGCTGGCAGCAAGTTGCCCGATACTAGAATTTTGCACTATTGAAGACTCAATCAGCATCATAGAAGACTCTACAGACCCCTCCTCATCATCAAACTCCTCACCAAAGTTAGGAGGAGTACCGAGATCATGCCTTTGAAAAAGCTCTGAGTTTTCCTATGTGACGACCGCCTTTAAAGCTTCCGATCAGCCTTCCTTAAAGGACATCTTCTTAGCATATTCAATATGGGTGGAGACAGTAAAAAGATCTTTTTCCCAAGCCTTGTCAAAAAAATATTTTCCCTTAGCCTTAAAGGAAATGACTTCAGAAGTTAAATCAATCAATTCGTCTTCATCAGATTGGGCTCGAGTAGTGACTTCTATAAGTTTGTCTTCGGCATCCCTAGCCCTTCCTTCAACCTCATCCAGAATTTTCTTGGTAGCCTAGGCCTTTTCATCAGCAACCTTTATTTTGCCTTTAGCTACAGTGGCCCTATCATTGGCCTTTTTTGTTTCGCTTCCTAAGACTTCTTCTTGGTTTCCAGAGCTTGACGGGAAGTAGTCAAAGATTGTCTTAAGCAAATAAAAGCTTCTTCCACTTCACCAGGAGAATACCTCAGTTGATTGTCCTTCTCCATCATTTTGTTAAAGTCAACCAAAAACTACAAAAAAGGGTAAACACCAGATGTCAGAATAAATTCATCAATATAAATAAATAATAGAAGAAAAGTTAATTACTAGTTCCAAATTATGGCAAGCCCTCTTGCTTAGCCTGGACTTAGGTATGAGGGCTGATGCATCCTGATTAGCAGGAAGAGTTCCAAACTTGATCAAACCTTTGACCAATCCAGGGTTAATATCAACATAATCTGACCCAATGCCAAGGTCAACTTGGATTTTTCTCACCAACTCTTATTGGTCAACCAAATGCTTCTTTACAGCCAACATTTGCTAGTCGGCTTGAGTCTTCTAGGTCTATTTTTGAGGGTCATGCAAACCTCTCCTCAATTTCTTAAGTTAAGACTCAGTAGTTTGAGTCTCTTCAACACTAAAAGACCTTTTGTCACTTACATGAGACTTTTTCTCAATTAACTTCTTACCAGTGTCAGTATTCTTCTTAGGAAGAGGAGACAGTGGCCCACCCATCAAGTTGGGCATCTTCCTTTTAGTCATTTCGACTGTGGGAGAAAGGGGGATCTTAAAAATGTCAAAGGATTCAAATGTGGAAGAAGTTCCTCCCAACTCAGCACCAGCAAATTCTGTAGTTGATGAAGTAGGTATAGGATCTTCTTCGAGATTGAGGGAAACCTGGGGCAATACAAATGTTGGTCTGGTAATAAAAGAGGTGATGGAACTCTTCTATTCCGATAGTAAAGAATCAACTCGTGGATGCTCTTCTCCAACCCTCTGGTTAAGTCCCCACAGAAACTTGATCTCATCAATATTAATTTCCCCTTCTCTCGGGAACCTCTTCTTACTTTCCTCTACATAAAAAAAAGAACATCAAAGTTAATTGGCAAAATTCAAAAAGACCTAATAAAAGAATAAAAACAGATAGAAGAATTATAACTTATGCCACGCTCAGTTTGGGGACATATGGGACCAGTATAAGGCACTCCCTGTGGAAGAGGAGCATGTTGTCAGTTCTTAACAACTACACTATAATCCCAATAACCTTTATAAGAATATGGTAAATTCACTACTACGGCCCTATTTGCCTGCCTAGTCTCTAAATAAGGTGCGTTCTCTCTAATAGTACCCCATTTATAGAAAAACAACAACTCCTGGACCCCAATACGAGTCCAATAAATTTCATTCAATCTATTGACACCATTTATGATCCTCAAAGTGTTTCATGCTACCCTAGCAGGGACCACATCAAAGTATTGACAAAATTAGAGGAAAATAGGGTTTGGTGGAAAAGTGATGCCACGCTCAGCTATGAATAATGTGGGAATAAATCTACCCAAGATGGAATTTTTCTTTTTTCTCTAAAACCATCTAATGAACTCTCGTCTACAATGTGAACCATGGCAGAAAAATGGAAAATGATGATAAAAATAGACGAAAAAGGCATTTGGGTAATCTAAGGTAACTGCAAGAACTGAAAAAAAATAATGGAATCAAAAGATCGTACAAAGTAAGATTGAAGATGAGAGAAAACTCTTAAATGCAGAAGGTTTGAGGTGAAAAAAAAGGAGGTAAAAATCATACCTATTTATTGGTTGCCTTGATAAAAGGGAATGAAATGATTAACTGAACGAACTGTTGAACTACCGTGGGATGCATGCCTCCTAAAGCTTCAAAAGACTATTATATCCTTTGGCGGTTTAATAATTTTGAATTATTCACAAAAATTCCATTATCAAACAGTACCGATGAAAATTTTTACAAGTGTGGGGAGTCGACTGCCGACCAAATAATCAAAATAGTACGTTGAGTAATTTCTTGGACTCATTACTCTATACTTTCAATCACGCATCAAGCATGGAGCATTGTGGGCTTTTGTTGTATGTAAAAATTACTCTCCTACATGGAACAATAATAAAGTTACACCTGTCCTCTTACATGGATGACTAGCTACCTTTATCGGCATCAGAGATACTTAGTCGGCTTGACAACCGACCAACTCTAGGAATAACAACCATTAGGAATACTAGAAGTTGCTCCAATGGGATGCCAACTAGCACTGAATTCCAAGAGTTTCATTTATTATACACAAATGTAAATGCCTGTAAATATAAATACATTCCATCTCTAGGGTTCTACACCATTATAAATACGATACACTCCCTCAACTAGAGGGGATAACTCAATTTTGAACCATGCTCTTTGGTGAGGAACTTTTTAAAAACGTTTTTGAAAAGTTTTAACCATGCTCTTTTCTAAAATTGGAAAAGTTTGAATTAAAAAATGGCTCATTGATTTATTAATCTAATATTGCACCATACTCCGAAAAACAAAACAAAACGGAAGAGTAATGGAGAAAAACATGGAATTTAATTAACTTGAAGGATTTATTACATTAAAAATTGAATTACTGATAATACTTGCGTCGATGGTCTGCGCTCTAAGGATTCTTGAATTCTTCTCCTTCTAGAGTTTCTAAGCGATAAGTTCGTGGTAGGATAACCATCGAGATACAATATGGACCATGCTAATTAGGCTCTAACTTATTGCACTTCTGGATTACTTTCTTGAGCACCAGATCCCCCTGCTTCAGGTTGGTTGACTTAATTCTTCGATTATAAAACCTTACAATCCTTTGTTGGTACGCAACCATCCGAATAGCGACATCTTCTCGAACTTCTTCTATTATGTCCAGATCTAGTCGCCTCATGAGGTCACTCTTGGATGAATCAAAGTTCAATACCCTGTGAAACGAGAGACCTATTTCCATTGCTATTACTTCCTCAGTACCAAAAGCTATCACGTATGGGGTCCCCCCTTGCTATTCTGGGAGTACTACTATAGACACCCCATTTTGTTACCCCCTAACTCTCCTTAGGTCCCTAGTACCTCCCTTCATCACTATAAACCCAGGTCATGTCCCGAGTATTGACTTGGAAGGCATCGGGCACTCCCCGGCTCAGTTTGGCCCAAAAGTCAAACTCTTTGTCTCGACTGAGACTCAATTAATCTTTGAAGGGCACTGAATACCCTTTCCAATGATCTACCCCGTGTGCGATTCCGACTTACCATGCGGACGAACGATCCGTTTGCGTCCGAAACCTGACCCAGAGGCCATCGGGCGCTCCCGGGCTCTGTTTGACCTATGTCAACTCTTCATCTCGATCGAGGATGAATGAATCTTCAAAGTTCACTGAATACCCTTTCCAACGATCCACCCCATGCGCAATATTGACTTTCCATGCGGACGAACGATCCGTTTTACTCCGGGAGGCCACCGAATGCTTCTCGGGCCCGATTGACCAAAGTCAACTCTCTAAATTGGGTCAAACTCTTTGGAATGTCGAAGTACATCTCCTAACCTTTCCAATGATATGCCCCGTGCGTGATTCGAGCTTACCATGCGGACGAACGATCCGTTTGCGTCCGAACGATTCCACGTCCAATGGACTAACAAACGCTTCCGAGCCATATTTGACCCAAAGTCAACTCCCGAACCCAGGAGCGGTACCAAGTACTTTAGAAGGTCTCTGAAAACCTTTCAAATGGTATGCCCCGCGCGCGATTCTGACCAACGGTTTTCCCTCGGCGGCCGATTTCCCAAAAAAGCCTAAAGCACACTACCAATTGGCAGGTTCTAGACTCTGCCTATCGACACCTACCGATAGGCAAGAACATGTCTATGCCGATCGACACTCACCTGGGCCTATAAAAGGAGGCCTTCACCTCATTTGGAAGGAGAGCCCAGATCTGATAAAAATCTCTCTGAATGAATCCCAGAAACCTCTCTCAAAGGCAGCGTGATTTCAACTTCCAAATCCCTTTTTACTTCCACTTTCCATCATCCTTTTCATCAAACTTGGTGAAGTAACCACTCTCCATCATCATCCAAGTGCAAGGGCTGCTCTCCAACATTTAAGATCAAGCTCAAGTTCTTCAAGAAGGTCCAACTTTCTCAAACTCTCTCTTAAATTTTTTAAAATCTCAATAACTTGTTTCCTTACTTAGCACCTTCTATTATCTCTTTTAATACATCCTAATATACTTTTTATTTAGTATTATTGCACATCTCTTATTTTCATATAAATAAAAAACCCAAAAAAAACAAGAAAAAGAGGGTTTGCTCATAAATTCCAAATAGGGATTCCCACACTTTTCCCACACTTTTCTCCCAACTAAAACACTTTTTCTACACACACACATTTATAAATAAGAGATCCCCCATTTGGGTTTATGGGATAAACCCCACCCCTTGTCTTATATGTGAACTACGTGGACTTTGATGCCTTTATAGGCTTCGTAGGCGTCTCGGGGTAAAACCCGAGACTCGAGTCCTTTCCTCACCTTTTCTTTTATTTTCTATTTTCTCTAAATTCAATTTTCTTATATTATATATATATATATATATATATATATATATATATATATATATATATATATATATTTGTTCTTAGTGACGTACTACTTCATATGCGTTATCGTTCCATTATAACGATCAACGTAAGGGTAATCGCGTAAATTCTATTTTCTAATATTATTCTTATATCTTCCTACGGATGGCTCGCTTTATCTTCTCCATGATACAAGTCGAGGATTCCTACCTCCATTATATATATATACACATGAACACGTATCATAGGGGGGGGAGGGAATATAAAGGAAAATAGAAAATATTCATGAGAGACCGAAAGGGCGGAATGGGTGCCTAACACCTTCCCATTTCGTAACTAAGCCTCCGAACCCTTCTCGAATCATTTGGTTTCGCATGCACCGGTATGTCTTTGGATGCCACTCTTCGGGGTGGCTTCCCCCTTTTCTTTTGTCTGTTTTGAGTAAAATAGACTGTCGACTCTGAATCTCTCTACATTTTTACACCACAAACGACGTCGGCCGAAGCACTCCCGAGAGGGACGTGCGGGACCCGAAGGATCCTTTCCTCCACGTGCCCACCCACACAGACGAGGATCGGGGATGGCCACTACTCCTGTATGCCCAAAGTATGCTCTAGATTTCATTAATCCCGTTGACTTTAGCCTCATCCAATCTTTTCTTCAAACCATCTAGCAAGGTTTTGTTTGTGATTTTTATCTGGCCATTACACTGTGGGTGCCCAAGTGCTGAATGAACTTCCTAGATGCCAGACCTAATATAGTATTATTTAAATTCTATCTTATCAAATTGAGTACCCTATTCAGTGATGAAGGCATAAGGCATGCCATACCTGCAAATGATCTGCTTCCATATAAACTGAAAAACCCTCTGATAGGACATATCAATCAAAGGCTCAACCTCCACCCATTTAGTGAAGTAATAAAGTGCTACAACCAGATATTTGAACCTTCCCTTGGTGGTCGGTAGTGGTCCGACCAAGTCAATTCCCCAAATAGCGAAAGGACATAGAGAGGTGATGGGAGTTAGAGTTGCTCCTGGTCTTCTATGGATGGTGGCAAACTTTTAGCACTTATCACGCTTCTTGGTGAAAGCTACACAGTCTACTTTCATCGTCGACCAGTATTAAGCTTGCATTGCTATCCATTATCTTAGAGACCTCGCGAATGTGTGAGATCCACATGAGCCTTCATGAACCTCTTTGACCAGATTATTCACTTCGTTCGGATGAACACAACTAAGTTGGGGAATAGTGTATCCTTGTCTACACAGGACACCTTTTTCTAATGCATAATTGGATGCTTTGTACCTCATTTTCTTGGCTTTTTCTGGTAGGACGACAGTGTTCCTCTTTCGATGTATTCTCTAATTGGGTCCATCATGAGGGACATAATTCCACAGAGTTGACACTGACTTCCATTCCATCAATGCTTCTATGGGCAAGAATTTCGACTGGGATTATTCGACTAAGTTCTGTTTGAGTTGCTATAGCAAGCCGAGCAAGAGTGTATGCTCGGGCATTCTCTATTCTAGGAATTCTTACCGTCCTAACTAAAGTGAACAAAGAAATAACCTCCATGTATTTTGTATGATATTTCATCATAGTTTCCCCTTTAACGCCATACTCAGTAGGTAAAGTTGGATTATGTTGCACTTCTGCATATGTGAATTCGGTTTTCATGTCTGTCACTACTCAACCTTTTATTACAACTCTGGGTTCATAAACAATTTAATATTCTCCCAATTCAACTGACCAATACATTAACCTTCCAGACTTTTCAGGTTTACGCAGTGCTTATCGCAGAGGTAAATCTGTGTTTGTGACACTGGTGTGGGCTTGAAAATATGGTCTCATTCTCCTAGGAGCTTCAATGAGAGCTAATGCTAACTTCTCCAGGCATGTATATTTGATTTCTTCTCCTTATAATGCCTTGCTAGTTTAATATACTTGCCTTTGAACTCCTCCATCTAGTCGGATCAAAGTTGAAGTCACAGCTGACTCTGAAATAGTCAAGTATATATATAGTTTTTCTCCCAAAACTGGCCAGAAAAGGTATGTAGGAGAGCCTAAGTACTTCTTCAAATCTAGGAAGGCTTTCTCAGATTCATCATTCCATTCAAAGACCTTAAAGAATGGAAGACATTGAAAAGTTTCTCGAGATACAAAATGATTAAATCCAGCGACTCTTCCTGTCAGCTTTTGAACATCTTTCTTGTTGGTCGGGCACTGCATTTCAAGCAAGGCTATAATTTTTTTTTAGGGGGGTTGATTCTATTCCCCTTTTATTGAAAATGTTCCCTAGGAGAATTCCTTCTTGTGTCCCGAAGATACATTTGGTTGGGTTGAGCTTCATCTAATGTTTTTCAGTCGATAAAAAGTTTAAGCTAAGTCTATAATGTGGTCGACAATAAATTTTCTCTTGGTGAGCATATCATCTACATACACCTTTATATTTTTTCTAATCTGGTCTTCAAAAACCTAGTTCACTAGTCTTTGATATGTATCTCCAGCGTTCTTCAACCCAAAGGGCATGGCATTGTTACAATAAGTTACTCAGCAAGTAATGAAGGAGGTATTTTCCTTGTCTTCGGGTTTCATCTTAATCTGATTATAACCTAAATATGCATCCATGAAATTGAGTCATTCATGACCTGCTGTAGCATCGACTAATTGATCAATCCTGGGTAATGAAAAGTGATCTTTTGGCCATGCCTTATTAAGGTCTATGAAGTCAACAAACATTCACCATTTGTCATTCTTTTTTTATACCATTACCATATTAGCCAACTAGCTGGGATACTTGACATTTTTAATGATTTGTGCTCACTATAATTTCCCCACATCCTTCTGGATTGCCATATTCTTTTCATGGATTATAACTCTTTACTTTTGTTTGATCAGCTTAAAATCTGGATAGATATTAAGATCATGGCAATTGAAGTTGGGATCAATCCCCGTCATATCTTCGTGGATATAAGTGAACACATTTTTCCTTTCTCTAATGAATGTAATAAACTCTTGTTTGAGAGAGGTAGACAATCTTGAACCGATCTAGGTAGTTATTTCTGGCTTCTCGTTGTCCAGCACAATAGTTTCGATTTCCTCCATAACTTTCCCCGTCACTAACTCCTCCTCTTCTCGAAGATCCAGAGTGTCAATATGAAAAGTGGTTGTGCCTTTCGTTTATATCTCATGTTAGTCGGTCGAAGTGTAATAATATTCCCTAGCTTCTTTCTGATTTCCATTAACTATGCCAACTTCATAATTTGTTGACAATTTCATGCATTGATGCACTATAGATGGCACAGTCTCTAACTTCTTTATTCATACTCTTCCTTGGATGATATTGTAAGTTGATGGGATATTTTTGTCTAACATAAAGACAAAAATTCTTTATGAGAGGTCTATGGTATAGATCCATCTTACTGTCTTTTAGCTCTTATATTTGGAAACATATGTAGAAAATTACATCAACTGAACTCCCATTATCAACCAGTATCCTTGCAACTCTGATATGATGAACTCTACATGTGATAACTAACGGATTGTCCTCACAATAAAGGACCCTATTCAAATCATTTTTGGAGAATCCGATCACTAGACTATCTCTGTTGACTTTCCTTAGATGAATATCGCTGGATTGGCCAAATTAATTTTTTTGACAATTGGGCAGGCCTTGGATTCATTTAAGTAAGATTTTCTTTCTGCAATTGCGTCTCTTTCTCCAGCATCTTCTCCTGTGATGAAGTGTGATCCAAAGGATATCATTCCTACCTACACCTATGATTCATCAGGCTTCTTCGGTAAGTCTGTATCTTCTTTAAAATCATTGTTTCTTTCTCTTTTGTTGTCTTCCTTTACTCGAGATGGATATTCAGACCTCCTCTGATCACCTCGGTTGCCATTTTAATCAACAAACTTACCTAATTTTCCCTGTCGAATAAGATTTTCAATCTCATTCTTCAGTGCAATGCATCTGTTTGTGTTGTGACCATGGTCCCTGTAAAATTTACAGTATTTGGACTTATCCCTCTTGTTGGGGTGTGTTTTTAACTTTCCCCGCCTATTCAATTACCGGTTCCCTTTTATTTCCTCTATGATATGGTGAACGCCTTTATTGAGGGGTGTATATTCATCATACTTCTTGATCCTATCAAGCTTTTTGTCTTTTTAATCCTTCTTGAATGAGTTAGAATTATTTTTCAATTTTCACCCTTGGTCTCTAGAGTTTCCTTAGCTATCATATCCTCATTGGCATTCATTATCTTTCTAGCCTTGGACATTAATTCTGTGTGGATTCTTCGATAAAGCATAGTAGAGATCTTTAACGAGTAACCCACTCATAAGTGTTGTGATGACTGTCTTCTCCCCATAGTCCACCACCTCTAGTTTTTCATTATTAAAATGTGTTATATATTCTCTAGTACTTTCTCCTGTCTTTTGTCGCACAATCAAGAAATGAGTGATACTTTTGATCGTCTTAGGCCCAAAACAAAAGTTATCTACGAATAATTTAACTAACTGATGAAAACTAGAGATTTTACCTCTTGGGAGATTATTATACCAGATTTGGGTTGGCCCTGTGATAGAACTGGAGAAATATCTACACCTTATCTCTTCAGGCACTTTGTAGATGCCGACAGTAACTTGATATTACTCAATGTTCAGGACTGGATCAGTTTTCCCATCATACTTAGGAGTGACCATTGGTGGATTGAACTTGGAAGGTGTGGGGTATTCCACAATAGGCAGGATAAAAGGTGAACCTTTAATAAAAATCCTTTGCAACGGATTCTTGGTTTTGGCCATTTCACCTATCCGATCTTCCAACCGCTGCATGGATCCCTTCTAGGGATATTCTTCAGGCTTAGATTTGTCCGAGGTAGATTTAGTGGCTTTACTATGTCTATGTGTTGAATTCTCCTCTTGAGAGGTCTGCTCGGAACACAGAGAGCCCCTTATACCAAACTTAGATCTTGTGGACCCTTATCTATATTCACGATTATGCTACTACTCCTTATGATGTCCTCTAGTTACTCGGTGGCCTAGGCGATCAAAAGAAGCCTCCCTGCTTAGCCTCTCCAAGACACTTGGTCTTTCTTTGGAAAAAGATATACCATCATAGTAATCCATTGATCAGAATGAAGAAGTTACTCCAGAATGTTATGACCTATTATGAGAAGAACGATAATGATAACTCCTTTCATTTCTAGCTGGTGAGGTGGCATATCCCTTCTAGAATTGTAAGACTTAGCTTGCATAGTGAGAGCCAATTTCTTAATAGATCTCTAGCAATGTTGAACAGAATTCCCTGTACACCTACTGCACTAAGAAGATCAAATGGAATAATGGCAATGCCTTCATTTCTAATGCTATTTTTCGGGTCAGTTATTTCTTTAAAGGCAAAGAAATGAAACAAATGGTAGAGAACGATGACAGATAAACGTTCCTACAGACAACGCCAATCTATTGATATCTAAAAATGGACTAAATCCAGATTTAAAATCACAGATAATAATATAGTAAGTAACTCAAATCACACACACAAGAGACGAGATTTTTAGAATGGTTCAACTGTAAAACAACCTACGTCCACTATTGATATTATTCAGTAGGGTTTACAATAGCTTAGTATGGTGTGCATATGAGTGATTTGAATTATCCCCTCCAGATGAGGGAGTATGTCGTATTTATAATGGTGTAGAATCCTAGAGATGGAACACCTTTATATTACCAGGCATTTTATATCTATGAGCAATAAATGAAACTCTTGGAATTCAGTGCTATTTGTTATCCCATCCGATTAACTTCTAGTATTCCTAATGGTTGACATTCCTGGAGTTGGTCAGCTTTCCAGCCGACCAAGTATCTCTGATGCCGATCAAGGTGGTAGTTGTCCATATAGGAGGACAAGTATAACTTTATCATTGGTCCACTTAGGAGTGTAATTTTTATGTACAATAATACCAATAGTGGATGTAGGCTATTGTACATATGAACCACTCAAAAAATATCGTCTCTTATGTGTGTGGTTTGAGTTACTTACTATATTATTATCTGTGATTAGAAATCTGGATTTAGTCTATTTTTAGACATCAACAGTGATCATATTGAATAAATTGTATTAAGAATAAATAAATCAAAAGTGTAATATCAAAATATGTCAATATATATTGAATGTCATAAAGTTCTATACTCCATGTGAGAAAGTGATACTTATAAAAAAATTAGCTCCATCTAAAACCTAACCAACAACTTACCATATGAGATATATTCCCCTGAATATATTAAAATCAACACTCTTATGAATGTACTAAAAAAAATATTAATTATGTTTAGGAATATATGCACACCTTAAGATGGGTCTGTATCATAACAACGAAGTGAAACTATTTATATATGAGTTGTAATGCTTAATCATTAAATGGAATCCTTAATAAAATATCAACGTGTTTTAGTCATAATATAAAACTCAAAATACTAAGAAGAAAGAGTAGTCAAACTCTAAATAAACAATCCCACATTCTATCAATAGAAAATCACTTGATATCTTCCAAAAGAAGGCACTTACCAAGAAATTTGACCAAAAAAGCCTCCAAGATTCCCTGAGAGAACTTTTTTTTTTGGATTCCTATGCGTTCAATACTAAATGTGGAATAAGTATGAACACACATGTTGTTTTCCATACCTATATAATTTAACCTTATTTCGTTTATATTTACATTATATATAATGAATTACAAGATCAATGTTTACAGTAATAATGAGTTTATAAAAAGACTTTCAATTAATTAACAATGCACAAGTCCATGATTGAATTAACCAAATAATCATTGCTATAATTTAATATGCAACAAGGCACACATAATACAATATACTTTTCTTAATCGAGTACGCAACATAACATATATCATACTTTTATCAGCACTCACATAGATATTATAAACCACCTCATACTATCAAAAGTACTCCATAGAAATATATAAGACTCGGGTTAGATAATTGAATAAAGAAAGAATTAGCCATGTGCTATTGGTGTAGTTTAGCTAACTTAGTGAGTTACACTATTCTCCTTCCCTACCACCATATTCTTTTTATAGATTCGATGTCCATCCATGGGTGTGGGTATATATATCCCTGGATCGCCTTGCCAAGCTATAACAGATCCACTAAAGATCGTATACCTCTTAAATTTTTTACATTAAAAGGGAAGTAAGACCATCCTAGCCCATTGGGCATGATATGTGGAATAAATTTCCCAAAATACCTATAAACACCCTATCCTAACACCCATACACTTTTCCATAGGGTCCAAACAAATCCCCTTCAATCCCTGACCCCTAGTCTTCCTATAAATCTTAATTAGAGAACAATAGTGCTCTCCTTGAGCCCATTTGAGTTTTGTAAAATTTGGAACCCTATGTTCCCTCCATCATAAAATCATAGATCTCAAAATCCTCTTTCCAACTATCACAACCATTAACGAAATACACTTACGATTAAAATTTTATAGTAAACAATCGTTTCCATTTTCAATAGGCACGACACCTCGCCTTCCTAAAGGAAGGCAAAATTTTCTTAGCATGAGAGTTTGATCCATATGACGATAAAAAGGATTCGAATCATGCCTATAGATTGTTCATTCGGGGTATAATGATCATTTTTCCGCTATAGAATTTTCTTATATAAGGAAACCATTATCTCATTTGCATAGAACGTCGATTTCAGTGTGAAAGCCGTTCTGAATTTAGCTTACATAATTTTTACTAACATCCTCCAATACATTCTCTTACATAACCTTGCCCCACCTTCAACCACCATTCCACCACCATCATCCACACACTATATATCAACAAACAAAAATCTCAAAACGAATTTTAAATGTTCTTGAAGGTGAGAATCCTTTTACATTTTAATAGTCTCATAAATGCCATTTTTCATAGTTTAGTGCTCGCACCCCATTTATAGTTGGCTTTATCTCGTTTTTAACACTAATCCTATATTTTTACTATTATATATATATCTTCAAGTCTATTTTTATAACCCAAAAAATAGGATTTAGACAATAATTCCAAATTTAGAGTGTTCTCACATAGTTACACTTTCTCCACATTTGACTTCCTTTTCATGAATCAAAAGAGACACCCTAGATTCGGATTATGGGTTAGATCCAAACTTTTTTTAATTTTGTGAACTATGTAGACTTTGATATTATTTTTGGCTATTTAGGTATTCCAAAAAGATTTTAAGATTCCAGTTTTTACTTTTTTCATTTAGTGCATTTCCATATAATCATTGCACTCGGGCCATTAATTCTATTATGTTTATTATCCCTTCAGCGGTCCCATATACGTGTGCTCACTTTCCAATAGATAGACTACAACTTTGGCGCATTGCTAACACTATTGGTCATTCTATACATTTCCTTTAGTATATAATTCATGCTTAGTTAGTTTATTCTTTTTTTAGCGATCCCATTTATACGTACTCACTTTTTCCATAGAGAGTTTATATTTTTGGGATGTATTAACTCCTTATGAGGATTTATTTCCATCCTACCCATTATGTGGATATGATGACTCCACTCCTCACGCACATACACAAACACACGCGTGTTCACATCCATGAATTTATTCACTTTGTTCACTTTTCACACATGACAAATTTTCCAGATATTCATGAATTTAGGAGAAGGATAACATTTTATTGATACCATGAGAGATCGAAAGGGAGAATTTGGTTCCTAACACCTTCTCACGTCGTAACATAGCCTTTGAGTTGATATCTCATTTGGTTTCACATGCAGTAGTTGTCTTTTAGCTATCTTTTTGGAGGTGGCTCCTTATTGTTCCTATTTATAGTAAAGTAAACTGGTAACTTAGATCTCTACACATCGACACACCTCACATCATCTGCAATGATCGCTTATATCCCTTTTCCACACCACATACGTGGGAGATCTCCTATCATGAGGGGACGCAATGGTCATAATAGTGACGCTACTAGGGACTTTTTTGAGTACTAGACTCTATTTACATGGGTTTTGTTTTTCTTCTTCTACATTATCTTTTTTACATGTGTATATATCTTCTAACTTGTTAATTTAGTTCTCTTATATTCTATTGTGTATGGACACAAGTTCCATATGTAATATTAACATTTTGTCATCCATGTATATTTCTCTCTATCTTATGTACATACTTGTCTCTTTATCACATGTATATCACTTTTTTCTATCCCATGCTTCACTTAACTTATACATATTTCCATTCTTCACTACACTTATATATATTTCCATGTTTCACTCTACTTGTACATATTCACATGCTTCAGCTCCACTTGCATATATTACCCATGCTTCACTTCACTGGTTTATATTCACATGCTCCACTTCACTTATATGTTTCACATGTTTTACTCCACTTGTATAGTAAATGTTTACCACATGTCACTTGTATATATTTCACATTGTACTCCATGATTAGTAGTTGTACATATCTCCCTTAGCATACATAATACTTTTCATAAAGATATTAATATGCTCATGCATTTTCACACATCATTACCCGAGCTTTAAGTATTAACCCTATATTTGGCCCATAATGGGGAGTCACTTTGTGATGGGTTTTCAGTTCTATAGGGCACGATTAACCTAAGAAATAGGCTCCCACCTTTCATTGGCCAAGTATCCTCCATGTATATAGAATGGTTTTCCTCCATTATACCGCTTAACCGAACTTACGACAAGAGGTTTATAGTAAGAACTCATTAATGTATTTCAAGTATATCAAATTTTCTTTCACACTTACCATCATAATAAGGTATATATCAAGGCAATTCATGTACACTCGGGTATATCAAATGGCTTGTCCACACGTATCGATGAATGATTGGACCAAAAGAAGGGAACCTTTATAATAACGTTTAATTCATAGCCCTCATATAGATGGCTTCCCTAAAACCCTTACCGCACAATTTTGTTCCCGCTCATTTTAAAAACAAGATTATGTCCGTAAGTCTGGAACTAAGTTAAACATGTCTTGCATTACACACCCTATTTTCTCCCAAACTCGGGTCTCGTCCCACATTTCACTTGCATTGCAAGAGGAAAATAATACAAGTGAAACCTATTAATAACAAATATACTAAGGAGATTTTTCCCCTTTCCCCTTTTTTCAAAAATTCCAAAAACATTCTTTTTCCAAAAATAAGAAAATGTCTTTTTCTAAAAATAAGCGCTTCCCTTTCAGGAGTGATCTCATCTCCCCTAGATTGACCTGACGTCTTTTTGGTTTCGATCCACCATCCGACCAACATAATCCTAATCCAAATAAAATCTTGTAAATTCGAATTAAATTCCAAAATTTCACCATAAATCCTTCTAGATAAAATCTATAAATACATGGGTATTACAAAGTGAGACCTTGTTTACTGGAGCTAAGTAGACACTTGTTGACATAAAGGCCCATCCTCGTTAGTCACAGACTAATACTTTTCCCCTTATGATTTTCTTTTACATATATACAACCTTATGTTGCGGATGCATTGCGTCAGTGAAACTACTACTCACATCAGCCAAAGGATCCTTGAAAATTTTGTAACAAAACATTTTTGAGATCTTTTGGCCTCGGACTTCGTGAAAATGTTTTTTAGATTTATCCTTTAGTTTTGATTTATTATTGATTTTTTATTTGTGAGCAAGAATTATAATTTGTGACCACAAGTTCTTTATGTATATTTCGTTTCTTTTTCTCTCCATGAAGAAGTAATAGGTTGCATATTTTTTAAGAGGTTAATTTTTAAGAGCTTGAGTTATTTGAGAGGGAAAAACATATGCTAAAAATTACTATTCAGTACATGTTTTCTTCAAGTCTCTTTGAGTATTTTTTAGATGTCCTTATATTGATTAGAGGTTAAAGTTGTTTAAAGGGATTGATTACTTCTTCTCAATACTTAAGTAAATATTTTTCAAATTGTTTCTTGAGAGAGTTTAAAATTTTTATATCTGAAAGACACTTTTGAGTATATTTTGAGTAGCCAAACACTTTCAAAAACTTCCATTAACCTCTAGGAATATAACATCCTACGAAGTTAGAAATAAATTGGTGTTTCTACTTTTCAATTTTAACACAAAGTTTTTTTTTTAAATAATTAAATATTTGTGAAGTGGTTCAAACAAGAAATATTCAATGAGGCTGATACTTATGACATGGCGAGTGATTGGAGAGTGATCCATGTTTTCTCTGACTACTAGAAGGTTGAAAAAGTTTATTGTTGAGTTTGTTCATTATTGAGTCTAGAGAGAGGTTCAAGCTTGTAACTCTTTTTCCCTTTGTGTATATCTCTTCTTATATAGTGAAAGCTTTCAGTTTTGCCCCAGGTTTTCTCCCGAAAGGCTTTCCTCATATAAATACTCGCCGCAAGTGCATGATTTACTTTTCTTTACTTCGGTTCCTTTATATCTTAATGAACATATATTGTGAGTGATAATTTAGTTTGTGCATGAATGCCTATATCAAGTATTTATGAGTGATAATTTAGTTTTATATCTCATTGCTCTATATTAGTCTTAATTGACATTAGGCTTGATATTGTCTATTCATGTCTTTAGGGTATATGATATTAATTTTTCTTTGAAATTCATGTAGAATTTCTATACATGTTAATGCCATTGTTATTACACGAGGAGTAATATTCTTGTGGTTTATAATTACTTGTTTATTTTTTTGAACGTTTGCAAAAGTTATTTTAACACTGATTTTTGTAATCATGTTTGTCTTGATGATTGAATTTTAGGATGCTAAGATAAATTTTTGTATATCTTTATTTATTTTAACCTATGTATATTGTGGTTTTTATTCATTATAGTATTTTTGATTCACCTTTGGATGATTTATGACCTTTGACTTGATCATAGGTTTCATAGACATATCTAAAAAATACTAGCCTTTTCATGAATTATCATTTTCTATCCAGGTTTATGTTTTTTGAGTTAATATTTGAATGGATAATATCAACTATTTATTTATGAACTAGTGTCTATTATAATCATAAGCTCTTTGTTATGCTTATTTAGGTGTTATGTACATTTTACAATATAATGCTAAAATCTAAGTGGTTGTTTTTATAAAGTGTCTTATTTTAATAGCATTGATCTTTTATATCTTTGTATAGTGTACAACATGACTCATACCCCATATTACTATCATATACATTTTCTTATTTTCATAAGTAGGATATTTCTATACTCTAATATAATTTTCTATAGTTGTTCCTTATTGTTAGTTTTCTTGTGTCTTTGTTGATTAATTTTCTTAATCTTTTCATCTTTCCTAAAAGGGGAGAGTTTTCTCAATGGGATAGAAGATTTAATTAAGGGAGAGAATCGTCATGTGATAAAAGGGAGATAACTATAGGATAGAGGGAGAGAAAATTTATGTTCTTTAGTTTACTTTCTCATTATACTTCTTATGGGAAGATAGTTTATGCTATAACATGTTAGGGAATGTTTTAGTAAGGGGGAAAGGAGTGTAACATTTGGTGATATATTAACATTAGTCCCCATTATATGTTGTGTTGTGTTGATTTCAATCCTTTAGATTATCTTTTCCTGGTTCCCTTCCTTATTAAAAAATCATTATGTTCCTAATGACACCATTTCCCTTTTTTGATTACATGAAAAAATAGGGAGAAGTATCCTTTCCTATAAAGTGGGAGATATGTTTTGATTCCACAAAGGGGGAGAAGTATTTCTTCCTTGAAAATGGGTAGAATGTTTAATCACGTGGTATTATTATTATGAGATGTTATGAAACAGTGTGTGAAAATGAAATAGTAAAAGAATAAACTCAAGAGGAAAGTTTATATATCGTATTTTGCAAGTATTTGAGTCATATTTTGTGTATTTTATTTAGCGATTTGATGAACGATTTACATTCGTATATCGTGTATTCATCTTATTACTTATGTTTCACTATCATTTGATTCACATTTGTATCTTTATATATGTTTTAGTGTTCGATAAGAAACATGTGTCTTCAGTTTGAAATGGTTAAATAATATCATATGATTCATACGAGTGTGTCTTTTTATCCTTTGTGCTTTTATTTTGATGAGTTATGTCATAGGTGATAGCTTTGATTCATTTAATTGTAATATTTTGTTTTGCTACGGAATATAAAAAAAAATAGTGAGCTCCGCATTGAGTCTAGTCTAAGAAGTTTTCAAAAAGCTTCACATTCATGAATTAAGAACGAAATCATTAGGGTTTTACTATTAAAACCATTATTTATGACATTTATTATTAATAAAGGATGGTCAAAGCTCATTTAAAGTATGAATCATGTTTATGGGAATGCCTTACAATTGTATATATATTGTATATATGTTGGTTAATTATACTTAGTTGGAATTAAGGTGAAATGAGATTGTCTAGATCACGGAAGAACATAATTTCAGTTCTGGTTTGATAGAATAGTTCATAGCCTATATAAGGAGTTGACATACTATTGTTAAAGTTGTGTGCATAATCTTAATAATTCATGTTGAATACATTAACTTGTTTGATGGTTCGTAAACTTTTCATATAGTTTAAGGGAGATTGTAACATTACATTATTAATGTATTAAATAAGACGATGGTTGAGATTAACATCTAGGAAGTAAGTATATTAGACTTTTACAATCTCATAATTTGCCAAAGCTGCATAGATTCTTAATTCTGAGGGATTTAAGGATTGGAATATTCACATAATTATTTTTTTGATGTGCCATGGGTGAAATTAAATTTATTGGATTAATAATCTTTATAGGTTAGTCAATCATTATGGTAATATGTCTTAGGTCATGTTCCATATCCACATCTTAGAGATATTGTATAATGTGATACCCCCTTGGTAAATTTAAAACTTTTGATCCTAGCGGTAAACTTGACCAATAGATTTTGTAATCATATTCAGTATCAAATAAGTTATTTTTGTGATCAAGGAATAAATAAGATGGTGAAAATCGATTCACGACAAATTAAATTTCACAAAGCGAGTATGTAATGCTTAATGCAAGGAATCATATTATATACTATTTAACCTTGCAAACAATTCCTTTCCATTTGGGTAATTTTGAGATAATTAAATTGGAGTGCATTTGTAATTATTTAGTGGAATTTATTATAACTAAATAGAAAAAGAAATTAATTGCGGGGTCCAATTTGGGATTTTTCACATTTTTTCTTGGAAGATTATTTAATTATTTTAGTTAAATCCCTAATATAGTCCTAATTATTGAAGCAACCTCTAATCTATATCTTTTACTACTATAAAATGCAAAACAAGTCATTAAGACTCCTCTCTAACCAGCCTATCCACGTAGGCAAAGCATTTAATAGGGTCTTCAACTTAAGGGTATCCACGTGTCAAATACTTTTAACCCTTTTTCTCCGTCCGCCTATTCATTTGCCCAACAAAATGTCCGTTCACTTTCTGTCCCTCAAGACTCTTTCCTCCGATTTCTTATTTCCAAAAGCATTAATGGTTTTAGGTTCTTAAAGAGTCCCTGCCCCTCTCTCTTTCTGAGAAATGAAAGGATCGTTCACTCTCTCTCTCTCTGTCCTTTAATATCTCAGCCTTAAAAAGGTTATTCCTCTCCCCATTTTCACTCAATTTCCATCCCTCTTCATCACAACCAACAATAATTGACTGAGATATTAAATCCCCAGCAGTGATGTTTTATAGAATCCATTTTAATTTACCTCGGAGATGCAACAGTGATCAGCGACCGTTCATACAACAGTGATCGGCGACCATCCAATGGGTTGGCTCAGGGCTAAGAGGAACAAACCCTTTTGTTGGTGTTGTTGAAGCAGAGGTATACGCCTTGGTTGGGGTCGGGCATGGCCCTGATGGTTTTGTTATCTCGAAGAGTAAGCTACTGAGGGTACCCACCAAACTTTGAATCTGCTGGATCACCCAACAATAATCTCGATAAAACTTTTGAACTTGATTTTGATTTTGATTTGTTTCATTGGCATTGTCTTCCCTTATATATATGTAAGTGGTACAAGATAAGGCCCTAAAAAGACCGTGAAATGGTTGTTGAAGCAATGCCTGATTTGGGTGTTTTTGGCACATGGGTTATAAATTTTTATGTTGATAAAGGTGGAAAATTTCTCAGCTTACGCAATACATTCCGTCAAGGTTACAAAAGTCCCTATCTCTTCCTAATTTTATATCTATGTTTTATGTTTTTTGTTTATTAGGTGTTTGAAGAAATATCTAACTGATTTTTCGTTTGTCTTCGCAACTGTCAATTCTTGGAAAAAAATGGAAACTCACATGAGAGTTCTCGACTCTTGAGTACCTCCAAAATCCCTATAAAGCAACACACGAGTATAAAAAAGAACAGCAGAGGCCACCCATGTTCTATTCGTAAGTTTGTAACTCTATTCTATTTCCATTTTTTGTTGTTGGTTTCCTTCTTTTTATTTGAATTGTGAGATTCAATTTCGAAATATCGTTTTTGGCTGGTATAAAAGGAGATGAGCACAAATGGAAACAAGATATCATGTTGAACATTAAAGAAAATAATGGTAATATAATACAGGGGTAATACATGCATTCAACTTCATTGAACTACATTCTATAACTATTAACTTCATGTCTCAAATTATGTTCGTTTAATATTTTTTTTACTTATTTCATATTTTTTCTTTATTAAACTTTATGAATCTGACCATGATTTCTTATTTTCAGGTGAAGATTTTATCATTTCAATACCATTTATGGAGCTCCATACTCTTCTGTACCGCTTCACTATCATAATATGATTTCTTTTTTGGGTTTCATATATGGGCTCTTTGGGGCTTCAACTTTTAGGGTTTTGTTTTAATAAATGTTTTGTCTATTTTGGAATTATGATCTGTATGTATTGTGTTGCAGAGGATATTTAGGTAAGGCTTTCAAGTTTTGGCTTCAATTTTTAAGATCTAAAGGTATTCTCTCTCTCTGTCAATCTAATGGTTTTATTTTTCATAAGGAAAAAATATGGTTAAAATAATAGGTTTTAAAATTCCGTCATTTTGTTTATTTATTATTTATATTATTTTATAGATTTCTCTTCCACACCCGTTGAAAATTTTATCGAGGAATTTTTGGTTTTAAACTCTCTTTTTCTTTAAAAAAAATTACCATTACACAGCACAGGAAAAATATGGTTATGGTGTTCAAAATTGAGTGATACCAGGTCATGGTAATAAACCGTTTCGATCGGCCGCCTACTCTTGTAGATTCTTAATGAACACTAAATTTTGTATACCGATTTTATAATTTGGGAATTCATTCGCCATTGATGTTTCTTCACTAACTACTTTAAACTATATGTTCCTCATTTTACACATACGTCCGTGTTTTGCGTTTTGCACTGAAATAAGTTTAGTTTATCATTTGGAAATATATATTTTCATATATGTTCGGTTGATAAAAACTCATATTAGTTGTAAATATATAAGATTTTGGTACGTGAATGCAACATCTTATGCCCCACACATGATATATCAACCAGTCATAATTATGTATAATGTTGGTTTATTACTCATTTCACACCGTTTAATTCCAAATTCATTAGATATATAGTTCTTGGATACACAATAGTGAAATAGTAATTGAATGTTACACTTATAAGCTACTAATAGGAATTATAATTGTTCATTCCTATATTAATTTCTCATTACAATTTTGACTTCTTAAGATTAATTAAGAATTGTTTTAAGATAGCTAGGAATCATATACCATAATAACAGGAATATTTTGTTTCACTTTTCTAACTAAAGAACAAATAACAAGTAGATTACGAATCTATTAACACTTCTAATAGTGAGTACATTTTTAATTTTTCTGCAATGAATATGGTTAATATAAGATTCCTTTGTCTACTTACAACACCACGGAATTAGTAATTCTGACTAAACCGAACCATTTAAGTGGGCGCTTAGACTTCATTGGAATGAGGTACGATACAGTTGAATATGCAATATTCAAATTTCCATTTTATCAATTGGGAATACAATTAACTTTGTTTGAATTAAATATTTCAGGAAATATGCGTAAACTTTAATATTAAATGTCACCAATGGCCATAGATCAATGGTGGATAATTTATGGGGAGCTTACGACTCTGAGCGAGCAATACGAGGTAGTTGGGACTACTTGAAAATACAGGTAAAATGATATTTCACTATATACATTAACATTCAACGGAAATCATTTTTTATATGCTTTGCTTTCATTTTACAAGTACACTAGACCTTTATCACAACAGTTGACATACATTAATGTCGTATACAAATGGTGTTCATATTTCGAGTATTTTTCAACTATGTTATGCATGGTCACCTCCTGCCCAACATACTTCATTATAAACTCGGTCATATTAAGGTACGTTCTTAAATTACTTTGATTGGGAAGTTGCAATATTGCTTTGTTTAAAATTTATTATTGCAGGCTGTAAATATAATACTTGATAGTAATGGGCTGGTAAGGCTTGATGACTTTGGTGTTTCATCTTGTATGTTTAATAGAGGTGATAGACAGCGTTCAAGAAATACTTTTGTAGGAACTCCATGCGGGTAAGAGTTAATGGCCAAGCAAACTTTTCCTTTTTCCATGTGAAATTTTCGCTATTTCGATTTCAGTTTATACTTATTTATGACAATTTAACTTTGTTTTATAGGATGGAACTAGAGGTGTTGAAGCCAGGAAGTGGATATGACTTTAGGTGACTAATTGTTGAATGTCAGTTCACCACAAAAGTAAGTTCAAAGCAAGTCTAATTAGTTTGAAGTTCTCTGTGTTGCTTAGAAAGCACATATACTAAATACTTTAAGTATTTTGTTGGATTAGTTACAAGTTGTGTAGAAATATGAAATATGCAGATATAGGGAATTTGTATGTCAGAACAATTCCATGTATCTCGATGGTTCCGGAATGTTTTTTAAGCAACTCTGTAATTTTTAAATTTTACAAGAACTATATTTTTAAGCGTTTTTCTTCATATAAATTTCTGTAAGTAGTTTTGACACGAGAAATACTGTTTCAAAAATTGTGTTTTAACTGGAAATTATATCTACAAATTTGTAGGTATAATCAATTTGTGATATAGATAAAATAGTTAAATTCACATATTACAGGAAATATACGATGTTTTCGATGTGCGTACATAACGCTTTGATCATTTATGTGATACCTTAAAAGGTGAAGAACCTTTAGGGGTGGCTAGATTATAACTGAAGAAAAAGGTAACTTATGCTATTTAAGTTACTGCATTCATTTATATACTCAATTAAATGGCTACTTGGACTAATCATATTTCTTCATATTTTCATATATGGTTGCGATATAACTGTTCGTCTTATTCATACTTCAACTTGATAGATCGGTGTTAATCACGTCAAAATGACACTCTGGGTCTAATGATTTTTCTCAACACCAGCAACACCATATAGACACGAACATGACACATGATCATGATAGATTTAAACACACCAAGTATTCTCAATATACGACATCTTTTCTACTTCCAATTTTTCGTACAATTCCGAACATATCATAGATTTAAACACACCAACTATGCTCAATATATTATTATATCTCTTCAAGAATTTTAGGTGAAAAGAGAAACACAATCTTTTAGAATGCCATTCTGTGCCCATATCTTAGTTATGCAACACCTTTAAGTATTGACATTGGAACAAGGATTTTTTAAATCGTGTAGCCAAACTCTCAGCTTCACGGAGGACGACAACTATGCAATAGCTGCGGCAACCAGTCACACGACAATTTCAGACTGTATTCTACTGATTATGGGCACATAATGGCTCACATTGTTTGGGTTATTAATAGGAGCACCTTCACCAGATTCAGCTGCATAAATTGGATGGTATTGCTTATTTGAAGCAAAACTGATAGTTAATCACTGTTAATACAACACTTTCTAAGGTTAGGAATCACTGTCATGTTCGTATCTAAGATGAAAATGGAAAAAAGAATGAAATAATGAACATGAAATTGTCATTACTACTGTATAGAACTATGTTCTCGATATCATGCTACACATTATAAATCAGAATATGCTTTTTTTTTGCTGGAAATACGACCAGTGAATTACAGAAACATGAGTTTCTTATTAGTATCACTCAACATGATACTCGACATCACAAAATTTAGACAGATACGAAACTATTGACGAATTGGTTGCACGAAACATACACAGCAACAAACTGCTCGAACACCTTCAGTTCTCCGTGCTTCCATTATCATCATTATAACCACCATCTTCATCAGTTGTAGGGTCCTGGTACTGCTGATACTCTGCCACAAGATCATTCATATTACTCTCCGCTTTAGTGAATTCCATTTCATCCATTCCATCTCCAGTGTACCAATGCAAAAATCCTTCCTCCTAAACATGGCTGTAAATTATTCGCTCACCCTGTTAAACATCTCCTGAATAGAAGTCGAATTTCCAATGAAAGTGGAAGCCATTGAGAGCCCTCTAGGAGGGATATCACAAACACTAGATTTGACATTATTTGGAATCCATTCGACGAAATAGAATGAATTTTTGCTCTGGACATTTATGATCTGTTCATCGACTTCTTTGGAGCTCATTTTACCTCTAAACAATTCTGAAGTGATAAGGTATCGTCCGTGATGTGGATCGGAAGCACACATCATATTCTTGGAGTCCCACATTTGTTGTGTGGGTTCAGGGACTGTTAGTGCACAATACTATTGTGATCCCCGAGATGTGAGGGGTGAAAATCCCACAATGAATAAGTGAAGTCAAGGGAATGGGACTAGGCTTACTGCAAGCTTTCGAAGGTCTGAGTTGAGTTTCCCAAGGAATCGTAGGCAACAAGTTACTCCACTCATTGTTCCTGATATGAGATGATTCAATTCCCCATAGCTTGGGGTGGTGAGCTTGAGAGTCATGAAACAGATGTCATAGAGAGCTTCATTGTCAAGGACCATACACTCATCAACATTTTCCACCAGCTGATGAACAGAGAATGTGGCATTGTAAGGCTCCACCACAGTGTCAGACACCTTTGGAGATGTGGGCATAGAGAAAGTAAGCATCATCCTGTCTGGGTATTCTTCCCTAATCTTCAAAATTAATAGAGTTCCCATTCCAGATCCCATTCCACCTCCAAGAGAGTGACACACTTGAAACCCTGCATTTCATGTACCAAATTGGGCGTCTTTAAAGCCATTTCAATAAGAATGTTCGTCAACCTATCCAAATTCTAATGAAATAGACCAAACTGAAGTCCTCGACAGTTATATTTCAAGCTCATATTTATGGTACTAGAATTTCAAGACCATATTAATGGTACGTCAATTCTAGACATTACTTGTATCTTGATAAACCTTAAAACTCTGAAGTTTCCCTTGGATGGATCACTCTACACATGCAAATTTTTAAAAAAATTAATTTATTTTGTATCAAACAACCGGACCTATAGACAAATTATAAGTTAATCCGAATATGCTCAATTAAGAAATGAGGTCAATGTATTTCCGTTGCTATTTACTTTAGAGTTGGTTATGTGCTCAATCACAAAATCATGTAACCTTCTATTACATTTATTTGATGGAGGTGTTCAGATGGTTAGAGGTCAAACACACAGGGGTAGTCCATCCACACACATCGATAGAAGACTTGGATGAGCTTTGAACCCTCCTTCAGCTACCCTTAGTGACAGGGACTGTGAACCGTGTTAGCTGGTTTGGGACTCAACAAGATGTCGCTGCGAAGCTCGGCCTGTATCAAATTCGAGTTAATTGTGTCACCTTATGTCCTTCAAACACCGATGGCATTCAAATTTTTTGATATAATTGTAGAGGACGCCTCAAAATTTTATTCCAACCTAGAGGGGATAACTCTTCAGCCAGAAGACGTAACCCAGGCTGCTCTTTTTTTGGCAAGCAACGAGTCCAATTATACAAGTGTACATAATCTAGCACTAGATGGAGGTTATAGTGTTATCAATCCATCTTTTGGCTTATTTGCAAGAACAAAATAGTTCTATAATATAGTTGAGATTGTTCCATTTTTTATCCGACATATTTGTAATCTTGTGAAATAAAAAAGGGCAAATTTGTACTCTACCATTTAGAACTGAGCTGCAAAGGTCCACCTAATCAGATTGGGACATGTTTGTGACATTCTTGCATTTACCATTGATTATATAAGCTGCCTCTTTAAATGAATTAATAAAGCTCCATTTTACACCATCTTCACTTTCACAAGGGGTTATATTCCCTGGACATCCTCTAAAATGTATTGCTAGATTCCAGGGACTCTTTTTATATCCGGTTGATAATCTAGGCTCTAAAGTTTATAGATACATAAAGTACCCAAAAATAAGATTCTAATGAAGTATATATTTGTTTACAACATTTTTACTGTTTTTACATGTGTCATTTTTACTATTTTTTACTTTTAAATAACACTAAAAAAAGGTAAAAAATAAAGTTTTTTATTTACTGTTTTTCAAATGTTATTTTATAAATATATATAAAAATTGTCAAAACAAAAAATAGTAAAAATCGTTATTTTTTAAAAATATATCAAAGCAGTTTTTTCAGTGTTTTTAGTGTTTTTATAAATATATATAAAACAAAGGTTATTTTTAAAATATTATATATATATATATATATATATATATATATATTGTTCTTTTAACTATTTTTTATTTTTAAAAAAATAGGTATAATAGCAGTTAAAAAGTTTTATAAATGTTTTTTTTATTATTTTTTTAACAGGCAAAGTTTTTTTTTACTGTTAAAAAACAGTTGATGTTTTTTTTGTTTGTTTGTTTTTATATATAGTTATAAAAATAGTTAAAAAAAACTATTTTTTACTGTTTTAAACGTTATCAATAACATTATTTAAAAATTCCATTATTAAAACTTTTTTTACTCATTTTTTTTTATAAATATATATTATAACCACGGTATTAAAGCCACGTTAGCTATTTTTTATAAATATATATAAGAACTTTTTCACTATATAGAATTTTTTGTTTTTATAAAAACATTTGATGAAATATAGTTTTTTTTTTAATATCAATATTTATTTGTGACATTAAAGATAAAATAATTTCAATATCAATAGTAAATGTAATTTTGTATCATGGGCAGTGTAATAAATAAAATAATATTTTTTATTGAAAGACGCGTTATGTTTATATAATGAAAATTATTAAAATGAATTTGCATGTATGATTTTTTTGTTGTGATGTTACTCATTGTCCATGTCTTTTTCATATCAAATGGTTAGTCTATTGTAATATATTATAATGTACCATTTAATTGCATTAGTGTTTATGAATATGAAGTACTATCTATGTTCGGGGGTTTATTTAGGTAATGAAGAAAAAATAGTTTTCAACAACTTTGTTTCAGATGATATAATAAACTAACCGTATCAAATCTATTATGAACTTTTATAATTAGTCATGTTTGTAGCTTTTTTGTATTTTGTAGCTTTTTTGTGTTCAGCTCATGTGCGCTAAAGCAATCAAAAAAGTTTCGTGGGTTTCAAGATACAAGTGCGATGATATAAGGTTTGAAAAAATGTGATGGGTCATACTTGGAATTTTATTTAAGAAATGACATACACAACCCCTTATTCTTCCAAACACGCTGGGGGTTTCTGATCCCCATGACGTGGAACGTTTTAATTTAGGATTTGCCTATTTCGAGTTGAGTAATACAAGGGGACCCCTTTTTACACTTTTTTAGCTTCAGTGATGTGTATTACTTACCCATGAAAATATAATGAGATGTGAATGTAGTTCACTTTAAAAAAAGGAAAATGCTATGTGTCCCAAACAACTCCCCCAAATCATCCCCCAAATAGCTTTAAGTGTTATACCTTATGGTATGGATCCCGTCAGGACACAACTCATCAATGCTATTTGGGGAAGATTTAGGGGAGTTATTTGGTACCCATAGCACCACTCTTAAAAAAAATCTCCTCAGGAATCTTTGTAAAACTCTACGCCTCAATCGGTCGCTTCAGTTCATCTATAGTCATCATTACAAAGAAAGTGCATAATTAGGGAACCAAATGAATTAGTCATCATGAAAATTTGAACTGATGAATCAAAGAAAATCTAGGCATTGATACTTAAAATCAGAAAAGCAGATAATAATCTTAAGTAGAAAATAATTGTTTAACTGAGCAATAGTATAACAAAACTGAAGCATGTGATGAATTATTAATTTAATAAATAGATATAATTAGGATTAATTTAACAGTATAATAATGGATTTTTTTTTTTACTTTTCATTGTTGTTGAATAATTGAATCAGGTCCAAGAATAGAAACTCTTGCATTTTTTCTTTTTCTTTCTTATTTTGTTTTGAGAGGAGTTGGTATAATTAGATCCTACTGTTTTTTGTTATTGTTTTTCCACTCTTCACTTATTCTGGTTTCGTAGTTTAATCTCCAGCAAGGAAACTGATGATATGGAACCACCATGGGCCATCGACACCATTATTCACTCCCAACACGACAATGGTAGCTCCGCTCCAAAGTTTTTAACAGATGGTGGGTACGAGAAAATCTTTTGGGTAAGGTTCTTAAGGAGAAACATCACAATACAAATGTTTGTTACTTATCCACTTTAGTTGGTCCACTAATGGGCATTCTATATGTGTCTACAACAAAGCTTGCATTTTGTAGTGTGTCGTATCGAGTCCCGTATTGGACGTCGACTTCTATTATACCTAACTAGCTACTTTAGATAGGCACAGTAAAAACAAACACTCACATAGTTTTAGTTTAATCTTATATGTGAATATCTTAGTATTCTCCTTGAGATAGTATTATATTTTTCTTCACTTTTAAATTAATTAATTATAAGATAGTATAGCCCGCGTATCGCGCGGGTTTAGACCTAGTAACTATATAAAAACTATAGACCCAAATCCTCCGAAAAGGACACGTGGCAGTAATAAACACTACTTAATAATTATTCAATATCCTCTCTCACCTAAACGCTCACATGACCGTGTTTTCAATTTTCATTTTTTCAAGAAGTCTTGAAAGTTGTAAGAGCTCATAAATTAAGGAGTTTAACTTTTAAGTACCCTAGATAACCATTGAATGTATCCTCACGTAGTGTGAAAGCATTAGATTCCACTAATCTAGACTAAGTTAAGCCCATCTAAGGCAAATGAATCGGCCACCAATATCTGTATGACAACACATATTTACTCAAACTATCTAGGTAGTCACCGAAAGGTGACGATTGAAAGACCAAAATTAAATCACTGTTCTTACGTCACATATTCCAAACCGTTCCACTTAATCTTCTTTATTTGGACTGTTCTTGAACCACTCGGGAACTCCAAAAATTTCCCTCAAAGCCATACCACTGTTATTTTTGAATCTAGAAAAACGGTGCTCTTATTTATAAAGAAGGGTATGATAACATGTTTCCACAGGCACACACAAGTTATCATTTTCCTTGATTACATATGGGTTTGGCATATTCTCTCTTAGTGTGTTATGTATTCTTTTGTTTAATAATTATAACATGATGTGTTGGTAGTGAATTTGGAGACATGCTGCATAACCCACCATATGGTTGCCTGTTTTTCCATGGTTTATTTGTTTGTTTATTATCTATATGTTTAATGGGAGATTCTATTAGTTAGATGAAATTGTCATATTCAATGAATTGGTGGGGGTAAACAAAATAAAAAATGGTATAATATACTCGATCAATGGGCTTGCTCTATGGAATGATGGTTCTTGAAATTGCTGGAGCAAGAAGTAATGTTGAAGAAGTTGGAGCGACGCGCACGACTGAATTATATAGCGTTCATGGCCGGAACACTGCAGGTATCTATGATTTTTTATTTATTTTTCGCCATTTTTATTATTTTAGTCATTTTTAATGTATTAAATTTATTTGTATATTAATTCTTTAATTGTTTCCGACTTTTTTTTTTGTACGCGGTTTCAGAAAAAATCTCACATATAATATATTCGGTTTTGTTATTAAAAAAAATTGAGTTCTATCAGATTTTTATTTATTTTCTTTTTGTTCAGATCACTTGCTAGACAAAAAAAATGTATCTCTAAGATGAAATAGAAAATGGAATAATGGTGGTGAAAGTAACTTTTTACCTGTGAACGCAAATCATTCATCGCCGGAACAATACAGGTACGTATGATTTTTTTTTGTGATTTGTATTATTTTAGTCATTTTTACAATCAAATTTATAATTTCAGTAGCAATATATAATTTATAAATGAGTTTTTTTTTTTTCAAATCATCTCTTGCGACTTAGAGTTATTTGTTTTTTTTTTGTGGGTTTTATTTTTTAAGTTGGAACAGCCATCGTTGAAGCTCCCCAAATCCGGGTATGATGTGTTTTCTATTTATTTAATATATACGGATCTACATATATATATATATATATATTCGGCTACGCATCGCGTGTCCTTCATGCTAGTTTATCATATTTCTTAAGAATCCCTTTGCTAGCCTCACACTCTTATATAAATAAGCATGGGGAGGACTCTCAAATTAATTTCAAATAATTAAATGTGGGAAACAATGAAGGATGGAGAGAGAAAAAGAGAAGTCGATTAGGATTTTTACGCAGGAGAGAGAAAACAAGGGGAGGGATAAGTAGAGTAAGGAAAAAAAGGAGAGGAAACTCTCAAGGTTCTTCATTATCTATCTTAAGATTGGTGTGCCCACGCAGATTTTGCTTTGTAGGATCATATATTGAAAAATCTATCGTGCTTTACTCATTTTCTACATCAAGCTTGTATCTTGTACTGGATCACCTATAAGATTCGTAAATGTATCATTTATCTATTGAGTAATAAGGTCTTGAAACCTAATATGTACGAATAGAAGATCCATCTCTTTTTATGCTACACCAAAAATATTGAACAAGCACAATTGTTAGCGAAAATAACTGGCGCGATTTTTTATTGTGACAAAATGTAGAACATGTTTTACTCATACAAGAATGGATTTGGACCAAGCCAATTTTGGAGATAGATCTCACCCAGGAAAAAATGAAAAAAAAACATTCATTGACCATAAACATAAACAGCCGGCAAAAATAATTTCACCTTCTCATTCCTTTAAAAAAATCCCTGACTTTCTACTGTGAAACACTTTCACTATTTTATCCCAACTTCTATCGCGAAATCCCAACCATGCATAATCTTCTGTCGGGAAACCCTAACTAAGGGGTTATCAACATGTTCTCTCTCTCTCTCTCTCTCTCTCTCTCTCTATATATATATATATATATATATATATATATATATATATATATATGTGTGTGTGTGTGTGTGTCTCTCTGTGTGTGTATCATCGTTCTTTAGTCGTCTTCTTATTTGATTTCTTCCTAAATTCTTACATGTGTAAAACTTAGTATTTTTAGGTAGTGTTTTCGTAAATAGAAATTTTGTATGATTGATTGTTGGATATTCAGAATTTAAGGTTTTAGTGATCCTGGTACATGTTGTGTATGATGTTTTAGATCTGAACTTAGGGCTATAGTGATAATGGGTTGTGAATAAGTATTTTGTAGTATAATCGGATTAGATTTTAGCGTTTAAGCAGAGTGAGTGATTCAGATCGTGAATTCTATTTCATGTTCTGTTTTCTTACTATTGTTGAAGGATATTGCACTCTCATAAGGTTGGGGCTGGAACTCATTTTCTTAGTGTTCTACTACAAGAATCTCAATTCCTCTGATAAATCTTATAATGTGGAGAACAGGTAAAACTCATAATTTGCAATGTTTTTATGTGTAAGAATATGTTTCTTCTGTTTTGTTATTTGATTGGTATTGTGTTGGCTTATTATCCAGTGAAAATTTTGAGTATTATAATAATATATGAGATTAAATTAGGATGATATATTTCCTATCTAATCAAAATTTCATGTATATTAATGGGTTAGGAGATGGTTTGGCAAGATTTTTACAGTACCCAAGCTTTTAAAATATACAATTGAATTTCCTTATAATTTCATTTCACACTTGCAAATCTAGAAGTTGCTAATTGGCTTGGTGGTTACTATTTAATTATGAGTTGGTAGAGGAAATAATTTGAGTACTTATTAAGTGGAATCAATAAATAATTAAATTCTCAAGAATGATTATATTTCTAGAGATGTAAGTAATCCTTTGGTTTCTGCATATTGTTTCTGTACCTAATAAGATCACAACATCATATATTGGATGTTTATTTTAGGATGCTTGTTGATGCTTATGTTGGATGTTTAGTTTAGATTGACATTAGGGTTTACGATTATGATTATTTTGTGTTTAATTGTGCTCTTTAAATGTATCATTTCCTCCTTTTGTTGTTTTTTGTTATTTTTTAAATGGTTTATTCTAGGGATTTTATATTGTGATGGGGATTTATTTGGGTGAAGGTTTGTGAGTTACCCGGATATTGCAATGTTTTGTTGCTTTGTGTACGACCAGCTGGTGATTTAATCTGATGTTTTTTTGTAACATTTTATTAAATTAAATTAGGATTGATTTAATGATTCGGTATTTAAGATGATTGTAGGGATTTGAGGCTTCAAGATGTATACAAGTATTGTATGTTGGGTCGCCTTTAATTTCAAATTGGGTGGAACCACTATGATACCATCAATGTAAAATATGACTTCACTCTCTATGTTCAGGTCTTTATTTTTAAAACCATGTATGATGTGTATTGATCAATAAAAAGCATGTCTGGTTCATCTTTTAACCTTATCATGTTAATGATAATGCCTTATATTTTTTTTTAAATATATTGTATACATGTGGATTAATTAGACTTAGAATGAATTCTAGTGAGTTGGGTTCAGCCTGATCACGAACGATCAGAATTCCTATTCTAGTGTAATTTAAAAATTCACAGCTTAGATAGAGAGTTGACATCCTATTAGTAAAGTTGCGAGTACAATTCTAGTAGCCTATCTTAACTATGGGAATATATTTTATGGCTAATGAAATTTTCTAATAGTTCAAAGAGGATTGTGATCGGTACATCGGGAATGTATCGAACAGGAAAATGAGTGAGATCCAAGTCTAAGCACTGACAATATTAGACTTGCACAA
This sequence comes from Sambucus nigra, assembly GCA_949130495.1. Classification (NCBI taxonomy): domain Eukaryota; kingdom Viridiplantae; phylum Streptophyta; class Magnoliopsida; order Dipsacales; family Adoxaceae; genus Sambucus; species Sambucus nigra. The sequence goes on from OX422217.1 coordinate 323,251,103, forward strand.
TCTCACAGGTTGGCAAATGGTGCATAGGTTCTCAATACCAAGGGTTATGAGGATGGTAATGCTTGTACAATTATTGATTTGATTGTTATGGGTGAAATTTAATTTAATTGGATCTCCATCTTTGCAAGTTAGAGAATCGTTATGTAAGCATTTATTAGATCATAATCTATAGGAATCTGCGTCCAAAAAATATTTTGAATTGTAACACCTCTTGATAGGCTTATAAGTTTTAATTCTACAACTAAACTTGTCCAATGGATTTAAATCCAATAGAGTATGAAATAAGTTAAGTCTGAGATCATGGAAGTTGGCTAAAATTGATTAACAATGAATTTATTTGACCAAGAGGGTATCATATGTTTAACAGGAGGAATCACATTTTGTACCATTCAAATTTTCAAATAAGACCTCATTTTTTTAGTAATTTTTAGATAGTTTAACTAGCATGCATTCATAATTATGAAGTGGAATTACTTACCATTAAATGGAGAAAGAAAACAAATTATGAGGATGAAATTTGAGATTTTCAAATACCTATTTAGAATCTAATTTAATTATTTAGTCTTGGATCCCTAATATAGTCTATTTATCCAAAAACTAGTCCTAGACTCTCTAGAATCTCAGTTTAGCCCAAGACCACTACCTATGCCTATATATATTGGTGTAAGATAGGGTTTTAAATTGTATAAAACATAATTAAAGGTTATAAAGGTAGATGGAAAATATTATTCACATTTTTGTGGAAAGGTGTGGAGAGAGAATGTTATATCTCACTCAAATCATCAAGTATTCACCTCTAGAAGTTCCCATATAGAAGGTATACTTGGGGGGGGGGGGGGGGGGTCATATACTATAATATTTGAGGCTTTTGTTGAATTTAGTAAAGGATTTTGGATACTCTGGATGATCACAAAGTTTAACCTCCTCATCAACATACTATCCTAGTATTAGATCACCTAAAATATTCGCAATGGTAGGGAACATGACTAAAAATTATTTATATTATAATTACCCAACAAGTGCTATCAGAGCCCACAATTTATATTGATTATGTCTTGAGAAATATCCATATTATTGGCGGGCAAAGACACTTGGTTTGCATGTTAGAAATTGTCTATAGATATGTATTGTTTGTAATAACATGGTTTTGTAGGGGTTTTATGTTAATATGCCTTACATCATGGTCACATGAATGTATATTGTGTTAATGAATCCTACGGTGGTTTTCGTAGTTAATATTTTAACCTTATCAATAAAAGTACCAATATCTTATCATATAAACCACATTCTAGGACCCCCTAAGTCTCTCCTTAAGTCCCTAACACCTCCCCATTTCACTACAAACACTAGATCATACGCCGAGTACAAACCTAAAGGCCATTAGCGCTCCCTAGCCCGGTTGACTCCGGTCAACATTATCGTCAGAGCGAAACCACAATGAATCTACAAACGGATCTGAATCTTCTTTTCAACGGTCCCTCTCGGGCGCGAATCGTTATAACTGTTTGGACGAATGAATCATTTTACTATCAAAAGTCGAGCTAGAGGCCACCGAGAGCCTCCGGGCCCCGATTTGACTCCAATCAACCTTATCGTCAGAGATAAGGCTGAATGAATATTCGAACGGTGCTGAAACCCCTTTCCAATGGTCTCCTCCATGCACGAAACGACATAACTATTCGGACGAACGATTCGTTTTCCCCAAAAAACTTATTCGGAGGCCATCGGGTGCGTCCAGGCTTCGTTTGACTAAGGTAAACTCTTCAAATTGAAAGATACTGAATGAATCTTTGAATTACACCACATATCCTTTCCAAAGGTCCACCCCATGAGCGAACCAGCCTTACGGTATGGACGAACGACCCATTTTACTCTGAAAGGTCATCGGGTGCTTTCGGGCCATGGTTGACCAAAGTCAACTCTTTGAACTGAGAAAAGGTCTTTAGAACATTGAAGTAAATAATATAACCTTTCCAACGGTCCCACCCGTGCATGATTCTGACTTACACTTTGGACGAACGATCAATTATTGTTTGACGATCTTCCATCCAAACGACCGACTGACGCTTTCGATCCCCATTTGACTAAAAGTCAACTCCTGGAATCGAGAGAGGCCCTAAGGACTATTAAAGGTCTCTTAATTACCTTTATAACGTTATTCCCCATGCATGATTTGGATTTATGGATTGCGTTCTACGATTGTTTTTTCGAAAAAATATGTACGAGACTGCCGATTTGCAGGTCCATTTCCTTGCCAATCGGCAATGTGTCTAGGGTCACCTGTCGATTGGAAAGGATAGGGGTATGACAATCGGTAGTCCCCTTACCCTATTAAATGAAGGCATGATCTCACTCTTAAGGCACACCTCAAATCCATCCATATCAGTGATCTCAGTAACATTTTCCTGCAATCAGCGAAGTCTCCTTGTGTGAAATCCCTTTCCATCTTTCATTCCCATCATTTTCATACCCAATTTGGCAAAATCTGTTTCTCTGTTATCCAACATTCATTCCAACATTCAAGGGAGCTCATCAAGGATCAAGATCAATCCCCAATTCTCCAAAGAAAGTCCAAATATCCTTCTCTCTCTTTAAATTTATTTATTTTCGCATTAGTTACATAAATTCTTAATCTAGTTTTTACGTGAGTTCATACACATTAACATCTCATCCTTTATTAGTTATATTGCATATACTTTATTTTCTATAAAAAAATCCAAAACAAATAAAAAGAGGGATATACCTATAAGTTCCAACGGGATTATTCACCACATTTTTGCAGAACTAAAATATATTTTCTACACACACACACACATATAATAAACTCCCATTTGAATTTATGGGATAAACCCCACCCTTGTGCCGCATGATAACTACGTGAATTTTTATGCCTTTATAGTCTACGTAGGCGTTTTGGGATAAAGCCCGAGACTCGAGTCCGATTTTCCAATTTTCCTATTGTTAAATTTTCATCCTTTTTATTTTTTCTATATATTAATCTATATATCGCAATTGTGATTCATATCTAACAAATATTATCGTTTCATTATGATGATCAATATCAATATAAGCGCGCACATCATACTTTATAATTATTATTTTGGGAACATTCCTTTGTATGACCTCACTCTATCTTTTTCATGATATGAACGAGCGATTCTGATCTCCATTTATATATACACGAACACACACATCACGGAGAAATTAAGAAAAATAGTAACATAAGCCCATGAGAGACCGAAAGGGGAGAATGGGTGCCTAACACCTTCCCATTATGTAACTTAGGCCCCGAACCTTTGAACTGTTTATTTCGTATGCATAAGTTTGTCATTGATGCCGCTCTCGAGGTAATGACATGTTCTTTTTGCCTATTTTGCGAAAAATAGGTTGGCGACTCCATCTTTTTACATCACCCACATCGACGATGGCCGAATCGCTCCTAGAAAATGGGCGCGAGACCTTCTCTCTCTCTTCGAGTGTGCGCGCGTTAGCGCTGGGAACCCCCCGATACGAGAGAGAGAGATAGAGAGAGAGGGAAAGAGCCAAAAAAGTAGGGATGGCTATAGTGGCGACTCTGTTCGGGACTTGATTTAAGAGGACTAGACTCTATTGGTATAGATGTTATCATTTTCTACTTCTGTGCATATGCACCTACCTGTATGTTCCCTCTTTTCTCCTCTATTATTTCTTTTATATGTTTACCTCATTCTTATATCATTCCTCATTCACACACATGTAAATAATCTCCATGTACACCTCAAGTTACTTACACGTAGGATTACTTATATCCTCATGTTGCACACACCACTTAGAATATCCATGCTTAGGTGTCACTATATCACACACCTCCACTTATCACACTTGTATATATCCATGCTCACTCACACTTATCACAAACCACTTGTAGTTGATCAATGCTTAGGTTCACTATCACACACTCACTTATAGATACTCACATCACTCACTCTCACATATCCATGCCTAGCATAATCATCATGGTCCATGCTAGATTTACTTTTCATGATACTTGTACATTCTCCCTTATTAGTATAGTGCTCATCATGCCAAATAAAAATACCCTCTCCATAATATACTAATAAAGAATCATGGATTTTGCAAACTGCATCACCAACAAGCATGGCTATTAACCAAAATTTTATCCCATACTGGGGGTCACTTTGTGATGGGCGTTGGTCTTGCAGGTCGCAGTTAGCCTAAGAAATGTGACTCTCACCTTCCATTGGCCAAGTACCTTTGACGTATAGCGAACGGTCATCGTACTGCTTGACCGAAGTCATGACGGGAGGTATATAGGAAGAAACTCGTTCACGTACGTCGAGTATATAGAACTTTCTCCCACATGTACTGTCCCCACGAGGTATATAGTGAGGCAATTCATGTACACTTAGGTATATCAAATGGCTTGTCCACACATACTGATTGCCCTAAAAAGCAAGACGTATATCGTGTAAGTCATGCTAAAAGGGGAACCTTTCCACTAACCCAATAACTACATACCCTCATATAGGGGTAAAACCTAGGGAAGATATGTTTAGTTTGTCGGTTACTACCCGAAACTCTATCGAAATAATGGGTCGACATGCCGCACAAATTTTCGCACGATTTCATTTTTTTAAAACGAGACCCTATATATAAGCCTTGCAACAAGTCAAACCGTATTTTACATATTCTTCAAACCCAAACTTTCTAGGCTCGGGTTCCTTCCGGCATTTCTTTTGCATTTAGGTAAATGTAATACAAGTGAAAACATAATAATAATAATAATAATAATAATAATAATAATAATAATAATAATAATAATAATAATAATAATAATAATAATAATAATAATGATAATAATAATAATACTCTTCCCATCTATCTCGAATTTTGTATTGTTAATTAATATATTTTGATCTATGACTTTAATACACTTAACTGGACCCATATCCCTTGTAAATATATCTCTATTCTTTGCCAATTTTTATATCTTCTTTTTACCTTCCTTGGCACCCAATTTACTATAAAGATTATCTAGTACGTTTTGTTGCGCATTTCGGATAATATTTTTTACTTCAATTTTTAGCTTCTTATACTTTCTAAATCTTGACTTTTACTCTTTTTCCACTCTTTACAACTTACTAGTTTCTTTTGTATTATCTTTTTCACTTCCTTATTCCACCACCAAGTCTTTTTTTTAATAGTTTTTTTAGTCTCACCTAAAAGTTTCTTTCCTATTTTCTCAATAGCATTCTTAGTTCTTGACCAGATGTTGTTAATATTTTCATCCCAATTCCACTTCATGTTCAACAAGAACTTCTGCCTAAATTCTTTCTCTTTGCATCCTTTTTGTCCCTTCCATTTTATATTTTGATAACTATTTTCTCTTATCGGTACTTAAATCCTGTAATGGCTAAATCTATTACTAATAGGGGTGGCAATTTGGGTCAACAGGTCGTGTTTCAGGATGACACGACACGACATGACAAGGTTTTTTCAGACATGAACACGACACGACACGAATTCATATTTTTTTTAGTTGACACGAACACGACCCAAATAAAAAATAACATGACAACCATAATTTCTTAAATTTCAGGCCTAAAAAACACGATAACACGACACGACATGACTCATAATTAAGACACAAACATGACACGACACGACTTCGTGTCAAAAAACGCGACACGAACACGAAACATCGTTTCAATTTCGGGTCAATTTCGTGTCGTCCCGTGTCATTTTTTCGTATCGTTTCTAAAATTGCCACCCCTAATTACTAATAGGCAATGTTGATTTTTTAAGGTTTCACCTGGACGCGTAAGCACTTATAATATACAATATTTTTTTATCTAAGACAATCTTAATCTTCATTATTCTATCTCCCCATCTTTTAACATCCACCACTTTATCCTTCAGATAGTGATAAATAACAATACCCACCCCATTTCTACGATTATCTTTCCCTTTCGAGTAAAATAATTTAAAACCTTCCCCTATCTCTCTAACCTTTCACCCTTAAAATATAGTTTCTTGTAGGCATGCTATGTTGATTTTTATCTGTTTCAAGATATCCATAAGTTCTTTACACTTGCCAGTTAGTGTTCCTAAATTCCATGTATCAAATCTAATTTTATGTATGTTATTTATATTTACGTTTCTTCTTTTAACTAGAGAATCCATCAACAAGATTTAACGTAAATTTTATAGTCAGCTGTCAACCTGACACTCGACAATGGTAGAGACAAAAAGATTTATTATTTAATTAGTTAATTAATTAAATATTCTTACAAATTAATTCCCTAAATAAATGCGCTAAAAACTAAAGTTACAAATACCCTAAAACAATTCAAATGTACCTATACAATATACATAACCTTATCCCGTAAACTTACGGAAGATAAAACTATTAAAGAAAGGAATTCCAATAAATATACTATAATCATAAACAAAACTATGTAAAGTTGCATTCAAAAGTTGAATAGTAACAATGAAAAAAACATATTATAGAAAAGAAAAGGCCACACTTGGATAATGGTAGCTTTTCAATAATGCGATGACTTGAAGTCAATCCCAACATATTCCCCATATAATCAATCCCTAAAACCTTGAAATCAATTGACAAAACTGGTCCGATTTCTTCCACACTAAATATTCCCTTCCACAAGCACTAAAGCCAAGGTTCAAGAGGATCCCTCACTCGAGATCAATCCAAGTCCTGGTGATTGAAGAACCCCGAATCTTTAAAAAAAGAATCAAGAACTCAGATCAAATGCAACATATCGAATTAAAGAGACCAAGATCATACAGATTCCAACTCAGATTAGCAACAAATCACAAACCAGAATCAGGTGGAACAAGATCTATAAATTAAATTCGGTTTGAAAAATATTTAGATTGAATTAAGTTCATCGGATTTTCAAATTAAATCCTATAAAAATCCGAATATGTATTGAATATCTAAATGATTCAACTCGATTTTGAACCTAATTAAAAATATGTGAATCGTTTTATAGCTGATAAAAAAATCTTCACTTCGTTTAACAAACTCGTTGGTTTCACTTTTTTTTAGCTGATCGAAACCTAAAAAATCAGATCAATCATGAATATATACATCAGACGTTAACCTCTACCATCATATTACCAAAATATAATTTCATCTCCCCGCTCCTGCAATTAATGTTTGCATTAACGGTAGTGAGGAACGGTTAGCCAAAAATTATTGGAATTTGAGCACTATCTATTGATACAGGTTAAGTGTCCAAAAAAATCAAATCTACCAGGAAGTAGAAATAATCAACTTGGACAATCACATCCTCCATAACTCCTCATGGTACCCTAGTCAAATAGTCGGCGAATTATAAAGTGGTGGGAGTCCCTTTAATCTCGTCGAATTTCAAATCGAGATACATGAAATAAGGAAGAAAGTTAACACTTTCTCCTAAATCAAGGATGACACGATTTATTTTAGAATCCCCAAATTATGCAAGAAATGGTGGGGTAACTCTGGTTCTTTAACTTTGGAGCGAGCACTTTGGTGATGATTGTGATTGCTTTCACTACCATGTACGTCTTTTTACACACATTTTATCGTGTACAAGTCCTTCATGAACTTGGCATACTTCAGAACATGCTCAATTTCCTTAAGGAGGGGAATATTCATATTCACTTATTTGAATAGTTCAAGAAAACCCTCCTTGGAGGCCTTAGTAGATTTTTCTTTGAGCCTTTGTGGAAACGGGGATGTAATGGGACAAATTGGATCATTCAAAACTATAGGCTCATTTCCCTCTTTGGGGATGTCATAGTTTATTGTAATGGAAAGGAGCGATTGCTCATCCTTCATAACAACGATTTTTCCTTTGGGAGGAGTGGGAATGGGTTATACTGACGAATGCCTCTCAACGTTGTTATCCATATCTTTGCCACTCCTAAGGGTTTACAGAATTTATAGCCATTCTCTAGATTTTCCCTTATCCAGATTTGAAGCTTTATAGACTTCGTAGCCATTCTCCAAATTTTCCATTCTCCAAATTTGAAGCTTTACAGAATTTGTAATCATTCTCCAAATTTTCCGTTCTCCAAATTTGAAGAATGGCTACAAATCGAACTGTAGAATTTTTTCAAAACTTCCCATCACTGCAACCTTCCTAATTTGTAAATTTACAAAATGTGTTGGATTTCTGCATCACCACTGTGGATGCTCTTAATGCTAAAGTGAGTGTCACTATTTAACTATTTGTTAGTTATAAAAAATAGAGTAAGTTTGTTTTAAAAAAATAATGTAAGTTAAAATAAAATGAGGCTACTTGTAAAGGCTTGTATAAGTAAGCATGACTTTTTTTTAAAGGTGAAGAGATATTTTAAAAAGTACAAAAGAAATTTAAAGTATACTACATCTTTTTTAAATTTTAGACAATAGCTCTCCTTTACATAAATTAGAAAGAAAAACATGAAATGTAAGGGCACACTTGTTTCAATTTTTGTTCTTTTACCTTTGTCAGTTAAATTTATCATTCCATTTGATGATGACTACTTAAATTTGAAGAGGAGTTTTGAGTCATTTACCCTTGGTCATGTTATTGTTGCTGTAAAAATTTAACATACCATCACTTTGAGTATTATTTTCTCTTCTTAAGATACTTTGTAAATAAAAGTAGTATAAAAAATACAAAAAATGTCACAAAAATAAAATATGGGCACTTTGACTTTACCTACAAGGTTATTATCATTATTTGATTTTGGTCACTATTATATTTTTCTTTACACATTACCCACTACTTTCGCTTTAAGAGACACTTTTTATTTTTTGTAAGGCTTTTTTCATCACTAAAAGTGGCAATGATGTGTGAAGTCTAAACACATACCAAAGAGTGAGTGGAATCAGATAATGTTAATTAATTAGTGGGGTGAAATAAAAATACCTCAATAAAATATAATACATAGAGACATAATATGTTAAATTTTGACACCCTATATAATATACGTCATAACAAGAAAGGCTCAAGTTCCAAATGACCATTTTTTTTATTATAATTACAATATGGTTTTGTCAAATTGAGTCACACTCCTTAATTTCTTTGGAATTCATTTATGGCGTATTTTGAATTTACCCAACATGTGGTTATTATTAGGGGTAATAGTTTGCAAGTCCCATTCACTTGGTTAATGACGCAAAAGATCTTTTGACTGAGTTAATAGTGTCAAAGGTCCTATTTTACCAACACAACACATTAAAATGACAAATAGATCATCTAAACCATGTAGATGTTCGTTGAAATGACCTTCAATTGAACATCGAATCAGATTTCTCTGTAAGCAGAACAAATATCATTTTAATACCGTTAGAAGTTGGTTCAAACGAGATGAGTTGTTCGCTCGAACGAGTTTGGTTTTTGTTCGAATGAGATATGATGTTTCGTTTGAATAAACTCTTATTTCGTTCAAACGAAATAACGTTGCCTTCAAAATCATGTTGTTTTATAAATAGGCATGTCAGGAACTTTTTAATTTGAGAATTTTAGTGACAATCACTTTCTAATCAGAATCCAAAAACCTCTAAGCCATACTTTCGTCCAAACTCTTTGAGATCCAAGTTTCAATTTGCGGGTGGACTCTTGTGTGTCACTGTGTGTAGGTTGAGGAATAAAAATCATCAAATCTTGCATGGGCATCGAGTCTATATTGAAAGTCTACTGTCATGTCCTTGTAATTCCATACATAGTGAATTTTCATGGTTGGGCCATCCGAGCTTTTTTTCGCTGTGGGTTTTCCTTGTACATCGGCATGTTATGTGGATTGATATATTTCATCATCTACCATCTAGATGTTTGCTTTAGGATAAAGATAAAATTAGTTAATCGATTTCCACACACATTCGTTAAAAATTAGTGCAAAGTGTAATTTGGGGTAATTTTGTTTAATTTTAATATTTAATTTGAAGAGAAATTAAAATTTAGATTTTTCTTTGACCACTCCATATGTACGCAAGCATTCTCAAATTGGTATCAGAGCGGGAACACTAAGTTTGTGTTAGATATGTGTTCAAGCATGAATTTTAGCGATTTTTATTTGGAGGGTCAATAATTTTGAGACCTTTTTTATTTGACGACTTTAACTATGCGTACTAAAAAGTGCATATAAAATCAATGTGACACCCTGCCAAATTAAATATTGGGTGATGAGTCCTTTACTAAATTAAATCAGAATATCTAGTTGGTTCAGAATATGCATCACTGATGAATTTTTTTTATTAAAATACTAACCACCTAATATTTAAAAAGGTTGATGTCAAAATTTTATCTTTTAATTAATATAAAACCAAATTAATGATAATCAACATCCATCATCCAAACCAAACTCATATGAAAGGAAAAGACTGAAATAATAAAGGTAATTGGAGTAAACATATCTAGTCTAAGCATCAAGTATAATAATCCAACCGAAATAATCCAACAACTGAACAAAATAAATAAATGAATTCATGAATCTGAAACTGTCTAATAGAAATGGGTAACTTGACCTAAAAGAAGTAAATAGCTCAGAATGAAGAAGCGATAAATATAGAGGCATATACAAGTGAGGTCTTGTAACTTCCACAATAGCTCCAGCACGTCAAATGAATGGAACTCCTATGATTGGTGTCCCTGTGGCTGGGCACCTAAAATAATTTGACAAAAGAGAAGAGATTTGTAAGAAACGGGTCAGTGCCCCACCCAAGTGTAAAACATTTAAAAATTTTAGCAAGCATTTAAATGTTGCAGTAAAGCAAATAGTATGTGCATGTTAGGTTTTTGAACGTTCACTTGAGATTCTCACCTCTCAACTAATGTGCAAGCCTAATGCATCTCTAAATCCATTAATCATTCTATCATCAAGCTAGACCATAGACAAAATCCTTCTAATCACTACTCGCAATACCAACCCGTATTTTCCTTGCAACACTATATTAAATTTCACTAATGTTATCTCAGTTTGGGAAATAATTACAAATCACGTTAAGTGCTCTCTTATTTAAGTTATTCAGAGATTAACATCATTATATATCTCATCCACATACCTTCACACAAAAAATATCACTACAGGTATATACATATATATATACATCACTATATATTGTATACACTAAAAGTCACCTCTAAACTCAGCAACTGTGCCCTCATACTCTGCTATCAAGTCTCAGTACATCTCGCACTGTATAAGGACAATGGGTTCGAAATCTCCCACGAACCATAAATTTACAATTCACACATATTGGACGTGAACATGGTTCCAAGCCCATGGGATATGCACATACCTATGCACCCATATGAGCGTCAATACTATCATTCTCAGATAGCCTGTACCTAGGTTCCATGCCCTTGATGTATCAGTCAAATATCCCCCCGAAGGCTCCTCAAGATAGGACTGTCCCCTTTTCGCAACCTCCCATGATAGCAAGTATGGTAGGTATGTCATACAAAGAATACATATCATTATAAGAATTCACGCAACCTATCAAGTAATTAGGTATACACACAACCCAATAAGTTAACTTATACGTAGTGTCTCTCATTACTACTTGCATTACCCATACTAGAATACGAATACTCTCTTGCTCATAACTTAGACATAGCTCGTCCCTCAAATTATCCTAAATCATCGTACCTAATAAATTCCCCATTGATTATGTTCTACCTGAATTTTAATAAATTGATAAACATCACTTTGAATAACCATGCTACCCAGGGTGTGAAACAGAAGAAATTTCCCAAAACTGGCACTGTCGTTCAAACCAGAAGATATCTCGTTTGAACGATATAGCATGTTCTTAGAATGACATATCATGCAATAGGGGTTCTCGTTCAAACCAGGCTCCATCTCGTTTGAACGAGATTGAGTAGTTTCGTCCCCAACGTGCACCTGCTATGCTTTACCTCCATGAACAGTACCAAACTCCTTCCATTCAATTCCCACTCAATTTCCCACATAAAAGAATGATTTCTAACATCTTAAACACATAAATTCATGATTAATTAATGCACAAACCAAAAAAACCCAAATTTCAGAATTATAAACCCTAGTTCATAAGATTTCCAATTAATCCTTTTTAATCCCAGATTTACTTCGCAAATATCAACATAAATTCGTAGTTAATCTTAAAATTTCCATAACCATTCAACTTGATATCAATTTAACCCTAATATATCATTTTATCATGAATTCTTCGTCAAATCATATGCAATTTAAGGGGTTTCATCTCCTACACTAACATGACTACATTTAATGCTAAAAGAGCAAGATATCAACACTTGCCTTATGAAAGATGGTATGATCCTTTGATGTTGTTGGTATAGTTGCGAACCTCGTTCTCCGATCTACGCAATGGTGGTCACGGTGATGGGAAAAGTGCACTTGTGGTGGCTCTTCCTTGGATTTTTCTTCCTCTTTTTTTTGGTTTCTCTTTGTGTCTAACTTTTCTCTCATGGAAGATAACCTAATCTAACCCACATAGGAGATATTTTATTTCTCTAATTTTCGTCTTTTAATTTACCAAAAATATAATTTACCAAAATACCCTGCCGAGGTGTCGGTTCGGCCTAAAACTGCCTTGAAACCAAAACTAAGCCCCTGGGTAGACTTTTTCGACTATCTCGACCCTTCCGAACTCAACGGCACACTAGAAATGATTATATGAGCGAATTATAAAATATTTTACTTTTTATTCCATTAAATTAGTCCCGACACGACTGACACACACATCCTGACTTAATTTCTCTAACAATTGAATTTTTCACTCACGACAACTTTAATATAGTTCCACTATTATATATTACTTTACTCGCTAAGTAATATTTAACATAATTATCACCAATAAATACTAACTCTTGTCATGCTAGTAATTATTTAATCTAAATTTGGATTGATTATAAACAAATTCTCTCCATTTAAATTAATTAATCCCAGTTCCATAATTGAAATAAAATCTATTTAAAAATACAGGGTATTACATACTTCCCCCCTAACAATGGAATTTCGTCCCGAAATTCGGAAAAGAATAAAATAAAGGTATACCTGGTAGGAATAACTCTAAGTATTTGTCCCGCATGTCATCCTCATGCTCCCAGGTAGACTCCTTGACATTATGATGCCGCTACTAAAGTCGTACTAATGGCATTATATTTGACCTTAGTTTCCTCTCGCTATGGTCTAGGATAACAACTTGCCCCTCTTTGTACGAACTAGTAGGTCATAAATCAATATCCTCTAATGCAATATGAGTGTGGGCCAAGTCATCCCAAAGATATCTCCCCAGTGAAGAAATATAGAACACGTCATGAATCCTATGCAAGTGCTCCAGTAACCCAAGTGTGTAAGCTACTGGCCCAATCCACTCAATAATAGGTCATGGCCCTACATATCTCAGCGAGAACTTCCCTTTCTTCAAAAACCACATTATCCCCTTTTATAGGAGATACTCGTAGCAACACCTGATCCCCCACACCGAACTCCCTGAAGAATCTCTTAGCATCGGTGAAGCTCTTCTGTCTATCCTGAGCAAGCCGAATACGGCTCAGAATTAACTCAACCTTAGCCTAGGTGTCATCGATCACCTCTGGACCAAGAAACTTGTTGTCCCCCACCTCGATCCAACGCATTGGGTAATGATAAGGTCTACCATATGGCTCCTCAAATGGAGCCATGCCAATAGTGAACTGGTAGGAGTTATTATAAGCAAACTCCACCGGTGGAAGGTACTGCTCCCAACTCCCACCAAAATCAAGGATACACATCAGTAACATATCTTCTAACATCTGATTCATTCACTCTCTCTGACCGTCCGTCTGCAGGTGATAGGCCGAACTCAATCATAACTCCGTACACATAGTCTCCTAGAAGATCTTCCAAAATCTGGACACAAAAATCTTGTCCCGATCGGACACAATATCAAGGGGCACCCCATGGAGTCTCACTATCTTGGAAATGAAGATCTAAATGTATTACCCTATAGTATAATCGGTCTGAACTAGCAGAAAATGAGATACCTTGGTCAACCGATCCACAATCATCCATATGGAATCGTGACCCCTCTGCAATGTAGCCAGCCTTGTAATGAAATCCATGGAAATTCTCTCCCATTTACACATAGGGATATCTAATGGCTGTCATATCCCTAGCGGTATCTAGTGGTCCACTTTCACCAACTGGCAAGTGGCACATTTCGAAACAAATTTGGCGATGTCCTTCATCATTCCACTCCACCAGTATTGTCGCCTCATATCCTGGTACATCTTATCCCCTCCAGGATGTAATTCAAACTGAGAAACGTGCGACTCTACCATCATTGCATGTCGTGAATCCTCCCCTTATACTAATCTTCCATTGAAGCATAAGACCCCATCTGAGCTCACGAAATACAACTCTGCTCCCTCGCCTAGAAGTTGTATAATCTGATCCTAATAGAACGAATCTACTGCCTGAGCCTATATCACCTTAGTAATGATCTATGGTGTAACCGTCATCACTGATATGAATGAGCGGGAAACCGCATCATTATGTCCCAGTTCCTTTCCTTTCACCTTCCACACCTTAGCCACCTCACCTGTCGGCCTATGGCTCTATGCGTATGCTACCACGTTAGCCTTCCCCGGGTGCTAATGGATATCGAACTGATAATCCTTTACAAATTCAAGCCGCCTCCATTGATGTATATTCAACTCCCGCTACGTGAATAGATACTGCAGTGACTTGTGATCTGTAAACAGGCAAAATCTCTCCCCCAAGAGATAATGTCTCCATATTCGCAATGCAAACACGACTGCCACTATCTCCACGTCGTGGGTGGGGTAACTCTTCTCGTGAGGCTTAAGCTTACAGGAGTCATAAGCTATATCATTATCCTCCTACTTAAGCACACCCCCAAGTCCTAGTAAGGACGCATCAGTATAAACCAGGTATTCCACTCTCGGCCTGGGTAGTGCTAGAACTTGTGTTGAAGTCAGCTTGTCCTTCAGCTCATCAAAATACAATTGGTAGGTATCATGCCATATAAATGTCACCCCTTTGAGAGTCATGTTTATCAATGAACCCGCTATTTTCGAGAACCCCTGAATAAATCGCCTGTAGTATCGTGCCAACCCCAAGAAACTACATATCTCTGTCAGCATCGTGGGATATCCCCACTCCTTCACCACTAACACCTTCCCCGAGTCTACGTATATCCCTCCTTCAGAAATAATGTGCCCTAAAAACTGAACCTCCCTCAGCCAGAACACACACTTCTCATATTTCGCATACAACTCATGCTCATGTAGTGTCTGCAAAGCTAGTCTTAAATGCTCGACATGCTCCTCCTTAGTCCTGAAATAAATCATAATGTCATTAATGAAGACCGTGATAAACTAATCCAAGAACTCTCTAAACACCATGTTCATCAAGTCCATGAATAGATCCAGTTCATTGTTTAGCCCAAATGGCATAACCCTGAACTCGTAAGACCCATATCGCATCAAGAAGGCAGTCTTTAGCACATCTTGCTCTCTGATATGTAACTGATGGTATCCCAAACTCAAGTCTATCTTCGAGAAGTAGGAAGCACCCCTCAATTAGTCGAATAGGTCATCAATTAAGGGCAATGGATACTTATTTTGTATCGTTACCTTATTCAACTCTTGGTAGTCTACACTCAGCCGTAGCTACCTATCTCTCTTCTTCACAAACAGTACGGGAGAAACGCAAGGCGAAGTAATCCTACGGATGAAGGCCTATCCCAACAGCTGCTCGATCTGATCCCGTAGCTCCCTCATCTCCGTCGAAGACATACGGTAAGGTGCACATGGTATTGGTCGAGTTCCTGGGGCCAAATCTATCACAAACTCTATCTCCCTACTAGGCAGTAATCCTGGTATGTCTTAAAATACATCAGTGAACTCACGAACAATCGAAATCGAATCAAGTGGTATCACCACCCCCTTAGAGATCTCCTTATCTATATAATATAAATGGGTGGACGAACCCCCTTTCGAGCGAGGCATCTCCACCAAAAATATCTCCTGACCCGGTATGGAAAACATAATACTATGACTATAGAAATCAATCATGGCCCTATACATATCTAGACAATCAATCCTGATAATCGCAACATACTCGTGCATATCTAAGACGAGCATATCTGTCGATAATAACAATCTCCCAATCTCTATGCCCACTCCCTGGCATATAAAGAATATCAATGACCCATAGCCCAACGGTGAATCTACACTAGTAATTGTTCTCTCTGCCATGTCTAATAACCCCGTGGTGCATGAAAAGCATTTGTCTATGAAACTATATGATGCCCCCATGTCAAATAATATCCTCCCCAAAGTCCCCTGAATAGAAAATGTACCCTCAACCACGGGTAGAACCTGGGGAACTACGGTTGGGTGGATGTTGTAGACATGCCCATACTATAGTTGTCCCTACTAGACTGGAATGGATGGCAACGCTGGTATCTGTGGTGGCGGTTGGAAATATCGATCGCTAGGGCTCCTAACGAGGGCCCTGCTACTGCTGCGGGGCCCTACCCTTCTGAGGACAATCATGACATTTGTGGCCAGTGTTGCCACAAACAAATCATCTCCCTGGAAAGTGTCCTCCCCTCTTCCCTTGTAGTCCTCATCGCGGATGGTCGTTACCACCCCTCCCTTGGCCCTGGTGGCCCTGCTGAAAGCGTTGTTGTCCTTGTTGGCCAGGCCGGTCGTATGGCCCCGCCTAAAACCTCCTTGTCCCTGCATATAGTTACCTGATTTGAACCTCTTAGCAGGGTCCCCCTGATAGGGGCTCTACTCACCCTGTCGCTGCTGACCCTGGGCTGACTGTGCCCCACTGGCACCATTTCCTCCTGTCCAGCCCTTCTGGCATTACTCCCCCACTCATTTGCTTGCCTTTAGATGGACATCGTGTTCCTGGCAGTGTAGTAGGGAAGCATTAACCACATCAGAATACATAACCAATAAAGGATTTCCCAACAAATGTTGACGAATCCTCCATATTAGACCGTCCATAAACATTATAATCTTCTTCTCCTCTATAGGTACCTCATATGGAACTATATTCAGCAGGTTCGTGAACTCTTCCTCGTATTTGGTAACTATCTTCCCTTCCTGGGTGAGGTTTAGTAACATCCACCTCATTTCGGTCTGAACAGCGGAGGGGAAATATTTTCGGTCGAATCGCACCCAGAAGTCCCTTATAGTCATGTTGTCTCTCTCCTCAGCAGTGATAATAGACTCCCACCACTGCAGTGCCGCTCCCACTAGCTTAATGTAGCTAGTATCTACCTCAAAACTTCAGTGAACTCATACATCCTCAAGTGCCTCTGAATGTCTTTATTCCACTGGCTCGCTACCAAAACATTTGAACTCCCTATGAACTCCGGAGGATGTGCCTTCTGGAAGGCATCCCTAACTCGCTGCCAAGAAGAAGGGAATGCGTGAGCTGGCCACTGGGGCCACCGCTGGTGCCTGGGGTGGGGCCTACTTTACCAAGGCTAAATTTACATTTATCGACTGTGCTACGATAGCGACAACCTATGCAGCATTCATCGTGCCCTAAATCGGAGCTGTCTAGGGATCGGGTTGGGCATCCCTAGGAGCTTGTTGTGCAAGTCTGGTAGGCATCTGACATGAGAGAGAAGCTTTATAAGTCCATATTATATTTCTCAAATAGCTGAAGAGAGAAAATGTGCAATTAAAGAATACAACAGTCCTAAATATAGGGCTCTATATCAAAGAAAGCTACGCTGGAAGCATAATAAGCCGTACCGATCCTAAAGGACTCTAGAATCTGATGCTCTGATACCACCTGTGATACCCTACCTAATTAAATATCGGGTGATCAGTCCTTTATTAAATTAAATCAGAATATCCAGTTGGTTCATAATCTGCATCACTATCGAAAACCTTTTATTAAAATATTAACCACCTAATATTTAAAAAGGTTGATGTCCAAATTTTATCTTTTAATTAAAATAAAACCAAATTAATGAATAATTAACATCCATCATCCAAACCAAACTCATATGAAAGGAAATGACTGAAATAATAAATGTAACTGGTGTAAACATATCCAGTCTAAGCGTCAAGTACAATAATCCAACCGAAATAATCCAACAACTGAACTGAATAAATAAATGAATCCATGATTCTCTAAATGTCTAATAGATAGGGGTAACATGCCCTAAAAGAAGTAAATAGATCGGAATAAACAAGTGATAAACATGGAGGCGTCTACTACCGAGGTCCTATAACTTTCATAGAAGCTCTAGTACATCAAATGAATGTGCTTAGTGTCCCTATGGCTGAGCACCTAAAATAATTTGACAAAAGAGAAGGGATTTGCAAGAGACGGGACAGAGCCCGAGTGTGAAATATTTAAAATTTTTACCAAGTATTTAAATTGTGCAGTAAAGAAAATAGTATGTGCATGTTAGGTTTTCGAATGCTCACTTGAGATTCTCACCTCTCAACTAATGTGCACGCCTAACACACCTCTAAAACGATTAATTATTCTATCATCTAGCTAGACTATAAACAAAATCCTTCTAATCACTACCCGCAATACCAACCCGCATTTTCCTTACAACACTATATTAAATTATGCTAATGTTATCTCAGTTTGGGAAGTAATTATAAATCACGTTAAGTGCTCTCTTATTCAAGTTATTCATAGATTAACATCATTATATATCTCATCCACATACCTTCACACAACAAGTATCACTAGAGGCATATACATATATATATACATCACTATATATTGTATACACTAAAAGGAACCTATAGACTCAACTACTGTGCCCTCATACTCTACTATCAAGTCCGGGTACATCTCTTGCACTGAATAAGGACAATGGGTTCAGAATCTCCCACGAACCATAAATTTACAATTCACACATATTGGAGGAGAACATGGTTCCAAGCCTATGGGCTTCACACATACCTATGCACCCATATGATCGTCAACACTATCATTATCAGATAGCCTGTACCTAGGTTCCATGCCCTTAAGGTATCAGTCAAATATCCCCCCGAAGGATCCTCAAGATAGGACTGTCCCCTTTTTGCAGCCTCCTAAGATAGCAAGTATGGTAGGTATGTCATACAAAGAATACATATCATTATAAGAATTCACGCAACCTATCAAGTAATTAGGTATACACACAACCCGATAAGTTAACTTATACGTAGTATCTCTCATTACTACTTGCATTACCCATACTAGAATACGAATACTCTCCCGCTCATAACTTAGACATAGCTCGTCGCTCAAATTATCCTAAATCATCGTACCTAATAAATTTCCCATTGATTATGTTTTACCTGAATTTTAATTAAATTGCTAAACATCACTTTAAATAACCATGCTACCCATGGTGTGAAACAGAAGAAATTTTCCAGAAACTGGCACTGTCGTTCAAACCAGAAGCTATCTCGTTTGAACAATATAGCATGTTGTTAGAATGACATATCACACGATAGGGGTTCTCGTTCGAACCTGGCTCCATCTCGTTTGAACGAGATTGAGTAGTTTCGTCCCCAATATGCACCTGCTATGCTTTACCTCCATGGACAATCCCAAACTCGTTCCATTCAATTCCCACTCAATTTCCCACATAAAAGAATGATTTCTAACATCTTAAACACATAAATTCATGATTAATTAATGCACAAACCAAAAAACCCCAAATTTCATAATCATAAACCCTAGTTCATAAGAATTCCAATTAATCCTTTTTAATCCCAGATTTACTCTACAAATATCAACATAAATTTGTAGTTAATCTTCAAATTTCCATAACCATTCAACTTGATATCAATTTAACCCTAATATATCATTTTATCATGAATTCTTCATCAAATCATATGCAATTTAAGGGGGGTTCATCTCCTACACTAACATGAATACATTTAATGCTAAAAGAGCAAGATATCAACACTTGCCTTATGAAAGATGGTATGATCCTTTGATGTTGTTGGTATAGCCGCGAACCTCGTTCTCCGATCTACGCAATGGTGGTCACGGTGATGGGAAAAGTGCACTTGTGGTGGCTCTTCCTTGGATTTTTCTTCCTCTTTTTTTTTTGGTTTCTCTTCGTGTCTAACTTTTCTCTCATGGAAGATAACCTAATCTAACCAACATAGGAGATATTTTATTTCTCTAATTTTCGTCTTTTAATTTACCCCAAAAATACAATTTTCCAAAATACCCTTTTTGGGTGCCGGTTTGGCTTAAAACTTCCCCAGAACTCAAACTAAGCCCCCGAGTAGACGTTTTTGACTGTCTCGACCCTTTTCGACTTAACGGCACACTCAAAATGACCATATGAGTGACTTATAAATATTTTACTTTTTATTCCATTAATTTAGTCTGGACACGACTGACACGCGCGTCCCGACTTAATTTCTCCAACTGTCGTATTTTTCACGCACGACAACTTTAATATATTTCCACAATTATATATTTCTTTATTTACTAAGTAATATTCAACATAATTATCACCAATAAATACTAACTCTTGTCACGCTAGTAATTATTTAATTTAAATTCGGATTAATTATCAATAAATTCTCTCCATTTAAATTAATTAATCCCAGTCTCATAAATAAAATAAAATCTATTTAAAATTACAGCGTATTACCATTAGCACTTAAGTAAATCACGGTCATCGCCCAACTAAACATACCAATAGTCACAAGATTCATATGAGCTACTGGTGAGTAAGTAGTGATCTTCTTAAGATCGATCTGCTTTAAAGTGGTCAAGGAAGTATATATTACAGGAGTCGCGCTTTGAGTATAAATGAAAGGAGTGGAATGAAGTGTTTCTAGATGATCGGGTATGCCAAGAAGTTATTAAGGATTGGTGCCACCCACAGCCTTAGCTGGTGATTATCGACTTCCCAAAATCATAAAATCGTGGAGTGGGGAAGAATATAGGTTAGCAAATTACAATTTGCAAGGTTTAAATGCTTTATTTAGTGTGGTCATATTGGAGGAGTTCCTCATTATTATGACATGTGAAATGTCTAAAGAGGCTTGGGACATACTCCAACTCACCCATGAAGGTACTAGTGTTGTTAAGGCTTTCAAACTTGAAAACCTCACCACTCAGTTTGAAACCATTAAGATGGAGGAGAGTGAATCCTTTGATGAGTTCTATGCTAGATTGTCTGCTATTGTGAACTCGTCATTTGACTTGGGGGAGATAATACTCGAAATTTGTGTAGTCAAGAAAATCTTAAGGTCCTTACCTGAAAGATTTAATTAAAAATGATAGTTTTGAATTCCTTGGGTACTTTAGACTCTAGTAAACTTGAAGATCTTATACGTGAACTTCAAACTCATGAGCTTAACATGTTTTCCTCCAAAAAGACGATGAAAGATAAGGGAATTGTTATAAAAGACCAAAATGAGGAAGCAAGAGTTTCAGATGATGAATTTGACATCAATTCTAATGATATGGCTATGTTTGTAAAGAAGTCTAGAAAATTTATCAAGTTCAAAAAATTATTTGAAAGATGTAAAACAATTATAATAAGGCCGATCAATTCTATAAAAATCATAATGATACTTTTAAGAGGGATGAGTCGAATAAATGCTTTAAGTATGAGGGTTATTGCCATAGGGAAGCTGATTGTCCAACTAAACTAAGGAAGGAGGCCAAGAAATTGAATGTATATAATACCACCCTTAGTGATAGTGATCCGAAAGATGAACTCGGTTCCTTCATTGAGCATAACAACATCATGTTCATGGATAGTCATACGAGCCTTGATAAACAAATCTTTCCATTAAGATAATTATTATCATGAAAATTCTGAGGCCATTGTTTGTTATTCTCAAGTGAGTGACAATGGGGAGAGTGGAGAAGAAAATGAAGAAGAAGAGGAGGAGGAGAGTGAAATCCAAGTTTCCTTCCATGATTTGTATGTAGAAATGATAAAATTAAAAAAGAAAAATGTTACAACAACGTGCCATAGGTAATTATAAGAGTGTTTTGTTGAGGATCTTAGGGCATGTGAGTAGAATCTTAGGGAAAATTTCGCATTTATTAAGGGGAAGCGAGATAGAATTTGGGGATTAGTGGATATTTTGAAGAAGGATTCCCCGATTT
Source organism: Sambucus nigra (assembly GCA_949130495.1). Classification (NCBI taxonomy): domain Eukaryota; kingdom Viridiplantae; phylum Streptophyta; class Magnoliopsida; order Dipsacales; family Adoxaceae; genus Sambucus; species Sambucus nigra. Next base: position 323,273,237 of record OX422217.1, read on the forward strand.
TTATAGAGTGTCATCATTTCCTCCAGTCTAGGATTGTGGAGTTAGAAGAGAGATTAAAGACCCGCCTAATGTCAAATTTTATTTTGGACTCTAGGTTAAAAAAGTTAGATAAGATATTAGGCACCATCCGAATCAAAGATGACATGTGTAGGATTGACTTAGATATTCCAAATTCTTCCATTAATAAGGCTAAAGCCATACTTTTATGAGAGTCAGCCGTAGCTAGGAACATTAGAAAAGTTCAATCCAATGCTAACGTTCCTCGTATCTACACGTGTACACATTGCAGTGAGAAAGGTCACTTGAGGCATTTTTTCTTTGATTTTAAAAATGGTCCTAAAAAGTCTAAGTCTAGAGTCACCGAGGGTCCCAAAATCCTAGAGCATCACATCACACCTGCGTGGGTTAGGAAATATGATTTGGAGGCTTTACATGTTAGACTTTTTGATTCTCAAATGATTGTACCTGATACTTCTCATGCTATATCTGATGGTCGATTGTGTTCACATGTTTACATACACTAGCTTTTATACTTCATGTTATATATATTTTACAATTCTATGTGGGTTGAGTTTTTAAAATTTTGATCTTCCTTTTTGGGCCTTATTTATAGAAAAAACATAAAGATTGTATTTGTCATTTGAGTTGTTTATGATAAATTGGTATCATTTGAAAAAATGTTTAAAATTCAAAAAGATTTTTTATGTATGTGTTGTTCAGTTTTACACATTTTGTGTAGAATATTGGTGCGTTTGAATCCACTCAATTCCATGTTTTCATGTCACTAGGACATTTGATTATGATATTCAATGCTTAGATTTTTCTTAATCATGTTAGCATGGCATTGTTTGATTTTGATTTGCATAATCGATTCACTTTGTATATGCCTCCACATACACAAGCATGAGCTATTTTGGACTTAAACTTCACATGTTATATTTGGTCTAAGTGAGACATTCTCCCAACGATCATATCATCTACACATATTTTGACTATTGGGCATTTGCGCATATAAGAACCATTTTTCATGAGTATGTTGTTTGTTTTTTAATATACGGGGGTTCTCGGGAAAGGGCTATGAAATGAGAAAAATTGCTTTATGGGAAAGCCATAATTGGAAAGAGCCTAAAAATGAGAGGAAAAAAGAAAGGATTAAAGGCCAACATGTCTGTTTGTTTGATTTTAAAATTTTGAATTTTTGAAATTGAGTAAAAACATGATATCTGTTTAGCTTGTGAGGGTGCTATAGCTGAAGATCAAAGGGTCTACACAATGAATCCTAGTTATACTTAACATGTTATGACGTTATTGATTTGTAGAATCATCAAAATTCGGCGCTCATGTGAGTAGTTCTTGTTTGTTCTTCGAGTCCAAATTATTTATCACTTGAAGCTAAATATTAGTTTGATAAAGTTTTGCGATAAAATAGAACTCCCTTGATATTTTTGAGTGATTGGATCATAACTCATTTCGTTCTAGTTCACACTCCTTCACTTCACTCCACATGTTTAGACACATCGATACTGTGCTAGTGTGTAAAGCTTATATATTTTGTTTCATATTATAGTCGTTTATACGTATATATGTGCTTGTGTGTTATTGGTACATTTTTCATATTTATATATATGGTAACGTTTATCTTAAGTTTTTGCATTTGCATTTTATCCGTATTTTCCATAGGATTTATCTCTGAATCAAATTGACATGATATATGATCATATTGATATCTCTTTTTGCTTGTTTACATTGATATCTCATGATTAATTGTGTATTCAAGTTGGTACCATTTATTATATCAATATTGGTATTGATTGATCATTATTTGGATTATTTGTGCTTGTGTTGACATTTTCATTTGTCACCATTGCATGATATTATTCTTTCTTACGTAATTTCAATTGGTATCATATGTCCTCACTTTTGGGGGGAGATATGTTTATGGGGGATGAATGATGTATTATGCATTCTTTCTTTGTCTATTCTCTTTAGTTTTAGGAGGAGATGTTTATATGGGGATTTTATTCTTATGCAATTTATATTATTATATATTTAATTTTCATTTAAAAGTGTGTTTAAGTATGCATGTTTGAACTATGTGGCAAAGTTTACAACTGAGCAAAGCTACTCAAGTATATGTGTCTATCAAGTATGTACTTTTTTCTTTTGGGGTTGAGGATTGAGTCTTTTGGATGATCTATACGGACCATAGGTTTTTATTTTGTATTTTGTCTCGGAATAGCCAAAAGGGGGAGATTTGTAAGAACACATTTTTTATATAGTCAATTTGTATGTATTTTAGCTTATTCCATGTTTGGACAAAACCATTGAGTCATAGGTTTGTACTTGAATATGTTGACTTTTAAATCCTATGATGTGTTTGATTGAAGACGTAATGGCGAAGTTTTAGAAATTACATCATCTTTCCGTGTTTATTTCAATATTTTGTCTTCAACATCCGAGAAAACTCAAAAAGGTATGGATGCATTTTAGTCTAATTCCTTGATATCATTAAGTTTTTATTTTACATGTTTAAGGCTATTTTTCATAAAAGGATTTTTTATAAGAAAATTTTTGTTGTTGAACAAAGTCATTTGAACGAAATTTTTATCTTCGTTCGAACAAGATGTAGTTGTTCGTTCAAAAAACCTTCAAACGAATATCGAAGTAGATTTTTCTGTTAGCAAAACAAATATCATTTGAAGCTCGTTAGAAGTTAGTTCGAACGTGATGAGTTATTCGTTTGAACGATTTTAGTTTTGGTTCAAAACAAATATATTATTTTGTCCGAACAAACTCCTGTTTTCGTCCGTATGAGATTCCACCGCCTAAAATCATATTTTCTATAAGTAGGCGTGCTGAAAACTTTGTAAGTTGAGAATTTTTGTAAAAATCACTTTCTATTCAGAATCCAAAATCCTCTAAACCCTAGTTTCACCCTAATTATTTGAGATTCAAGTTTTAATCTTTATATTATTTTAGATCTCGTTTGGCATTAAGGTTTTACTGATCATCATTGTTGTTGAGTGTGCTTCATATGGTGGATTCCATATTTGATGTTCACGTACGGTGAAATCCGTGTTTGTGGTGTCGTGATGAAGAAGTGTCGTGTCCGTGTTCTATATCTGTAGATGGTTGCTTAGCCAAATTGCTGGACAATGAGTGGCGTATGTACTCATATGTTGTAGCAGTTATGCGGGTGAACTCCTATGTGTCATTGTGTGGAGGCTAAGTAGTGTAAAGCATCAAGGATTGTGAGGTTATCGAGCCTGCACTGTAAGTCTATCCATGTAATTCTATACATAATTTTCGTGGCTAGGCCATCTGAGGTTTTTCCCATTGTGAGTGTTCCTCGTGTATCGATGTGTATGTAATTTGATCTATTTTATCCTCCAATCACCTAGATGCATGATTTAGGATAAAGTTAAAATTTGTTAATCTGTTTTAACACAACATTCCTTTAAAAATAGTGCAAAGTGTAATTTGGGCTCTATCTCAAGAATGCTTAACGGAAGAACATAGAAAACCCGCACAGATCCTAAAGACTCTAGAACCTGATGCTCTGATACCATCTGTAACATCCCGCTTAAAATAATAACGGGTGGCCAGCCCTATACTGCATTAAATCAGGAGTCTCAGATGGCTCCGTCTCAACAAAAAAGGGCGGTACTAAATAGTATAAGACTAACTACCCGATATCATATAAGTAGGATGTTAAAATTAAATAAAATATGCAACATACAACAAACCAACACTATAAAACTACTAATAAAGGGAAGAAAATGCATACAAGAACTATGATACATGAAATGCTAGAATAAAATGAAATGAAATGAGTAACTACAACCGAATATACTACAGAGGAGTAGACCCGAATAAGCTGACGGGTCACAGCCAATACAATGACTGAAATGAACTAAAAATATATACATTTATAAATATCCCTTGGGTATAAACCCGATATACAACATAAATCCTACCTAGATGTACAAAGGAATAAGAAGCGACTATGATCCAAATCCCACAATAGTCCGCACCTGTTACGGCTCCCAAGAATCTGGATAGAAGGGCATCCGGCATCCATGCGGTAGGACACCTGTAATAGTATATACATACATATATAGCAAAAGAGAAATACAAACGGGTCAGAGCCCGATTTGTAAAAATATTTAGCAAGTGTGTTAATTGTGCATAATAATTATAAATGCACTTATTTCATAATTAAAGTGGAATCGTACTCTTGTGAAACCCCAATTCACCTCTCATCTAACGGCGCGCACCTATTCGCGTCCTGAAATCTTAGTTAAGTTACCCCACCCTTAAGGACAACCTAACTTACCATAGGCATAGCCTGTACGCACAAAACCTCCCCTCCTATCATTACCCAAGATTCCAATTCTATCTATCACACTTAATTACATACACAAATTAATGTTCTACTAGGCTTAATTGATTCCAAATTTTATAACTGAAACAGTTAACCATCTTATTACTTTACATATTAACATTATACTTTATATTGAGAATTTATTTTTTTCTAAATAACATCCACACAAATTAATAATGACAACACTTCTCTCTACTCTCAACATTGCACTTCGTTTCGTGCGTGGGGCGTCTCGCGAAGCGAAATCCAAATAAGAAACCCCCCCAACACACTACTCCTAGACAATGTTGATCGTAGAGATTCATTATGTCATACACACAATTACTACTACTAAAATTTTGATAGTAACAAAGAGAAATCCAAAAATCTCCAACAAATATCCTTGGGGTGATATAACCAAAATATTCCTTAAGTGCGATACATCAACCCCCAAATAATCTGGTACACCATAATCATCCAAGATGTACCCCATAGAAATTTCATATCCTTTCACCTATAGGATATATAAACATATATATATATATATGTATTTATTCTAACCATATATATATACAATCATCCAATCCCATAGCCAAGTGTACATACCATATATGATGTACAATGGCCATGCACATAATATACTCGGATATATATATCCCCGATAAACTGCACCCTGCTATCATCTTCCCAGTGCCCAGCTCACGTAGCAATACTGGGGACCACCTGGTGGGGCTAAATGACACGCACCTCGTGATAAACTCACGCACACAATGTCCCGGGAAGCGGTCATAGCTCCTAACTGGCAATGAGATGAAACATACCCACCATGTCTCATCCCAAAAATATAAATCACATAATAACACACTGGACGACTATGACCTGGGGAATATCCACACCCTTCTCCTTGAGCCAGGATGCTCACCCTATGCGCGAAAACTTCCCAATGATAGCATGAGCGAACCACATAAGTATATATATCATTCATATGCACAATATATATACATCCATATGATTACATCATATGATTAAACTATCCCATACGATTTAGATATTCACAACATAAATATATCCATACATTCATATCAATACATATATATATATATATATATATATATATATATATATATATATATATATATATACATACTAGTGTATGCCCGTGCCTGAAGGCACGATGAAAATTTTCAAAGTACATAATCGCAAAACGAAGAAAATTTTCCAAAGGGCTTAATCGCAAAACAACAAAAATTTCCAAAGTATGTAATTGTAAAACGACAAAATTTTCATTCCCCGACAAAACGAAGTGTAATTTTAAAAAAAATGGCCATAATATACTTTATTTATAGGACTATCCTACAAAACGGTAATGTTCATAATTTCTCTGGTTCTTTTTGGTTTTAAAAAGACATTGTGTTGTGCCGCTTTTATTTTGATCAGATTCATTTTTTATTAAAAAAATATTTTGTGGTGTTTCTCTTTTACTTGGATCGTGTTCGAGATATAGAAAAATATTTCTTATCGTGCGGTGTCGTGCCACTTTTATTTGGATAGTGTTCGTGTTTCGTAAAAAAATTATGGTGTGCCTCTTTTACTTAGGTCGTGTTCAAAATAGATAAAAAAATAATATTATTTCATATCGTATCATGTCACTATTATTTGAATCATGTTCGTGTTATGTTAAAAAAATGCATCGTGTTGTATCGTATCGTCTAACTATTGTATTTTTTTTAATGTTTTGTTAAAATAAGATTTCGTATCATTTCGTGTCACATGAAAAAATTAAAACACCATATTATGTCTCATGAAATTAAAATTTCATAACAAAATTTATTCCTTTGAATTCGTGTAACATAAAAAAAATTACATTAACAACACCAAATAATATTCCATTAAAAAACATGAGTCTTACATCGGTTTTGGAACCAAGAAATAAATACAAATACTCACTAAATTAGTGAAGAGATCCAAAAGAAAGAAAAAATGACCCAGCAGTTCTTCATCCTCGCACTTGTATAGAGAACATGAGCCTTACACCTGTTTTGGAACTAAGAGACATAGAGAACTGAATATAATCAGTTTTTTTGGTAAAAAAAATCAAAATGAAATATTGAGTGAAAAAATCAAAAGATACAAAAATCCCTTGATCAATAGTAAGCACAGAAACCCAGTTGAGATTTGTAAAGAAAAATCAAAAAATTATTTTCACTACAAATTGAATGCACCTTCTTTCTCTATATTGAATAAACCTACACACAAATCCTCACAATTTGAAAAACAGTTACCTTCTAAATACCCAAAGAATAAATACATAAAGCACCAAATTTCTTGGTTGGTTAAACAGAAAAATAAACCACCATGTAAAGCAAAAGAAGATGGAGGAGATGACAGAAATAAATAAAAATTTGTCAAGCTTCTTAGTATCAAGCTTCTAATATTTTGGATACAAAATAAAAATATGGCAAACCCACAACTGATATAGCAATCAAAAAGTGAATCCAAATCAAAACCGAAAAAACCCCAATAACAAAAATACCATTGAAAGTGTTAACTGATAATTTCATCCCAAATCTACTCACTGGAGCATGGCTCCTTCACTGATTTTGTCAGCATCTCTGTCACCACCACTATGGGGAATCGGAAGAAACAGAGTTAGTTGTAACATACATATAAACAAAACATTCCATCAAATACCAAACAAACAAATTAACTCTAACAAAAAAAATATGTCCGAAAAATTGAGTACCCAAGAATAGTGATTTCTCTACTCGTCTGCCTGTTATGGGTTTAAAGTTGCTTCAGATGGTGGTCATATTTTGCTGAGTTTATTTTCGGCAGGTTTGACTGTGTTTAGGGTGGATGGGCGGGGTAAGGGGTTTGGCCAGTTTGTGGTCGGAGGAGCAGATCATGGGACTCAAATGGGGTCTGGTGTCGGGTTAGAGAGACGATAAAGGTGGAGTTTTCGGGTTGGTTTTAGTGATGGGTTTGTTGGGTTATGGTGAGAGGATGATAGAAATGGAAATATATGGAGTTGGGTTTTATTTGAGGACTGTGTTTGGTGGGAGTGGAAGTGATGACATAGGGAGCACATGGCTCAAGGTACAGTCATTTTCCTTCATTTCTATTATGAGTGAAAGTGATTAAGAGAGAGCACATAGCTCGAGGCTTTAGCTGTCTACAAATTTTGAGTTCCAATGAGAACTTTGTCCAAGTAAGCAATCCGAACCATATGTCAGTGAATGTTTCTCAGCCATTAGATCCAAGCATGCCCACATTGAATCTCAGATGTCCATTATGTTTACTTATTGAACAGTAAAAAGACCCTTGTAACTTATTATGTATATATATATATATACAAACTATTTCTCGTTCATATGGGCGGGGTAAGGGGTTTGGCCAGTTGGTGGTCGGAGGAGCAGATCATGGGACTCAAATGGGGTATGGTGTCGGGTTAGAGAGACGATAAAGGTGGAGTTTTCGGGTTGGTTTTAGTGATGGGTTTGTTGGGTTATGGTGAGAGGATGATAGAAATGGAAATATATGGAGTTGGGTTTTATTTGAGGACTGTGTTTGGTGGGAGTGGAAGTGATGACATAGGGAGCACATGGCTCAAGGTACAGTCCTTTTCCTTTATTTCTATTATGAGTGAAAGTGATTAAGAGAGAGCACATAGCTCGAGGCTTTAGCTGTCTACAAATTTTGAGTTCCAATGAGAACTTTGTCCAAGTAAGCAATCTGAACCATATGCCAGTGAATGTTTCTCAGCCATTAGATCCAAGCATGCCCACATTGAATCTCAGATGTCCATTATGTTATCTACTTATTGAACAGTAAAAAGACCCTTGTAACTTATTATGTATATATATATATATATATACATACTAGCGGCATCCCAAACTCATTTAATTTACCTCGATATGTGAATGCAATTCCTCACTTGAAACATCTTCATCCATTTTTCCTATGATGAATAGTCTCCCAAACATATATGTTTATCTCCAACATTAGGGTTATCACCCAAAGTTGAGTGTAGGTAACAATCATTACCTATCGTATCGATATCCGAAAGTACCTCAATATCTCATTTACTAAGGTAGCCTATTGGTATGCACATAACTAATAGCCTACGAACCTCAAACTCATCTCGAATTCATTTCAATTATTGGAATCCCACTTGTTACTTCCACTCAATTATGTATAACTATCCTGACTAGAATTTATGCTACCACTTATTCTAGTTGATAGTACGATCTAATCGTTCCCAGATTTTCCTAAGGTTCAATTGTTATTATGAACCCTCACTCCTAACGCGTTACCAACTGTCCCTTACAACAACCGTTTCTAAGGGTACATGACCCCTCTCACTCTTCGGTCCCCAAACCTTAATCTCAATAGGATGCTATTTATCGTCAGGATTTGTCACTACCCTCGTCCTACAATTTCATATCGTACTCTTACCACTCTCTCGAAAGGACCTTCACCTTACATCATAACTAGGCCAACTTGTGACCCCATAATTAGAACTCATCAATGAGATTCCCCGCTATATCGATATGACCCTCTCCAATTTATATGGATATAAGTCCCCCAAACTAATTTGATAAGTACCCGCAGTCCCATCATGCGAGAAACTTTTACTAAGTCTCCAAAACATCTTTCTTACATCATACAATCATGTCCCAAAACAATAAACTCAACCAAAAAGGGTTTGAAATCATTATAGAGAAAATTCCTCAAAATGCCCTGTTTCCGAATCGATTCGGCCCAGCGAATCGATTCGACCTCCAAGGCGAATCGATTCGGGGCCAAAGACCTGGGCTTCTGTCTCAGGCCGAATCGATTCGTCTTGGGTCCGAATCGATTCGGTCAATGCAGACCTGCCAATCTGCCTAGGTCGAATCGATTCGCTTTAGGGGCGAATCGATTCGGGTCTGCAAAATTTGAAGGGTTCGTCTTCTTCATGAAAACCCACGAATTCTAAACCCTAAAATTTCACTTCTAATCCCTAAACCTTCATCAAATCATGATTATAAACCAATAAATCAACCCAAAGTTACTCCCAACCATTTCTACACCATTAAACCCATATTTAAACATTTATTTCAAGATTAAACCCAAAAATCTAGGTTTTGATATTTATACCCAAAAACCATTTCTTTCACCAACAAGTTATGAAATCAAATACACAAATGAATTATTTAGTAAGACTAAACACTTGCCTCAGTTTTGTAGAGGTTGGATCGTCCTCGATGTCGCGTTGGGCCGAAATCTCCAAGCTTTTCTTCCTCTCTCTCTTCATTTCTTCTTCTTTCTTTCTTCCTTTCTCTTTCTCTTCTATTCCTCTCTTTCTCTAAATGAGAAGGCTTGATCCGTAAGCGTCTTAAACCTTAAAACATAAGTCCCAATTTTAAATGTTAATACACACTTTAAATGACTCGTTTACTCCAATTTGAGTCAAACATACTTAAAAATAACCCGGAACCAAAATAAAACCCAATGACAGTCATTTTGACTATCTCGACCCTTCCGGGATCAATGGTACCCTCAAAATCATCATCCGGAATACTTTAAAACGTTCTCTATTTTTGGACTTCAATTCCCAAATTTTAAAATTCTCCAATTCAATTAAATTTTATTTTCCCAAAAATTTAATTTCTCAGTCTCCAAAGTCACGGATTGTTACATACTTCCCCCCTTACAAAAATTTCGTCCGCGAAATTTAAGATGTGCCTAGGACCTCAATCTCATCTAGTCCTTACATCAACCCTCAGGATCATTATACCGATCCTTTCCAGTTCTCACATCGAACCATATAAATTTTAAAACAAACTAGCTACCCAGGGCGCCCATACACCCCCGTACCCGAACTCAACTCGTAGATTTATAATGAGGCTCCATTAGCCTCAAATCGTAATACAACTCTCAGCAATATAATCTATAGAAACCTATTAAATATATAAAAGTTTGAAATTTCCCATGGTTGAACTCTCCTCAATTACTAGCCACCTTCGTGCGGGGGAGGTCTCGCCAGCGAAATCCAAACAAGGAACCCTCCCAATACACTACTGTGTAGCTAGGTCGGAGATTGAGATTAGTTGAACCAGGGTTAAGGTTTTATAAAAGATTTTCATATTTTTAATATTGCCCGAAGGCCTATACAACAATATAATATAAATCAATTCTGCGTCTTTCGACACGCCAAACAAACACCTTATGTTCAATACACAAGGCCCTAACAAATACAACACTCTAACCACTACCTAGTTCTCAAAACTAGCACATCTATGAGCTAAATTATCCGCTCAACATAAATCTACCAAACTTTGAACCTCTCAGTTATACCATTCCTATACATCATACCAAAACATCGTTTCAAAGCAAGTCCTTCCCTCATTGGAACGCTAATATTTTCCTATCCTAGTCTATCCATAAGACAATAGCCTTATAGCCACAACTCAACAAGCCTTGACATTCTGTACTTCCGGAATTCTACAACAAAACTCTCTATTGTCTCCTTACAAGACAATATATTTTCTTAAAAGATGCCATACATGCCCACTCCTTCCTCTCAGGAAATTCCATACACCCTAACGGTGTAGCAGCTAACTACTCATCATACCTTACACGCGACGTTCCCAACATCGTATAAAACGTGACTTAAACCCAAAGAAAGGTATTCTACCTTATACTTCCATAATCCAATAGTTTCACCTCGTCCTTGAATCTCAACTCAGGGTCCTCTACTTCTTCCAGGACAATCATTTTTCCTAAACCTATTTCTCCACAAGAGAAACATCTTCCTCAAAATCCATCCTAACCATTTGGAAGGACAAAACGCGATTGCGACCCCCAATAACTCCTTCGGTCCTACCCAATGAACCTGAGTCCAACTTTCTTACTCCCTTCTTAAATAAAGACGATACTCCTAACAATAGGACAATGCCACCTACCTTCCATCGGTAAAAGTCAGCATCACGAGGCTTCCTAACAAATATTGACTAGTTTCTCAATCTAAACCTCCCAAGGACTACACTACATGCCTCTCCTCAGACTTACCTTACTAAGTCCAAGATTTTCCATTCGAGTAAATTTCCCTTTCTTACTCAACTACCAACAAATCATCTTGAATCACCTCTAGAAGCCTCCTCCTTATCTCCGCCTGAATCACAGAAAGAAAATACCTCCCATCAAAGCGTACCCAAAATCTGTTATGGGTATTGCATCTCTAATCTTGTCCTTTCCTAGACGACATAATCTAGGCGATGTCTGAAACGAGAGAAACTGTTATTAGAACGTCAATCAAGTGAATACATTTCAAAGAAGAAGGTAAACATAGGGAACACAACAACCCTAACAGTAGGGCTCTATCTCAAGAACGCTTAACGAAAGAACACAGAAAACTCGCACAGATCCTAAAGACTCTATAACCTGATGCTCTGATACCATCTGTAACACCCCGCTTAAAATAATAACGTGTGGCCAGCCCTATACTGCATTAAATCGGAGTCTCAGATGGCTCATTCTCAACATCAACTGGCGGTACTAAATAGTATAAGACTAACTACCCGACATCATATAAGAAGATGTTAAAATTAAATAAAATATGCAACATAAAACAAACCAACACTATATAACTACTAATAAATGGAAGAAAATGCATACAAGAACTATGATACATGAAATGCTAGAATAAAATGAAATGAAATGAGTAACTACAACTGAATATACTACAAAGGAGTAAACCCGAATAAGCTGACGGGTCATAGCCAATACAATGACTGAAATGAAATAAATATACACATTTATAAATATCCCTTGGGTATAAACCCGATATACAACATGAATCCTACCTAGATGTAAAAAGGAATAATAAGCGACTATGATCTAAAACCCGCAACAGTCTGCACCTTTTACGGCTCCCAAGAATCTGGATAGAAGGGCATCCGGCATCCATGCGGTAGGACACCTGTAATCGTATATACATACATATATAGCAAAAGAGAAACACAAACAAGTCAGAGCTCGATTTGTAAAAATATTTAGCAAGTGTGTTAACCGTGCATAATAAATATAAATGCACTTATTTCATAATTAAAGTGGAATCGCACTCTCATGAAACCCCAACTCACCTCTCATCTAATGGCGCGCACCTATTCGCGTACTGAAATCTTAGTTAAGTTACCCCACCCTTAAGGACAACCTAACTTACCATAGGCATAACCTAAACCCACAAATCCTACCCTCCTATCATTACTCAAGATTCCAATTCTATCTATCACACTTAATTAAGTACACAGATTAATGTTCTACTAGGCTTAATTGATTCCAAATTTTATAACTGAAATAGTTAACCATCTTATTACTTTACATATTAACATTATACTTTATATTGAGAATTTATTTTTTTCTAAGTAACATCCACACAAATTAATAATGATAAAACTTCTCTCTACTCTCAACATTGCACTTTGTTTCGTGCGTGGGGCGTCTCGCGAAGCGAAATCCAAACAAGGAACTCCCCCAACACACTACTCCTAGACAATGTTGATCGTAGAGATTCATTATGTCATACACACAATTACTACTACTACAATTTTGATAGATAACAAAGAGAAATCCAAAAATCTCCAAAAAATATCCTTGGGGTGATATAACTGAAATATTCCTTAAGTGCGATAAATCAACCCCCAAATAATCTGGTAAACCATAATCATCCAAGATGTACCCCATAGAAATTCCATATCCTTTCACCTATAGGATATATAAACATAGATATATGTATTTATTCCAACCATATATATATACAATCATCCAATCCCATAGCCATGTGTACAGACCATATATGATGTACAATGGCCATGCACATAATATACCCGGCTATATATATCGCCGATAAACTGCACCCTGCTATCATTTTCCCAGTGCCCGGCTCACGTAGCAATACTGGGGACCACCTGGTGGGGCTAAACGACACCCACCTCGTGATAAATTCACGCACACAACGTCCCGGGAAGTGGTCATAGCTCCTAACCGACAATGAGACGGAACATACTCACCACGTCTCATCCCAAAAATATAAATCACATAATAACACACTGGACGACTATGACCTGGGGAATATCCACACCCTGCTCCTTGAGCCAGGATGCTCACCCTCTGACAGAAACTTCTCAATGATAGCATGAGCGGACCATATAAGTATATATATCATTCATATGCACAATATATATACATCCATATGATTACATCATATGATTAAACTATCCCATACGATTTAGATATTCACAACATAAATATATCCATACATTCATATATATATATATATATATATATATATATATATATATATATATATATATATATATATATATATATATATATATATATATACATTCACATATCCAGACCTATATATACAAACTATTTCTCGTTCATATATATATATATTTCTAATCACGGCCATAAGTATTTATATATATCCTCAATATACTAGCCGCATCCCAAACTCATTTAATTTACCTCGATATGTGAATGCAATTCCTCACTTGAAACATCTTCATCCATTTTTCCTATGATGAATAGTCTCCCAAACATATATGTTTATCTCCAACATTATGGTTATCACCCAAGGTTGAGTGTAGGTAACAATCATTACCTATCGTATCGATATCCGAAAGTACCTAAATATCTCATTTACTAAGGTAGCCTATTGGTATGCACATAACTAATAGCCTACGAACCCCAAACTCATCTCAAATTCATTTCAATTATTGGAACCCCAATTGTTACTTCCACTCAATTATGTATAACTATCCTGACTAGAATTTATGCTACAACTTATTCTAGTTGATAGTACGATCTAATCGTTCCCAGATTTGCCTAAGGTTATATTGTTCTTATGAACCCTCACTCCTAACGCGTTACCAATTGTCCCTTAACTCAACCGTTTCTAAGGGTACGTGACCCCTCTCACTCTTCGGTCCCCAAACCTTAATCTCAATAGGATCCTATTTATCGTAAGGATTTGGCACTACCCTCGGCCTAAAATTTCATATCGTACTCTTACCACTCTCTCGAAAGGACCTTCACCTTACATCATAACTAGCCCAACTTTTGACCCCATAATTAGAACTCCTATTCTCAATGAGATTCCCCACTATATCGATATGACCCTCTCCAATTTATATGGAAATAAGTCCCCCAAACTAGTTTGATAAGTACCCGTGGTCCCATCATGTGAGAAAATTTTACTAAGTCTCCAAAACATCTTTCTTACATCATACAATCATGTCCCAAAACAATAAAGCCAACCAAAAAGGGTTTGAAATCATTATAATTAAATTTTATTTTTCCAAAAATTTAATTTCCCAGTCTCCAAAGTCACGGGTTGTTACATTAGGATTTCTAATTGATTTCTGCACTATAGTTAGTTGAGGTTAAATTTAACATATACACATATAAAATAAGAAGATTAGAAAGAAACTTGCCTCATATGACAAATAAACTTGATTTGATTTGAATGAGAAAGCCCTTTAAAACTTGATTTGAAACCACTTGGAAAACTTGTATTTAAATCTACTTGAAATTTTAAATTGAAAGCCTTGTTTATTTATTTCATTACTCTATGAAAATTCTTTTATAATCTTGATTGAATTTTCAAAAATCCACTTGGTATAATTTGAGGAGAAAGGGTTTGCTTAAGGGAGAAAAGCTTTGCTTGATCTAGAAATTTGATGCTTTTAGGATTTCTTGGTGAAGGAAGCAACTTAAAATGAAGATGGATTATGAAATGTGGCTTTAAAAACATAAGAGGGAGTACAAAAACAACACCCTACCCGTGCAACCCACAACTAGGCCGTGACCTAACCATATTTGGTACCTTACCACGGTCGCAGCATAAGAGATCGTGGTCGCTTGCATTTCTTTCCCGGATGTTGCCTCCTTCGACGCGGGCAGGGATCACGCATGTTTAGTTGCCCAATTATGGAGGATGATAAACCTGAAAATCTCTTATTAAGATGTGAACCCAAAAATGCTTCATGTTTTCCAAGTCACAACAAAACGACCTAAATACCCTTCGGTTCCACTCAAAATTTACAACAAAACCAACTTAGCATATAACTTAAGGTAATTATTGATTTCACCGAAACTTTATAAACTTAGACTTTTGTCCTATAAATTTTTTATCAATTTATCAATTGATCTATACAATTGCATGTTTACTTAATTTAACTTATATCTAGTTAAAGAAATTCCAATTTCTCGATTTTACTTATAAAATTAATCAAATTGTCTTCTAATTAATGAAAGCATTATTAATTAAATAATCCCTTAAAAATATCTGGGTAGTATAATAAATCCTTTTCGGGAATAAAGTTCGTGTAGTGTAAACTTCATATGCAATATTAGGTAAACATAAAAAATTAGGGGCTAAGTTACCATAACACTAGATTATTTATATATAAACGCATTTTGGATATCTTAATAATCAGTTTTTGCCACTTCCTAAGCAAGTTATATTTATAGGTGTGTTGATATTCAATTGGTGACAAATAGACATATTAATTACATTAGTCTCAAGGTATTTATTTAAGTAATTCTAGATCGACACGAGATTCAACATATTTTGGTTGACACACTGTCGTGTCGTGTCTTCATTGGTTGGTGAATTGAAAGATTATGAGTGGACCCCAAGCACTAACCAATATAGACACGACACGTCGGTGTGTTTACCAAAATGTGTCCAATTCACCTGTGACTTAGAATTACCTTATTTGTTTTAGTAAAATCGATAAATATCAAAGACATTAGTGAGAAATTAAAATACATTGCTTAAACATTATCATTATAGATATATGGTAAAAAATGATGCTATGGGGTTTTTATCCATTGAAAAATTGGCAGAAATTGCAAGTAATAGTCAACCATACTATCTTCTACTCTACCACTTGAGTGATCAAGATGAATATTTTTATGTCCAACAAAATTGATGTTAGTGAAATGTTTTTTCATATATTTAAAATCATTTTTTTATTCATTTAAGATTGTGAATACATGCAGGTGTTATAATAATAAAAATTTAACATCGTATAGTGAACAAAATTTTACCTAAAATAAAACATACCAACCTATTAAGAAATTTCACGTATACATTACAAAAAAATCATGTAAAACTAACACATATGGATCATGTTGAAAATCGCTATAGGATCGTGATGTATTTTTAAATCTTTCTAGCATGTCATAAACCCCTGGAAATAAATACTATATAGTAAATTCAATTCTCCAAAGAATAAAATTCAACTATCACTATCAATTTTATCATGTGTGAAATTCTCATATTAGAAAAAGCAATATAGGATAGTTTGGATGTCAAGGTAAATACATAGAGAGAGAAGTTCATGAAAAAAAAATAACCCTAAATAATGGAGATTGAAGGAAGTAGAAAATGTAGCTATAAAATTTTAGAGTTTATCATCAAAATTGATTTTTTTTTTATTTAAGATAAACTCATACACGTTAACTAACTCTCAAATTTGGAATTTTGTAAAATCAATATTTTATTAAGTAACTCTAATTAGATTTCCTCAACCTCTTAGTAAACTTCATTTATTAACTTAAATTAATACTTCTGAGGCCATGTACGATTACCTTAGCCTCATATAGAACACTACTAACTATTACAAACTTTTTATTTTAACTAGGCGAGTCCATACGCGTTGCATGTGTTGCTTTTGACGTTTACAACTCGGGCTTTCTTTATTAGATTCTTCTAATTTGCGCGCAACAAAATGGCAAACCATGCGATTTGAATCCCTTAATATGTTGCATTTAATGGAGAACTTTAACAATTTTTCGATGCAAGTGTATATATATCTATAGAATGGTGAATGAATATTTCCTTGTCGATGAAGTTATAGGTTAATGACTTTAATAATATGAATTTAATCATTATTGAAGAAATCTTTGATAAGCCCAGACCATTTGTAAGTATGAATTATTGTACTCTTTTTAGAATAAATTAATATCCTAATTGAGCACCTTTTAAAAGATACTACCTCATCAAAGAGTGTTATTGTTGCTTCCTGGTACTTATCGTGGAAGACCAGTTCAAGTAAATATCTTATGTTTTTTTAAGCTAAAGTTCAACAAAAATAATATAAAGAAATTAAAAGTATAAGAAACAAAATTAAAGTAATGTACCGAGTTGTTTTCACTATGTTTTGAGATCTAGTTGTAGTCCTAATAAATAGTAAAATAACCAATATTTAGTTGCAAAACTTTTAACTTAATAAAGAAAAAAAAAATGAATAAAGCTACTAATTCTGTAACGTTAACCTCCATCATTAACATCTCTCACTAAACCAAAAATGAAAAGAAAATATAAGGAACCAAAAACACAAATAAGAAAAGAAATTTTAATAGGTTTATGACTTGAGCCCAAATATAATTGTTACCAATATAATATAGTACAAATTTATATGAATTTGAACCCATTGATTACTTTTCATAAAAGAAAAATGTAAAAATAAACCTAATGAGTTGCCTAGATACAATTTTTCATTAAATCTTGACCAAATATAGAAATATACAATTGGTCACCAGCAAGAAGAACCCATATGAACTTTAAAAGAAATCAATAAAAGTACTTATTCTCTTGGATTTTTTTCATAATATTCACTTGAACCACACTTCTTTATGAAAAATCCGAGAACAGTGAAGCATTTTGTTACTCCTAAATCAACCATTTGATTTTTAATTGCGCACATGAGGGCAAAAAAGTCACAAACCCAACTTAGCATCAAGTAATCACATAAATCATCCTAAAATTTTAAAAGATTCAGACATAAAAAAATGATAATTACATCGCCACAATCTAACCATCTTTCAAAAACTGATCAACAAAGTCAACTTGACAAGCAATAATAATTGAAACTCAAGTCTAAGACAATGCCATAAGATGATAACACACTGGCGGACGCACATTAGGACGAACTGGGGTGGCCGCCCTAGTTCAGATTTGAAAAAACAATTAGGGTTAGTTCATAGTTGGTTGGTGTTTGACAAAGGTTGGATGTTGGGTTGGTGTTTGGCAGATATTGTATTGATGGTGGGTTGGTGTTTGATAGAGGTTGGATTATTTTTCCTTTCTATTGCTGCTATTCTCCCTTCAGCATCCCGCCTTCAGCCACCACTCTGCTTTGCTCCGATAAGTAAATTTGTTTCTTCCTCCGCTCTTTTTATTTCTTACATCTGCTCTGCTCTGCTCCGAAATAAAGAACAAACCTCTGAATATTTGGGTATTGTAAATATTTGTTATCACTAATAAAATTTGAGTATTGTGAATATTTGGGTAATTTGAATATTTGTTATCAAAAGAACAATTGTTATCACTACTAAAATTTGGGTATTGTGAATATTTATTAAGCATTGTTTATTTAGGTATTGTTAATAATGATTGATAGTAGTTATTTGAGCATTATAAAGCTATAATTCGTATAAAACTCGAAATAACCTCCAAAAAATCGCCTCGAGGGCTCCCGGCACCACTCGAGACTTTCACCCAATTGACCTAAAATCCTCGATCTTCCAGTGTGATCACAATAAACTATTTACAAACTTAAAGGATATGTTTAGAAGTTCAAAACACAATAGAGCCAATAAACTCATCTAGTATTTCTCCTTACAGCAAACAACTCAAAATCTTAACTAAGCTCAAACAACTGATAAGGTTGAGAAATAATATCTTTAAATCACTGAATATCAAAATCCTAAAAAAGAAAAAGAATGAACATAGAATCCCGACTTCTGGAAAGAGAAACCCAATATAATTCAATCATATAAAATTAAAAACCATAAATCAATTATTCAAATTATAAATGATTATAGATGATTGTAGCAATATGTTTCCACTTCTTTTACTACGTTCTACGTATAAATGCATTTACTATATTTATGGAGAACTTATGGAATCCTTGAGACTGAATTTAGAACAATGATCTTAATTTTTTACACAGGTTTATGCATACATGCTTGTTTATTGTTCCAACTGCCACAAAGCTTTACAACTCCCTCCAGGCACTAGATCCATCCGTTGACCCACGTGTCGCCCCTCCACTAGCATCCCATCTCCTACCCTTCGCACATACACTCAAAAACCATGAACAATTAAGAGATTGTGGAATATTGAAATTAAAATAACATGACTAAAGGGGGATAAATCAAATAACAACATGGCTTGTGATGCCATAGTGTCTCGGAATCAGGAGATGAAAAGTGGGAGAGAAGACATAAGCCCTAAGAGTAAAGTCAAATTATAAAGAGACAGACTCTTAAAATGGTACCATAGGGGGGATAGAAGAATAAAGGATTAAGAGCTAGAAAATTGGTGAGACAGAGCAAGAGTTGGATGGGAGTAAATGATCCCGGAGAGAGTAAGAGGGTATGTTGAGGAAGAATAAGTATAAATGGAATTGAGTTCGAGGTTATAATTAAAATATGATATTATAGGAGGCTAATTTAGTTATATGTCCATTCCAAAAAGTTTGGCCTCTTTTTAGGTAGTAGAGCTAATGTACTTATTTTCATCTGTCTTTACCACCCTATGGGATCCATGAGTGATGGTTGTAATGATTGACTAAAGAAGTTCATTAAAAATATCATTGCTAGCCACATATAGAAAGTCTATCACGTTACTCTCATTCAGATAAATAAATCACCATTTTTGTAACTTCATAACACTTACAAAGTTATTGTTATAGAGTGATCAACCTCACATATACCTTTTTTTCTAGGAATTAGACATTTTTTTTATTCTCTCATTTAGAGGTACCATGAGGTGTCCGGGCGAGCTTTACGTGGATCTAGACTAATCTCCATTCAAGGATCAATGGCCAGCCGTTGGCTCCCAGATTGTTTATAGCTGTAGAGATTGAAACTGGGGAGCAAACTCAATACACCCTAGAGCTTTAGTACTAGTGATCTACCACTACACCAAGTCTGGAGGAATTTGACACCTCACTTACTTTGGAATTGAATGCAAGCTCAACTAACAACCAAGCCACAATTTTGGCCGAGGCCCACGGACAACAACAACACTTATGGAAGATGTCGTGGCCATTATTAGTGGAATTAGTACATTTACATAATGTTGATTCTGGCTAACGAATAAATGAAACGGTGGCCATTTTTTATTCAACATAAGAGATTCTTGCAACCAAGGAATGGTTTTCGTAAACTAAGAGGGTTATGGGATTCCTCAGAGGTAACGTATTGATAGTTTTGGAACTATTAAGAGGGAAAACTTTATGGGCCATAAAGACGTAGTCAATCTCTGTATTGCACTAATTTTTCATTGATTTTAGCCTTCCTGTTCAAGTTACATTCGAAAGATTTTATCAAAACTATAAGTAGCCTTAATACAAATAACTCGAATGATTGGAGGGTAATAATTTGTTCAATGGTTACATAAAAAAATAATAATAAAGACATGAAAAATACACATATCTGTTGAAAATTAAACTTAGATTGTGAGCCTATTACATTTGTATTTTAAATGGACTTAAATAAGTTGTATTATTTATTGGGGTAAATTGTAACTTTAATATGGGCTAGCTTAATTAGTTGTATATGCTTTTATAGTTATTTGGGTCCATTAAAGGTGTAACATTTCTAGAAGGGTCGTTAGCTAGAATGTTCTAGGAAAATATCTAAGAAGTAGGTGGTAGTTAGAAGTTGTAATTAATGAGTTACTAGATTCTTCCCTTAATACCTATAAATAGGGAGGTGTCTAGGCATTTTGTATCAATCCAAATTTGAGATCAATACAAAGTGTTTATTTCCTCTTATCTTCATATACCCTTAGTGATATAAAACACCCCTCTTCCAACAAAGTCGTATCAGAGCCAATTTCTTAATGGGATGGTTCCTTTACAAGTCTCTAAACTCACCAAAGACAACTACACCATTGGAGTATCAAGATAAATGCTTTTCTTGGATCTTACGATATGTGGGAGATCATGGAAAAGGGATATAATGAGCCCCAAGATAGAGTTACTTTAGCCCAAGTTCAAAAGTATTCTTTGAAGGAAGCAAGGAGTAAAGACCAAAGCCCTATCTCCCTCATCCATCAAGCTTTGGATTAATGAATGTTTGAGAACATTGCCTGTGCTGGAAAATTAAAGGAAGCATGGGAGACCCTACAAAATTCTCACAAGGGTATTGAGAAAGTAAAGAAAGTTCGTCTCCAAACACTTAGGGGTGAGTTTGAATCTTTAATAATGAAAGACTCTGAATCAATTTATGATTATTTTTCAAGAGTTTTCGTTGTTGTAAATAAGCTCAAAGCAAATGGTAAAAATATGAGTGATACCTGAGTGGTTGAAAAAAATTCTCCGCTCTTTAAATTCCAAGTTTGATTATATTATTGTAGCAATTGAAGAATGCAAATATAAAAAGTCTATGGCGATTGATGAACTCATGGGATCTCTTAAAGCCCATGAAGAGAGGCTAATTAAAAAGAATCAAGAAAATTTAGAGCAAGCTCTTCAAACAAAGATTACTCTAAAATACAGAGGATAATTCAACAATAAAAGAATCCAAAGAGGAAGAGGAAGAGGACAATGTCAAAGATGAGGAAGACATGGTTTGAAGATCTGAAACAATGAAGAAATAAGACCTACTTATTTTCTAACAAAAGGACGTGGAAGAGGGAGAAATTTAAGACAAAGGTATGACAAATTTCAAATTAAATATTAAAAGTATTAAAATTTTGGTCATTATGCTTTCGAATGTAGAAATACCACTAATAAAGTTGAGGAGAAGGCTAACTATGTTGAAAAACAAGAAGATTCCACACTTTTACTAGCACATAAAGGGGAAGATAATGGAGAAACGAAGACATGGTATCTTCACACGGGAGCAATCAACTATATGTGTGGCAAAAAAGACATGTTAGTGGAGCTTGATGAATTGGTAAGTGGAAAAGTTACCTTCGGAGACAACTCAAAAATTCTAGTGAAAGGAAAAGGGAAAATTTTAATTCGTTTGAAAAATGGAGTTCACCAATTTATCTCCACTGTATACTATGTGCCCAATATAAAAAAATAATATATTAAGTTCGGGGTAATTCTTAGAGAAAGGTTATGATATCTTTATGGAATATCATAGTCTTTCCATAAGAGATTAAAGAAGAAATCTTATTGCTAAGGTGACCATGGAAAGAAATAGAATGTTTTTGCTAAATATTCAAAATGATAATGCAATGTGTCTAAATTCTTGTTTCAAAAACACTTTTGGATTTGGAATTTAAGGTCTGGGCATCTTAATTTTGGTGACCTAAAATTATTACATAACAAAGGAATGGTAAAATATTTCCCTCCATTAATCATCCTGATCAATTGTGCGAAGGATGCTTATTTGGCAAGCACTTTAGAATGAGTTTTCCAAAATAATCCACTATAAGAGCAAAGGAGCCCCTAAAACAAATTCACACTGATGTCTAGGCCTATTACTCCATGTTCTTTTGGCAAGAATAAATGTTTTATTATGTTTATTAATGATTTTAGTAGAAAGACATGTGTTCATTTCTTAAAAGAAAAATTGGAAGTGTTTTATGCATTTAAGAAATTTAAAGAACTTGCTGAAAAGGAAAGTGGTTATGAGCTAAAAGCCATGAGATTTTATAGAGGGGGTGAATTCACTTGTAATAAGTTTGAAATGTTTTGTGAAAATAATGAGATTCGCCGTCCTTTAACAACTGCATACTCTTTGCAAAAAAATGGAGTAGCCAAAAGAAAAATAAAACAATTTTTAAATATGACTCAAAGTGTATTAAAAAGCAAAGGAATGTTAAATAAATTTTCGGCCGAAGCTATTGATTGTGCAGTATATTTATAAAAACATTACCCCACTATAAGTGTGTGGAATAAAACTCCACAAGAAGCTTGGAGCAGAAGAAAATCGAGAATCTCACACATAAGGGTTTTGAGCATATGATCACGTGCTTTAGATGACATGAGTGAAAAATACATATTTATTGGCTATGATTCACGCTCCAAAAGCTACAAATTGATGTTATGTTCGATAAGGAAGGTACATGAATTAGAATGTTCATGAGCAAAACTATGACTTTCTTCCCATTTTTCAAGACAAAGAACGAAATCAAGCCACTGAAGATGTACAAGAGACCATTATACCACCATCATCCACATGTGGAGATTCATCATCATTGTCGGCATTGAGTAGAAGCTCAAGTGAAAGAACACCATGCATGAGGAGCTTAAAAGAAATTTATGAAGTAACCGAGGATCACAATGAGCTAACACTTTTTAGTCTTTTTATCGATTATGAGCTTATAGATTTTGAAGAAGCTATACAAAAAAATGGAGAGATGCCATGGATGAAGAGATCAAATCCATTGAAAGGAATAACACGTGAGAGCTAACAAGTCTTCTTAAAAGGCATAAAGCGATTAGAGACAAATAGGCGTACAAAACAAAGAAGAATGCTAAATGAGAAGTGAAAAGATACAAAGCAAGATTGGTTTCCAAAGGCTAAAAGCAAAGACACAACCTAGATTATGAAGAGGTATTCACTCCCATTTCTAGCTTTGAAACTATAAGATTAATTATTTCATTAGCAGCAACAAATAAGTGGAAAATTCATCAAATGGATGTTAAGTCTGCTTTTCTAAATGGCCACATTGAAAATGAAGTATATGTGGAGCAGCCTATGGTCTATGTAGTGAAAGGAAATGAATATAAAGTTCTAAAATTGAATAAATCCTTATATGGCTTAAAGCAAGCACCAAGGGCATGGAATACAAGAATTGGCCAATATCTTCCAGATAATGGGTTTAAGAAATCTCCACACGATCATGACCTATATATAAAGGTGAATGAAAATAATAATGTTTTACTTGTGTGCTTGTATGTATATGGCTTAATCTTTATAGGAAATGATTCAACCAAGATTAAAAATTTTTAGAAGGCAACGAAAAGAGAATTTGAGATGACAGACATTGGGTTAATGTCATATTACCTTAGCATTGAAGTAAAGCAAGTTAATAAAGGCATATTTATCTCTCAACACGGATATTCAAAAGATGTTCTCAAGAAATTCAAGATGTGTGATTGTAAGCCTATAAGCACACTCGTCGAATGTGGACTAAAGTTGTCAAAACATGAAGAAGGTGAAAAAGTAGATCCAATAATTTCTAAAAGTCTAGTGGGAAGCTTACACTACTTTATATGTACAAGACCTGATATTCTTTATGGAGTTGGACTCGTTAGCCGATAAACGAAAGCACATACGACGACTCATTTTAAGGTTGCAAAAAAATTCTTCATTACATCAAAGGTTTAATTGATTATGGATTATTTTATTATCACGCTAACAATTTCAAGCTTGTTGGATATAGTAATAGTGATTGGGGTGGAGACCTGGATGATTGAAAGAGCACTAGGGGGTTTGTGCTCTACATGGGAGGTACAACCTTCACTTGGAATTCAAAGAAACAACCAGTTGTCGCACTTTCTACTTGTGAAGACGAATATGTTGCTGCCACAACATGTGTGTGTCATGCGATTTGGATAAGAAACTTATTGAAAGAGCTAAACATGCCATAAGAAGCGATCGAGATATATGTGGACAATGAATCAACACTTGCATTGGCAAAGCATTCGATGTTCCATGACAGAAGTAAGCACGTAGACATGAGATATCACTTGATTAGAGAGAACGTAGGAAAAAAAGAGGCGGAGACAAAATACGTGAGATCTCATGATCAACTTATCGACATCTTCACGAAGCCACTCAAGCACGAGATACTACAAAAGTTACGGAGACTAAATGGAGTTGCAAAACCAAGTTTAAGAGGGGGTGTTGAAAATTAAACTTGGATTATGGGCCTATTTAATTTGTATTTTAATTAAGCTTAAATAAGTTGTATTATTTATTGGGTTAAATTATAACTTTAATATCGGTTAGCTTAATTAGTTGTTATGGGCTTTTATAGTTAGTTGGGTCCATTAAAGGTGTAAAATTTTTAGATGGGTCTTTAGCTAGAATGTTCTAGTGAAATATATAAGAAGTCGGTGGTAGTTGGAAGTTGTAATTAATGAGTCACTAAATTCTTCCCTCGAGACCTATAAATAGGGAGGTGTCTAGCCATTTTGTATCAAGCCAAATTTTATATCAATACAAAGTGTTCATTTCCTCTTATCTTCGTATTGCTCCCTTGGTGATACAAAACACCCCTCTTCCAATAATATCAAAAAGAGTTCAATCTGCATCTACAGGCTCAAAGAAGATGATCTTAATTATTATTGTTATTATTCTTTCTAGTTGTGTAACCCTAATCAATTTTAGATGAATATTATGTCTACAATTAACAAAAATTAAATGGGCATTATTTTTATGTTGGAACCAACTGGGAGATCCAGCTGAAGGTATTAAATTTTGAAATGAGACAACACATCCCTGGGTTATGGGACAGACGTCCCTTGGAGGGTAATAACCGCATATCTTTGTTTGACACGATCTTACAAATGTTTTCAACACTCATATTCTTTGTCTTCCTTGCGGGTCTGGTTAAGGTTGCAATTTTGTTCACCAGCAAAGACTTTGAAATTAATGTAACTTTATTTTTGTTATGGAAGTTATGTTTCTAACCCTTATGTATCGATGAAATCCATCCAAAATCCAACAACCTAAGGTAATATTCTTCATCCATAGGTTTTATTTTATCTGATTTTTAATATTTTTTAGTTCTTTTACCTTACCCTAACTTTTTTCTTTTGCAAAAAAAATGCCTGAATTGGCCATGAAAAATCGACCACTAATCGTGGACATTATTAAGGAAAATTGGTGCATATATATATGGTTGAGTTGGACGACCTATTTGTCAAACTAAAGAAAAAACTATGTCGCAATAAGAAGAAAATGAGAGACTATAAGAAGGCCGTGACACAATAGTGGCCATTTTCACTCTTTTTACACTGATTTGCTTAGAAAGCATAATTGAACTTCAAGAAACTCATGAGGACACTTCCTCATTTTTTAGGGGGTTGAACTAAATGGTGGACTTAACTATGTTAGGAGATAAATATTTTATAACTGGTGGTTGAACTAAATGGTGGACTTAACTATGTTAGAATTATGTCTTAGACGTTTATTAAGACTTAGAATTTTATCAAACAGGTATCATAATCCATAATATCTCTTGCATGCGTATTTCTTCAGAATATGATCTCAAACATATTCACACAAATATTTCCCAACATATGAAGATTATTGACGTGATGTTTAATTTCACCCATAGAAAATCAAATTAATTATTATGTGAATATTTTGATACTCATAATCCTTGTAATTAAGAATATATGCTCCCTTTGAAAACTTGTGAGATTGTGTAAGACTAATCTAAGCCAATACCTAGACACAAATATCACCCTTAGTTCAGTTCAATATATTACTGATGTATTAGTAAAATCCTCTTTGAACTATTATAATAGTTCCCGAACCATTATATAGGCTCCTGTAGTTAAAATAGACTACTAAGATTATACACACAGCTTTATTGATAAGATGTTAACTCTCTTTCTAGGCTATGAATTGTTCAATTGTACTAGATCTGAAATTCTACTATTCTATGATCAGGATGAACCCAACTCTCTACAAAATTTACTTAGTACAATTTACTAACATAAATAACATATTTAAAACATAGTATGAAGCATTCCCACAAACATGGATTATATCTCAAAATGAGATAAGACAATCTTTCATTAAAAATAAATATCATTTAGGGTTTCAAGAGTAAAGTCTCAACATTCTCCCACTTAGTCTTAAATCTATGTTCCCATCTATTTAACACACGTTTCTTCTATATGACTATCAAAAGCCTTAGATGCGCCAAGTTGTCCTGACATGCAATCTTGGTCATAATTTCATTGCTTCTTTACACAATCCCCGTATCAAGTTATATTTCTGCTCAATGTGTTTAACATTCTGATGGGTCCTGGGTTCTTTCGACTTAGCAACCACTCTACTATTATCACATCAACATGTAATAGTCGTTTACATTAAAGTAACCATACCCAAATCACTGAACAAGTTGCATAGGTAAAAAACCTCTTTTGTTTCCCCCGAAGAGATAACATATTCATTTTCCATAGTCGAATCAGCAATACATAATTCCTTGGTACTCCTCCAATTTTTGGCTTCACCTCCTAGGTTAAACACATATTCAATGATCGATTTCTTGAAATTCTTATCAAATTGAAAGTATGTCTACCCAAAAGATAAAATATTATCCACTGAGTAAATAAGTATATAAGATTGAATCCTTTTATGGTACTTGGGAATGTACTTTACTAATATCTAATACTCCTCAACTAAGTTGGATGGGAATCTTCTAATCATGCCACTTACAAAGAAAAAATCCACTCTTGTACACGTCATAACCCACATGAGACTTCCCACCATTGAAGCAAAAGGTAAAACATCATCCTCTCTATATGATCATGTGTCTTATGACACTTATACTTACCTAGAGTGATTCCATGATTAAAAGGAAGAAATAATTTCTTGGAATCATGTATGCAAAAACTTTTGAGAACATCGATATAAGTGGCTTGGGATAAGACTAACATCCTATTTTTTTTATCACGTAAGAGCTTGATCCCAAGGATGTTATTGGCTTCTCCTAAGTTCTACACATTGATCTGGATTCTCTTGAGTCCATCACATTAAACTGGCTAGACAATCATACTTTCATGATGGACAATACACTCACATCATTATTGATTAGGACAATATCATCCACATAAAGTATTAGAAATACCACCACGTTCTCATCATGCTTCTTATACAAACAAGTTTTATCTGATGTTGATTAAAACTAAAAGATTTTATTGCCTGATCAAAATTGATGTTCCAAGAACTTGATGTTTTTTAAATCCATAAATAGGCCTCTTGATATTTCACAGTTTCCTTTCATGTACACTTGCTATGAATCCCTTGGGTTCCATTATATAAATTCACTAGTCAAGAATGTCGTTCAAGAATACAGTCTTAATGACCATTTTCAATATGAAAAAAAACAGTTATGGCTCGGGAAAGGTGATCACGATTTTGGACCATGACTATATTGGTAACCACAATCCAGGGTTAGTCTAATATGGTCATGGTTTTGGACCATGACCATTATGGTCACGATCCAAAAGTGTGACCCGCTCATTACCCTTATAGAGGTAAAAATGGTTCCAATTTTTTCACGGTCTATATCCATGGATATTAACTAAAGATAGTTACCAATATGTGTGAAATATGATCACGATTCATAACTCTGACCCTCAACCATTACAACGATGAAATTCAGAATGGTCACAAAAATTGGGTCATAGTCTAAAATCATGACCAAGTATCAAGAAATTTTAGGAATCGTGGTTCTGGGTTGTGACCACTATAACAAACTATGACCAGTTAATTAAATTTAAAAAGGTCACAAATTGGGTCAGGGTCCTAAACCATGGTCGTCTTTTAGGTATAAATAAAACCCTAATGCATTTTATTCTCATTTCAGTCAAATTCACTTAATCTTTCTCTCTCTTTATGCAATCACCGACTGACTCTCTCTCTTTCTTTCTACTTCCACCACCATCGGATACCGCCAACCGACTTTCTCTCTCTCTCTCTCTCTCTATTTGTGTATATTTATATGTATATAGTTTTGCATATATATATATATATATATACCTGTTAAGGTTAAGGTAACAATAACCGTAAACGTGATGTACATGGTTTGGTTTAAAAAACTCATTAAGGATTCATTTTCATATGCAACATAATTTTGGAGTTTTTTGCTCCAACCATTATATGTGTTTATAGGGTTTATATGTAAAAATGCATCCAAATATAATATCCAATCCCAAACAACAATTGCTATTAATGTTAATCTTTTGTATATGTATGTTATCACATTTAATTTATATAATACCAAATAATTTAAATAACATATTTTTATATACTGTGAAGACCAAGAATTTTGCCAGGTGATCCTCTTTTCAGAAGAAGAACAAGAACCAAAGCTAAGGTGAGCAATAACTCAAAAACCCTTTTATCTCAATGATAAATTTTATCATATGGAATTCTAGGGGTATGTCAAATAAGCCTACTTGTAAAAGAGTTAATTTTTTTTCAAAACTTACTATTTGCCTTCGATATCAATTTTAGAGCCTAAGTCAAACCCCTTGAAGCTGAAGAAGTTTCTTCTGAAATGGAATTTTGATGAAGCGATCAGTAATAAAACAAATAAAATATGGTTCTTTTAGAGACAAAGTATCATCATCTCAGTTATAAAAAATGAGGATCAATGTCTTTATCTTAAAATTGGGCACCCTGATCTTCCTTAAGATATCATATTGAACCTTATTTATGCCAAGTGCACTAAGGAGAAGAGATTAGACCTATGGAGAATCCTAGAATTACTTTCATGCTCTTTTGACTATCCTCGAATTTATTAGGGATTTCAATGTCGTGGCTAAGTAAGAGGAGAAAATTGGAGGAAACCTCATAGATCATCAATCATAAAAGATTTCAATGGCTGTAATAATCAGTATAGGGTCTTTGATTAGGGCAATAATGGATCAAGGTTCACTTGGTACAATATTAGAATGAAAGAAAGTGCTATATATTCTAAGCTTGATTGAGGTTTATGCAACCTAAATTGGAAAAATCTATTTCCTATTTATAGTATTTCTAACATATCCCAAAGTTGTAGTGACCATTTCCATCTCATCCTTTCTATAAATAGGCAACCTGACTCCTCTCCTAAGCCATTCAAATTCCAAACATGTGAGGTTCTCGCCCTACTTTTCTTCAAGTGGTTTATAAAGCATGGTCTACCTAAGTTCAAGGCTCCCCCATGTTGAAGTATTCGATGAAGCTTAAGTACCTTAACACTGAGCTAAAAAAGTAAAACATGTTGACCTTCAAAAACATATTCCAAAGTATCTAAGATCTTGAAGATGGTGTCCTATTGAAATAATATGATTTTGAAGCTAATCCTTCTCATCGAAAGAGAATTGATATGTAGAATGCTAGAGTAAACTTGAAAAAAGCTTTAACTTAAGAGGAGACTTATTGGCATGAAAAAGCAAACATAAGGTGGCCTAAAGAAGGAGATCAAAATAAAGAGTTTTTTCATTCAACTATAAAGGCTAGAAAACCTTCAATTGTCATTCATAAATGGAAGGATGTTGAAGGTAACTAAAAGAATACAAATGAGGATATTCAAGCAACATTAATGGATCACTTTATGGAGAGATTGAAGGCAGTGGATACATCTGAACAATGATGAAATTATGTAGGTCATTCCAAAGATAATTTTTGATGATATGTACTTAGAATTCACTAAAATGTCATCTGAAGATGAAATTCCTAGAGCCATTTCATATCTAAATGCATATAGCAACCCTATACCAGATAGTTTTGGGGGGAGTATTTTATATGAAATGTTGGGACATAATTAAATAAGAACTCTGTGATGATATTAAATCCTTTTTCTATTGGTGATTAAATCCCTAGAAGATGGATAAGTACTTCAATTGTCCTCATCCTAAAGTTAGTAAACCCTAACCAATGCTCCCACTCCACTCCTATTAGTTTGTGTAACTTTAATGTGAATATCATCTCAAAACTCTTAAATGTAAGGCTACCCAACTTCCTGCCATCAATCACCTCCCCCAACCAAAGTGGATTCATAGAAGGAAGGAATATTCAAGATAATATCCTCTTTTCTTAGGAAATGGCAAGTTATCTAAACAATAAATGACATGGTTCAAATATCATCATCAAATTAGGCATTGAGAAGGCATATGACAGGGTGTCTTGCCTCTTTCTCCTTAAAGTTTTGGATTTAGTTTCTTATTAACTTCATATGGAGAATTATTTCTAATAATTAGTTCTTTATTATTGTTAATGGTTGTGATGAAGGTTTCTTTAACTCATCTAAAGGATTTAAATAAGGAGATCCACGATCTCCTTTTCTTTTTGTCATTATCGAGGAAGTTATATGAAGAGGCATTGATCATCACATCATTTCTAGAAAATCCACTCTATTTTCTCATCCTTCCCCTTCATCTTCCACCTTTGTTTTGCTGATGATACCATTATCTTCATTAACGGTGGTAAAAGAAGCCTTAGTAATCTCTCTAAATTCATAGAGTCTTATGAGAAATCCTCTAGTCAATTGATTAATAAAAAGATAAGCTCCTTCTCTATAGATCCTAAATTATCTCCAAATATAAGAGCAACCATTTCAAACTACCTGAGCCTCCCTTATAAGAACCTTCCTATTAAATACTTAGGGTGTCCTCTATTCAAAGGGAGAGGAAAAATAAACTACTATTATGAGCTTCTAGATTCCATCAGATCTAAATTTAAAGGTTGGAAAATAAGATTCTTATCTACTACTGGTAAACTAATCTTAATCAAACATGTTTTGTCCTCAATTACTATCTTCACATTAGCCTCCCTCAAACAACCCAAAGCTGCCCTTTAAAGAATTTAGAGAATCTTTAATAACTTCTTCTACGGGCTAAAGGAGAATGGGGGTTATAAGCATGCTTGGGTCAAATGGGAAGTGATATGTAGGCTTATAGGGAAAGGTGAACTTGGGATTAGAGACTTGTAAGGCATTAGTAATGCTTTTGAAATTACGCTTCCTTGGAGAATACACACTTTGAATGGGTTATGGGCTGTTCACGAGCAATAAATATAAAAGCATCTTTTCTGGCTCTGGTGGTACTACTACAATAAAAAGAATTAAGGTTTCTAGTCCTAGACTCCATAGTAATACCACTATAGCAGATCAAAACCTGATATGAATTCCTTTTAAATTAGGGGATTTCACTCTTAATTCTTCTTACCGAATATTCAATCCTTAAAATCATATAAGCTCCTTACAGTCTAACCTATAGTCCTCATTTATTCCTCCAAAAATTTCCATTTGTATATGGAAAATCCTTCACAAAGTCATTCATCTGGATTGTTTTATTCAAGAAATTGGGATTCACACAATATTTAGATGTCAGTGTTGTTCTAATCAAGAATAATCTAGTATGAACTTGTTCTTGAATAACCCCATTGCAAACCAAGTTTGGAACCATTTCATAGGACTAGTGGATGTTCATCCAAGTTTCTCCTCCTTATCTACTATGCTGATGTCCTTGTGGTTATTCAAAACCATTAAGGACTATGTTAAATTTGTCCACAAGATTCTGCATATGTCTCAATTAAGTCTCTCCAATGTCTCCTGCCAATATTATAAATAATATTTATGAAATGGTTATTGCAAAGGCCAATTCCATAAAGTTTGTCAATATCCCTTTTTTCTCGTCATCAGTTTATGATTTGAAAGTTCAAGCTCTGCTTTTATTCAAAAATTCCTACCATCACAATCACAAAGTATATCAGACCTCCTGGACTCTCTATTAAGAGAATTTGGATGGATCTAGTAGGGGTAATCTAGGAGTTAGTGGCATTGGAGGTATTATCAGATGTAATAAAGGTTATTTCATTTATGCATTTCAAGAATTCATTGACATTGCTACTAGTTTAAAGGTTGAGCTTTTGGCCTCGGCTAAAGGGTTAAATGCTTGTTTGGAGATTGGATTTACTGAATTTTCTATTAAACAGACTCCTTAGTAGTAATGAACATGATTAAAGGAAAGTGGTCAGTTCCCTGGTTCTTAAAATGTATCATTCAAGATATTAACATCCTAGTATTTTCTCATCCCATACACATCACTCATGTTTACAGACAAAATAATACTGTAGCTGATGATCTTGAACTCTAGCATCCAACTCAAGGATTTGAAGATCTTTCCATTATTTTTAAGACTTGTCTCTTCTAATCAAGAGCTTGTTCAATTTGGATAGGGATGGCTGTAATACCCCGTAATTTTATTGACTTTTAAAATTTGTTATATTTTAAATTAACGGATTAATTGGATTTTATTTATAAATTAAATCATTTGGATTTTATCGGAATTACGGATATTAAGATGAATTATTCTGAATATTACTTAAAGCTATTTAGGTAATATATGATTATGATGTTATTGATATTGCTGTGAGTTATTAATTCAATAATTTGAATTTTTAGTCAGACGTGGAATGGGACGTGTGTAATGACCCCACTTTTATATGCTCATATGTATATAGTTTGTTTTTACACTCATGTGTTACTTATTATCTTATATATGTTGTATTATTAGATATGTGGTATTATTGGCTATCAATATAACAAACCCCATTTTTAATTACGAAGAATCGATTGTAAATTGGATCAAATCGAAGTCTTATGACATATCTCAAGGTAAATAATAAGTTTTAGGGTAGAAAATATAATTTTATGAAAATTTAAGGACTAAAATAAAAATATAAAATGGGCCATTTTGTAAATAAAATATTTTCAAGGACCTCTAAGAAATATTCAAAATATATAGTGTGAAATTACCAAAATACCCTTCATGTGTGAAATGACTCTTATACCCCTATCACCTTTCCACCACGTGCTGGTCACCTCCACCTTACACATGTCGTCTTTAGAGAGAAAGCTAAAACACCTGTCATCATTTGGTGATATTAACACTGCAAGAGTACTCCGGCATGCGACACCTCGGCGTTGAATCACCACTCCAAAAAGCTTAGTCATTTGACATGTGTCCACACCGTAATACATTTGGAAACCTATAAATAGGGCCTTAGGGTTCATTTGAAACTCACACCAATTTCTTGAGAATTATAGTAAGAAAGAGTGATAGAAAGATTGGGAAATATCTTAAGAAGGAGTTCTATAATTTTGAAGAAAGAATTCATTTCGTAGGTACGATTTTATTTAAATGTTATAATCTATTTTTATAGTTTTAATTTTGTGTTTTATAGCTTTACTTAGTAGTTATGCTGGTAAAATACACTAAGGACTTCACTAATCAAAACTTAAAGTTTAGAAGAAATCCAAGTTGATTTTATTTTCATCTAAACTTGTTTGAAATTGTATATACGCTTTCAATAATGATTTTTTAAAAGTAATTGCTCGTTATTATGGAATCCCATTTAAGTAATTCCAAAGTCAGGCCCGGTGAAATTCTGTCTAGGCGAGATGGTATTTAAGTGGTGCCCCTATGACCCTCCATCTCTACTGGGAATGAATCCAGAAATGTTCTGTCTAGAGGAGATGGTATTTAAGTGGTGCCCCTGTGACCCTCCATCTCTACTGGGAACCGACTGATTAGGAAGAACTATGAATTGAATCCTTTAATTACGATCAATGAGTTTTAAAAGTTAAGAAAATGGGTATTAGAAATCCTTTTAAACAAGTTATTATTAAAATACAATATGTAGACTGGATCTTATTTAGAACGTATACTTAAACCTTTATCGTATTTGTTAGATTAACGTGCGATCGAAGACTCGTTATCTATAATTTCAACCTTTATTTTAGGTGAGTACTCTATGCAATTTCTTGCGCATTTTGATTATATTATATTATGCAAACTATGTATATTTTGTTAAATGATTTTATTCTCGAAATGCATCTGATACCGATGATTTCGTCGTTTGTTATATGTATATATCTCTCGATATAAACATCTTATTTGAATTCTGAAATTATTGATTCGGCCTATGGAAACTCTCATACTATGTTGGCCTTGACTATCGGGTGGAAATATTTTGGTGGTACCTTCCCAGCTGGTTTATCGCTAGTGTGCCCTAAATAAGGCGTTGTTCATGAGATCATGATTATCTGTCTGTGATGTTACCGGGTGGAAACATTTGGTAACACTATCTGTCTGGGTATTAGAGCGTTCATGGCCACTAAAACTAAATAATTAACATATGCTCAATTATTTTATCTGCTCTGTTCTGAATTGTTTATTCTGAATATATATATATTGTCAATTACTTTATATATATTACATGAAATTCCAATCTCTATGTATATACCTTCTGTTCTAAATTGAATAGGTGTTTATTTTCTAAAAACCTTGGAATATTTGGAGATTGAATCTCATTTGGCTTTTAGCTGATGTTTTATAACTAACCATTTTTCAGGAAATAATTAGGCAATAGGATGGAACATAAGGGGACTATGTTGAAGATTTAGCTTTTAAAGCTCTTTTGTTACATTAAGTAGAATTTTGTTTTATTAGATAAAGGATGTTTGGCTCTTTAATTAAAAGGCTTTAAAATTTCTGTCAAGTTGTAACTCTTGGATATTTTAATATATATGGAGTTTCCTTTAGAAAGCTCTGATGATGTAATTCCTTAACCTTCAGTATTTTACAATTCATAACCATGTGATTATACTTCCACTACATATATTTTAAAAGAAAAATTTTAATGCCAGAATATAGGATGCCTTGGTGGCATGTCAAGACACTCGTTCCCTACGATTTTTGGGTTGGGGTCGTGACAGAGGTGGTATCAGAGCACATGCTATGAACCCGTAGACTACTGAACATAGGTTTCGAACGTTACAGATTTTACGTTTCCATCCTTAGGAGATAGTATTATGTGATAACCCTCCCTATGTGTTATATTATTTATAATTGGTCTTTTAGTTTTCAATATTGATATAGTATAATCGATCTTATGTTTGGACATGACTGTAGAAAATGACCAAGAGAAGATCATCAATGGGAACTAGTGATTCGAGTATAGAAGGACTGGAAGGTGCATACAAGGCAATTGAAAGTCTAACAAAGATTGTGGAGCAGCAGGTGAACAATGGAGTACCAAAGAATCTTGAACTACGTAGATGTACTATTGAATAGTTCAAGAAGTTAAATCCTCCATCTTTTAAAGGTACTCCTAATCCCACCGAAGCAGAAAGTTGGGTGATGCAGATGGAAAAGATACTCGATGTTCTTAAGTGTACTGATGAACAAAGGGTGTCATTTAAAAAATTTATGTTAGAAGGGGAGGCTGAACATTGGTGGAGAATGACTAAGAGAATACACGAGGAAAGGCATACTTACATAGGTTGGAATGATTTCTTAGTAATCTTTTATGAGAAATATTTTCCTGAAACGGTGAAAGACGAAATGGCAGCTGACTTCATGAGTCTAGTGCAAGGGAATATGACGGTTAGTCAATACGAGGCAAAGTTTACAGAGTTATCACGTTTTGCACGTCATGTTGTAGTAACTGATGTTTTAAGAGCAAAGAAGTTTGAACGTGGGTTAAGGTTCAATATTCGTAGTCGAATTTCCATCCTAAAGTTGACATCATATATTGACGTCGTGACTAGGGCTACAATAGCTGAGAGGGATGGTGAGGAGTACAATCGAATTAGAGATGGTAAGAGGAAGTTTGGAGAACAAAAAAGAAAGAACCCTAATAATAGAAATTTTTTTAGGAACACATCCAACATTGGGGGATCTAGTGATAACAGACAGTATAATAACCAGACATGTCAGCAGTGTGGAAATATGCATAGAGGACAACCTTGTTATAAGGATTCAGGAGCTTATTTTAGATGTGGACAGAAAGTACATCAGATAAAAGACTGCCCAAACCCAGCAAGGGTTTCGATAAAGCCTTCAAGTGCAAAGAAGGATCAAGACAGACAGGGTAGAGTTTTTGCACTTTCTGATACCCAAGCTTCTAATGCGATAGTGTCAGGTACACTTTCTATATGTGCACAACCTTTTAAAGATTTGATAGATCCTGCTTCTACCTATTCGTTCATATCTATGCATGTATTAATTCGCTTTCATAAATTGCCTGAACCCTTGAATCATAACATACACGTTTCTGCTCCTTCGGGTGAGTTATTGATGGGTAAATTAGTATACAAGGCTTTCTCCATAGATATTGATAGTCACAAACTATTTATTGATTTGATAGTTTTAGACATTAAAGATTTTGAAGTCATTTTGGGGATGGATTGGTTACCATCACATCATGCTAAGGTAGACTGTTTTGAGAAGAGTGTTACTTTCCAAATTCCTCACCAACCAAAATTTTGTTTTTAAGGAACTAGCATCAGATCTCCGATGTGTATTATTTCTGCAATGCAAGCCTATAGTTTTCTTAAGAAGGGATGATATATTGAGGTTTGGAAATAGAGTGTGTGTTCCACGGGATGCCCAACTAAAGAGGCAAATTTTAGAGAAAAGTCATTACTCGAGATTCACGTTTCATCCCGGAAGTACCAAGATGTATAGAGATCTTCGAGAAGTGTTTTGGTGGAATAACATGAGAAGGGAGATAGCGGAATTTGTATCTCAGTGTTTGGTTTGTGAACAAGTAAAAGCTGAGCATCAAAACCCATCAGGATTACGACAACCACTGCCTATCCCTGAGTGGAAATGGGAACATATCACTATGGATTTTGTGACAGGTTTACCAAGGACTTCAAGTGGTAATGATTCTATTTGGGTAATTATTGATATGCTAACTAAATCTGCTAATTTTCTTGCCATTAAGATTACCCATTCTTTAGAAAAGTTAGCTAAGTTATATGTGAAGGAAATTATTAGGCTTCATGGAACCCTAATTTCAATTATTTCTGACCGTGACCCTAGATTTGTGTCTCGCTTCTGGAAAAGCCTACAAGAAGCCATGGGAACAAAATTGAATGTCAGCACTGCTTTTCATCCTCAAACGGATGGACAATCAGAGAGAACTATTCAAACCTTAGAGGATATGCTTAGGGCATGTGCACTTGATTTAAAAGGGAATTGGGATGATCATTTACCGATTAGTGGAATTCGCGTATAATAATAGTTATCAAGCAAGTATTCAAATGGCTCCTTATGAGGCACTCTATGGTAGAAGGTGTTGTTCCCCTACATGTTGGGTAGAAGTTGGGGAAAGAAAATTATTGGGACCAGAATTGATTCAAATCACAACAGAGAAGGTGAAATTAATACAGGACCGACTTCGAACCACCCAAAGCCGTCAAAAGAGTTATGTTGACAATCGACATTGACAGCTAGAATTCCAAAGAGGAGATTATGTGTTCTTGCGAGTATCGCCTGCAAAGGGAGTAATACGATTTGGGAAAAAGGGTAAGTTGAGCCCAAGATACGTAGGACCTTTTGAAATCCTTGAAAGGATGTGAGCTATTGCGTATAAAATAGCCTTACCACCTGAACTCTCTAGTATACATAATGTGTTTCATGTATCAATGATAAATAAATATGTCCCAGATCCAACACATATCTTAAGTCACGAACCTCTTCAAGTTAGAGAAGATTTGTCATACATTGAGCATCCGGTAGAAATTTTGGACCGTAAAGATCAAATATTATGAACCAAGATAATTCCACTAGTCAAAGTATTATGGCGTAATCATTCAGTTGAAGAAGTAACATGGGAGCGGGAAGTTGAAATAAAAGAGAGATATCCGTATTTGTTTGTAAATTAATATGAGTCAAGTTTGGGGACCAAACTTTTATAAGGAGGGAAGGATGTAATGACCCCACTTTTATATGCTCATATGTATATAGCTTGTTTTTACACTCATGTGTTACTTATTATCTTATAGATGTTGTATTATTAGATATGTGGTATTATTGGCTATCAATATAACAAACCCCGTTTTTAATGACGAAGAATCGACTGTAAATTGGATCAAATCGAAGTCTTATGACATATCTTAAGGTAAATAATAAGTTTTGGGGTAGAAAATATAATTTTATGAAAATTTAAGGACTAAAATAAAAATATAAAATGGGCCATTTTGTAAATAAAATATTTTCAAGGACCTCTAAGAAATATTCAAAATATATAGTGTGAAATTACAAAAATACCCTTCATATGGGAAATGACCCTTATACCCCTATCACTTTTCCACCACGTGCTGGTCACCTCCACCTTACACATGTCGTCTTTAGAGAGAAAGCTAAAACATGTGTCATCATTTGGTGATATTAACACAGCAAGACCACTCCGGCATGCGACACCTCGGCATTGAATCACCACTCCAAAAAGCTTAGTCATTTGACATGTGTCAACACCGTAATACATTTGGAAACCTATAAATAGGGCCTTAGGGTTCATTTGAAACTCACACCAATTCCTTGAGAATTATAGTAAGAAAGAGTGATAGAAAGCTTGGGAAATATCTTAAGAAGGAGTTCTATAATTTCGAAGAAAGAATTCATTTCGAAGGTATGATTTTATTTAAATGTTATAATGTATTTTTATAGTTTTAATTTTGTGTCTTATAGCTTTACTTAGTAGTTATGCTGGTAAAATATACTAAGGACTTCACTAATCAAAACTTAAAGTTTAGAAGAAATCCAAGTTGATTTTATTTTCATCTAAACTTGTTTGAAATTGTATATACGCTTTTAAAAATGATTTTTTAAAAGTAATTGCTCGTTATTATGGAATCCCATTTAAGAAATTCCAAAGTCAGGCCCGGTGAAATTATATCTAGGCGAGATGGTATTTAAGTGGTGCCCCTGTGACCCTCCATCTCTACTGGGAATGAATTCGAAAATGTTCTGTCTAGAGGAGATGGTATTTAAGCGGTGCCCCTGTGACCCTCCATCTCTACTGGGAACCGACTGATTAGGAAGAACTATGAATTGAATCCTTTAATTACAATCAATGAGTTTTAAAAGTTAAGAAAATGGGTATGAGAAATCCTTTGAAACAAGTTATTATTAAAATACAATATGTAGACTGGATCTTGTTTAGAACGTATACTTAAACCTTTATTGTATTTGTTAGATTAACATGCAAACAACTCGGTCCTATATAAGTTTAGGAATGTACCCTCTGGTGTCCTTAAACTTCTCTGCAGTTATGATTGTAGATGTAGTTCTCCCAGTTTGTTAACTTCTATTTGTTCCAGCACTTTACGTCGACTCTTTGTTCACAAGATCTTATTACCAACACTTTTCGTGTTGTAGGGTGAAAGTGTTTGTGGAAGTGCTTTCTAACACATGCATGCACACACACACACTTATTAAGTACAAACAGTCCTAACAAATTACAATAACACTATATGCTGTGATCTTTTCTTTTTCTTTTTTCTTACAAAACTTTTCACCTTATTTGACCTTTAAATCATTCCCAGAATCCACGGATACCTTGCTAGGAAGACAGACAATGTCTTAATCAATCTCAGAATTTAGAAAAACTTTTCGAGATTGAAAACCTCCAAGTGAGATTCCAAACTAGGTTAAAGGTTTAGTTTTACAAGAACTAGAAACAGAAAACATTTATTGTTGATTTCAAAGTAAGCAAACGTTTTAGAGAAAATAATCAACAATATATTTCTCAAGATGAGAAATAAAGAATGAACCTAAGTGTAATGTAACATGAATAACTCAGATCTGAAATTTCTATGAAATCAGAAAGTAGATCTGAATAAACGTTTAAGTTAAAAAAACAAGATCTAGTGAACACGAGGTTACAGCAATAAAAACAAACTTAACTCAAACTCTCAAACTCTCAAGAACACTCAGAGAAGTGTTTTGGATATGGAGGTATTTTGAAGAAGTGTTTTCACTCTTCTCTCTCTTATTTCTCTTCTCTCTACACTCTCAAATTCTCAGAGGAAATGAAAATGGCAAAAGTCTTCAAAGTCTGAGAATAGGGTCCTTTTATAGGGTGAGGAGAAGGTTCGAGAGGCTGGCTCTGAACCAAGGGCCTGGATTAAGTCAAGCCAAATTGACTTAGATCGAAGGGTTCGAATAAGGCGGTGATTAAATGAATCCTGATTGGTCTAAAGAGTTGTACTGGGATTCACCAAGATAACATGCAGATCGTTGATAGCTAATGTCCAAGGGCTAGGAACAAACGCTGTTTTAACTCAGTAAAGAAACACAACTTCAGCCAATCAGACGAAGACAGGTGTTTTTTGCATTGACAAACATCCATACCCTAAAATCTCAGAGGAAATATAATTACCATGATTATGACAGGAAAATATGTAAATATGGTAGAAAATGAATAAAGCACATTCATCTAGTCTTCAGGGACTCTTAAATAAAAAAACAAGGGTAAATGACATATTAGACATAATTTAAACATGTTCAGCATATTCTAGAGTAATCAACAAATAAGGTCTCTCCCCCACAACCAATGCTATGGTTATAAAAAATATTATGCTAAGCAATCAAACCATAATAGGGGTTCCTGAAATTCAAGAAATAGAATGAGAACAATTAGAATGGATTAAAATAACATGTTGTCTATCATGAGGTCATACATATAAAAATCATCATCATATATGGATATAGAAAGTAATCAGATTTGTAACATGAAATCATATGATCAAGAAATATAGTATCAACACTCCAGACGGTTAAATCTTATTCGAAGCGACCCGCTCTGATACCAATTGAAAATTTCCCCTCCCGAATGCATGAGGGAAACATTTCTTGAGATGCGCCCATG
The DNA here is from genome assembly GCA_949130495.1 of Sambucus nigra. Lineage (NCBI taxonomy): Eukaryota > Viridiplantae > Streptophyta > Magnoliopsida > Dipsacales > Adoxaceae > Sambucus > Sambucus nigra. The sequence continues at coordinate 323,315,028 of OX422217.1, forward strand.
AAATAATCTCCATACGCACACATAAACATACTCTGATTTCATGCAAGTTTTTCTAATAACATGTATCTAATTAAATCAAGAAAAACTTTATTATCTAACTAATCAGATTTTAATACATGCGGAAATTAAAATCAATTAAATCTGATTTAATTAAAAGTCAAAATAATAACAATTTGATTTATTACGTTACAATACAATATATCTCATATGAAGAATTATTCCAATTTAAATCATGTAACAATTTTAATTCTAAATCATACAAAGAATAAGATGAGGATAAGAAGATAACAAGTATGATTTTTTTAACGTGGTAAAAACCCAAACTAGGGAAAACATCCACGACTCCCTCTACGGAGTAAAACAAAAATTTTACTAAAAAGAATTATCAATTACAACCTATATAACAAACTAAACACACAAACAGACCTATACAAGTTTAGGAATGTACCCTCTGGTATCGTATCCTTCTAACTTCTCTGCAGTTCTGATTGTTGTAGTTGTTCTCTCAACTTCGTAACTCCGTCATTCTTCTTTAGCAAATTCCAACTCAGTCAAAAGTGATGTCTCAACAACATTCTAGTTGTGCAAAACATGTAACTGAATATGTTCTAAATGCAAACCATGCAAGAACTTAATTCAAATCACAAGCATATAAGTTTTCTTCAAAAACTTAACAAAAATATATTTGTAATCAAGCAATTAAGTTTTCTATAAAAACTTAAGAAAAATTCATTTTCAAATAAGACCAATTAAGTTTTCTACAAAAACTTACAAAATAAATTTTCAATCAAAAATCTTATAAACATTCTTTATAAGAAATACATACAACACTTATCATGAACACACAACAAGATTATTCAATCATTTAAAATGTGTTCTCAATCTCTCAAAAAATATAACAATCAATTTTATGAGGAAAGTGTTTTTCAAATTATTTCACAAATATGAGAAAACGGATCTTTAAAAAAAAGATTTTCAATAATCATGCAAGATCCGGAGAAATTCTGATTTAAACATCATATAGCATCTAATCACATAATCAGAATATTTAGATCATAAAAATATTCAATAAAATTCGGATCTAAAAATCTAAGGAATTCTAGTTTTTGTAAAAAATTATTTCAGCATGAAAGAACATAAATTCTCTCTACAATAACACAATATTTCAATCTCTAAAGTTATGAGATGATGTGCCCTCATTGAGAATTTAAAAACAAAAACAGAATAAAGATGAAGTAGAATGAACACAATGTGTGTAAAATAATGCTTTCTTCTCTCTTAGATATCTCTCTCTAATTCTCAATATTTTTCTCTAAAAATATTAAACCCTCTTGTGTTTCTCACTCTATAAAATATGACTGAAAAGTTTCTTTTAAAAATCTATTTCCAATAAACTCTTCAAAGAGGTTTATATAGGTGAGAAAACAATATTCTAGAAACTTTTAAAATAAGGGTTCATATTAAAAGTTATTAATCAAAGGTTCAGATTAATACGAGTTAAAACAGATTTTAACAACTTAAACTGATGCCACAAACTCAGTCGGTTATAAAAGATTCAAGAACCTAAACTAAAGAAACAAACAAGGCAGTATAGGGTTTTAGTTCTAACAAACTCTCCAACGGATCTATAAAGACAGCTGGCATACAATATAAACACCCAATCTAAGCCAATGAGATCTTAATATAACTGACTGTAACAGAAAAGTGTATATTTGCTAAAGTCTTACTCGTTCACAACGGTAAGGTATCTAAAAGTAGCTGCTACTAACAGCTAAGACAATTATGAGTCTAATGGCTTAATCCTATAGTCGAATAGTTTTGCAACACGTAGGCATGGTATGGTCAAGTCCATAACAGATCTCCATGGTTTATGGTATGGCCAAAAATTGAGAACCTATAAAACCAATAAACTCTTGTATAATAAATTGAATACTCGGCCAAATATTCTAAATCTCAGTTTAAGGCAAACAAGTACACCTAAGAGCTTAAGTAACAGGTGTAGCGGGTACAACCTGTATGAACCTATAAGGTCAACTCAATTGAACCTAACCAAATGGTCAAATCATAAAGGACAAAATAACCAAGGCTTCTACTAACTGGTAACAGGTGACAACGACCAAGTCCAAAAGGTTTAAAAAGTTTAATTAAAAATTAAACTATATCTCCTAGGTATCAGACCATTTGGTCATAGCAGGTAGCGAGTGGTCCATTCCGGATAGCTATAATGGGTATGGCCGAACCAAGCAGATAAAAAAACAACACCTTAAGGTTTATAATAAAATAAACTTAAGATCCTACAATAGCGAGAAGTAAAGTCGCCGGTACAGGTTGTACACATGTGGCCGAAATCTACCTAAGGCTAAAAGAATGGGGAATGGACGAAAAGAAATAAATGGAACCATCAATAGTGTATAGGTACTAGCCTATGGGTAAGGACGAAATAGTCTCACTATGGCAAGTCTAAATCTCCAATTAAGTACACCTAAGTGTACAAACCTATAAGACAACGAAAGCTCCTAACAGGTATATAATATATCTAGGACAATTAAATATATAACAGTTACTATCCCAAACCTAGATAGAGTTTTAGTATAAACAAAATTTATTTAACAGATATTTCGGTTATAAAAAAAATATTTTTCTAAATGAAAAATTAATTTGACTAATAAATTCTGAAAATTATTTTGGAATACGAATTTATTTATTTTTTTTAAAAAATAATATAATTTCATTTCAAAAAATTATTTAGACACAATCAACATCATACAATTAATGGCATGGATCAATATAAATGCATGTGTGTCTAATGTGTCAAGTGCAAATGTGCAACATACGTGAATACCTTTACTCGAATATGTCGTTGAGTAGAGTCGAGGCATGTTGAGTCGTCGAGTAATGTCGCAAGATGTACCAAGGAGAAGGCTCGAAATAAAAATATGTTTTAACACAATATCCAAATAGTTGAAACGCCTAAATAATATAGACTCAAGTAAGTCAAAGATTCAGGGTGTTTCAATTTTTACATCAACCTTATAGTCGTTTCGAGTGTGTCGTTGCGTCCGGAAGGGTTGAGATAGTCATAAAAGTCTATTTGGATGTTGGTTTTGGGTCTCGAGTCATTTAGAAATGAAAAGACACCCAAAAGGGGCATTTTGGACATTCTTACAGGGGGATGAATAGCGATTTCGAATTTTGTCTTATTATAAGTATTTGGAGATTAGTTGTACGTAGGTTCATTTTCTCTTCTACATAAAAATTGAGAGGTCACCTTTTGAGAGAGAGTGAAAGGGTGCTTGGGAGAAGAGAAGCTTGCTTGGAAAGGAGGAGAACCAAGGACCAAAGGTCACCACCACCAACCACCACCGGAAGTTGACCGGAGAAGGGGAGAACCATTAGTGTTATACAACCCCAAAGGATCAGATCTTCATTAGAGGCAAGCATTTGATATTTGTAATCTAGTTAGTATATTGTCCATGCTAGGATAGTTATGAAAAGATGAGATTTTTCATGTTTGGAAGATAAAGATAGAGTTGTTGATTGATTTCTGGAAAATGGGTATATATAGGAATTAAAATCATGTTGTAGCTAGATAGTAATCCACGAAATAATCATTAAGATGTTGAAGAAATTCTGAGAATCATTGGTTTGTTCTTGAAGATATCATGTTTATAATTTTCTGGAAAAATGGGATAAATATATGCTTTTAATTCAAACTCTTGATGATTCTAGAATGTTTAGAGCATTAAAAATCATTTACATATGTTGCTATATCATGTAGTAAGGTTTATAAGGAATTTGGATTGTTAATATGAAGGTTTGGATGATCAAAAGTGATGAAACCCGTAGTATTAGAATTGCAGAAATCTGGGCTGGTATCTGGGTGATCGATCGATCGACTCCCTACCTTCGATCGATCGACCTCCCCAGAATTCATGATGTTGTTTCTTTTTAATTCTTGATCTTATCCCAAATCTTTTGTAAATATTTGGTGATTATTAATTGGATATAATGGGACTTAGGGAAGATCAGTAAGCCCTAGATAAGAACCAAATTAATGTGATTTGAATTTAATTGATGAGAATTATGATAATTAATTTGGAAGAAATTTCGGTTGCTCGATTCATGTGTTGGATTTTAATTTGTATGCATGAGGATGAAGGATAGGTCCAGTAGGGTAAATTTAATAAATCACCCGGGCAGCCTTAGGTTTACAAGAAGGTTTAATCCTAAGTGATAGAAGGGGTGTTTATAAGAGATTAGAAACTATCGGTTATAACCCAAATTAAAGGAGAGTTTAATTCGTAGTAATTCGGGATATAAGATGATATGGAGTAGTAGGATATTAGTGATGTCTTACTAAATAAATATATTGAGGAAAACCTATGTAAATCTTGAGTAATGAGTGAGACTCTGAAATAATTAAATTAAAGAAGTAAAGTCATAATATTTTAATACGTAGGATTTAAGAGATATAATGCTACGTATGGGAATTACCTTATGGTAGTGTGATTACCTTGTTGATTTTATATCTATACGTAGATGATAATGCCTATTTGATTAATTGATGATTTATGTGTATGACATACCTAGCTTACTTGCTATCGACGGGAGGTTTGCGCGTGAGGGCAGTCATATCCTGATGTATCCATGGGATTTCGATTTGTTGCTAGAGAACATAGGTCTATGAAAGACTTATCGGGGAGTTGATAAGTCCGCTGACTATGGGTACGTAGGTATGTGCGTGACCCGTGGATACGAGAACTATGTTCGACTCCAATTTGTGTGTTGTTGTTTGTGGTTTGAGGAATCCTTACCGAACCTTTAGTCCCCTATTCGGCGACCTGCGATACCGGGACGTGATAGCAGAGTAATGAATGCACCATAGCTGTGTCTAAGGGTGCCATATTATATATGTATATGTATAATGGATTAAATGAATGTATATATAGTGGTTTGATTAATCTACTGTGTGATAATTGTAGATGACGGTGAATAGAGAAAAAGAATTGAATAATGTTAATGAATATTTATTCTCATTGATTTGAAAAGCTTAATTCATATTACTGAGAAACATATCTGAATGATTATACTACGTATGGTATGGGACATACGGGGTCATGATATGGTATAGAATCATATTATGGAAACTAGTTAGGAGGAACCTTTAACTAGGAGGTTAATAGGAAACATTAAGCGTGCACTCTAGATGAGAGGTGAGAATATAAAGTGAGAGTTTGGATACTAACATGTACATAATAAATTCTTAATTGCACTTGTTAAATACTTGTTGTTTTCAAAATCATTTTACATCGGGCTTTGACCCGTTTCCTTGCATATTCTCTTTTCTATTGTACCTTCTATATTAGGTGTCCAGCAGCAGGGATGCCAACCTTAGGGAATTATGACGAGTTATGGAGCTATGGAGTATTGCTTAGACGCCTAACTTCCTTTTATTCATAGTGATCTTTTATTTAGGGCATGTCGCCCAGAGGAATTCAGTTATCATCTTTCTATCTGAGTCATACAGTCTTGTACTCGTGTCGTTTTAATACTTTTATTATTGTTGGGATTACTGTATTGGATTATTATTTGGGAATGTTTATTCCGATTGCATTTAAATTATTTTCTGTTATCTATTCAGTTATTAGTGTGATAGAATAAAATGTGTAGTGTTAGTCATAAACTAAAAATGATTTTGTTGAATTAAAATTTGGAAAGTTTTTAACACCAGCTTAATTGAGTATTGGGTGGTTAGTTAATATTTTTGACAGTGATGCTAAGAATGAGCCAACTGTATATTCTGTTTTAATTTGGTATGTGACTAGGTACCCGGTATTTAATTAGGCGGGGTGTTATAAGGGCTTCCCTAGTATAAGACTTTCATGAGTTTTTCACTTGTTCTTATATATTTTAAAGTTTTCTTTAACTTGTAAAGCCACTTTGGAGAGGATCTTTCTCCTCATGCTAATAAAATATGGCCTTAGCCCCTTCGTATTAAAAAAAAATCATTTAAATAATCATAAAAGAATTTTATGTTATTTCAAATTTCTTTAGAAAAATAGTAATTCCAAAATTTAGGAAATGTTCATTTTTTAAGTTCAAAGAATAAACTTGTAATATGTTTATGTATGTATATGTGTGTATATATACATACACACTTTAATTGATACGATTAATAATTGGATTGTCTATTGAATAATTATGTGACTATAATGATATAGTTAGTTACTAAACTACGATTGTTAATATTTTTATATTGCAATTATACTTTTGTTTATATTTTTTTTCTACTCGTTCCATTTGCACATGCAATAGGAGAACAATTATTAAAGATCATCTGATTCTAACTATTTTCTTTATTCAGGTAATTTTACTTATATTTTCATTTATGTAAAATATTCTTTTAAATATTTATTACTTTTCAGTTGATTGTCGTGACCGTGTTCACCCCTTCCTTAAGTTATTACTGTTTGGATGAGCACAAATTGATGGAAGGGCTTTTATATTGGTGGACATATAGTAATTTTAGGATTAATTGAATTAAAATCGAGAACTAAAATTGAACTTGTTGTGTTTGATTGATTAATTGGAAAACATTGATTAATTGATGTTGATATTGTGTGAATTAAGGATATTATCATTTGAAGGATGCTCCTTCATTTCATTGAGAGTTCATGTATTATTTTATATATTAATATTGGACATAAGTTCTTGTATAGTTGTTATGATCGTGGTCAGCCCTACCTTAAGAGGTCGTCGTTTGGGTGAACACAAATTAGTGGAAGGGCTTGCACACTGGTGTACATATAGTAATTCTAGGATTAATTGAATTAAAATAGAACAAAAATCGGACTTGTTATGTTTGATTGAACAATTTAGTTACCTTATAAATCATGAACTCGATCTCTCCCAATTGTACATTTTCAATCGCATACTATTTTCCTTATTAAAATAGTAGTATGAGGCAATAAATATTATATTTCGCATTCAAAATCCCGACTGTGCACTGATGTTGGTGACACAATTTGAAAAGGGAGAAGAAATATTCATCCTTTGTGATGATTTTATAAAGAAAGCATTCCCCCATATTACGATATCTCATAACATATGAACATTAAATGTGAGATTGAAAAAACATGACGAAGAAAGGAATTCTAGTACCTATCACGGACATTTATACGACAATCATAGATACACTTTCTCACACTTGCCATGTGAATCTAATCACAAGTACTTAAAAAAATAATACCACGTGGATGGAAATTAAACACATCGACCATGTTTTAAAAGTTCTTGCTGAGATATATACTATATATGTATATATACATATATAGTCTTAAACGTGATCGTCATACATTCTTCTCTAATTTTAATTTAATTATTTATAGGATATGTCGAACTCCAATAGAGATAATCAACCAAATAATTATACTCCTCCTCCATATAAATCCTCTACTAATCCACCACCTAAATTCTTCACACCTACGAATTCTCAATACCTACTCTGATGCAAGTTCATTATATATCTCATCTACACTGGCTCTGAGTCATTAAACTATAAAAATCCCTATTAATCCTACTCCCCCAAATTCCATTAGCGATGAATCCCAAGAAGAAGATAAGAAGTAAATTGGGTTCTCCCCTAGCAAAAATCCTACCAGTAACAAAAATGTTGTTTAGATTTTTAAAGCCCGCTATATGGCTCTCAAAAAAATGAACGTGGTCATCGGAGGAGAAGACAATTAGAAGACTGTTGATCCTATCGTAAAGGATGACTTTTAGGATCAACTTTGTAAGAATTTTACATTCTCATTTCGTTCGAAGACAACTATTCTTTTTTGAGTAAGTAATCAATTGAAAACCTATTAGAAGAACCTCCTGAAGCATTACTTCCCGACGGGGACATCAAGTTATGATATTTTGGCATTGAAAGACAAAGTTTCATAAAATATTGAATTATCCGTCATCCAATAAAACGATTTCTTGGAGAAAGAGACCATAGAGTAAAAGCTTTCCTAGAGGGAGAAAAATAGACAAAACAGGGCAAAAAAAGTTGATGTTAACAAACTTGGGTCCAAATCATATGATGATTTGAAGGATGAGTGTGTCAAAAGGACCAAGAGGACTTCGGAAGAAGAGACATAACTTAATCAGAAAAACATATCAAAATATTTGTAGACAAGATCACTCCAACTCTGAAAAGTCTGAATTTAATGATCATATACACGCTATAATAATATGATGTTGAACTTATAGTCCTAAATATATTATTATATTATATAAAATGATAGAAGGCATGAGGAGCAGTCAGTCGAAGTGAAACCCCTATAGCATTTACTCAGATGTCGTATCGAAAGTACTTAGGAAGGATAAAAGGGGAAATACAAGAGATGTGGGATTTAAGATGTCGAGGATCAAATTACTGCACACTGCACTTGTATCGAACGAGCTCTCTTCGGTGTGGAGCCACATGTCGGATCAGGCAGACGAAATGGGGGTTATAAAAGAGGAAGTGTTAGGTATAAAGGATATGACCTATGTTAACAATACCTTGGTACAACTGATGAATGCAATTAAGGGATTGAGGCAACTGCTTAGTCGACAACAAGGAGGTTATATTCATACCACAAGGTTTCCCATCTCCAATGCCTCGAGGTTTCCCTTCCCAAAAGCCTCCTCTGATATTCCCCTCTCAACCACCTAAATGCACCTCTTTTCGAGCATTATTATCGTCCATGCATAGTGACTATGTAGAGGAGTATTATATGAGAAACTGGGATAATAACACATTCATTGAGTAGTGCACAATCGATTCTATGACTCTCGGAATACTTGCACACAATCACTCTTTAAAAATAGGTGAGGCTAAGATATTGGTGGATGTAATCTACTCGAGTGGCAAACATGAAGGTGTGCATATTGACCACTTGGGTGAGAGATCTACTTTTATCGAGTATAAGAGGTCATTTATGTCCTGGTCAATTTATTTTCTACTGAAGATTATTCAATGAACAATATTTTAATTTAGGATAAGTTTGTAATTTTTTTTTCATAATTTAGGACAAGTTTGTAATTATTGTAATTTTATGGGACATGTAATGACATCTAAATTTTTTAACTTTAATTTTTTGGGGTTTAATGGCATCTTAATTTGTTCAGTTTTATTTCATATTGATTGAATGTTTGGATTGAATGAATTTATTTGACTTGTCAATTGAGTTCTTATATGCAATATGACCTTCGTTTCAACCTATTTATATATGTGAATTCAATTATGAAAAACTTTTTAGTGGATTTTGCACAATACAAAGAGTGTATGGGATTGAGTCTTACAGCCTTTAATAATCATGTAAAAGGCGTTCGTGAATTTGTTAAATATGCAGATAGAGATCTTAAAATTGACAAAATCCTGTATCTGTGCACCTATTGTATGAACTAAAAAATTAAGTGTTTGGAAGAAGTTGATTTGCATTTTCTAAAGTGTGGTATGTCACATGACTATAAGATATGGACATTACATGGGGAAAATAATATACCATATATTCCTAAATACTTATTGATACCCGACCTAGTATCGAAACCCGACTAGGTGGCAATGGTGAATGATTCATCAGCACATCGTACTTTGACTCACATAACTGATGATACTTACGGAGTCTACCGCCATCAAAACCTCCAGTCTATGGATTCATATAATGTTCATTATGACTTAGTTAATGAATAAGTTGATGTTGAATTACTCAAAAATCGAGAATACATACAATTGAAAAATGATGCTGCTAGACCTTTGTATAAAAATTATGATGACGATCACTTGATATTACATAAAATGATCGGTTTGAATAATTTAAAGAGCCAATTCAATTTGTTATCCAACAATGTAACTCGAATTCTCAAGTGGGATAAATACATTCTCTTGAATGAGAACATGAAAAAGATCTTGAAGGGTTTGGATTTCAAGCACAAATCTAGTCATGCATACAAGTATGATTGCATATTGTACCACAATAAACAAAAACTGAACGATAAATGTCATGTATTCAGTGAGACAAGATATACGGTTTGTGAGGGTGGAAATGACAAACCCACTAAATTTTGCAAGTTTTCATAAGTTCCAATGAAGTTATTGAAGTAATTTCCCCTAAAGCCATGGTTAAAAATATTTTTTTCACTATATCGTGGATAGTAGAGGCCATGACATGGAATGCATGATCCGAGGTCGGTGGAAATCGCATGTCTCATCCCATTGATTCAATTGTATGGAAAATTTCAAACTCACGACACCATAAACCATGCAATGTATAACTTAGATTATCAATCATACCAGGAAATGTCTCTCTTGGTAGCATGGTATAGATAATTAATGTTATTTAACTTGTTGTAATGGAAAGAGCACTGTGTAAGTCATGTAATTGATGTGAGCCACATCGAGAATAATTTTGTGAAAAATCTGATGGAAACATGTCTGGATAGATTTCATTTGAAATATGGAGAGAAGGGGTGCTACAATCTAAAGGAGATAAAAAATTCATAATTAAACACCGATCCTATAAAGAAATTCAATTCATGAAGGTGCTTTCACTTTGACTGTTAGTGATAAAAATATCATCATATACACATTGTTCAACTTGAAGACTCTAACCAATTATTTTGATAATTTTCACGAGGTTGTAAAATATCAAACAAATGATCTGAAATACTGCAGTTATCGTGACTAGCATGTCCTCATTCAACCAATATATTTATTGTTTAGGTGTTTCATTTTTTTAGCACAAAGATCTCCATAGGGAAATTATGTAGATTAGTTTGCGCTTCACCTTACCGTATGAAAAAGGTATAAACTAAAATCACATTGTGGCTGCGAAAGAAATTTTAGCCGAGGCGACTTGTGTCTTGGAGAAATATTTTCCTATGTCATTCTTTGGCATCAGCATCTACTTGATTGTGCCTCTATGAGATAAAGCATTGTTGTGTGAACCGGGCAGATATCGTTGGATTTATCCTCTTGAGCGCTTAATGAAAACCATCAAATATTACATTAAGAATACAAGGTATATTGGACAGTCAATTACAGAAGAATACATAACAAAAGAATCATCATTATATGCTCGAAAAAATATATGCCAGAATAAGAGATTAGGAGGTTCAATCATCGTGGAGAATGAGTGTTCGAGGAATTTGACGAGTTTGAATATGAATTGCCTTTCGAGAACCATTAAGATGTGAGCCTCACCAATCTTCAATTCGAGAAAAAAGCTTGTTTTATCTTTGAATCACAAGATGAAGTTGAAGATTGGAGAGAGTAAGTACTTACATAAATAATATATTTTTGTTTGATTATTTCTATTCTCTATATTATCATATAAACTCTATAATTTCATGAACACGTATAGGAAGTATGAGAGAGAAATTGCCCAAAATCATTAGCAAAAAGTTTTAACAAACGTGATGAAGGATTTTAGGGCATGTGTATTAAAAGACGTAATTGTTACATCTTTCGCTGCGGTTACATATGCATATGTTGTAAAACATACGCTAATATAATTCCATTGATAAATGAATCTTTTAAAAAGAGGTGATGTCTCTTCAAGACTTGCATGCCTGGCTAAATGTCCCAATTTTAGTGCGAATGATCATAAAATTTTTGTGCCAACAGCTTTGATTTTCTTTCATACCCATGCGAGGAAAAAATATTGTCGCAAAAATAATGAAATTTTAATTTTTGTCTTGACTTCTTGTGTGTCAAGAAAAAGTGATAAAAATCCAAAGGATATGATGTTGGCATATTATGGGATTGTCCATCAAATCCTAGAACTAAATTACTTAGATTTTAAAGAAACCGACTTTTATTGTGACTAGGTGAAGGTGGAGGACACTATAATGGTTGTAAATATGCTTCTACCATAAAATTGTCATGGTAGATTTATCTAAGATAAAGAGTAACGATTGTATGGTCGATGAGACTTTTATTTGTGCCTTTCAAAACGTGAAGAAAGTATTCTACTCAAAGTGCATGAAGGAAGACAATTGTTCTACTGTTATGCATAAACCAAAGGGTTGGACTAATCAAGCAGACGCATTAAAGGCCTTTACCAATCTTGAGTTTTCTTTTAATGACAACCCTAATTTAAAGGATCTTTTACATAATTCAGATGGAGATTGAGTCTTGATACATTATTATTTTATTATTATTTACTTAACCTTTGTATGACAGCCTTATCCGTATTGTACGTATATAAACAAAGGTTGGAACAAAACCCTTATGTTTATTTACATTTGTGTATGCATGTCTGATATGACCCATTAGAACCACCCGTTTACGAGTGCAACAACACAGTATTTGGTAATTCTTATGCAACTGTCATGATAATATGACATGATATTATAAGTTAATGTTATTGGTAATTTGATTAATGTGTTCACTGATCCAAACTGTGAATTAAAATCTTGCTAGCATCAACAAAGTGTTTTTTAGAGGGGATTAATCTTGTTGGGGCAACAAGAGTGGTTTTAGTCAATATTGTGTGGAGCCCTTCAGTCAAAATGCAGATTATTATCCGGGCTTATAGGTTTAGCTAAATTATATCTATACATAACTTTATTTTTGTCCAAACCTATAAGCCCAGCTAATAATCGGCATTTCAATTGACGGGTTCCACAAATTAGGAATGTTATTCATTTATTAAGAAAATTTATATTCGACAAGAGGGGTCACTATTTTGGCTTAGTTTTTGTGTGAGTGCCCTTGAAGTTTATTTTCAATACATATCCTGTCGAACTCATTTGTAATTTAAATCTCAATAAGGTTATGACATAGTCTTGTTATGAATCTAGGAACCCCAAATAAGTTAGACTAGATATATAGTGGAAAAAAAATTCAAGGGTACTCACATAAAACTAAACGTAAAATAGTGAACACCCTTGTTGAATACTAATTTTCTCGATAAAAAATCACATTCCCAATTTGTGGAACTTGTCGATTGAAACAAATGCTATTAGCCGAGATTATAGATTTAGCTAAAGGAAAGTTGTGTATATATACAATTTGGCCGAGCCTATAATCCCATCTAATAGATAGTGTTTTAACTGACGGCTTCCACACAACATCGACTAGATACACTTATGATGCCCAAAAAGATTAATCCCCTCTTAACAACACTTTGTTAATGTTAACAAGATTTTTCTTCACCGTTTGGATTATAGAACACACTAATCAAATTACCAATAGGACATTAACTTCTAATTTTTTGTTGTAATAGAACTACATGGACTTTGATGCCATTTTAGCTACGTAGGTGTCCCAAAGTCATTTTGGGTTTCAAGTCCTTTATCACCATTTTCTTTTATTCCTCACACATATATACTCATATCAATGCACTACACTCAATAAATTTATTAAGATAATGATTCGGGTTTGGTATTTGTGATAAAACTAACAAAATAACACGTTACTACCATAACTCTTTGCTTATAAATTGTGTTCAACATATTTGGTAATATTTTTAACTTTGGTCCAAACCTATAAGCCTAGCTAACAACATGTGTTTCACCTGACATGTTCCATACATTAGGAATGTGATTATTTTGTTAAGAAAATTGATATTGATCAAGGGTAGTCACAAATCTAATTTTAGTTTTATGTGATTACCTTTGAAGTTTTTTTCCAGGTATAACCAGTCAAACTCATTCGAGATTTCTAGCTTAACAAGGTTATGCCATAGTTTTGTTATGAAGATAGGAACCCCAAAAGAGTTGGACTAGTTATAGCTTGAAGAAAAATTTCAAGGGGAATAACACAAAACTAAAATTAGATTTGTGACTACCGGTGACCAATACAAATTTTCTCAACAAAACGATCACGTTTCCAATTTTTGAAACCAACAAGATGGAATGTAGGCTATTAGCTGGGATTTTGTGTTATGTTATAACTATATAACATTTGGTGTCCTTTTTGGATACGTAGGCATCCCGAAGTTATTTTAGGATTCAAGTTTTTCTTTACAATTTTCCTTTAGTTTATATTCATATATTATAATCTCATTGATGTAGTTGGCATCTTGTACTCATATATTTAGTTCTCTTTCATTTATTACTTTGTCATTTTCATTTTTTAATATCCTTTTTATTGTCCTAGTCCAAGAAATGCTATTTTGCATATTTTAGTGTTCTTATTCCATTTATAGCTTGTTTATTTTACTTCTTTAAATAATCTTACTATTTTTATTATCATATATACATTCACATCTATTTTCATAAATCAAAACTCCAAAAAATGGATTAGACCATAATTTCTAAGTTAGAGCATTCTTATAATCTTCTACACCTTCACCATATTTCATACCCTTTTCATAAATCAAAAGAGACATTCTAGATTCAAATTATGGGTTCGACTCCAACCTTGTTCTTCTTACAAATTGTATGGACATTGATTCCATTTTGGCTGCATAGGCATCCTGCAATCATTTTGGTATTGAAGTCATTTCCTTACCATTTGGAACAAATTGAAATATTTATATCTCTAGTTGGGTGGATGCAAATGTTGATTACAAATTAGATTGCATATGCTTCAAGGAAAGAATTCTTAAGGATTTTTATATTATTAGTTTTGGATTCATGTAATTAATTTGATGGCTTGATAATTGTAATATTATTTTTTTATTTATGTATTAGTTAGTTCTACAATGGAATTGTATACAAGTTTGAAAACGTGTATAGGATTTTTTTGGAAGAAAATAAATATAATTTATTTTATGTAAAATACATTAATTATTAGTCATGGTCCAAAACGGTGACACTATCCATCATAAAATTTTAATGGGGTAAACCATGATCATGATAAAGAACCGTTAAAATTGGATATGTGGTCACGACAAGGAGTCATAGTTCAAGACCGTGCGCAACAGATCAAATTTCATGGATAGTGGTCATGATTAATAACTGTGACCATACAACCTATATTCACATTAGGGGTCAAGGTTCATGACCGTGATTAATGAAAGGCAATCATAGAGGGGGTCATGGTTCATAACCGTGACCATTGGTAATAGTTCTAGACCATGACCATTACCTTTGGTCACAGTTGAAATTTGGGAAAAATTCCCAGTATCTGGCTTAGTGTTGTCAAATCTCATAATAGAGATGAGACCCAATTAAAAAAATTCGAATAAACTTTATTATTTCTACCAAAGAGAAGGTTTTCTATAGTCAATTATCTCTTTCTGAGTAAACCTTTTTGTAACAAGTCTTGCCACGAAGGTTTTCACCTTTCATTTTATCCATATCTTCATCTTATAGATCCACTTGCACCCGATGGGTATTATCCCAATTGGAAACTTTGAAAGTACCTAAACCTAATTCAAATACATTGAATCTATCTCAATATTCATAGCCTTAAGAAAAAGATTATAGTCATTGTCCTGGAGTACCTCATTGCAGTTCTTGGGATCCAAGCCATGTTTTTGGCGATCTCATTCAAGTGTTCACCTAAATACACTAACCTATTAGGTTGTCACTTGACTCTCCCACTATAATGTGTATCCTAATAATCTGTAATAATACCACTACCGTTATGCCTTATATTATCATTATCAAGTTGTATTGCATCTTGTTCAG
This sequence comes from Sambucus nigra, assembly GCA_949130495.1. Classification (NCBI taxonomy): domain Eukaryota; kingdom Viridiplantae; phylum Streptophyta; class Magnoliopsida; order Dipsacales; family Adoxaceae; genus Sambucus; species Sambucus nigra. The sequence continues at coordinate 323,330,640 of OX422217.1, forward strand.
GGCTTTCTGAAGTAACTACTTGGTCTTTACCTCTTAGATCTATAATGTAAACTCACTCTTGGGTTTGTAGTCCATTATATAATCTTCCTCAAGGTACCTCACATTAGTAATTATTATTACCATTTGTTACTTATGATTATGAAACAGACGACCTATAGTTTCTTTTGGGTAACCTACAAAGAGACATATTTATGTCCTTGATTCCAACTTACCTGGATCATTCCTTTGCTCATAGATGGTGCTTATGACTAATCCACAATTCCATAGGAGTCATTGAGATTGATTTCAATGAATCAAGTTTAATAAATGATTAGTTATCTATAATGCTTAACCCCAAAAAGAATCTGAAAAATTTGAATAACTCATCATAGATCTAATCATGTCCAATAAGGTCCTACTCTTTATTTTTTATATACCATTTTTCTATGGAGTGCCCGGTGAAAAAAATTAGGGCATAATACCCACCTCTGATAAATGATTCCTAAACTCTCTAAAAAGGTAATCACCCCATAATCAGACCGTGGGGTTTAAATTAGTTTACCATGCCTACGTTTCACCTCCTTGTATACTTTAAACTTATCAAATACTCCAGACTTATAGTTCATAAGGTAAACATATATATTCCTTGAGTATTAATTAATAAAAGTGATAAAGTACTCATAACCACCACTAGGTCGAATAGTCATAAGACCACGTAAATTAGAATGAACCATTTCTGATGCATCTTTAGCTATAACGTTTGGACGTGAAGGACCTCCTGATCATTTAACCTTCTAACCCAGATTCACATACCAGAATTGTATCCATTTCCAATGAACTTAATTATCCATTTAGAAATAATCTTTGAATTATTTTTAGATTCAAATGACTTGGGCATAAGTGTCAAAGATAAATTCGGTTCAACTTATTAGGTTTCTTTCTCTTTAAGTTATTTTCATTCAAGTGATTCATTTAAGTATTTAGTAGTAACGGTGAGGTAGGATTTATAATGTAAAAATCATTTTCTAATGTACCAGAATAAATAAAATATTTTCCGTTTTTGATAAAAACAAATTGTCCTTATTAAAATAAATTGAATAACCATTCATCACTAATTTACAAACTAAAATCAAATCTCTTCTAACAGTGACTACATTAAAACAAATATGTGAGATTATCTTTTTTCTTCACAAAATCTAAAGATAGATGTCTTAAATCTATTATTGATATCTTGATGTGATCACCCATGAAAAAAAATATTACTCCTTTACTGATCTTCCTAGGTACTTGTAACCCCTGTAAATAATTGTAAACATGATTAGCGGCTCCTGAATCAACAAGTCCCATCTCGTATAATAGACCATAAAATATGTCTCAATGATAAATGAGAAATTATTATTTTCATTCCTCTATTTTTCTTAGTAGACCATGAATTACTTCTTTTAATGCCCGGATTATTTGTAGATTTAACACTTACCTTTTAATTGTTCCCCTATTACCTAAGGTTTAACCACTATTTTAACAACCACAAGTTGCACCTGAGGCTTCCCATTCGTCTTCTTCTTAACTTTTGGGAAAAAGGAAGATGAGGCTTTCTCAGTAACCTATATAACACTTTTTTCTTTGATCATATTCTCCACAACCCAGAGTTCTTTAAGTACCGGCTATAAAGAGCAGTCAAAATTGATCATAAAATAGTTTAGGAGAAAACGTTGAAAATACTTAACGGGTGATTGGAACACAAAATTAATCTAGGTTTCCCACCCAATTTTAGATCTAAGGACCTCTAGTTACCCTAATATGGACATCATCATCTTTAGAGAAAGGTTCGTAATCGAAGTTCCATCAAGCATATTTGTGTTGTCTGGCCTTTCCATAGCATCCCATCTTGCGACTCGATTTAAATCATCAAACATATCCCAAAGGTTCACTTATGTTATAAGTACTTCACATACTCTGATGCCAGTATTGCAACATATTAGCCAAAGATGCCAATATATAACAATGAGACATTTGACGAACTTTCTCTCACTTTTGGTAAGACTCAACGTCTGACTCAGATGCCTCCTCACCGGTCTTGACAGCGCATGGTTCAATGAAAATAAATTTATAATCCTCGGTAGTGAGGACAATGTCTATATTTATTTTCAGACTATGAAATTCATTCAAATTAATTTTTTCCCCTTAAGATCGATCCAAGTGGATTGAGATTTGATACCATTTATAAATTTGAGAATCATTATTGAAAAATCAATTTTCAATTAAATATGCATGAATTAAACTTTTGATCAAGTTTCAATTTAGCTTCCCTCTACCACTAATTAGAATTAATCCCGTTAAGTATCCTAATTCTCTTATGAAATGAATTTTTTTGTTGGGAGCTTAAATTATTTCTCCTTGAAATAGGAAGACATTATATCTTTTAATTATGTGATCCGAACAGTCCAGAAACCCTCTGCCTACATAGTTAAATAGTCAACGTCTTTTGGTACCATAATTAATGATAGTGACTCTGTTGGGGGATGATATACTTGCTTGTTTTGATGTGTATACCATCTTTATTCTTTAAAATTAAATCCACTCGTGTAGAACTTCCCCACTAGGGGTATCAAACTCAATCACATTTAATTACAAAGAATAATAAGTTAAGAATTTTAATATCCCTCGATACCATAATTAATTCTCTCAATTGGAGAGGAAAGTCAAGTTAACGCAAGGAATTAATCACATCACGTTTTAAATTAGCGATAAAGACCATGCGGTTTATCCTGAAGCCCTTCACAATTAATATTTTGAGCTTGAGGGTATTGAAAAATTTATTCAATTTTAATTTTCTGAAACAAATCAATGATAATATCCTAATTTCATATACAAATTAAACTACTCGATATGAGTATTTTAATTTTCTAAAAATAAAATATTTTTAAGTAAAATAAAATTCTGGAGACAATAATTTAATTCATACAATAAATTAATTACACGATTTAATTCAATTTTGAAAAAATAATAAACAATTTTAATTTTTTGGGAAAATCGTGATCTAAATTGGTCACATAATTAATCCATGTTGTCCATAATAATATGGGTTTGTTATTTATTTAAAAATCAACACACAAAATTACCAATATATTAAAATGAGATTATAGAGAAATAGTGAGCCAAAACACATAAAATTATATATATATATATATATATGGAGAGAGAGAGAGAGAGAGAGAGAGAGAGAGAGAGACTCTTCCGCATCACACTTCATACATCACACCTAGTTACTAAGAAATCTTTTTTTTCAAATTTGTTATTTTTCTATTGAAATTAACCTTTCAATCAACACGTGTTAAAAAAAGTTGGTCAAAATACATTTTCTAGCTGATTATAAAAAATTCACAAACTTTTGCAGGCACAGACCCTTTGAAATAGGGGTGGCAATTCGGGTTAGTCGTGTCATTTTCGCGTCGCTTTGATTTTTATTTGAGTATAAGTTTTGGGTACTCTTAAATCTATACAAGCTAATCGTGTCAAATTCGGGTCATTTCGGGTTATTACCATAAACGGGTTATCGTGTCAAAAATTGCCAACCCTACTTTGAAATAAGGTATTTTTAACAATTTTTGTTGGATTTTAAAAAGAATAGTTAGAAATTGTATTTTGACTTAATTTTTTGAATACGTGTTGATAAGAAGGTTAAATTCATGGGTAAAATAACAAAATTCAAAACAAAATAAGGCCTAGAATTAGGTGTGATGTATAGGAGCCTTGATCTCTCTCTCTCTTTAAATATATAAGGAAGCACAATTCTTTTTCCATCACGGCCAAAACTTCCTCCTTGTATAGACTCCTTGGACATCCAAAACAACTTGAAGAAGAGGTCCTCAAGAATCAAAATTATGGAAAAGACAATAGTAAAATCCACCAAAACTCCCATCATGTCACCCTGCAATCCGTTAACGTGGGGAGAAGGGTTGTGGATGCACCATTCAGGGTTGTGGTCACTCCTGTTTTGACCATGATTGTGCCTATTCTCCATTTTTGTTCTGGTCTTCTTCGTCTAGGGTTTGAACCTTTGATAAAAATTACACCATTTTGAACCCATATACAACTTCAAGAACTCCATCATTAGGCGTTAAAACCTTAGCATAATACAACCAAATTCCAAGGAACTTCCATGATAATCAGACCCCATTAAAATATGGGATTCAAGAATAAAAAAATTAGTACATCCCTTTAGAAACTCCTCCCTATGCATCGATTCATGCAATTATTACAATGACATTGAATCTAGGAAAACTAAATACGGATAAACCGCCTTATGATCCATTCATACAACATAATCATGTGACCATGATGGAGGGAGTAATCAGATCATGCAAAACCATTTTAGTATAAAAGAAATAGCCATGAATATGTTTTATAACATGAAAAATTAGGGTTTTCATGGTATACAACATGGGACTTTATCAAGCATGATCAAAACTTAATTGGGGATCTTATACCAAACTCTTCTGCCCAAAGTAATTTGATTGAACATGTTTCAGAAAGTAAACTATTAAAATCGGATTTGGGATTTAGATCGTCATACCTATGCGAATCTTGTAGGTGATCAAATATAGGAGACATAATTTATGAAGAAAATAATGTTGATATCCTCACACCTACAAAAACATTTATTAGATTTCAAAACCCCTTATATCTTTTAGTATATGGCCGACCTAAGTCAATATATGTGTGGGAACTTTGGAAGATGAAAACCTAGTGACACTACACCAAAGAGGCTAAATTGTTACCTTTGGGCCTGCCAGCCTTGTCACGGCCATTGACTGTGACAAAAAATACGGGTTATCATGGTCAATGTCCGTGACAATTTTAGAAATTTTTCATGGTCAAAGACCTTGACAGGTCCGTGATAACTTTCTCAGTAAACCCTATCGCCTCTTTTTTCCCAGCGTTTTAATTTCCCACCTCTCTCTCTCTCTCTCTCTCTCTCTCTCTTTCCTTTGTATGTGTGTGTGTATATATATATATATATATATATATATATATATATATATATATATATATATATATATATATATATATGTGTGTGTGTGTGTGTGTGTGTGTGTGTGTGTGTGTGTGTATAGAACTGCGTATGTGTGTAGAACTGCATGTGTGTGTATGTGGGTTGGGGGCAGTGGTAGGGCAAGGGGCAGGGTGGAGAGTGATGGGTGGTAGTAGGGGTGGGGTAGGGGGTGTGGGGGTGGGGGCAGAAGTGGGGGGGGTAGGGGGTGAGTGGGGGGAGGGGATGTGAGAAAATCAAGTTGGGGATCAATTTGAGGAGGTGAGAGAATCAATTTGGTTTTGGATTTGGTGTAAGAGAATTAGTGCTTGTAAAGTTGATCCTGGCACCAATTTATTCACGGTTGACTTGTCCAAGTTGAAGAGCAATGAATACATGAGTGATGAGCCATTTGTTTGTGCTTTTCAAAGGTCAAGCAAGTGTTTTACTCGGAGTATATCAACAATGAGTCGTGATCAATCGTCCTATATGCGCCAAAGTGTCTAAAAAGTAGTGTGGATGACTTGGATGTACCTACCGAATATCAATCCATTTTTTATGATAACCCGAATTTGAAATGATTTTTTTATTTGCAATAAGTATTCAAATTATTTGTAATGACCGGTGTTTGTATTATTCTAGTGCTTTATTATTGGACGATAATTTAATGATTTTTATTCATTTTTAGTTGATCATTTTAATTCTTGGAATAACCAAGTAAATATGTTAATTAGGATTTTAATCAATTTAAACATTAATTCAAAGTCCATGACCCGGGGGGCATTGTGCGTGTCTGTAAATTGAAATTGGTGTTAGTATTGTATAAATTGAAATTGATATAAATTGATATTTGTATGTATTGTTTTTATCGGATTTGAGCATTATTTCAAAGTCCCTGACCAGGGAGTGTGTGTGTGAGCGGGAGGGAGGGGGTGTAAATTGAAATTGGTATTGGTTTAAATTAAAATTGATATAAATTGATATTGATATTGGTATGTATTGTTATTATCGGACTTGAGTATTAACTCAAAGTCCATATACATGTTTATACTAATAATAATAATTTTTTCAGAAAATGAATTCATCTGAGCGCGGTAGCGGAGGTGATGAGGGATCCTCAGCCAGTAGACCCCCAAAATGAGGCAAATTGGAGTCTGTGTTCAAGAATAAGACGATATTATTGGCTAGAGCGCTAGAGTTGCTGAAGGCCATCGTAGTCCCGGGGTACACTTATTAGAGGACCATGCCTATTGGCCTCAAGTTGATCATCTGGGGGGAACTAAAGGTAGTGTATTTATATTTATATTTATAAGAAACTAAGACTTATTTTCTTTTTTGGTTTGTATTTGTTTGACAAGAACAATTCGGCCTGCCCGCATATCTCCACAACTCCACATTGGAGAAATTGAGGGATCAATATAATACATGGAAGAAGAATTTATGGGCGCGGTACTGTGGGAAGACCTGGGAGTCCATTTTGAGATTACGTGACATCGTCCCCCCGAAGGAACCGATCTCATTGGCACAGTGGAAAAATATCGACTATGAGACCAATGAGCGGCAATAGGCATCTCGGTAATTGAGGGGGTGTAAATTGAAATTGGTATTGGTCTAAATTAAAATTCATATAAATTGATATTGGTATTGGTATTGGTATGTATTGTTATTATGAGACTTGAGCATTAACTCAAAGTCCATATACATGTTTATACTAATAATAACAATTTTTGCAGAAAATGACTTCATCCGAGCGCGGTAGCGGAGGTGATGAGGGCTCGTCGGCCAGTAGGCCCCCAAAATGGGGAAAATTGGTGTTCGTTGTCGAGAATAAGACGATATTATTGGCTAGAGCACTAGAGTTTCTGAAGGAAATCGTAGGCCCGGGGTACACTGATTAGAGGACCGTGCCTATTGACCTCAAGTTGATCATCTGGGGGGGCACTACATGTAGTATATTTATATTTATAAGAAACTAAGACTTATTTTCTTTTTGGTTTGTATTTGTTTGACAAGAACAATTCGTCCTACCCGCATATCTCCATGACTCCACGTTGGAGCAATTGAGGGATCAATATAAGACATGGAAGAAGAATTTATGGGTGCAGTACTTTGGGAAGACTCGAGAGTCCATTCTGAGTTTACGTGACATCGTCCCCCCGAAGGAATCGATCTCATTGGCACAGTGGAAAAATATTGACAATGATACCAATGAGAGGAAATCGGCATCTCGCCAATTAGGGAGGGACAACCGGGCAAAAAATATGGATGTGCACTACTCCGAGAGGACATCTTACGCCGAGGTGGAGCACAAAATGGTAAGTTTTGATTTTTCTTTAATTTTAGTTATTATAATTTAGCATTACTTTGCATTACTTACTAATTCTTTACTATTTTATTTCAGAACACGGGGAGTGGCTTTGGGGGTAGTCCATATAGGCTCGATGCCTATGTGTCAATTCAGACGAAAAAGGGCAAGGACAAGGAGGTGGCCCCAAGCGTCGCAGCCACCATTGTAAGTTATAAATGTTTTTTTTATTTATGTTATAATTTTTTTATTTACTTAATTAACTAATCGTGTACTTTTTACTTTTCAGACAAATCTTAAGGAAGTGCATGAGTTGATATCTCATGCCGACAAAGCACCTTTGGCTACGGACGCACTCAGCCAAGTGTGCGTGTCTGTAAATTGAAATTGTTATTAGTATTGGTATAAATTGAAATTGATATAAATTGATATTGGTATGTATTGTTTTTATCAGATATTATCATTAATTCGAAGTCCATGACCTGGGAGTGTGTGTGCGGGGGGTGAGGGGGGGCAGTATGCATGTGGGTAAATTGAAATTGGTATTGGTATAAATTAAAATTGATATAAATTGATATTGGTATTGGTATGTATTGTTATTATCGGACTTGATCATTAATTCAAAGTTCATATACATGTTTTTACTAATAATAACAATTTTTTCAGAAAATTACTTCATTCGAGCACAGTAGTGCGGAGGAGATGAGGGCTCCTCGGCCAGCAGACCCCCAAAATGGGGCAAATTGGTGCCCGTGTTGTCGATAATGAGACGATATTATTGCCTAGAGCGCTAAAGTTGCTTAAGGCGATAGTAGGTACAGGGTACACTGTTTAGATTAACGTGCCTATTGACCTCACATCGATCATCTAGGGGGGCACTATATGTAGTGTATTTATATTTATATCTATAAGAAACTAACACTTATTTTCTTTTTGGTTTGTATTTGTTTGACATGAATAATTCGGCCTACCCGCATATCTCCGCGACTCCACGTTGGAGCAATTAATGGATCAATATAAGACATGGAAGAAGAATTTATGGGCACAATACTTTGGGAAGACTCAAGAGTCCATTCTGATATTACGTTACACTGTCCCCCCGAAGGAGCCGATATCATTGGCACAGTGGCAAAAGTTTATCGACAATGAGACCAATGAGAGAAAAAGTTGGATGTGCACTACTCTGGGCGGACATCTTAGGCCGAGGTGGAGCACGGGATGGTAAGTTTTGATTTTTCTATAATTTTAGTTATTCTAATTTAGCATTACTTTGCGTTACTTACTAATTCTGTATTATTTTATTTCAGAGCACGGGGAGTGGCCCTAGGGGTAGTCCACATAGGCTCGATGCCTATGTGGAAATTCAGACGAAGAAGGGCAAGGACAAGGAGGTGGCCTCGAGCGTCACATCCACCATTGTAAGTTATAAATGTTTAATTTCTTAATTATATTATAATTTTTTTATTTACTGAATTAACTACACATGTACTTTTTGTCTTTTCAGGCAAAGCTTAAGGAAGTGCATGAGTCGCAATCTGATACCGACAAAGCATATTTGGCTATGGACGCACTCAGCCAATTTCTCAGTCCGGATCGCTAGGGAAGGACTAGGGGGTTAGTTCGCAGGTGGGGAAGTCTAGGATCATCAAAATGGAGACGAGTAACAACAGATTGGCACATAAGGTGGACACCCATGACGATAAGCTATCCAGGTTGGAGGTGACGGTCCAAGATATGTATTCCTTCATTAAGCGTCAGATGGGCAAGGTCAAGAAGAAGGAGAATGATAAGGAGGTATAAGTAGACGAGGGCGAGGACATCACTGCTTCATCTCCGATCTGCACAGACTCAGCGCCATATGATGATCCATTTGCCATCGTGACCCTCGTCGAGCGTCCTACGTCAATAATCGGGTTGTCGAGCGTGTTTCTACCTGATATATATTATAAGGAGTCGATAGTGATGGGGTTGAGTTATTTAAGCTTCTTCCCAGGTATTCCGATTCATGGACGTCCCCTCTAAGGCATTGAGGCAAGATTGCGCATCACGCATGTGGTGGAGGGAAAGGAGAACTCACCTTTGTGGTTGCGCGAATAATGCGGCGTTCAGAATATTGCGGGGTGTCTCAATTTATATGTCATGTGGCTTTCATTCCTCCTCCGACCTTATCCTTCTTCATGACATTATTTCTATCATTTTATTTGGATATTTGGATATTGGATTGTATTCATTTTTTTATTTTGGTACATGTTGTTTTGGATATGGATATTTGGGTTTCTATTTTATTTGGGCATGGATTATATATGCCATAATTTGGTATATTATTTCTATTTTATTTGGATAAATGTTGTTTGGACAGGTACAATTTTGCTATAACAAGTACAAATATATTGCTCAACAGTGGTAGTGGCCATACTGCCCAGCAGTTTTTTTTTTTAATTTTGCCCAGAATTGTAACGGTCAAAGACCATGAGAATTTTTTGGGTTTTATCACGGGATTATCACGGTCTTTAACCGTGACAAAACTTGTTAAGGTCAAAGACCGTGATCGGACCATGACAAGTCTAATGAACATGAAATTGGTATTAGTATTGGTATAAATTGAAATTGATATAAATTGATATTGGTATTGGTATGTATTGTTATTATCGAACTTGAGCAATAATTCAAAGTACATATACATGTTTGTACTAATAATAACAATTTTTACAGAAAATGACTTCATCCGAGCGTGGTAGCGGAGGCGATGTGGGCTCCTCGGCCAGTAATGTGACAACCCGAATATAATTATGATTAATTATGCTTAACTCATGCCTAGCTTATGTGATATGATTAGTGTGTCATTAATACACGTGATGTTAATTTATTATGTTTAGTATAATCCTACCTTCAAAAAGCATGAAATGTCGAATTAGTTACAAATACAAAATTTTGAAGGTTTCGGTAGGAATGTTCATCTTCAAGGCTAGTTTTGACGTTTATGACATAACAATTGACTAGAGGTGAAAACTACATAGTTGTATACAAATGAGTTATGGTTGTAACACAACAAACGGTGGGTGAAACGGAGGTTCGAGTGGGAAGTTATCCCAAAATTACGAAACAAGGGTAAAGTAGTCCATCCGTTAAGTAGTATTTTGTCTTAATATGGCAACAAATGTTTTATTCTCATTGGTTGGGAAGGGTGGTGGCTTTGGCCGACCTTAAACCCTTAGAATTACCTCTTTATTCATCCAAAATGCAGCTATGAGAGATTTTAAGCTTAAGGAAAGAGAAGTAGGAAGTTAGGAAGAAAAAGTGAGGAGAAAATTGAAGAAAATTCATAGAAAATTACGAAAAAGCCCCTAAGGTAATTCCAACCATGAATCTTGCTATTTTTCTTTAATTTACGATTTATATGATATAAATCCTTGATTTTTTATTGAACTTTCATGCTTGGGTGCATATGTATGGATATATTCAAGTTTAAGTTAAGTTGAATGTACAAAACCCTAAAATTGCTTTGTTTAGAAACTCTGTTTATTCAAACTTCCATATATTTTCGTGTACTTATTGTAATTGATTGATTCCAATTGGAGATTAACCTGGACTCATATAGGTATGACATATCCGAAAATAATGATAAAATACCAAGAAATGAGTCTTTGGTGAGAGTTTGAAGTTCGGGTATGAAATCTGACCTAAGGGTGAAAATATGCCCGCCATGTGTTCGGTGTTTTGGTTGACATAGCAAACGAACCTTAAAAATTATGAAACTTTAATTTTGTATTTTTCAATATTTTTACTGATATTGGGTGGAATATCACACAAATTTATGATGTATAAAAATTATGGAAATTCGTGGAAGTTGAATGAATGATAAGAGGGCCTATAGGGCAGATTTGCCATGTGGTAAAGAAATGAGCATATCTTGCTCTACGAGACCTAAAATGATGTACCGTCTTTTGTATTGGAATACTAATATGACAAGGATTGAATTTCCAAGAATAAATGAATTTATATTTGGTCTATGATTTGGATATGTTGAATATGCTAGCATGGATTTGGATGGAACTTCACTTGTGATAAATGATTTGAATGGAATCATGTGATGCTTATGGATTGAATTATGTTTAAATCGTTATTTGGATTATTGATATTATTACGATGATACTAATATTTTAAGAATGATAGGAAGGGAAGAAGATCCGATTGAACAAGTACTGGATAAAGGCAAGGGCAAAGCCAGTTAAACTGCCAAGGTGAGTGTACTTATGATTTGTTTCATATATAAATATGAATATAGCTCTAAGAGAGGATTTGTTTGAATGCTTCGGTATTCAGGATTTGTTTGGATATTAAAATATCCAGGATTCGTTTGGGTCTCATGATCCAGGATTGGTTTAAATACTTCGGTATTCAGGAATTGTTTGGATATTCAAATATCCAGGATTTGTTATTGCCAATGGGCAGAATTATTTGGATCTTATGATCCAGGATTTGTTATTGCCAATGGGCAGAATTATTTGGATCTTATGATCCAGGATTTGTTATTGCCAACGGGCAGAATTATTTGGATCTTACGATCCAGGATTTGTTATTGCCAACGGGCAGAATTATTTGGATCTTATGATCCATGATTTGTTATTGCCAATGGGCTGGATTGTTCAGATTTTATATTAACATATTCGATATAGAATTGTTATTATATTGCAGGGAAGGAGTACCTCACTAAGCTTAATGCTTATGGTTTATATTTTAACAATTTCAGGTTGGTACGCTGCTAGTTAGGATAATATATGACCGGTAACTTTGAGAGTTGCACCGTTAGAAGAGATGGGGTTTAAGTATGGAGATTTTATCATTGTCACATAAAAGATTTTAATTTACTCACACATTGTATATATTGATTTAGTATGAATTGAGTTGATCATAGTTAATCACAGTATTGTATGTCCGCTTAATTATGACTCTGATGTTGACTTCGTTATGGCACAAAAACAATATTATGTTCATTATGCAGAAAAATATTGATAAATGAGTTAAATTTTCAATGGACTTGAGATTATGATCCAATTATTCTAATAACAAATGATTAGTATGGATATTGGGATTGGGGTTGTGACACCCCGACTAATTAAATACCGGGTAGCTACTCCTTTATTAAATTAATTCAAAATGCCAAGTTGGCTCAGTTAATAGCATCACTGTCGAAAATATTTTATTATTTCTAATCACCTAGTATTTAAAAAGTAAGTTGTCAACTTTTAATCTAAGTCTGATTAACATGCAACAAGTGTAATGAAGAATAATAACACCATTCACCATAATGAAGTAAATAGAATAACCAACACATGCTATAAATAAATCTGGAGGAAAGACTCCTCACAACAAATCCCACAACTGAAATAAGTAAGGAAATACTAAATATTGAATTAATACATGCCAGAGTCTGAAAAACTGAAATGGAAATGTCTCTAATAGAATTTGGGCAACATGCCCTACAACTGAGGAATACTGAGTATGGAATCCAAATGATATAAGCGTCTAAAAGCAAATCCCTGTAGCTTCCACAAGCAGCTACAGCTCGTCATCTGAGTGAGAATCCTATGCATGGTGTCCTTGTGGCTGGGCACCTAAAATGGTTTTACAAAAAAATAGATTTGAAAGCAAACGGGTCAGAGCCCGAATGTGGAGATATTTTAAAAACCTGCAAGTGCTTTAAAAACATTTAAAACAGTATATGCAAAATACATGTTAGGACGTTCTCTCACATGAGATACTCACCTCTCGACTAACTGTGCACTCCTAACGTTCCTGTACCCATTCATGTGTTAACTCATAACTATCTACTTCTAAAGAGTTTCTAACACTTCTACTCGGTTCACGTTCAATTTCCAATCTTAACAATTAAATAGAGAGTTCTACTTTAATTCTCGGATTCCCAATTATTAACAAAACCATTTATTGATAAAAGTTCCCTTTTTATTTTTTCATAACATTATTATAACTATACTCACAATTAACATAGTAAATTCCTTCTCATTTAACCGTATATTTTCACATCATAAATATACAATACAAGCACCCAAAGGCTAAGCTGCGGTGCACACATACTCTGCTATCCATCCCGATACATCACGTACATAAGGATCACGCATTCCGAATCTCTCAGGAATAGTTCAGATAACAACATCACAAATAGTGGAGGCGAACACAGTCACCATCACATGGGTTACGCACATACCTACGCTCCCACGATCAACAAACTTATTAACATCCCAATAAGTCCGTCAATGACCTATGTTCATCGAGGTAACCAATCTAAATTCGGGCAACACAAGGATAAGAAGGCCCTAAGCGAACGTAAACCTCCCGTGATAGCAAGTATGGTAGGTATGTCATACACATAAAATTATATACTAAGCATTCACACATCTTAGATATCTCAATATTAATAAAGGTATACTCTACATCATTATACCATTATTCCAAATTCATATATTTCAAGTATCCCGATAATATAGAAATTAAATTGTCGACACGTCTCACGTCGTAGTTTCCTTAAACTTAAAACCTATGTCAAATAGACTATTAAGTTCCCATTATTCTCACATATAACACCTTAACACCTAAGGTCTTTACTTCTGCCCCAAACCTTATTTCATCAATTTATTCAAATTGCACTATTAACCCAAATATTATCTCACATAACGAATTTCATTAATTTAAAATAATTCCTCAAATTGAATTCCAATTAAGGTCCAATCTCATAATCATGCCTACTGGTCTTCCTTAAGGTTAAGGGTATTCACAAGGTCTCCAATAATATCATTCAAGGATTAACACCATTAAAATTTAATTAAGGAAAAACTTTACTCATTCTGGGAAGGTCGATCGATCGACTTTTACCTTCGATCGATCGATGGTGGTCGATCGATCGACTGAAGAACATCGATCGATCGAACGCACCAAGTCTGGTTACGGACTGCTTCATTTTGAAGTTACCAATTCGTCCAAAAACACCATTTTTAAGCATGAAACTCTAAGACAAGGTTACAATATCATCATACTATCATCCTACAACAGTATTAACATTCTAAATCCCATAATTCATCATATGAGGCTTTGTTTTAGATCAAAACTACATAAAGATTTCCAGATTTCTTCCTCATTCAAGAACATCAATAAACTACTTCTAAATTCCATTTTTAGATCATCAATGGTTCTGTTTAGAACATAAATTTCGTCCAGAATATTACTACATGCAATCCCTAACATAATTCCAAGCTTTTAACTTCCAATTTATGGGTCTAAATCATCTCCCAAGATTAATTTCGAAAATTCCTAAACATGGAAAAGCATAGCTTGAATCAAATGAATTTAAACCACTTGCCTTGATCTTTCTCTGAATTTGGTGTTGAATCTTGAAAGCTAAGTTGTTCTCCTTCTCTCTTTCTGCAGAATTCTTTTCCTTCTCTCTGTCTCTCTACAAGTTCTTCCCAAGGTTGATGACAATGGAGGTGATGGAGGTGTGTTTGGTTTTTGGTAAGTTGGAACTATATTTCAACTTCTCCTGTAGCCCATTAAGTCTCTTAGTGTAGTTAGTGGGTTAAATAAGAAGTCAGATTTGTATTTCCAATTTTCGTCACTTTTAATTCCCAAAAATACAAAATTACCAAAATGCCCCTATAAGTTACCGGTATGACCCAATAATGCCCCGGAACCGAAACTTAACCCCCGGCTAGTGTTTTAGACTATTTCGACCCTTCCGTACGCGTTGGCGCACTCAAAATGACCATACGGGTGATGGAACTAAAATTCACTTTTTAAATATAATAATATATACCATGACGCGGCGGTCACACGCGTCTCAACAAAATTCCCAAATTGCCGTATTTAAATCTCACGACAATTTCAATATTTCCAATATTCATATATTGACATATATACACATTATAATCAAATACTAACTCACATCTCATTAATATTTTTATCCGGATTAATTTCCAAATTAATACACATTTAATTCAATTAATCCCAAAAATAAATATCACAGAAAATACGGGGTATTACATACTCCCCCCCTAATAACTGAATTTCGTCCCGAAATTCGAAAAAGTAAGGTACGCCTGGAAAAATAGGTATCCTCCAGTGTTGAGAACAATTATAAAAAGAAGTCCAAATTACTAAAACCCTCGCTACACAATGAGTTTGTTTAACATACTTGATACCTTATCAGAATAATCTCGATAAATGCACTTCGCGTTGTGCTCTTATTAAACAACATTCTAGTAAAAATACCTTATACATCATTAGCCATACTGCCTTAATATCATTATGAGTCTGCACCTCACCACGCATTAACTCCCGCGTTTATCAACACATGAAACACCCATTCTGGAAGGAATCAATAACACATCTGACTACTCTTGACCACTCTTTGAATCTCTATTCCCGACGTTGTGACCTTTACACAAGGGAAAACCACTTCAGCCTGTTGGTGTTACACCAACCTTTATAAGTACCTTGTCCACCATAAATATATACGGGTGCTTTTTCCCCAACGCTATCATTTGGTAATATCTGCTCCTCATGTCTACAATGTACCTCACTAGTTATACCCGATTTGGAATTGAAAATATCGCAATGGATCCAAAATTTCTTTCATACAATCCGTCAGTCGTTAGTCACCTTGTGCCTGCACCTCGGGTTTTAGGTGATACAACCCTCAGTTTGAATCGTTATTTCTCATTACTTATTGTCACCCCACTTGAATGTGGATATCGGGGATTTCATCCCAGTTCTAAATAGTATTACATCTAACCACGTACCGACGTGTTCACTATCTAATAGTGTAAATTACCCCAAGTATATAACCATTTCTCTCCTTCTGGACCATGTACCACATAACCATTTCTCACTTTTTCCACTTGACCCTCCCATTCTTGGAATCGTCGTCTTGGTACAAAATTATTTGGTGGTTCATCTAACCCTAAATGGTCTACTACTTACTATCCCTCTTTCAATGCCGATATTCACATAAACTTTCCCCCGTTCGAAGATACTTGATGATCTTATTTTCCCGACGAATACCAAAAGTTTGGGACTTTACCCCTTTTCACTACTTTGTACATAACTAGACTTCATACCTGATTGACATCCTCATTTAATTTACTCTTGAGTTACCCTCAACATTCGATTGATGGGAAAAACACCCCGCCCGCTCGAGGAGAGAGAACGATGCGCTACTATCGATAAACTAAACTAATCCACAATTAACAAGGTATACAACATCCAAATCCCACAATAAAACAAGAAACCACTATTCTTATCTTCAATTTAATACAACAAATCTCTCGAAATAATTACAACAATCCAACTATCTCGAAAATAAAATAAATCTCCAAATTTGAACGTGCTACACTGACTACACACGATATCCACTTACACCTTATCTTATGACTTTTAATCTCATAAGTAAAAATCTCATTCGTCCTTGTTCCCTCTTCCTTTGATTTACGCTTTAGTAAATCAAGATGTATTTGCCCCTTATAACCCATCCATACTGTTTTTAAACATTATATACGATTCATACAAATCCCAACTCTTTATTGTCACTGTAAATACAACGGTGCTATACCACTAGGGCGTTCTCAATCGCTTCTGAATTACAAACCCTAAATCCTCCTTATCCTCAATGCGTCCCTCAATATACCGTGCCAAAACTAATATTATTAGTACTTACATAGTAATTTACCAACAACTGGCTCTAATGGCCTTACAACATAATTTACTCCTTGTAACTTCCCGTTATAACTACATACTCCCGTATCGATAGAGGTATCCAATTCATGAACGAAGGACCACACTTCTCCTTACAACCAATCTTACGCTAAGTTTCATGCGTGGGGTGTCTCGCAAAGCGAAATCCAAACAAGGAACCCCCCCGATACACTACTACCTAACATTGTTGGTCATCGGAATCCGTTAAGCCCTGTCCATAGTATGTACCCCTACACTCTCGTTTCTCAACAAAGTTACATTTTGCCGCAATGACACTTAAACAAGGAACTCCCTTCGAATGACATTTTCTCTTGACACTGATGGTAATCACATTCCATATACACCACGTAACTAAGATCGGGGTTCTCAAAATCCCGTCCCCAGACACACAACTATGAGTATAAACTCCCAAATCTTTAACGTGGAATAAAACGATGCACTCCTTTTGTTATAACTTCTCTATCGTTAAATATAAAAAACCAACTAACTCTTTGTTGACTAGTAAATCAATTACATACGACTCATAATAATGAAATCCCTACGCATAATGGGATTTAATATCCGAGACCATTACACCATTTTAAAATCACAACATATTCAAATATATGTATATATACCTATATACAAATGTACAATTGCGAGTCCGACCCTCTCACAGATGGGGCCTCTCCAGAACAAAACATGTTACCCCAAGGTGGCAATCCCAATAAACTTGCAATACCAGCACACTATCGGTATAATCATATATATAAAGCCATAAATAATATCATCTCATACTCGTATAATACAGCACTAAAATAAGTAATTTCAATAAAGCAGAACCACTATTAATATACCCATTCATCCTCCGTGGATGACAATAAAAGTAATCCCCCACACTATCAGGGAAAAAGTTCTTATATATAATAAAGTTACTGATATACTCACTAAATTCGACTCTCAAGTGAAAATAACAATAGTGACAAATGTAGCAACTCATTCACGCCACAAATAACATGCATCATCATCTGAGAATGTAACTCATACTTCTATTTTATCAATCGTCCCGGCTACTCAAATGGTTCCTGGAGATACCACACATATCTGTCCCACACCGAATATTTCAATAATTGTTGCCCTCGCCAGGCACAATACCCTGATCCCTACCCTTGTATCGGGAAATTTTTTTTTTATAACGCACGGGTTTCACTCCCCACAAAAATACCTCTACACATACTCCACTTATCTTTTGTCTCACAAATCATGTTAAGGTGGTACATCTCTCGGACGTTGGTAGTCTCGACTCAGACGACTATCTCTGTTGTTCCCTTAGTGTTGACGGCCCTAAAGATCACGCTACTAATTTTTCCACCTCTTTTACTGAAATTACCATCGCTCGGTAGTAATTCCGCTATCGAATTATTTTAACGGTTTCTCCATTGGGTCTTCCCATTGTGGTGCTTCTCCAACACCAGTTTTCCCCAGTCTTACTATATGTAAGGTTCTCGATTCTCGTGTCTCCCCACCCGGGGATGTTTACCTCCAAATTAACACTATGCGACAATACCATTTGCTTTAACCGTCTAAGCAGAGTCCTGCACGAAGGACTTGCGATTCTCCTCTGTAAATTTCCCTTTAATATCCCCTTCTCCGTTTCACCTACTTCACCCGGTGTAGAGTTCACTAAATAATTTTATTTCTCCTCACAAAGTGACCTCTGTCCGAACCTCTCGTGTGAGTTCAGAACGACATTCGTTTCTCACCCTAAACATTTGATCACGGAACTTATGGTCAAACCATTCGTGTACGCCTTCTCTCGACGTTACATCCCACTTATAAGTGTGGTGATTGTTTCTCCCCATAGAAACTCCGCTCTCACGAGATGAGAAAATTTTTCCTCAAATTTTCACTCTCGATTAGCCATACTCCGACACAAGTCCAAGCCTTTGGATACTTTGCGTTCGTTTGGCTAGCACATGCCGTTTTCTCCTTTCGAGTATTACCACTGCTGGTTCTCTTCAATGTTACATTAATTCTTTCTCTCCCATTCCAACCTTGTTGGATGTGTCTAATTTGACCCCATTCCTTACTATAGCCGTACTCGGAAGTCTCAGGTTGCCTCTTAGCCTTCTAGATCATCCAGGACTTCCGTGCCATAGTATCGGTGACTTCAACTACGGTCATCCTTATTTAAATAAATCAATTATCCTCGATATATGTTTGCCTCCTGCTGTTCACCCAACTGTCTTCGCCTGACGTACTGCATTGTTCGGTACTCGAATACACCCGATCGCAAATAAGATTCACTACCATATGTATTAAAGCAGGAGAACGAAATCTCACCAAAGATATCAACAATCCTAAGCATAGGGCTCTATATCAAAGAAAGCTCAGCGGAAACATAATAAGCCGTACAGATCCTAAGGACACTAGAACCTGATGCTCTGATACCACCTGTGACACCCCGACTAATTAAATACCGGGTAGCTACTCCTTTATTAAATTAATTCAAAATGCCAAGTTGGCTCAGTTAATAGCATCACTGTCGAAAACATTTTATTATTTCTAATCACCTAGTATTTAAAAAGTAAGTTGTCAACTTTTAATCTAAGTCTGATTAACATGCAACAAGTGTAATGAAGAATAATAACACCATTCACCATAATGAAGTAAATAGAATAACCAACACATGCTATAAATAAATCTGGAGGAAAGACTCCTCACAACAAATCCCACAACTGAAATAAGTAAGGAAATACAAAATATTGAATTAATACATGCCAGAGTCTGAAAAACTGAAATGGAAATGTCTCTAATAGAATTTGGGCAACATGCCCTACAACTGAGGAATACTGAGTATGGAATCCAAATGATATAAGCGTCTAAAAGCAAATCCCTGTAGCTTCCACAAGCAGCTACAGCTCGTCATCTGAGTGAGAGACCTATGCATGGTGTCCTTGTGGCTGGGCACCTAAAATGGTTTTACAAAAAAATAGATTTGAAAGCAAACGGGTCAGAGCCCGAATGTGGAGATATTTTAAAAACCTGCAAGTGCTTTAAAAACATTTAAAACAGTATATGCAAAATACATGTTAGGACGTGCTCTCACATGAGATACTCACCTCTCGACTAACTGTGCACTCCTAACGTTCCTGTACCCATTCATGTGTTAACTCATAACTATCTACTTCTAAAGAGTTTCTAACACTTCTACTCGGTTCACGTTCAATTTCCAATCTTAACAATTAAATAGAGAGTTCTACTTTAATTCTCAGATTCCCAATTATTAACAAAACCATTTATTGATAAAAGTTCCCTTTTTATTTTTTCATAACATTATTATAACTATACTCACAATTAACATAGTAAATTCCTTCTCATTTAACCGTATATTTTCACATCATAAATATACAATACAAGCACCCAAAGGCTAAGCTACGGTGCACACATACTCTGCTATCCATCCCGGTACATCACGTACATAAGGATCACGCATTCCGAATCTCTCAGGAATAGTTCAGATAACAACATCACAAATAGTGGAGGCGAACACAGTCACCATCACATGGGTTACGCACATACCTACGCTCCCATGATCAGCAAACTTATTAACATCCCAATAAGTCCTTCAATGACCTATGTTCATCTAGGTAACCAATCTAAATCCGGGCAACACAAGGATAAGAAGGCCCTAAGCGAACGTAAACCTCCCGTGATAGCAAGTATGGTAGGTATGTCATACACATAAAATTATATACTAAGCATTCACACATCTTAGATATCTCAATATTAATAAAGGTATACTCTACATCATTATACCATTATTCCAAATTCATATATTTCAAGTATCCCGATAATATAGAAATTAAATTGTCGACACGTCTCACGTCGTAGTTTCCTTAAACTTAAAGCCTATGTCAATTAGACTATTAAGTTCCCATTATTCTCACATATAACACCTTTACACCTAAGGTCTTTACTTCTGCCCCAAACCTTATTTCATCAATTTATTCAAATTGCACTATTAACCCAAATATTATCTCACATAACGAATTTCATTAATTTAAAATAATTCCTCAAATTGAATTCCAATTAAGGTCCAATCTCATAATCATGCCTACTGGTCTTCCTTAAGGTTAAGGGTATTCACAAGGTCTCCAATAATATCATTCAAGGATTAACACCATTAAAATTTAATTAGGGAAAAACTTTACTCATTCTGGGAAGGTCGATCGATCGACCTTTACCTTCGATCGATCGACGGTGGTCGATCGATCGACTGAAGAACATCGATCGATCGAACGCACCAGGTCTGGTTACGGACTGCTTCGTTTTGAAGTTACCAATTCGTCCAAAAACACCATTTTTAAGCATGAAACTCTAAGACAAGGTTACAATATCATCATACTATCATCCTACAACAGTATTAACATTCTAAATCCCATAATTCATCATTTAAAGGCTTTGTTTTAGAACAAAACTACATAAAGATTTCCAGATTTCTTCCTCATTCAAGAACATCAATAAACTACTTCTAAATTCCATTTTTAGATCATCAATGGTTCTGTTTAGAACATAAATTTTGCCCAGAATATTACTACATGCAATCCCTAACATAATTCCAAGCTTTTAACTTCCAATTTATGGGTCTAAATCATCTCCCAAGATTAATTTCGAAAATTCCTAAACATGGAAAAGCATAGCTTGAATCAAACGAATTTAAACCACTTGCCTTAATCTTTCTCTGAATTTGGTGTTGAATCTTGAAATCTAAGTTGTTCTCCTTCTCTCTTTCTGCAGCATTCTCTTCCTTCTCTCTCTCTCTCTACAAGTTCTTCCCAAGGTTGATGACAATGGAGGTGATGGAGGTGTGTTTGGTTTTTGGTAAGTTGGAACTATATTTCAACTTCTCCCGTAGCCCATTAAGTCTCTTAGTGTAGTTAGTGGTTTAAAGAAGAAGTCAGATTTGTATTTCCAATTTTTGTCACTTTTAATTCCCAAAAATACAAAATTACCAAAATTCCCCTATAAGTTACCGGTATGGCCCAATAATGCCCCGGAACCCAAACTTAACCCCCGGCTAGTGTTTTAGACTATTTCGACCCTTTCGTACGCGTTGGCACACTCAAAATGACCATACGGGTGATGAAACTAAAATTCACTTTTTAAATATAATAATATATACCATGACGCGACGGTCACACGCGTCTCAACAAAATTCCCAAATTGCCGTATTTAAATCTCACGACAATTTCAATATTTCCAATATTCATATATTGCCATATATACACATTATAATCAAATACTAACTCACATCTCGTTAATATTTTTACCCGGATTAATTTCCAAATTAATACACATTTAATTCAATTAATCCCAAAAATAAATATCACAGAAAATACGGGGTATTACAGGGGTGTGACAACTAGTGATATCAGAGCGTGGTTATAAATTCTGGACGTGTGTGACGGTTAGATGGCAGTATTGAGTTGATTTGATATTTATGAATTGTTTATAGTATTATAAACTATTTATATTGGTTGTTAGAACTTTGTTGTATTACAGATTATTCCAGATGGAACCTGGGAATGGACAACCTAGAGAAGAGGGAGTAGCTTCTCGTACAGATAATGCTGAAGTAGAGCAAAGTGTTGCTGGGAGGACTAGAGAGCAAGAACAGCCTACAGAGATGCAAATAATGGCACAAGCAATAATGAGGATGGCAGAGCAACAAGAAAGAAATATGGCACAAATGGCAGAACAACAGGCTAGATATCTAGAATCAAAGATTGTGGCCAAGATTGAGAAAGAGGCAAGGAAGGAAATGAAGGATTCCATGCATGAGAAGTTTTTGAAGTTGAATCCTCCAGAATATTCAGGGTCGGTAGAACCTATAGAAGTTGAGATGTGGGTCAGAGATCTAGAAACTATATTTGCAGTTATGAAGGTTCCAGATAACCAGAAAGTGAATCTAGTTGTGTTTAAGCTCAAAGGAGAGGCCAAATACTGGTGGGAAGCCAGCAACCATTTGGTGCCCAGGATGGAAGGTACTGATGTTATTACTTGGGATAAATTTATTAAAGCTTTGTATGTTAAGTATTTCCCTAAGGTTTATAGGAGGGAGAAGCTGAGGGAGTTTATAAATTTGACCCAAGGGAACATGTCTGTGAGGGAGTATGATGCTAAATTTACTGCTTTGTCTAGATTTGCTACTAAGTATGTGCAGGAGGAAGAAGATAAATGTAGTAAGTTTCAAGATGGACTAATTTGGCCTATTCAAAATAGAGTGGCCACTTATGAGTTAGAAGATTATGCTTCTCTGGTAAACAAAGCCACGATAGCAGAAAGGCAAATGAACCAAGGGGCGGCGAGTAGAGAGAGTTTTAAGAAGAGTAGATTCGATGCATCTCACTCTAAGGGAGTTGAGGGTGGACGTGTTAAGATGGAACCTCATAAATTTCAGAGAGGTGGTGGAGATAGTGGTAGAGGTCTGGGGAGATTTGGTAGAGATACTAGGGGTGGAGAATCTTCTAGTCTGGTTAGGAGGTCAGGAAAGGGTGAGGCACCGACAAGAGTTGTTACATGTTTCTTTTGTAAAGAGGAAGGGCATTATAAATCTGAGTGTCCTAAGCTTAAGGGATTGGAATGCTACCATTGTCATAAAGTGGGGCATATTAAGAGGAATTGTCCGCAATTGGCAGAGACTCCAGTAGCACATAGTGAAGTAGCAAGCAGGATGTTATCTCCGGGCAGTGCAATGAAAAGTATGGGCAGAGGACAAGCTAGTAATTCCAGACCAGGTGGACGAGTTTTTACAATGAAAGAAGCTCAGATTACTCCAGATGTGGTGACAAGTACACTTTTTGTTACTGATAGAAGTGCTTATGTTCTGATTGATCCTGGTTCCACACATTCTTTTGTGTTATATGCGTTTTCCATATATATGAATAGACCATGCACTCATTTAGAGGTGGGGTTGGGTATTTCCATGCCTATGGGGGATATGATTTCAGTTGAATATGATTTTCGTGATTGTGTTTTGACTGTGGGGGCTAGAGATACAGTTATAAATCTACTTCCATTGGATATTTATGATTTTGATATAATTCTGGGAATGGATTGGTTATCTAAATATCATGCAACTATGGATTGTTTCTGTAAGGAAGTTGTTTTTAATATGCCTGGTGAGCCTGAATTTAAATTTGTGGGGGAAAGGAAAATTGTTCCCAGTTGCATCATTTCAGCTATTCAGACGAGGAAATTATTGAGTAAGGGTTGTGAGGGTTTTATTGCATATGTTCTTGACACTGGGAAGGGAGCTTTACAATTAGTTGATGTTCCTATGATAAGGGATTTTCCTGAAGTGTTTCCTAGTGAGTTGCCAGGGTTACCTACAGAAAGAGAAGTTGAATTTAGCATTGAATTAGCACCAGGGACAACCCCTATTTCTATGGCACCGTATAGAATGGCACCTGTTGAGTTGAAATAACTCAAGATTCAGTTGCAAGATTTACTTGATAGGGGGTTCATACAGCCTAGTGTATCTCCATGGGGTGCGCCAGTTTTATTTGTGAAGAAGAAAGATGGTACCATGCGTTTGTGTATTGATTATAGGCAACTGAATAAAGCTACAATTAAGAACAAATACCCTTTACCTCGTATAGATGATTTGTTTGATCAGTTACAGGGTGCTAAAGTGTTTTCAAAAATAGACTTGCGATCAGGGTATCATCAGTTGAGGGTGAAGGAGAGTGATATTTCTAAAACTGCTTTTCGCACTCGGTATGGTCATTTTGAGTTTTTGGTGATGCCTTTTGGGGTGACTAATGCTCCAGCTGTATTTATGGATCTTATGAACCGGGTACTGCATCCTTTTGTTGATTCATTTGTGATAGTTTTTATTGATGATATTCTGATTTATTCACGTGATATGGTTGAACATGAAAAGCATCTCACAACTATTTTGAATATGTTGAAAGATAAGAAGTTGTATGCCAAGTTTAGCAAGTGTGAATTTTGGCTATCACAAGTTGTATTTTTAGGCCATGTTGTTTCGGGAGATGGTATATGTGTTGATCCTAAAAAGGTAGAGGCTATTGTAAAATGGGAGAGGCCCAATAATGTGACTGAGGTGAGGAGTTTTCTGGGTTTAGTTGGGTATTATAGAAGGTTTATTAAGGGATTTTCTTCGATTGCCTTACCAATGACTAAACTAACCCGGAAAGATGTTAAGTTTGAATGGAATTCTGATTGCGAAAATAGTTTTGATGAATTGAAAAAGAGGTTGGTAACTGCACCTGTTCTTACTATTTCGCATGGTGGAGATGGTTTTGTTGTTTATACCGATGCTTCACAGCAGGGGTTGGGTTGTGTTTTTATGCAGCATGGTAGAGTTATTGCTTATGCTTCTAGGCAGTTGCATACACATGAACGTAATTATCCTACACATGATTTGGAACTTTCTACTATTGTGTTTGCTTTGAAATTATGGCGTCATTATCTATATGGTGAGGTATGTGAAATTTTTACTGACCATCAAAGCCTTAAGTATTTATTTACTCAAAAGGAGTTGAATTTGAGGCAGAGGCGGTGGATGGAGTTAATTAAAGATCATGATTGTACAATTCACTACCACCCAGGAAAGGCAAATGTAGTTGCAGATGCTTTGAGTAGAAAGGCTTCAGGCAGGTTATCTTGTATTCGATGTGCTAGAGTTGCTCATATTATGGAGTTGAGATTGATGGGAGTAGAATTGCAACTAGTAGATGGGGATAGATTCTTTGCTCATGTAAGTGTGAGACCTTTGTTAGCTACCCGTGTTCATGATTTGCAAAGTCAAGATCCTTTCCTTGAGAAGAAACGACAAGATGTCCAAGATGGTAAGTCTGAAGATTTTTGTATCGTGAATGATGGCACTTTATTGTATAAACAGAGGTTATGTGTGCCTAATGTGGGTGGATTGAAAGAGGAAATTTTAGATGAGGCTCATAATTCCATTTATACTATGCATCCTGGTAGTACTAAAATGTATAGGGATTTAAAGGAGCATTATTGGTGGAATAATATGAAGAAGGAAATAGCTAATTTTGTTGCTAGATGCCTTATATGTCAGCAAGTAAAAGTGGAGCATCAGAAACCTACTGGTTTACTTCAACCATTGTCAATACCAGAATGGAAATGGGATCATGTAACGATGGATTTTGTAGTTGCGCTTCCTCGATCTCAGAAGGGGTTAGATTCGATTTGGGTAGTGGTGGATAGATTGATGAAGTCCGCTCATTTTCTAGCAGTTAAGACTACGTATACAGTTGATAGGTATGCTAGATTGTATGTTAATGAAATTATTCGATTGCATGGAGCACCGGTATCTATTGTTTCAGACAGGGACCCTACTTTTACATCCAGATTTTGGGATAGCTTGCAGTATGCTATGGGTACTAACTTGAAGTTTAGTACGACTTTTCATCCCCAGACAGATGGGCAGTCTGAAAGGACAATACAGATTTTGGAAGATATGCTTAGAGCTTGTGTGCTTAATTTCAAAGGTAATTGGGATGACTATTTTCCTTTGATAGAATTTGCATATAACAATAGTTTTCAGTCTACTATTGGTATGGCTCCATATGAAGCATTGTACGGTAGACGATGTCGTACACCGATATGTTGGGGTGAAGTTGGTGAAAGGAAGATAGAGGGTCCAGAATTGATTGAAATCACCACTGAAAAAGTGAAGATTATTCAAGATAGAATAAGAACAGCTCAAAGAAGACAGAAAAGTTATGCGGATAAACGACGAAAAGATTTGGAATTCCAGAAAGGGGATTATGTGTTTCTTCGAATATCTCCATGGAAAGGAGTTATGAGGTTTGGAAATAAAGGAAAATTAAGTCCACGCTACATTGGACCTTATGAAATCCTTGAAAAAGTCGGGATGGTTGCCTACAAGTTAGAATTACCACCAGAGTTAGCTAGATTACATGATGTTTTCCATGTTTCTATGTTGAGAAAGTATGTAGCATACCCTTCACATGTATTGGTGGAACAACCTATTGAATTGAAGGAAGATTTGAGCTACGTGGAAGAACCGCTTGCTATCGTCGATAGGAAAGAACAAATATTGAGATCAAAGGTGATCCCACTTGTGAAAGTTGTGTGGAGAAGGAATTCCATGGAAGAAGCTACATGGGAGAGTTAGGATAGCATGAAAATGCGTTATCCGTATTTGTTTGATTCTGACAACCAAGGTATGTCAATTTCGAGGACGAAATTTCCTAACAGGGGGAGAATTGTGACAACCCGAATATAATTATGATTAATTATGCTTAAATCATGCCTAGATTATGTGATATGATTAGTGTGTCATTAATACACGTGATGTTAATTTATTATGTTTAGTCTAATCCTACCTTCAAAAAGCATGAAATGTCGAATTAGTTACAAATACAAAATTTTGAAGGTTTCGGTAGGAATGTTCATGTTTAAGGCTAGTTTTGACCTTTATGACATAACAATTGACTTGAGGTGAAAACTACATAGTTGTATACAAATGAGTTATGGTTGTAACAGAACAAACGGTGGGTGAAACGGAGGTTCGAGTGGGAAGTTATCCCAAAATTACGAAACAAGGGTAAAGTAGTCCACCCGTTAAGTAGTATTTTGTCTTAATATGGCAACAAATGTTTTATTCTCATTGGTTGGGAAGGGGGGTGGCTTTGGCCGAACTTAAACCCTTAGAATTACCTCTTTATTCATCCAAAATGCAGCTATGAGAGATTTTAAGCTTAAGGAAAGAGAAGTAGGAAGTTAGGAAGAAAAAGTGAGGAGAAAATTGAAGAAAATTCATAGAAAATTACGAAAAAAACCCTAAGGTAATTCCAACCATGAATCTTGCTATTTTTCTTTAATTTACAATTTATATGATATAAATCCTTGATTTTTTATTGAACTTTCATGCTTGGGTGCATATGTATGGATATATGCAAGTTTAAGTTAAGTTGAATGTACAAAACCCTAAAATTGCTTTGTTTAGAAACTCTGTTTATTCAAACTTCCATATATTTTCGTGTACTTACTGGAATTGATTGATTCCAATTGGATATTAACCTGGACTCATATAGGTATGACATATCCGAAAATCATGATAAAATACCAAGAAATGAGTCTTTGGTGAGAGTTTGAAGTTCGGGTATGAAATCTTCCCTAAGGGTGAAAATATGCCCGCCATGTGTTCGGTGTTTTGCTTGACATAGCAAACGAACCTTAAAAATTATGAAACTTTAATTTTGTATTTTTCAATATGTTTACTGATGTTGGGTGAAATATCACATAAATTTATGATGTAGAAAAATTATGGAAATTCGTGGAAGTTGAATGAATGATAAGAGGGCCTATAGGGCAGATTTGCCATGTGGTAAAGAAATGAGCATATCTTGCTCTACGAGACCTAAAATGATGTACCGTATTTTGTATTGGAATACTAATATGACAAGGATTTAATTTCCAAGAATAAATGAATTTATTTTTTCATCTATGATTTGGATATGTTGAATATGCTAGCATGGATTTGGATGGAACTTCACTTGTGATAAATGATTTGAATGGAATCATGTGATGCTTATGGATTGAATTATGTTTAAATCATTATTTGGATTATTGATATTATTACAATGATACTAATATTTTAATAATTATAGGAAGGGAAGAAGATCCGATTGAACAAGTACTGGATAAAGGCAAGGGCAAAGCCAGTTAAACTGCCAAGGTGAGTGTACTTATGATTTGTTTCATATATAAATATGAATATAGCTCTAAGAGCGGATTTGTTTGAATACTTCGGTATTCAGGATTTTTTTGGATATTAAAATATCCAGGATTGGTTTGGGTCTCATGATCCAGGATTGGTTTGAATACTTCGGTATTCAGGATTTGTTTGGATATTCAAATATCCAGGATTTGTTATTGCCAATGGGCAGAATTATTTGGATCTTATGATCCAGGATTTGTTATTGCCAACGGGCAGAATTATTTGGATCTTACGATCCAGGATTTGTTATTGCCAACGGGCAGAATTATTTGGATCTTATGATCCATGATTTGTTATTGCCAATGGGCAGGATTGTTCAGATTTTATATTCACATATTCGATATAGAATTGTTATTATATTGCAGGGAAGGAGTACCTCACTAAGCTTAATGCTTATGTTTTATATTTTAACAATTTCAGGTTGGTACGCTGCCAGCTAGGATAATATATGACCGGTAACTTTGAGAGTTGCACCGTTAGAAGAGATGGGGTTTAAGTATGGAGATTTTATCATTGTCACACAAAAGATTTTAATTTACTCACACATTGTATATATTGATTTAGTATGAATTGAGTTGATCATAGTTAATCACAGTATTGTATGTCCGCTTAATTATGACTCTGATGTTGACTTCGTTATGGCACAAAAATAATATTATGTTCATTATGCAGAAAAACATTGATAAATGAGTTAAATTTTCAATGGACTTGAGATTATGGTCCAATTATTCTAATAACAAATGATTAGTATGGATATTGGGTTTGGGGTGTGACAAGTAAGCCCAACAAATGGGGAAAATTGCGGTCCGTTGTCAAGAATAAGATGATATTATTGGCTAGAGCACTAGAGTTACTGAAGGCGATCGTAGGCCTGGGGTACACTGATTAGAGGACCGTGCCTATTGACCTCAAGTTGATCATCTGGCGAGCACTACAGGTAGTGTATTTATATTTCTATCTATAAGTTTCTTTTTAGTTTAGATTTGTTTGACAGGAACAATTCGGCCTGCCCGCATATATCTCCGTGACTCCATGCTGGAGCAATTAAGGGATCAATATAAGACATGGAAGAAGAATTTGTGGGCGCGGTACTTTAGGAAGACTCAAGAGTCCATTCTGAGATTACGTGACACCATCCCCCCGAAGGAGCCGATATCATTGGCACAGTGGCAAAAGTTTAACGACAATGAGACCAATGAGCAATAATTGGGATCTCATCAATTGGGGAGGGACAATCGGGTGAAAAAGTTGGATGTGCACTACTCCGGGCGAACATCTTACGCCGAGGTGGAGCAGATGATGGTAAGTTTTGATTGTTCTTTAATTTTAGTCATTCTAATTTAGCATTACTTTGCGTTACTTACTAATTATGTATTATTTTATTTCAGGACACGGGGAGTGGCCCTGGGGTTAGTCCACAGAGGCTTGATGCCTATGTGGTAATTCAAACGAAAATGGGCAAGGACAAGGAGGTGTCCCCGAGCGTCGCAGCCACCATTGTATGTTATAAATTTTAATTTTTTTTAATTATGTTATAATTTTTTATTTACTTAATTAATTAATCGTGTACTTTTTGCCTTTTCAGGCAAAGCTTAAGGAAGTGCATGAATCGCAATCTGATGTCGACAAAGCATCTTTAGCTACGGACGCATTCAGCCAAGTGCTTGGGCCGGATCACAAGGGGAGGACTAGGGGGTGTGATCGCAGGTGGGGAAGTGTAGGATCGTCGAAATGGAGACGAGTAACCACGGGTTGGCACATAAGGTGGACACCCATGACGATAAGCTATCAAGGTTCGAAGTGACGGTCCTAGATATGTATGCCTTCATTAAGCGTCAGATGGGAAAGGGCAATAGGAAGGATAAGGAGGTAGAAGTAGACGAGGATGAGGACGCCACGGCTTCATTGTCGATATGCACAGACTCAACACCATATAATGATCCATTTCATATCGTGACCCCCGTCGAGCGGCCTATGTCAACAATCGGTTGGTCGAGCATGTTTTTACTCGACATATATTATGGGGAGTCAATAGCGAGGGGGTTCACGGACGTCCCCTCCAAGACATTTAGGTAAGAGTGCACATCACGCATGTGGTGGAGGGAAAGGAGAAATCACCTTTGTGGTTTTGCAAACAATGCGGCGTCCAGAATATTACGGGGTGTATCAATTCATATGTCTTGTGCCCTTAATTCCTCCTCTGACCTACTCCTTATTCATGACATTATTTCTATATTTTTATTTGAGTATTTGGATATTGGATTGTATTCGTATCTTTTTTATTTTGGTACATGTTGGTTTCGATATGGATATTTGGATTTCTATTTTATATGGATATGGATTATATATGCCAAGATTTGGTAAATTATTTCTATTTTATTTGGATATATGTTGTTTAGAAAGGTACAATTTTTCTATAATAGGTACAAATATACTGCTTGGCAGTGGTAGTGGCCATACTGCCCAGCAGTTTTTTTTAATTTTGCCCAGAATTGTAACAATCAGAGACTATGACAATTTTTTAGGTTTTGTCACGGGCTTGTCACGGTCTTTGACCCTGACAAAACTTATTAAGGTCAAAGATTGTGACAGGACCGTGACAAGTCTAATGAACTTGTCACAATCTTTAACTATGACAAGTCCGTGACAAAGAAGTTGTCACCCCCAGACTTGTCACGTTCAAAGACCGTGACAAGTCTGTTGTTTGGGTGTAGTGCGAAATTAGAGAAAATTTACTTTCTCTCTCTTCACCCTCACAAAATGTGAATAGTGATCTATCTCTCTCTCTTACCCTTAAGAGAGTTAATGGTTCACATACCCTTTTCTTAGAGCTGCATATATAGGTATATGAAGTGTGTTTGGGCCAATTAGGGTTTATAGATAGTTTTGGGCTTGCTACTTGGTATATGAACTATATTTGAGACCCATTGCTAATAACTTAATTGGCTTCCAATGAGAATATGAAAATTCCAAATTACACCTAGTAATTTATTTTCCTCGTTATTTAATTGTAATTGATTCCACTAAATATTTACAATTTCACTCCAATTTAGTTATCTCATGATTACTCGAATAGTGAGGCCTTCTTCGTAAAATTAGATAGAAAATAATATAATTCCTCTCGTTAAGTATTCAATACTTTTCTAGTCAAATTCAATTCTTCTCAAGTTGATTTTTGCCACATATTATTTATTCCTAGATCTCTAACTTAACTTATTTGATATTTTACAAGATATAAACTTACTGACTAGGTTTACTATTATAATCAAAACATATAAGTTTATCAATGGGCAATCATAATCCAACATATTGCCTAGACGTTAATTTCTTGACAATATGATCTCAGATATATTCAAATAATGATTGACCAACCTAAAGAGATTATTGACCTAATAAATTCAATCTGATCCATAGAGAATCAAATCAATTATTATGTGAATATTCCAATCCTCATAATCCCTAGGCTTAAGAATCCATCCACCTTTTGTAAACTTATAAGATTGTGCAAGTATAATCTAGTCAGCACTTAAATTTTATTCTCACCCTTGGTCATGTTAAATACATTCCTCATGTACCAGTGCAATCCTCTTTAAACTACCATAAAATTTCTCGAACCATTAGACGTGATCTCCTAGTCAAGATAAACTACTAAGATTGTACATGTAGCTTTACCGATAAGATGCTGACTTCCTTTCTAGGTAGTAAACTCTTCAATATTACTAGAACTGGAATTATAATCTTGTGTGATCCGGCGAAACCCAACTCACCCTACTAAGTACAATTTACCTACATATAAAATATTTAAAAATAAAATATAGGTCATTACCACAAGCATGATTCATATCTCAAATCAGCGAAGGGAATCTTTATTAAAATTAAATGACATTAAACATTAAGAATAAACCCCAAACAATCTTCCACTTAATCTTAAAGCCATGCACCCATGCTTAACACCCATTCCCCCTACATGATCGTGAAAAGCCTTATCTGGTAAGCTCTTTATAAAATGATCCACATGTTGTTCAATGATGCAATCTTAGCCACGATAACTTTACATCTTCGATGAATCTCCCATATCAGGTGATACATACGGTAAATGTTCTTAGACCTCTTATGGATCTTGGGTTATTTTGAGTTAGCAACCACTCTGTTATTATTACACTAAAGTGTAATAGAAAACTGCACTGAAAGAACCACACTTAAATCACTTAGGAAGTTATAGAGACAAACAGTTTCCTTTATTTCCTCTAAAATTGCAACATGTTGACTTTCATTGTAGAGTAAAAAAAACATGATTGCTTGATACTCCTCTAACTTATACTTTCACCTCCTAGGGAAACACATATTTAAAAGTCGGTTCCTAAAATCTTTATCCGACTAAAAATATGAATTTGTGTATCCTTAAGGTACAAGACTGTCCCATGAGTAAACAATCGCATAATTTATAGTACTTGTAGATACTTGATAATTCTTTTTACCATAGTATATTACTCTCCACTTGGGTTAGATTGTAATTTACTAACTATGCCAATAAAAAAAGTAGATATCCACTCTTGTACATAACATAACATATATGAGGCTTCCCACTGCCGAAGTATAAGGTATATTCCCCATCCATCTATCTAATCGGATGTCTTAGGACACTGATCCTTAGGCATAGTGATTCCATGCCTAAAAGGAAGAAATCCTTTATTGGAATCCTGCATGCAAAAAAAATTTAGCACATCATCGATATAAGTTGTTTGGGATTAGCCCAAATTCCTTTCTTTTATCACGTAAAAGATTGATCCCAATAATGTAATTGGCTTCTCCTAATTCCTTCATGTCGAACTGGCTAGACAGCCACACTCTTATGATGGACAATAAACCCAGATCATTCCCCTTTAGGAGAATATCATCCACTTATAGTACCAGAAATACCACCACATTTTCATCATGCTTCTTATACACACAAGTTTCATCCGAGCTTTGCTAAAAACCAAAAGCTCTGATTGCCTGATCAAACTGGATGTTCCAAAACCTTGGCGCTTGCTTAATTTCATAAAAGGATCTCTTAATCCTGCAAACTCTACTTTCTTGGCTATATTTTATGAATTTGTTGGGTTGTATCATATAGATGAACTGGTTAAGAATGTTGTTCAAGAATGAAATCTTAACGTCTATTATCCAAACCTCATAATCGAGATGATCCGCAATGGATAAAAGATTATGAATAGACTTTAGCATGTCTACTAGATAGAAGGTTTCCTCATAGTTAATCCCCTATTTATGAGTAAACCCTTTAACAATAAGTCTTACCTTGAAGATTTCCACATTCCTATATATCCCTCTTTTCTTCTTGTATATTCACTTTCACCCTATGGGTTTTATACCATCTGCAAAGTCTACAAGTTTTCAAACCTAATTCAAATCCATAGAATTTATCTTGGTATTCACAGCCTTAATCCAAATCTCAGAATCCTTATCTTGGAGTGCCTCTTTATAGTTCTTGGTATTCGGTTTGTGTTCTCTTGGGATCTCACTGAAATAGTATTCTATCTTGTGACTCTCTTATTACGAGGTGGCATCCTCATCATCGATAATAGTCCTATAACCGTAGACATTGTATTATCGATATCAAGTTGTATTTCATCATGTACAAGTGGTTCAGAAGTACCTATGTGGTCTTAACCTCTTAGATCTTGTAAAATCAACTTACTCTTCAGTTTGTAGTCTCTTATATAATCTTATTTTAAGATAAATAGTCACATGCTAGCTCTTGTAAGATAAACTATCCTTGGGTTTGTAGTCCTCTTTAAGCAAAGGAGTCATACGATTTTTTTTTATTTTTTTATTTGGTTTTAATTAATTAAAAAGAGAGAAATTTTCAAGTCAAATGCTACAACATCATTCTGCAAAACTGCTTAAATAAAGTTAGGCTCAAGGTTCCAATTGTGTAACTTATTGTACTTTAGGGTTTAATATGTAAAATTCAAACATTGAGGGAGACATTGCAAATTACTCTAGTAATGTAGACTCTCTAACCATGTTTCATTCTTCTGTTAGCACTACACCAAAAACAATAATCTGGATTAGGTGTTCTAAAATGACCATTTTTTCCTGGCACAGTTTAAAAGTGTGTCAGATTTGGCCAAACAGGAACACTTTTGGCACACTTTATAACTGTGCTAGAATGAGTACATTTTGGTATACTTTTGGCACATTTAAAAACCGTGGCAAAATTTGATACACTTTTGGCACGGTTTTGAACTGTGTCTAATTTTTGGTTAAAAGAAAAAAATTAATTATTTGAAAACAAGAAAATTCACAAATTGTGAATCTCACATGTTGTTGATTAACTAATGTACATATAAACTTCAAAATATTATAAGTCTTAATAGTTCACAAACCAAAAATATTGGGTAGAGTTTTCTATATTTTCTAGACATTCTAAAACCTACTAATACAAAACTTGTGTAATGTAAAGTCAGCACGGCCATAAAAGATGAAAATAAAATTGAAAAAGCCCGCGTGGCCATAAAAGTTAACAATAAAGTTACAAAAGCCTGCAGGGCCATTAACACAAAAAAATAGAATCATGAATATTAACGATATTAAATAAATAATCCCCTTGCTATAAACCATTGACTTCTTCGTGTGTTCCACGTGGATAAGTTAACGATGAAATGTAATCCTGCAAAAAGATAGGATACAAAAAAAGATGATATTAGTAACCAAGTAATTTAAAAAAATCTTATTTAGGCTGAAAAATTGCATATAAGAGTTCCAATTATTATTATATTTTCAAATCGAAAGTCTTGTGACTACGTCGTCATATCCTATGAGTTACATTAGTCCCATACGAGGTGTTAGTGCCTCTTACCGGCCCGTTTGGGTGCTGGTTTGAGTTTTCACCCTATAACGACATATTTTTAAGCATAATCTAAATATTTTCAAATTATCACCATATTCTCAAATCAGGAGACTCGTGACTATGCGATTTGTACCTACAAGTTACATTGATCTCATGAGAGGTGTGCATGCCTCTTATAAGGCCGTTTGGGTGCTGATTTGGGTTTTTACCCTCTTAACGGCTTGTTTTTAAGCTTAATCTAGATGTTTTCAAATTATTGTCATATTCTCAAAGTGGGCGACCCGTAACTATTCGGTCAATTCCTACAAGTTACATTGGTCCCGTGCGATAGGGGTGCACATGGTTCGGTTCGGTTCGGTTCCACTACGGAACCAGAACCAGAATCAAAATTGATCGGTTCCGTAGTTTTGGAACCAGAACCAGAATCGAAATTGGTCGGTTCGGTTTGGAACCGAACCATCGGTTCTCAGTTTGGTTCGGGTCGATTCATGGTTCTGGTTCTTAGTTCTGGTTTGCAATTCTAGTTCGCGGTTTGGGTCGTGGTTCTGGTTTACGATTTTGGTTCGTGGTTCTGGTTCGCAATTTTCGTTAATGGTTCTGGTTCACGGGTTGGTTCTCGGGTTGGTTAATGGTTTTGGTTAATGGCTATGGTTAATGGTTCAAGTTAATGGTTCAGGTTCATGGGTCGGTTCTCGGGTTGGTTCTTGGGGTCGGTTCTTTGGTTCGGTTCCATGGGTTCGATTATCGGTTCGGTTCGATTTGGTTCATGTATAAAATCGAGAACCGAACCGAACACTTCAGTTCTCAATTTTTTAGAACCAGAAGCAACCCGTGGAGAAAAAAAACCGAACCAACCCAACCCACGAAGGTCGGTTTGGTTCGGTTCTTCAGGTTGTCATTTTTTTGCACACCCCTACCGTGCGAAGTGTTAGTGCCTCTTACGGGAATGTTTGAGGGATGGTTTAGGTTTTCACCCCCTAACGGTTTGTTTTTAAGCCTAATCTAGATATTTTCAAATTATCATCATATTCACAAATCGAGAAACCCGTGACTACGCAGTCAGTTCTTGCAAGTAACATTGGTCCCGTGTGAGGTGTTCATGCCTCTTACGGGGTCATTCGGGACTGGTTTGGGTTTTCACCCTTTTAACGAATTTTTTTTAAGCCTAATCAAGATATTTTTAAATTATCATCATATTCTCAAACTGGGAGACCCGTGACTATGCGTTCAGTTCCTATAAGTTATATTGGTCCCGTGCGAGGTGTTAATGCTTCTCATAGGGCCGTTTAGTCACTAGTTTAGGTTTTCACCCTCTAATGGCATGTTTTCAAGCCTAATCTATATATTTTCAAATTATCATCATATTCTTAAATCAGGAGACCCGTGACTACGCGGTCAATTCCTACAAATTATATTGGTCACGTACATGCCTCTTACGAGGTGTACATGCCTCTTACGAGGCCGTTTGGGAGTTGGTTTGGGTTTCTACCATTTTACATCTTGTTTTTAAGCTTAATCTAGATATTTTCAAATTATCGTCATATTCCCAAAGCGGTAGACCCATGGCTGCCAGTTCCTACAAGTTACATTGGTCCCGTGTGAGGTGTCCAAGCCTTTTACGGGACCGTTTGAGGGTTGATTTGGGTTTTCACTATCTAACGGCTTGTTTTTAAGCCTAATCTAGATATTTTAAACTTATCGTCATATTCACAAACCAAGAGACCCGTGACTACGCGGTCAGTGCCAATAAGTTACATTAAATCCCCTTGTGTGAGGTGTTCATGCCTTTTAAGGGGCGTTTTGGGGTTGGTTTAGGGTTTCACCCTTTTAACGGCTTGTTTTTAAGCATAATCTAGATATTTTTAAATTACCATCATATTCTCAAACCGGTTTACCCGTGATTAGGAAATCAGTTCCTACAAGTTACATCGATTCCATAGGAAGTGTCCATGTCTCTTACAGGGCCATTTGGGGGCTAGTTTGGGTTTTCACCCTTTAACGACTAGTTTTAAGAGTAATCTAGATATTTTCAAATTATCGTCATGTTCTCAAACGGGGAGTCCCACGACTATGCGGTCAATTCCTACGAGATACATTGGTCCCGTGCAAGGTGTTAGTGCCTCTTATAGGGTCGTTTGGGTACTGGTTTAGGTTTTAACCCTCCAACGACATGTTTTTAAGCGTAATCTAGATACTTTCAAATTATCGTCATATTCTCAAATCGGGAGACCCGTGACTACGCAGTCAATTCCTACAAGTTATATTGGTCCCGTACGAGGTGTCCATGCCTCTTACGGGGTTGTTTGGCGGTTTGTTTGAGTTTTCACCCTTTTAAAGATTTATTTTTAAGCTTAATCTAGATATTTTCAAATTATCGTAATATTCTCAAAGCGGGATTCCGGTGACTATGCGATCAGCTTTTACATGTTACATTGGTGTCGTGCGACGTCTCCATGCCTCTTACGAGGCCGTTTGGGAGTTGTTTTAGGGTTTCACCCTCTTAATGGCTTGTTTTTAAGCTTCATCTAGATGTTTTCAAATTATCGTCATATTCTCAAAATGGGAGACCCGTGACTATGCGATCAGTTCCTACAAGTTACATTGGTACTGTGCGAGGTGTTAGTGCCTCTTACAGGATCGTTTGAGGGATGGTTTAGGTTTTCACCCTCTAACGTCTTATTTTTAAGCCTGATCTAGATATTTTCAAATTATCATCATATTCAAAAATTGAGAGACCCGTGACTACGCGGTTAGTTCTTAGAAGTTACATTGGTCCCGTGCGATGTGTTAGTGCCTCTTACGGAACTGTTTGAGGGTTGGTTTAGGTTTTCACCATTTAACGACTTGTTTTTAATCCTAATCTAGATATTTTCAAATTATCTTCATATTCAAAAATTGAAAAACACGTGACAGCGCAGTTAGTTCCTACAAGTTACATTGGTCCTATGAGCGGTGTTCATGCCTTTTATGAGGCCGTTCGGGACTGGTTGGGTTTTCACCCATTTAACGACTTAATTTTAAGCCTAATCTAGATATTTTTAAATTATTACCATATTCTATAATCGAGAAATCTATGACTATGCGATCAGTTCCTATAAGTTACATTGGTCCCGTGGGATGTGTCCACGCCTCCTACGGGGGCGTTCGGGGGATGGTTTGAGTTTTCACCCTGTAACGGCTAGTTTTTAAGCATAACTTAGATATTTTCAAATTATCGTCATATTCTCAAATCAGGAATCCCGCGACTACGCGGTCAGTTCCTATGAGTTGCATTGGTCCCATGCGAGGTGTTAGTGCCTCTTACGGGGCCGTTTGGGCACCGGTTTAGGTTTTCACCCTCTAATGGCATGTTTTTAAGACTAATCAAGATATTTTCAAATTATCATCATACTCTTAAATAGGTAGACCCGTGACTACGCGATCAATTCCTACAAGTTATATTGGTCCCGTGCGAGGTGTCCATGCCTCTCACAGGGCCGTTTGGTGGCTAGTAGGGGTTTTCACTCTTTTAACGGCTTGTTTTTAAGCTTAATCTAGATGTTTTTAAATTATCGTCATATTCTCAAAGCGAGATACCCATGACCGTCAATTCCTATAGTTACATTGGTCCCACGCGAAATGTCCATGTCTCTTACAGGACCGTTTGAGGGTTGGTTTGGGTTTTCACCCTCTAACGGCTTGTTTTTAAGCCTAATATAAATATTTTAATTTATCTTCATATTCAAAAATCGAGAGACCCGTTACTACAAGGTCAGTTCCTACAATTTCCATTGATCCCATACAAGGTGTCCATGCCTCTGAGGGGGCGTTCGGGACTGGTTTGGATTTTCACCCTTTTAATAGTTTATTTTTAAGCCTAATCTAGATATTTTAAAATTATCATCATATTCTCAAATCGGGAGACCCGTGACTATGCGATCAGTTCCTACAAGTTACATTGATCCCATGGGAGGTGTCCATGACTCTTACGGGGCCGTTTGGGGGCTGATTTGGGTTTTCACCCTTTAACAACTAGTTTTTAAGCGTAGTCTAGATATTTTCAAATTCTCGTCATATTATCAAACTGGGAGGCCATGACTACGCAATCAGTTCCTACGAGTTACATTTGTCTAGTGCGAAGTGTTATTGCCTCTTACGGGGCCGTTCGGGCATTCATTTAGGTTTTCATCCTCTAATGGCATGTTTTTAAGCCTAATCTAGATATTTTCAAATTATCATCATATTCTCAAATCGGGAGACCCGTGACTACGTGGTCAATTTATACTAGTTATATTGGTCCAGTGTGAGGTGTCCATGCCTCTTATGGGGCTGTTTGGGTTTTTACCCTTTTAACGGCTTCTTTCTAAGCTTAATTTAAATATTTTCAAATCATCGTCGTATTATCAAAGCGGGAGACCGGTGACTATCAGTTCTTACACGTTACTTGGTTCCGTGCGAGGTGCCAATGCCTCTTACGGGACCGTTTGACGATTGGTTTGGGTTTTCACCTTTTAATGTCTTGTGATTAAGCATAAATTCTTATAAATTTATACCTTTAATTTAGTTACTTTTAGCACCTCGAATAACGTAATCAATTTGATTTTATCTCATAATCTTGCTACAGACTTATTCTAACGAGTACCCCGAGTTTTTGGTATTTCGTACTAATTTTACAGGTATTTGATGTCACTAAAGAAGGAAAGAAACATAAAGAATAGAGAAAGAAAATAAGGAAAGTCAAAAGGGAAAAGTTGTAATTTTTACCCAGAATTCGAATGAGGCATCTCAAGAAAAGTTGAAGATATCAAGTTTACACGCACATAAGAAGAAACGGTACCTCAATTGGAGTCCCGGTATGAAAGTTATGAGCACTCAAAGATAGAAGCAAAAGTCAAAGAAAGATAGGACCGATCCGGATAGGACCGATCCGAAATACAAAGTTCGAGTGAACCCCATATCGAAGAAGGATCGAAGTTGATGAAAATTAAATGAACCGATCTGGATAGGACCGATCCAGGAAGAAAAAAAAAGAACTGATCCGGATCCAAGCCGAACTGAACTGAAGGAGGACCAGATCGGTCCGACTATCGCAGTTTTGTTTTCTTACTCTTCCTCCAATGGAGAGTCCTGGTTAAGCTAAAACTCTTGGAGTCTTGTAGGGTATTTAAACCCCATTTATTATCATTTTAAGCGGCCGAAAAATCATCTAATTTTTCCATTTTCAGTTAAAACTTTTAGAGGTAGTTAGAGAGAGAAAGTTGCCACAAAACCCTAGTTTGAAGATTTATTGCAATTTTAATTCCAAGATTGAAGTTTGTTTAGATTTTTGTGATTACAAGTAATTTTAGTTGATGCTTTTAGTGATTTGGTAAGTTAGTTGATTAATTTTTCTATCTAATCTTCCTTCTACATCATTCTTCAATTCTCCCTTAGTTTAATCATGATTTCCTGGAATTCCACAATCGTTTTCATTAATTTCATCATGGTAGGCTAATTTTTTTAAGGGTCGAAATGCATGAACCCAACCCGATGTGGTAGTTGCATGTGTATAAAATTAATCCTCTAAATTTAATGATTTATTATGACTGTATTGCGTAGCATCACAACCATTGTAGATCTTTAGATCTCGTTTGCTTCAGGGTAATCGGGATGCTTTAGGATGCAATGCAAGTGTTGCTATCGCGCGTTACCGCTTTACTCGTCCTCTGATTTCGTATGGTGCGGGATTGAACCTCATATAGGTAATGCTTGCGAGTACTAAAGTCTGGGTCTAATTCATTACTTAAATTTATGATTAGTTTTATACCATCAATACACTAGGGTTGAGGGATTGTATTTCCGTCCTGTTTTCTTCATCATATAATTCAAGTTTTAGTTTAATCATCTTTAGTCTTTTAAGTAATTTAGAGTTTGCATTTAGTTAATTAGTTATTTCCCATCTCAATCATATTTTTGTTTCTTTTTAGAGTCAAGTTAGGGTTAACAGTCTTACCTTTGTCATCACATTCACTCGTCCTAGTTCCCTGAGGATTCGATACCCAGACGAGCCACTATACTTCGCAAGAGTGTAGTTATAGTTTAGGTTTTTGTATTGTGGTTGGAAGCCGATAACAACGACTAGTGTATTACACGAACGCTCGGTTTCCAACACGATCAAAATGGCGCCGTTGTCAGGGAACTAGGTAGACTTAGGATTAGATCAAGTCAATCTCAAACTTTGACAAAAAAATTCCAAAAATCCAAAAACATATAAAAGTTTGAAAAAGCACAAAAATATTCATCATCATCTCTCATAAGCCCGTTAATGTAAAATTCTGAACTCACTCCAACTCTCCATTATACTCCAATCCGCATTCACAAAATCCCGATAGGAGAATACGACCCTGATAGCCCTCACACTCCTAACGCTCCACAGTTCTAGGTTCCACCTCCCACACCATCACACTCAATCGCAAATAACACTCCATTTTCCCTCTTTGGACACACTTCAGAGCATGCCCCGAGCATACCAAGTGAGGACACCGAGTCGTTAAAAGAGAAAGACATGTCGCAACACGGTAGTGCAGCCGTCGGTGAGGAAGAGGCCCCATACCGCCCTTTGAGAAAAATCTTATATCCCGAGCGCACTGTCACTCCGGGATGCATCATACTCCTGTATAATGCAGGGAAATTTCGTTTTAAAAATAGGATGATCCAGATGCTCCCCCACTACGATGGAATGGATTCTGAAGAGCCATATCTCCACATCAAGGAATTTGAGGATGTGTGTGAAACCCTCAATGATCAAACTTGCACACAAGAGGTAATCCGCCTCAAACTCTTCCCATTCTCGCTAAAAGATAAAGCTAAGATCTGGCTATGGTCTTTACCTCCAAGCTCGATTACATCCTAGAATGAGTTGCAATAT
The DNA here is from genome assembly GCA_949130495.1 of Sambucus nigra. Lineage (NCBI taxonomy): Eukaryota > Viridiplantae > Streptophyta > Magnoliopsida > Dipsacales > Adoxaceae > Sambucus > Sambucus nigra. The sequence continues at coordinate 323,373,242 of OX422217.1, forward strand.
AAATTTCTTAAGAAATTCTTTCCTCCACATCGAACGAACTCCATCAAGGCTTAAATTCAAACTTTTCGACAATTAGAAAATGAGTCGTTCGATCGATGCTACGAGCGTTTCAATGAGTTAATTACTTCATGCCCCCATCATGGATTTGATAAACTGCAAATCATTTCCTTCATCCATAATGGGTTAAACATTAATTCCAAGCAACTCGTTGAAACAATGTGCGATGGTCCATTTGTCAAATTAGATGCCAACGATGCTGAGCTTCACCTGAGGTATGTCGCTGAGACTACCCAATCCTAGGATACATCTGACCCTAATGCTCAAAATTGAAATCACCAAGTGACCACCACTCCATCGACGTCCGACCTATTTCATGTAGAAAATAATTCTACGACGGATAATCGACTCGATGTACTTGAGAAAGGACTGCAAGACCTGCGTGAGGTATATGGAAGAGGACCAACTGGATCCATCCCAAACCCCGTCGAGAAGGTGTGAAATTTGTGAGGCAGGTCATTCAACTGAGGAATGCCCGACTATACCTGCCTACAAAGTGATGCTTCAAGAGCAAGTCAGTGGTATAGGAGGATTCAAGGGTAATTTCGGTGCACCGCACGGGAATTCTTACAACCCTTTATGGAAAAACGATCCTGGTTTTAGCTATGGGAAACAACATGCTGCGATGAATCCTAATTCACATGATGTCCCTCCTCCACCATAACACTTTCAACAAGCTCCACACATGCAAGGACATGTGCAAGCACCACCACCTCAAGGAGCATATATCCCTCCATCGCGGAGAAGTCTCGAGGATATGATAAACCAATTTATCAATAACCAGAATGCAACCAATGCTAGATATGATCGCATGATCAGCCACATAAATGCGAATATTTTAAAAATGCAATCATCGTGTAGTATCCAAGAGAAGGGCAAGTTTCCAGCCCAGGGCCAAAGACCTCCCAAAGGTCAAACTAGTGTTAGATCCACTTCTACGGAACAATAGAAGCACTGTCAAGCTGTGACCACTCTTCGTAGTGGGAGAGTCATTGATTTATCACCTCCCACACGACGCAACCAAAGACAAAGAGATTTTGCCCAGCAAGAAAGATGCCGAAGATGTCCCCATGAATGAGAGTGATAAAGAAAGCACTAGTGAGCCTGAGGTAGTAATGAAAACACCCATTGCGGCACCGTTTCCTCAAAACTTGATTTCTTCCCCCAAAGGAAACCCCCGTGATGAAGTGCTAGACGTGATAAAGCAAGTAAGGATAAATTCACCTTTCCTCGATGCCATTAAGCAAATTCCAGCTTATGCAAAAGTCATCAAAGACTTATTAATAGTGAAGAGGAAGATGAAGGTAAATAAAAATGTCTTTCTAGCACAAAACGTGAGCTTCATCCTACTTAATGATCTCCCGCCAAAATTCAAATATCATGGTGCACCCAGCATTTCCGGCATCATTGGATAAAATAAAATTGAAAAAGCCTTACTTGACTTGGGAGCAAGTGTCAATATCCTCCCTTATGCCATCTATAGGCAACTTGATCTGGGCGACCTTAAGCCCACAAGGATCACTCTCCAATTAGAGGATCGAACCGTGAAGATCCCAAGAGGTGTAGTTGAGGACGTGATCGTCCAAGTTGATACTTTCTACTTCCCGGTAAACTTTGTCATTTGAGACACGGAGCCCTCCTTCACTTCGAGAAATCACATTCCCATTATTCTTGGGCGCCCATTCTTAGCTACGGCTAACGCTATTATCAACACTCGGAATGGGCAGATGCAACTCACTTGGGAACATGACCTTAGAGACTAACATCTTCCATATAGCCCAACATACGGGGGAAGAAGATGATCTTCACGCGGTGAGCTTCATAGACAAGATTGTAGAGGAGTACTTTGAGAAAAATTATTGTGGAGACGCCCTAAGGTCCTGTTTAGTATCGAGCCATGAGAGTGAGGGGACGAACACCAAATTTTAGAGGGAGGTTGAGGAGTTGAGAGAGTTACTTGATGAGAGAGCGTCGGACGAGGACGCGAGAGACGTAAGTTGGGTTTCTCGATTCGAGGAGTTACCGCCGAGGGAGGCACGCATGGTTCCCTCCAGTGGCAAATTTTTGACCCTCGACTTGAATAAACTACCCTCCCATATTAAATATGCATACCTAGGATAGGACGAGACATTTCCTGTTGTGTCTCCTCTAGCCTAGACGAAGAACAAGAGGGTAAACTGTTAAATATTCTGAGGAAGCACCAAAGTGATTTTGGTTGGTGCATTGTTGATTTGAAAGGGATAAGTCCTTTGATTTTCACCCACAAGATCCATCTCGAAGAGGATGCCAAGCCCTCAAGAGAAATGCAAAGAAGGCTAAACCCTAATATGAAAGAAGTGGTGAGGACCGAAATCATTAAGCTATTGGATGTTGGGATTATCTACCCAATCTCGGATAGAAAGTTGGTGAGCCCTATTCAAGTTGTCCCGAAGAAGTCGGGCATGATAGTGATTGAGAATGATAAGGGAGAGTTAGTTCCCCAACGTACCACCACCGGGTGGCGTGTTTGCATTGATTATCGGAAACTCAATGCGGGAACTAGGAAAGACCATTTCCCCTTACCAATTATTGATCAGATGCTTGAGAGAGTACCGGGCCACCCATATAATTGCTTCCTTGATGGTTATTCCGGATATAACCAAATTGAGGTAGATGTACTTGACCAGGAGAAAATGACTTTCACTTGCCCCTTTTGGTATGTTTGCCTACAAACGTATGTCATTCGGCTTGTGTAATGCACCCGCAACCTTTCAAAGGTGCATGTTGAGTCTATTTAGCGACATGGTTGAGAGAGGACTCGAAGTGTTCATGGATGATTTTAGCGTTTTTGGCACCTCTTTCGATCTTTGTCTAGCAAAGATGGAAAAAGCACTTGCCCGGTGTATAAAAAAGAACTTAGTGCTAAATTGGGAGAAGTGCCATTTTATGGTTAGTAAGGGAATAGTTCTTGGCCACATAGTTTCATCCAAGGGGATTGAAGTTGATAGAGCTAAGATAGATGTCATAGCTGATCATCCCCCACCAAAATTGCTCAAAGACGTGCGTTCCTTCTTGGGCTACGCGAGGTTTTATCGAAGGTTCATTAAGGATTTTAGCACCATCGCTAAGCCCTTAAGCAACCTACTCGTGAAGGACACCCCATTTGAGTGGACAGAAGCATGCCATGGCGCTTTTGAAAAACTAAAAACCATGCTTGTGTCCGCTCCTATCATCCAAGTTTCGGATTGGTCCTTACCATTCGAACTTACATGTGATGCTAGCGACTATGCGATAGGGGCTGTTTGGGCCAAAGAAAAGACAAACATGCCCATGTCATCTACTACGCTAGCCGAACTCTTACCGGACCACAACTCAATTACTCCACTACAGAGAAGGAGTTACTAGCAGTAGTCTTTTCCCTTGACAAATTTCGGTCCTACCTTATCGGTTCTCCCATCACTTGCTTCACTGACCACGCGACATTGAAATGCCTACTTGCGAAGAAAGACGCAAAGTCGCACCTCATAAGGTGGATCCTACTCCTACAAGAGTTTAATCTCTCTATTAAATATAAGAGAGGAGTAGAAAACGTCGTTGCCGACCACTTATCATGGCTTTCGTTCGACGTGTCTAGTGATCCAATACCCATAGACGAATACTTTCCGGATGAGCAACTCTTTGCCACCTCTTCTTTTCCCTGGTTTGGGGATATAGTGAACTATCTTGTCACGGGAGTCATCCCTCCCAATTGGACACCGCAAGATAAGAAGAGTTTTATTATTTGGTCGCGCATGTTTTTCTATGACGATCCATTCCTGTTTAAATATTGCATCGACCAAATCATCCGACGATGTGTACCGGATGACGAGATCCCGAAAGTCATCCAATTTTGTCATTCAGAAGCTTGTGGATGCCACTTTTCGATGAAAAAGACGACCGCTAAAATTCTTTAATGCGGCCTCTATTAGCCCACGATATTCTGGGATCTAAACAATGCTTGTAAATCTTGCAATGGGTGCCAAAGGATGGGTGCTATTACCCGACGAGACATGATGCCATTAACCCCGATACTCATTATTAAGATCTTCGACTGCTGGGGTATTGACTTCATGGGCCCTTTCCCCCCGTCCTTTGGTTTCCTATACATCCTTGTTGCGGTCGACTACGTTTCCAAATGGGTGGAAGCTATACCTACCAAGACAAATGACAACAAAGTGGTGATTAAGTTCTTACAGGAACACATACTTTCCCTCTTCAGTGCTCCGAAAGTGATAATTAGTGATAATGGCACGCACTTTTGCAATAGGCCATTCGAGAAGCTTATGAGAAAGTATTTCGTCGTTCACAAGGTTGGAACGACTCATCACCCACAAACGAACGGGCAGGCCAAGCTAGCGAATCGAGAAATCAAGCACATCCTAGAGAAAACCGTCGATCCTAACTGGAAAGATTGGTCCTTTCGATTGAACGATTCACTATGGGCCTATCGCACCACATATAAGAATCCTCTTGGAATGTCTCCCTTCCGCTTTGTGTATGGAAAATATTATCACCTTCCCGTTGAATTAGAACACAAAGCCTATTGGGCAATTAAGAAGGTGAATTATGACATGGATAAAGTCGGTGAAGCTTGCAAGATTCAATTAAATGAGTTAGAGGAGACACGCAATGACGCGTATGAGAACGTAAAAATTTCCAAAGAAAAGATGAAACTCGCCCATGATCAGATTATTCGACGTAAAGAGTTTCTTCCCGAACAAAAAGTGTTTCTCTATAACTCCTGGCTTCATCTATTTCCAGGTAAGTTGCGGTCTCGGTGGACTAGCATGTTCGTTGTGAAGACTGTGTTCCCCCACGGAGCTGTGGAGTTGGAAGATCCAAAATGGGGAAGACCATTAAAAGTCAATGGACAGTGACTAAAGCCATATTTAGAGGCGTGTCTAAAAGAAGTCGACACAATTTGGTTGTCGGACCCCGTTTATGGGGTCGAAAGAGCTAAAAAATAGAGGTTGTCTCACCCCCGACGTGTATGGGGTGACCTCTTGTGTATAGTAGATGAGAGTCGCATGAGTCGTGAGAGTCCCTAAGATTATGATACAATAAGGTTGGAGTGTTCACATGTTTTGGGAGAATGAGTCGAGTTGCTTTACCATAGGTATCGAGAGGGTGTTGAGTCCAAAATTGATAGGAAGTATTGTTGAGTGTTGAAAAAATTTCGGGGAGAGCGATCGCATTTAAGTTAGGGGGATAAATCCTGCTAAGTGCAAGAACCGTATCAATTCTTTTATTTTTGAGCCGGACCGGTCCGTCCCGGATCGGTTCGTTTCTTTTACAGGCGAATCGGTCCGGTACGTAAAGAACTCCAAAATTAAAAGAACCGGATCGATCCGATCCTGGAATAGCCAGACCGGTCTGATTTTCTGCAGCCTTTCCTCCTTCCCTAGGTACACCCCCTTCCCCCTAATCCATTCCCTTCCCTCCAAATTCGTCCAACCACTTCCTCTCCTTCACTTTCCCTCCCAAATCCATCCCCTTTTCCCTCCAAACTCTTTCCCTCTATTTCCAGCCCTTCCCACACTCCTCACCTATAAATACACACCACATCCTCTATTTTTCTCCACACCTTCAACTGCATCACTTCTCTCTTCTCTACACCTATTTTTCCAGTATCCTCTCCTTATCATAATAGCCCAAAGAGTTGCCCCCGTCAAATACGACTCAACTGAAAATTTACCCTCCGACCATGGTGATTTTTGCTCCCGCCAACAGGAGCATTAGTGTAACCGTTTCTTTGGTCCGGATCGCAAACTCCACATGGAGCGAGCAGTCCAATGGACAGCACTGCCCAATTCCGTCACCGCCCACTTCATGCCTAGGGGTTGGTGTCGTTTCTTTAATAAACCATACGAAGCGTTTTGGGCCGCCGAGGTACGCTCTTTCTATGGATCCCTTATTCGAATGGGTAAATTCAAGTCTCAAGCCTATGTCGATGGTACCGTCATTCCCTTCTCTTTGGCCATTCTCACTGCCAAGTTGGGAGAATATGACGTTCCAGATCTTCAAGACTACACATACCCAAATAATGTCCCCACGGTAGCCAAGGACCTGATTATGGAGCGAATTTCCCCCGACATTGCTTGGAGGGGGAGACTGTCCCTGTTGGCCAACTTAACGAGACAGCACGCCTCACATTCCAAATTGTGTGTGCTAACATTTTGCAAACTTTCAACGATTCCACAATGCGTCCCCATTAAGCCACATTGACATACAACCTCTTCGATCCCAACACTTCAATTCACCTGGCTCGCACCCTATACACTGACATTATCGTTGCAGCCCTGGATGAGAGAGGTACAGCACCACTTCCATATGCACGCCTGATTACCTCCATTCTCAAAGACACTGGCATTGTTGCTCCGCTAGACCGTACTCACCTCCCCGGTCCCTTTAGACAAGGAACCCACACTCGGAGCGCCAAACAGCTGGCCATCCTTCGAGCAAGGCGTGGAAGTGATGACGAGACCGATGATGCCTCAAGTGAGGAAGAGGAAGAGGCAGGTGCCGATGTGGAGATGGGATGAAGAGTCGGCCGACGAAGAAGACGACCCAGATTTTGAATGGGCGGGTGGCGAGCTCACTACTAGAATCTCGGCCCTCGAGTCGCAATTCAGCGACTTTATGACCGAATACCGCCAAGACCAGCGCGCATACCGACGCGATACAAGTACGCTGTTTCGTTTCCAAGCGGACTTGTACAGACGTCAGGGAGATCTAAACGAGCCATTGCCATCTTACTTTTATGACCCTTATGGCCCCGACGCGCCCAGTTCTTCCCACCCACCGCCCCAGTGAAGCTTTGTTGATTTATATGTCAGTTTTTAGTTGTTTGACTTGGTTACATGGTTGTATGCTCTTTCCTTTTATTGTACCACAGTCCTTATATATTACAGTCTGCATGTTCTCCATTTGTTTGTTTTATTTATTGCACTTCTTATTTTGCCTTGTTTAGCTTTTCGTCCTTTTGATTGAGGACAATACAAAAGTCTAAGTTAGGGGGGGGGGGGGTAACAAGTGCGTAGTTCTAAAACTTCACAAATTTTCAAAAATGCCCTGAAATTTTTTAAAAAAAAATCATTAAATTTTGAAAAATCCAAAAATATTTTTTGTTCAAAATAAATAAAAATTGGAATTCAAATTTTTCGAAAATATCATTAAAAGTCGGTTTAAAGTCTCAAGTTATAAAATTCAAAATACACAAAGCCGAAATTGACCAAAGATGAAAATTGAGCGAACATAGACGACTTAACGAATAAATGTGGAGATTAACAACCCCGGTGAGATTCGCGCCTTTCATCTTTGTGAAAATTATAAATCAATCTGAGCTAATTGTTAACTCAAAGTCCTTTTCAGCATCTAAAAAGTCGTCGAGGATCTCATGCCTTTCACTTTGATTAGTTTTGAGAAACGTGTGTGACGTTGCCTTAAAGAACGTGCCGAAGAAATCTCTAAATTAAATTCATCTCGAAACGCATATGGTAATACAATTAGTATTTTGGACAATGAAGTAGGCCCTCATTTGTCACCCAAAAAAAAATATTGGCTAGAAAAAGTCGTGAAAAATTCATCCCTTTGCAACCTAATTTGAGCCTAATAATTTTTTTTCCTTTTCATTTGATAACCCGAAAAACCCAAATAGCCCGGAATTGTGAAAAATGGAAAAATTCAGAATTTAAGTCCAAAAAGTGCAACAAAAAGGGGCAGAAAAAAAAATAGATATGCTCAACAAAAATAGCACGGAAAGAAAATCGTAAAAAATAGAAAAAGAAGAAAAAAATGAGTAATAGCACGGAAAAAGCACAAATGGCCATCATAAATGAATTTTCCAATTCCAACCTTCCCTACCATTTTCATTTTACCCAATATACTTGTAACCCGAAAAAGTCCTAACTCAGTCCAAATTGCGAAATTAGTTACAGCAGTGGAGAGTTAAAACACAAAAGATAATAAAAGAGATAAAACGTACGTATAAGAGGCAATGTTCCCGTGTTTCAAACCGTATTCCGTTGATGAGATCCAATCACTATAAAATTTCCGTCTTTCTACTTATGTGTGTGAACTTGGTTCCACTACATTTACTCTTATAAATCATGCATATCGAGAGAAAATAGCCACATTCCGAGTAATTCGTTTGTGATAGCATCATGTGAGATTTTGAAATCAAAGCGAATTTTCGGATAAATAACGTAATGGTCAATCAGTGGAAATCCGCGATTAAATTTTTCGGCTTCGCACACACGCACTATGATTTGAGACTCTTGAACATGACTTGATGATGATTATTTTCTAGGGAAGTTTGAATTATACAATTTTTGTGTATTTTGAAGTTTCTTTGAGTCGAATTTTGTGGGTATATTCTCTGCAAACCCTCACGAGACACAATTCGTCCTACTAGGGTAACCTATGGGTTTAAAGGCTTGTTGCACACGCTAAATGCAATCGCTTGCCAGAGAAAAAGGTATTCTATCCCAATAAAATGATTTTCAAGAGTTGAGCCTTGCTAGGATTCTTTTACATTGCTCGGGACGCGCAAAGTTCTAAGTTAGGGGGATTTGATTAGGCATAAATTCTTCTAAATTTATCCCTTTATTTTAGTTACTTTTAGCACCTCTAACAACGTAATTGATTTGATTTTATCTCATAATCTTGCTAATGACTTATTCTAATGAGTACCCCGAGTTTCTGGTATTTCGTACTAATTTTACAGGTATTTGATGTCACTAAAGAAGGAAAGAAACCGGAAGAATAGAGAAAGAAAAGAAGGAAAGTCAAAAGGGCAACGTTGTAATTTTTACCCGAAATTCGGATGAGGCATCTCAAGAAAAGTTGAAGATATCAAGTTTACAAGTACATAGGAATAAACGGTACCTCAATCGGAGTCCCGGTGTGAAAGTTATGAGCAGTCAAAGATAGGAAAAAAAGTTAAAAAAAGATATGACTGATCCGGATAGGACCGATCTGAAATACAAAGTTCCAGTGAACCCCAGACCGAAGAAGGATCGAAGTTGATGAAAATTAAACAAATCGATCCGGATAGGACCGATCCGGGAAGAAAAGAAAATAACCGATCCGGATCCAAGACGAACCGAACTGAAGGAGGACCGAATCGGTCCGACTGTCACAGTTTTGTTTTCTTACTCTTCCTCCAATGGAGAGTCCTGGTTAAGCTAAAACTCTTGGAGTCTTGTAGGGTATTTAAACTCGATTTATTATCATTTCAAGCGGCGGAAAAATCATCTAATTTTTCCCCTTTCAGTTAAAACTTTTAGAGGTAGTTAGAGAGAGAAATTTGCTACAAAACCCTAGTTTAAAGATTTATTGCAATTTTAATTCCAAGATTGAAGTTTGTTCAGATTTCTGTGATTACAAGTAATTTTAGTTGATGCTTTTAGTGCTTTGGTAAGTTAGTTGATTACTTTCTTCTATCTAATCTTCCTTCTACATCATTCTTCAATTCTCCCTTAGTTTAATCATGATTTCCTGCAATTCAACAATCGTTTTCATTAATTTCATCATGGTAGGCTAAATTTTTTAAGGGTCGAAATGCATGAACCCAACCTGATGTGGTAGTTGCATGTGTATAAAATTAATCCTCTAAATATAATGATTTATTATGACCGTATTACGTAGCATCACAACTATTGTAGATCTTTGGATCTCGTTTGCTTTAGGGTAACCGGGATGCTTTAGGATGCAATGCGAGTGTTGCTATCGCGCGTCACCAATTTACCCATCCTCTGATTTCGTATGGTGCGGGATTGAACCTCATATAGGTAATGCTTGGGAGTACTAAAGTCTAGGTCTAATTCATCACTTAAATTTACGATTAGTTTTATACCATTAATACACTAGGGTTGAGGGATTGTATTCCCGTCGTGTTTTCTTCGTCATATCATTCAAGTTTTAATTTAATCATCTTCAGTCTTTTAAGTAATTTAGAGTTTGCATTTAGTTAATTAGTTATTTCCCATCTCAGTCATCTTTTTGTTTCTTTTTAGAGTCAAGTTTGGGTTAACAGTCTTACCTTTGTCGTCGCGTTCACTCGTCCTAGTTCCCTGAGGATTCGATACCCAGACTAGCCACTATACTCCCCAAGAGTGTAGTTATAGTTTAGGTTTTTGTATTGTGGTTGGAAGCCGATAACAACGACTGGCGTATTACACGGACGCTCGGTTTCCAACACGATCATCTTGTTTTTATCCTAGCCTAGATATTTTTAACCTATCGAAATATTCAAAAATCCAAAGACCCGTGACTACGCGGTCAGTTTCTACAAGTTATATTGATCCCGTGTGAGGTGTTCATGCCTCTTAGGGGTCGTTCGGGGCTGGTTTGGGTTTTCACCCTTTTAACGGCTTATTTTTAAGCCTAATATAGATATTTTTAAATTATCATCATATTCTCTAACCGGGAGACCCGTGACTATGCGATCAGTTCCAAAAAGTTACATTGATCCCGTGGGAGGTGTCCATGCCTCTTAAGGGGCCGTTTGGGGGCTGATTTGGGTTTTTACGCTTCAACGACTAGTTTTTAAATGTAATCTAGATTTTATCAAATTATAAGTATATTCTCAAACCGGAAGTCCCACGACCACGCGATCAGTTCCTACGAGTTGCATTGGTCCCGTGTTAGGTGTTAGTGCCTTTTACGGGGCTACAACATGGGTTTGTCAATAGCTCAATTGATGCCTCCCTATTCATTAGACTCCCGTCTTCACATGTTACTATCTTCTTGGTGTATGTTGATGATATTTTACTGACTGGTAGCAATCCTTCTTCCCTCACAAGCTTGGTTTCCTCTATGAAAGTTGTGTTTTCTATGAAAGAGCTGGGGTCTCTGCACTACTTCTTAGGAATTTAGGTTCAATCCACTTCCAAAGGACTCACTTTGTCTCAAGCTAAATATGCTCTTGAGATTATCACCAAGGCTGGTATGATTTATTGCAAGTCTAACTATTCTCCTGCAACTTCTAAGATCCCTGCTGTTCCAAATACTAGTCCATTTAAGGATCCTTTTCTTTATAGAAGTATAGTAGGTTCTCTTCAATATTTGACTACTACCAGACTAGATATCACCTATATTGTGCATTCAATTTTCCAATTCATGCATCAACCACTAAATATACACTTCTTAGTTGTCAAAAGAACACTCAAGTACCTCAAAGGCACACTCCATCATGGTTTGCTATTTCAATCTGGTCCTCTACCTCTTATTGGCTATACTGATTCAGACTGGGCTGGGGACTCTCAAGATAGAAGATCAACATCTGGTTTTTGTATTCTCTTAGGTTCTAATCTCATCAACTGGTCCTCTAAGAAACAACCCGCTATGGCAAGGTCTAGTAGTGAAGCTAAATATTAAGCATTAGCCAATACTACAACTGAACTTCTATGGGTACAATAAGTCCTCACTGATTTACATTTGCCTCTTCCCTCCACTCCACTCATTTGGGGCGACAATATTGGAGCTTTATCTATGGCTGCTAATCCTGTATTTCATGCTCGCACAAAACATATTGAAGTAGACTATCATTTCATAAGGGAAAAGTTTACATCCAAACAATTAAAAGTTGCTCACATTTCCTCCATAGATCAGTTAGCTGGCATATTTACCAAAGCTCTTCTAGTTGCAGGGTTCAAGTATCTCAAGCTGCAATTGCTGCCTTACTATCAATTTGAGAATGCCTTGTCAACTGACTCCTCTCCTCAACTTGAGGGGGACTGTAAACCAAACAAGGCTTAAAGAGCCCACCTGTACAAACTGATTATGTTTTCTATTATATTTATGTTGTAAAAGTTAGTTACTTGAACTACTTGTAAGTCTATAAATGTAATCGTGTATCAGTGTGAATCATAATGAGAGAATTACAATTTTTCTAATTCTGAAATTCTTCACAAATCCTAAACGGTAAAGGTCAAAAGTAATCAAAGAACGCAACGCAGAAAAATGATGAATGCTCCATAGGACACTAGAACCTGGAATACTCTGATACCAAATATAATACCTTGAAAAATTCATAAATAGATTGATCAGGTCTACCATAAAAATCACGGGTATTTAAACCTTTGGTAACATTCTTAGCATAAGAAATAAAAAGGAATAAAAATACAATATAATGATATATTGGCTCGACACAAAACCAACACTCATGCCAATTACCGACAGAATAGTATAAGTCGTATTTAAATGTAAATATACATCTACAACCAAATTGAAAATTAAAAAGTACAATAAATGGATGAGATACACTTGCTCGATTCCTACAATGTGGGGAGTAAGGAATGGGACGTGGCTAGAGATGATCCTCCAACGATCCTGCATCTATAAGAACTACTGCAACGAGGTCCTGTAAAACAGTTTTTAAAATAAAATGTAAGCAACAAGCCTATATAGAATAGGATTATAATTGAATTTGGACCAGGTCATAACTACACATATTCCTCTCGTGTTTTAACATATTTCAAGTAATTAGTAGCCAACCCAACATCCTATAATATCATGCAATTCTAAACCCCGAACCCATATGTATCCCATTTGATTAAATATTTGCATCTTTATTATTTAATCTTTAGTTTCTCGTCTTTAGGTTTACCACTTTCATTTTGAAACATAAGTTGTGTTGTAGTCTCAAACCTGTGGTACGTCTCACCAAATAACCAGTATACTAAAAACAGGCATATATCTCAATTTTATACACACATTACTATCTTATGCCAATAATACAATATACACAACTCTAGTATATGTAAAATACAAATACAAACCGTAAGTAAGTAGGTAGACATCACTACTATAACTCATATACATCTCTAGTATAGCATATAAATCGGTATAACTATCTTTGGTACCGCCACACAATAATCACATATTATAGGAGAAAGACTCTACTCATGTATAACGTCCATACAATGGTACATCATTCGGCTTGTACAAATAGGTGAGCATTTCTCGCGCCCATAAATAATGAAGGCCTACTCTTATTGTCTTCGGGGATCTCTCGCGCGTACTAAGTATAGTCTTAAGTCGTTCCAAACCTAAAACCTTTGCACGTCAATGGATAAATCACCACGTTTACATATCAGTTATAAAGCCTATCATACCGAAGACTTATGAAAGAAATCTCCCCGAAGACCCTCTCGATCACGGGTACCTAGACATGTGACCCTGGAGTAAAAATATGACCAAGGAAGAGCCCGTCTACTCATCGGGGTACCAACACGGTCCACGTCGCACCTGTCCCATCATGGAATCTCTCCTAGACCGATACGCCACGAAGACTCACACATGGTATGCATTGCACAAAAAACACACAAGAAATTTTGACCATCCATAACGAGTTAAAGCATACACATATATAACCCTCACAAATGGGTTAAAGTAAATCACGTACACATACCTACCCTACGCTACCCGATCATACTAGCATCGTTATCATAGAAAGGTATATCACGTCCATAACCTTATATTCTTCCTATAATACATTAACCCTAACCTCTCAGGTTCCCAATTCTATGCGTGGTCTCACCCTATCATACATTAAAAACCATACATCAACTATAATCAGTCTCGATTAGCCCAAGTCCAATCGCCCAAGGCATCACAATAAGTATTAACCCACATCAAATTTATATAATACCATTAAACATGAAAACTACCCTAGACTAGAGTTTTTGGCACAATCCTAATTTCACCAAAAGGATATATGCCCATTAGTTTATCATAAGGGCTCTAATCACGACCACTAAGCCCAATCCTCTAAAGTTTCAAAATTCCAACTCAAGAACCCATATTATACTTGGGTTTACAATCAAAGACTCTATCCTCAAATTATCCCCCATTAAGTCAATAATCCTTCATAATATCTTAATACCTCTGTTATCAATCTCCAACAAGTCAATTCATAAGAATTTATCTTTATTCTATAAGTATATGAAAACTAAAAGCTAACAAATCCTAGTCCTAGGTCCCAAAAATCAAAATTTCTAAAAGAAAGTCCGACCCAAAATTACCCATCCCAGATTGCGGTCTCGCATACCTTTTAGTAGAAAATCCATAACAAAATAAAAAAATATATATGAAACCAACCCCCACGCCTTCGTAATTCGATTCTGCATGACCTTTTCCAACTTCCAATTTCAACGATCGGTCGACACCTATACGCAAGTATCTGCTCAAAATCATGATTTCTTCACCCAAAACCATTAATGAACTCCAAAGCTTCATTTAAGCCCCTAACGAACATCCAAGTCATAAAATCACATCAAAAAAACAATTGGAACTTATATCTAAAAAACAAGGCCCAAGATTCAACAAAAACTCAATTTATAATTCAAGAACCCTAACTTGAACAAAATGTATTAATCAACTATTGATTACAAGGGATCAATTCACATAACCAAAGGCTTTTAACTAATTAACAATAGAAAACATGTTATAATCATCTTCTAACAATTTTAATTCCAATTAAAGAGAGAATCAATCAAATTAGTAATGAAAACTAACCCAATTACTATCTAAACTAAGTTAATCTTGGAATTAATCAAATTATCCATTTTAATCAGATTTAAGTCATGTTTATATTAAGATTTCAATGAATAATTAGGATATTAACACACATACAATCACAATCTTATTATATACAGAACTTTCCTTATGGATTGATTGATTGGGAAATCAATCCCTAATTCTCCCAAATCTTCCTTTCCTCTTTGTGCTTTCTCTCTCTAGCCCTCTAGTGCTTACCCATTGTGTTTGTGATAAAATGAGAACCCCAATTACCTCTTTCCACCATTTAATCCCGAAATTAGGTTTAGCTAACCTCACCTAAAAGAGCCCAAAAATAACTCTAAATGACTTAAAATCATGCCCGAACCATATACTCACCCACTAGGGCTTTAAACTATCATTTTAAACTATAAACAGACATTCTATGCATCCTACAAGCCAATTACCAAATATACCCAAAACAAATAACTAACAATTCAGTCATTTAATAATTTTCCAATAAGTGTCGGAATATTAATTAATTTATATAATTAATCATCGTGTCTTAAGTCCAAATTCCAATCCAACTTAAATAACATAACAATATAAAATGGTGACATATCTAGTCACAATAAGCACACATAATTAATTTTTACAATTAATTGATTAAATGATATGCATAGAAATACGGGATATTACAAGCAATTTAAGAGATGACGTGATAACACGACACAAAATGATACACGAAATGATATGAAATTGACACGAAATCGTATTATTGTTAAGCTCGTATCGAAATTCTTGTTATTGTGTCATGTCGTGTTTTAATTGGATGTAAAAAAATTGTCGTGTTAGTTATCTCTTGTCTTGTCGTTTTATAAATTTCTCGTGTTTGTGTTAGGTAAAAAAATCACAATTTCATAACATGTCGTATTTGTGTCTGCATGATGTATGTAGATTCTTGCCAGTTTTCAAAGATGACCGAAAGAAAACGAATTGTCACCCCTACCTTTTAACAACAAAAACTTCAGTCACATGGCCAGTAAGATTTAAATCGTTCTTAGGTTTAGACACTAAATAAGATTTAAAATAGCTGACACAAACTTGCTATACACTACCCGTACAAGAGTCGTGAAGACAAGAACCTGACCTGACACAACTCGTTTGTCAATCTCGCAGAAAATTGATTCAACTACCTGGTATCGACTTCAACGCGAGTTTAATCCCTTTGACAAAGAACCTTTGACAAAGAAATACTTAGCTACTAATAACCATTTTCGTCACAAAAAATATAGCTAGCCACGTTTTGTTCTTTGCTAAATGATGATTGCCCTGTTGCTACCGGACTTTCCTACTGAGTATTCTCATATCCACATTTTATAGAATTTTGGTCACCTTGGGTCTCCAGTTAAAGTTGATAATATCAATTACGATTTGTGTCTTTACATTTGTAGTTATTTATTCAAATGAGTTTAAATTCATTGCATTACTTTAGTTCTCCTTTGAACTATTAATTACAGTGTTACACAACATAAAAAGACTGTTACCGATCAGTCTTGCAGTATAACAGTCCAACTGTATTGTTCACCCACTGAGAGGAAAATATAGCACAAAGAAACCAAATTTACAAGTAAATGAAGCCAAGAGAACAGACCTGCATACAAACTACCATCACATGATACTACCGAAGCGTCCCCACCGCTCTCTTATACGTATACCACTTTGCCACCAACAGATACACCCCTAAGTTTAGCACGCTCAGCACGGCCAAAACCCAGAAGAAGTTCTGGAGCTGACCATAATTCAAATTATCCGGTATCCACCCAACCTTCCCATCCCTAGTGCTTATTTCCGTGACAATGGTGACTAATAAAGAGCTCAAATAGTTCCCAAGCGCTACAGTAGTGAGCGAGAGAGCAGAGCATAAGCTCCTCATAGAATCAGGCGCCTGTTGATAAAAGAACTCTAATTGACCGATGAACGTGAAAACCTCGGCACATCCGACAAGGAAATACTGCGGAACCTGCCAAAAGATCGACATGGGCATGTTCTTGAGCTCGTAGTAGCCGTGCCTTCTCACAATACCAAGCCTAACAACCTCTAAAATGCCGGCTGCCAGCATGGCAAAAATTGATATGACAAGGCCAATGCCCATTCGCTGGAGCTGAGTCAGGCCGCTCTTGTGACCAGTATATTTTTTGGCGACTGGGACAATGATTCGGTCGTAGACCGGGACCCAGAAAAGGACGCTGAGAGTGTCGAATATGCTGAGTGATGCTGGTGGGATCTCGAAGTTTTTGGGGCCCAAGTAGATGTCCATGAAAGAGCCTTGCAACACGAATAAATTGCTTATTTGACTATACACAGCGCTGAAGATGATGCCGGTGGCCCATATGGGGAGAAGACGTATGACTGCTTTCAGCTCCTCAACTTGTGTTACCGTGCAGAGCCTCCACGGGTTTGCTGTGCCCTTTACGTGATCCGATTGTATCTCCACTGCCGCCTTGTCAAAGAAACTGCAGATATTCAAATGGACATTATATCAGTGCGAGGACTAAACAATATGCACGGTCATACATAAACAATGTAGACTATTGGGGTTTTATTTCTGGAGATCAGTTCAATAAGCCAGGTGCTGAGAGATAATTTGGACATTATATCATTACTCTTTTTCAATTTTTAACTCCTGTTGGAGAAAACTCGGTAGCATAGATTTAACTGTAAACTCATTATAACATAAAAATAGTATTGTAATTTAATATACTGAAGAGAATCTAGCCCAGATGGGGTTATAGAGTTGCGAGGCAGATTATATGTCTCATGATTTATCCACCCTAGTTTGGTCCAGTGGTAACGGGGCGGTTCGTTTAGGCCAAAGGTCTCAAGTTCGAAACCCCCCAGCGGATAACGGCAAGATTTGAAGCGGGGCATGTCCAGGGCCGGTTTTGAGGGGAGGCGAAGGAGGCGGCCGCCTCGGGCCCCTAATTTTCGACGCGTTTTAGGCGCCCCAAAATATTATATGTGCATATATATTTATAGCGTTATTTTGTAATTGTCCCAAAAACAATTAGTTGAAAACTAAACGGACAAGCATTTAAACTTGCCACAACTCTCGAAAAATAAGTTGACATCTTTTCGGTTAATAAAATCCTACAATTTACAAATTAATAAAAAAAAAATCTCTTGTTAAATATGGGGCCCCCAATACAAGAGTTCGCGTCGGAGACTTAAAATCTAGGGACCGGTCCTAGGCATGTCTCCCCTATTTAGCTCGCATGAAGGAGTAAAAAGGGCTCGTTCGTGTGGAGGTTCGGGGTTATAAAAAAAAAAGATATAGGCCAAGAGAAGAAAGAGATAGAAGAGGATAATGTGGAAGACGGAGATGCCTAGGCAGTTGGCACACAAGCCCAAAGAGCTCACAAGCTTTATTCATAATTCAACAGTGAAAATAAAGGAAACTACAATCTTATAATATTAAGCTAATCAATGAATACTACCAAATTTAATAAATATATATACTAATGTATCCTAATATTTACTTTTTTTTTAAATATCCCTAATTACATTAGTTTTCCAAAATAAAAGTACATGACAATCAAAACTAATTGCACTTGATGTATACAATATTTTTAAGTAGTGTCAATAATATGAGCTACAGAAAATCCTTCTAGTCATACAGATCTCGTGACATCATCGCATTCTTTTACACTAAGGCCATAAAAAGTTTTAGAGGTTCCAAGTTACCTCAAGTCTTTTGTATGATCAATTTTACGGCTTCCTACAATCACAGATCCTGCATCTGAAGTCTCGAACAAAAGGGACTTATCCTCTGGTACTTCAACTCTTCTTTTTCTCAAGGAAGCTACCACCACCTGACAGAGGCGTGTCAATGGGCTGCCACCAGGTTTCTGGTTTCGGTATAACCGTGTACCCGAAAAGAATGAAATCACTGCAATTGCCATTGTCACAGCAGGTATGCCAAAGCCCCACCCCCAGCCCACATTATCTTGTATCCAGACCAGCAAGGAAGAAGCAATGAGTGCACCAATATTGATTGAAAAATAGAACCAATTGAAGAAAGAACTCTTGTGCTTCTTCTCAACCTCGTCAGCATCGTCAAACTGATCTGCACCATAGGATGAGACACATGGCTTGATCCCACCGGTTCCCAGCGCCACCAGGTAGAGTGCTGTGAAGGTTACGGCACTTTGAGCATTAGTTGGATGACAAACATCTTTCTCGTAACAAGTAGGCTTTAGGCCAGGGACTGATGCTGATAATGTCAACAGTGTCATCCCCTATATGAGAATTAAAATCTTCTTAGTGTTGTCACGGAATAAATATTGGACTTAAGACAATGCATGTTTATCATAAAGTCCGGGTTAGATGCTAACGCTATTTTGGATCTTGGAAAGATATAAGAAAAAATTTGTTAGCATTTATTGTAAGGATAAATTGCAGCATATTTTTTCCCATTCCTTCATGCCTTATCCTATTTTAAGGGAGCCCCTGGGCTAAAAATACGAAGGGCCAAATCGTAAATCATAAAAGGTTGCATGTGAATATTTCAAAAATTAAAGGTAAATTTGAATATTTATTAAACTTCTACGGGACAACTTGCCCTCTTGACCCCATCCTCAACGAGTTTGTGTCTGGCCCTGAGCAGAAGAGGATACTGGGAATTGAAGACAATTACAAGGTTGGGTTAGTAAATGAACCAAAGTGAGTAGTAACTGGGTCTGGGAGACATTATTTTCTTTTAGCTTTTACTCTTTGTTTTATTTCAAATGATAAGGGGCATTTTACATGGATTGATAAGCTCATAGAACAAGTTTATATTGATTTACGGATTCATTTCATATCCATGTGGCATGGAGAAATCCCTCATGGATTTAGCCTGGTAAGTGCTAAATGCCCCTGCGAGTGATACATGGGGAGTACATGTTTCCGGGAGGTTTTATCGGATTGTCTAAGAGGAACAAATACTTGGTAAAAACGAGAGAGAGAGAGAGAAACTAAAAGCAAGTTGATGTCAAACTTCAACGAAGTAAACTTACAAACACATAAACAATTGAGAAGCTAGCAATAGTCCAATATCTTCCTATATACGCATCAGCCACAAAGGCTCCAATCAGTGGTGTGATATAGCACGTTCCAGACCAATTGGAGAGATTTTTTGAAGCAGTTGTACTGTGTTGGTTGAGGTGGTGCTTGAAATAAAGCAACAGATTGCTGCTCATCCCATAGTATGCCAATCTTTCACAGCATTCATTTCCTGTACATAAAAATCAAATGTCAATAAGAATTCTTGCATATGATCAAATTGTGCTACATTAATAAAAGTAGGATAATGGAAGTACCAAGGATAAAAGGGCAGGCCTTCCAGGTTCCGGTTTTCATCTTATTAGCAGGTTTATTACGGTAATCCACCGTCCCATCTTTAGTATAGATATCTTCTTCTTCCATGGCTTCTAGAAAAGGGTATATGCTTGATTCAGTAGTGTCTACTTTTTAGGATGTCATCAAACCAGAGGAATCGAAAATGTGATAGAACTGCATCACAACAATACGGATCGAAACAGTGCACAAATTAGATATGTATCATCAGCGGTGAAATGAGAAATATAAGGAACCTTTGAATGGCCGCAATAAAAAAAATAAAAATCTTTTTGATTGGTGGTAATTTAATATCATCTACCTTTTCAACTTGAAAAAAAAATTAATAAGTTTGATTATTACATTTGTTGAGAAATCAAGCGTTAATTACTTCTGGCCTTAAAATTGGAGTTGCGTTTTTGCACTCAAGTGTTAGTTTTATTGGCGAAAATATCTCATCCTCTTCAATTTAAGGGTGGTGACCGACCTGCTAGAAACCAAAGTATAGTCGGCCTTTGTCCCACCAGGATCATGTCGGTACAATCCAACAAAGACAGAACAGATAAGGATATTTCTTGTACATGGGTGCGCCCCCTTGGAGGGTTTGTTATATATTTTATTTATCAAACAGTAAGGATGCCGATTTCATTTTGGATTATACTCCTTTGACGAAGACCAACTCAACTAGAACTTTGAAACTATCTGTGGTTGGACACTAGTTACTTTTTGTTTTCAATTATAGATTTTGTATTATAAACAAAGGCATCCATCAAATAGGATAGGAAACCATTGCATTCTTGTATTGAGCTTCTCGACTCTCAGAATAACTATAATTCTTTAAAAAAAAAAGGCCAAATTTTTCAGCCTGTGCATAAAGGCAAGAACACCTTAGTGAACCGCATAAATCTTGTTTCTTTCATCTTTTGCCTTCATATTGTTATTAGGTATGGTAACTTTATTCAGATAGATTCCTCATCCACATTGAAATATAAGTTATTTTCTTTCAACTCACATATATGCAAATTATCAGCAGAAGCTATATCAGATTACTGAAAATTTTGATTCGCCTATTTCCCTTAACCTTATGACAACTATAACAAAGACAATATGAAGGTAAATAGATGTACAGGATTAGAGAAATATAGGAATTTAAATATCCAAAGACATTCCCCTAAAAATCACAACTTAAAGGTGGCAATTAAAAATTATAACATTCAAATGTAAGATTCCAAAGACAGGTGGCTCACAAACATTCTGGCATTTCAGAATGTAACACATTGAATCTGGGAAGGTATGTTTAAACATGGGATTGTAAACTTTCAATTAAGATGAGACTAACACAGAATCAATCCGACTAACTCCACAACAGTTGGCAAAATAGAAGTTTGTAAGTTGAGCCAACCTTGCAGCAAAATTTAAACATTAAGAGCTGGGTGATAACGAAACAAGTTAAAAATAATTATTGAAAAGCAGGTGAGATACTTACATAATGATAGTTACGGTTACGGACCAGATTAGCGGAAATGCAACAGGAACTGCTAAAGGGTCCAAGTGTCAAGTGTCAAGTATGGATGTGACGAGGGTTTAGTTTTTGTATGTAGTCCAAGTATGAGTAAACATGCCTTGGGATACTTATGAGAGAAAGAGAGTGAGAGCCTCATCTGAGATACTTATTCGTTAGTTTGGCCCGTGGGTGGACAGCATTGTTCGTCTGTTTTAGACAGAATGAAAAAGCGAGCAAAAAGGTGATACTGGAAAAAATGAAATCTATGTTTTGCATCATGTTAAAATTTGATTATTCAATTATTTATTTATTAAATGGGATTAATATTTTTAATATATATATATATATATATATATATATATATATATTGTATTTAATAATATTTTAATAAATATATATCGTATTTAATAATATTTTAAATATTTATTATAAAAGTTCTTTATTTCATTATCTGTTTTTTTTTAACATTTGCAAAATAAATTTATGAAATAAGAGTTGAAAATAAAAATGTTGGAGATCAAGTTTAACATAAACGGATAATCGGATCGAATCCGAATCCGTTTAATATAAACGGATATGGATTTGGATTTGCCTGATCCAATCCGATTATAATAAACGGATCGGATCCGAATCCGTTTAATATAAACGGATATGAACTTGGATTTGCCTGATCCGATCCGAATTCTATCCATTTACATTGTGGGTCCCGCCAAGACATAAAGTACGATCCTCTATTGTCTTGTCTTATTAGGCATGTATGAAAAGTGTATATGTATAGTGGTGTTCTTTAAATATAGAGTCACTATTAAATTGTTTGTTAGTTATGAAAATAAAGTAAGTTAAAATAAATGTGGTTATTTTTTAAGGTTTACAAAAGTAAACATGATTATTTGTATTTAAAGGGTGAACATAAATTTTAAAAAATACAAAAGAAATTTATGGTTTACTATATTTTTTATTTTTAATTTAGACAATAATTCTCCTTCACTATTATTTCCATCAATTTTCTATTATTTTTTTCCATTAATTTTCTCCTTCGAATTACTGATAAGTTTATAAACTTGAAGAGGATGAGTTTTGAGTCATTTGGTTTTGATCCCATTATGCCACATTATTGTTGTCAAAATTTAAGATATGATTACTTTGAGTATCTAAGAGTATTAGAAAAAATCACACAAAGTGTCAGCACAAATCAAATTTTGACACCCAAAATAGCATGTTAAATTCTGACACGAAAAATACACTTATACAAAAAAGGGTAAAATGTCAAATGACCATTTCTTTTAATAGATTATATACTTTTAGGACTTAAAATAATATTGATTATGGATATAGGACAACAAACATTTTGATTCTTTTTTTAGTCCCTATTTTCAAAATAAAGGACACGTGGCATGCTGTGATTGGTTGGCGTTTTATAAATATGGGTCCGCGCCAGCGGCTTTATTCAAAAATAGGGACTAAAACTATAAATATAATGTTTGTTGTCCTATTTCCAAAATACATATTACAATATGTCCTAAATTTACAAATCCCCTTCTTTTAATAATTACTGGGAAGTGCACACGTCCATTGCACAAATATCATTATCTTTAATGACATATATTTAACAGTTTCCATATCAACAATCGAGTAGAAAATTAAGTATAATTCGATTTAAGTGTCTGGTATAAAATAGGGTTTGTAGATATTTTAAAGAGTAAACTTATTGTGTATTGCTTAAAATTATCACAATACATGCACATCTAAGATCACATTCATATTTACAGAAAGCATTACAAGTTATTTTTTACTCTCTTTTAGCAAATCGTGTATTTTGTATATAATATTTTTTATTAAATTTTAAAGTACAATAATCATAACTGCAATAAAAACTTTAGAAGCTGAATTTTTTTAACATTATGACATGCATAAAAAGATGATATTGAAACTTTACAAAATTTAAAGTAATTACCAAAAAAAATGATTAATTTTTTCATTTTAGGTACAATTGGATTAACTTATATAACTCCTTGAGTTCCATCCCAATTCGGATGCTAAATTAAAGTTTTGGATAAATAAATGAATGATTGAGATTTAATCCCCAAAATCAAGAATTCCAAACATGCAACGTTGTATTTTACCATAGGTACAATATATAGAGTTGAAATAATTTCAGTAATAAATTTTGAACCATTACTAAAATTCTAGATAGTAGTTAAGTGAAATACGTGTTAAGAAACTGAGGTTAAATTTAAAAATAAAAAAATCATATAAAAGTAGTGAAAGATGACGATAACCTCAAACTAAGTGGAAAAAGACCAAAACCAATGAAAAAGAGTATAACTTGGTGTGACCATTGAATTGGAGTTGTACACGCAACAACAACAACCAATTATCTATGAAAAACAGATCCAAAATCCCCCCCCCCCCCCCCCCCCCCCCCCCTCAAACTAAGTGGAAAAAGACCAAAACCAATGAAAAAGAGTATAACTTGGTGTGACCATTGAATTGGAGTTGTACACGCAACAACAACAACCAATTATCTATGAAAAACAGATCCAAAATCCCCCCCCCCCACACACACACACACACACAACAAAAAAAAAAAACTTATTAAATTAAAAATAAAAAATTCTGTAAAATAAGTCCCTAAAGAGTGTGATACTCTGCCGACGTCCTGTGAGCTACAAGACATAAAGGGCGTGAACATAAAATCTTAGTAAAAACAATAGCATATAAGCTGAAAAAGTGAAAGTTCTTTTGTTCACACATAGTCACCCTTTTCATCTTCTCAGTCATGTTCTTGTGCGGATTAGTTCGTATTTTAAAAATGCGGACTGGACATATGTCACCTGACGATGAATCCAGGAAAGAGAGAGAGTGTGCATATAATTTAGGCGATAATTTCTTGGCACACCGTTAGATGACACATGTCCGATCCGTATTCTTAAAATGCGGATTAGTTCGCACAGGAGTATATATATATATATATATATATAGATACGGATCAGTCTGAGAAAAGAGAGGGTGTATATAATTTAATCAATAATTTTTAAAGTCAAAATAGAAAAAACAAATAAACAAAGTAACCTGTTTGACATGAGGCAGATCAGATGATGATATGGTGAAAAAAAAATCTCTGTCACCTGTGATTACAGCCGGTAGGAGAGAGTACGAAAGTCTCCGTGGTTGGTTTGGTAGAGAAGAGCGTTGAGGGCCACTCCACTTCTTCCTGTTTTTATATACTGACGAGTCCCACCGCAACAAGAGTGTATCCCTTTCCATCATTATCACATTATACTAATGGCACATTGGATTCATCCCATGAGGCCAGGCTTTAATTCATTAGAGATTCTATAGGATCACCAATAAAAGTATTCAATTATTTACATATCCATCACAAGACTCACCTACTTTTTGTTTCCTTTATATTATGCGTATATATTGGGTTCATTTTGAGTTTAACCTTAATATTTTAGGGTCATTTCAGTGTCTCTCGCAGTTTTACTTGTTGAGTTTCAAAGTGTTGGCAATTTGCCAATGGTAAATGAACCTTCGCACTAGTTTATAAGTGTGTGTCAATCGTAACCATTTAAAAAAAAAAAAAAATTCAACTCTAAAATAAAAAAAGATATAAATAGATATATTCTAAAGAAGGGGTTTTGACTAGAAATTTTTATAGTTTACCTAGTAAATTTTTATTGTCATTGAGGGAGCAGCTCTTAACTTATTTATAAAAAAGAATTGAGGGGGTTTTCAAAAAAAAAATCTTATCTTAATTATGATTTCTTTTAATATCTTAGGAGGCATCCTCTCTTCCGCACCCACTAGATTGATCCATTAATGGACCTATGACTCATCACATACAATAAAAAGCAATTACATTAAAATAACACGAATTTCAATTAACTAAACAAAAGTTAAAATTTTAGTTATAGTTAAATGTGCGTTTTTGTAAATTATCATAAGTTTGTATGTGATTTTTTTGAGATAATTACTTGTGCACAAACAATGAAGAATTAGAGAATTCACAATAGAATGATAATCAATATCGGTACAAAAATAGTGACCGATGTTTCTAAAGTTGTACATTTTACCTTCCATTATAGCCATACTACCTAAACTCTTCTAAATCTTTAATACTAGATAGTAAATACATTATGAAAGTTCAGGGGCCACTAACAAAATTGCCAAAATTCATGGAGGGAATTCCCCTCATCTCGTGTGCGCTCATGACTATTTTACATATGCAGTAAAAAGAAAATTAAATAAATAATTTTATAAGTAATTAAAATGAGCATTAGCTAATAAATTCCTTGAAAGTCTATTAATATATGATATGTTCAAACGTCAATTCTATTTGTATCTTAAACACATAAACTTTACAAACTTTTCAATTAATTAACAATGAGTTCAAATGATACAGTTACACTTATAAATGTAGATACAATTATACTTATTAACGTATATACATTACACTTATTTATGCACTTGTCACTCTATTAATCATTGCAACCCTATCTAGATTAATAAGTGTAACTGTGTCAACATTATTAACGTATATACATTACACTTATTTATGCACTTGTCACTCTATTAATCATTGTAACCCTATCTAGATTAATAAGTGTAACTGTGTCAACATTAATAAGTATAATTGTATATATATTCATCAATGTAACTTTATGTATATTAATAATTGTAACACACGCAGATGCGTATCCTTAATGTTAATTACCATAGAGTTAAGGAATTTTTTACCATCTTTCCATAATTAAAATTTATAGAAAGTGTTCTAAGAAAAAAAATATCTGGCATGATATTAATTAATTGCATAACTCAACAATTCTTGTCATGGAAACCTAACATAAAATGCCAACATGAATTTCCACCCCTAATTTAAACATGTTTATGCTCAAAGTTGGCATTACTACATTACCTAATGTCTAAGATAGAATAAACCATGTTTCAGAAAAGGAAAAATTTTGGAATAAATCAAGAATAATGTTGTTGAAAACGAACCTGAAATTCTTCATTTATTCTTTAATGAACCCATGTGTGTGTGTGTAACACAAGGTTGCATTTAGAAATTTTTAATAAGGTGGAGAAAGAATATAATATCCGTTACCTTTTTAATGAATAGCTACAAATCTTGAAACGGTAATGTTTACAGTGAATCTCTCAAGAGATCAAACTTAATAGAAATTTTATATATCCTTTTTGTGCATTGAACCTCTTGTTGCAATATAAAGTTTGGTATTTATATTATTTGATAGTAGCGCAACACTGTTTTCAGGAGACATTAATGAAGAAATGGAAAAATGTTGACAAGATATTCACATCATCAAGCAATGTTTGTATTACGTTTTTTTTATATTTAAAATTTATAAGTTATTATTTTGAATTAATATCACAATTCCATAGAATATAATTTACTATTTTAATTTTAAATCTAAATAATAAAAATAATTAAACTAAATCTATTTTCCTTAGATTAGGAACTAAATATCAAATTCGCCTTAGTATTCTCTAGTCAATACCAAGAACAAAAATTGACACCTTTGATAACATTAAGCAGAAAGCAATAAAATGTCGGTCAATACAATGAATGCAATACTCGATGATATTTGTGGATTTCATTTATCTCCTAAAACAAACCTGCAATGTGAACGTATCTCAAGCCAATAATGTAATGCCTAAAGGTAACGTTATTAGTTACCCGGAAAGCAAGTATGAAAGCATGAACAGATAAGGCATTGCAAGTTGACTCAGTTTTCTCCACAAAACAACAAATACAAATAAATGATAGGACCACATAATCATCCTCCTTGTGATGGTTTAAGTTTGACCAATGATTCCCAAACCAGGGACGAAACTGGGAAGGGATCAAGGGGGCCATGCCCGCCTTAAAATTTTCAAAAATTTTAGTTTTCTGTTGAAATTTTTGTAGTGAAATAGTATCAAAACGTAATTTTTCCTCGAACCCATGAACTCAAAGGCGAGGTAAAGACTTTTGACTTGTCGACTAATTTGTCTGAAATGCTCCCCCCAACCGTGACCAGACTTCATATTATATAGGATTTTTATATGAATGCAAACCTAATTTTGATTCTGTTAATATATGGGTCGGGTTTTGTACCCGGATTCATAATCCGCCCACCGTGATATGGATTATCCAATTTAGTGTTGGATAAATCATTATTATAATAATTAAGTATTTATTATAATAGAGGAGTCTTAAATATAACAGATAAGAAGAGTCCAACTAACTCCTTGATTTTTGGAACTCTTATCTGTTATATATAGATATCCTATTTGGTGATTACAAGCAACAACAGAAAATATACGATACATATTTTCGGTATCTCTCTCTCTCTAGAAATCCTCCTACACAAATCATCTCTCTCTCTTGATCCATCATCAACGGATCTTGGATTTGTGAGCGTGACATTCAAAGGGGCAACTCTTGTAGCCAACCCGGATTTTCACGAGACGCGAAGCGTACACGGAGGAAGAACTCGCAGATTCGGTGTCGGCTCGTATCAAACAACGTGCATCGATCATCGGGTTACATTCCGCCTTTGAGGTAATCCGAAAACCCGTATGTGCTATGTGTATATACTGTAATATTACATTGGTATCAGAGCTTTTTAATTTGTTTGATCGCCGGATTATTCGTCGGATTATTTTTTTTTGTACATAAACTCCATTAATACCAATTTAAATTCGTTTTAAATTGAGCGCGTAATAATCAGAAATTTTTATAAGGTTTTGTTTCTGTGTTGATAAAGAACTCGTACGCGAAATTTCATTAATTTTCGTTGAACGGATTGAGAGAAAATCGAAACCCTAATTTCAATTTGAAGTTGTTCCGAATTTTTTTTTGCCAACTTTGAGGCCAAAAACAGTGGATCAAACGACGATGAAAATCTGTTTTTTCTTTTACATAATTGTTCTACGTCGCGAGGGCTTTCCAACCATATATTATTTGTTAATTTTGGATTAAAAATGAGCAAGTTATGACCCTCTGAACATGGCTCCATGAAATCGCGAAATCTGGAAATTTTCTGTTTTAAGAAGACGATGAACAGTATTTTTTTTTTTTTTAATTATACTCTCGGTTTTGTACCAAACTGTACCCAAACCAAGTCGTGGGGTGGGGCTGGGCCTGGCGCGTGGGGGCTCGGTTTTTGATGTAGAATCCAAAAATATTTTTTGTGTATTTTTTGGCCCACAGTAAATAGTATTTTTTAATTATTTTAATTTTAAATAATTTTTTGAGGGCCTTAACGATGCGATAAAAATCTGGAAAAAATATATTTGGATTCAGTAGGCCGAAAGCAATTTTTCCATGTTGTCAAAATATTTTTTACTGCTGTGCTATTATAAAAATGATTTATTGTATTTTTTTGACACTTAAATAATGTCTAAAAATTACCGAAAATTGCAGAAAATTACAGAAATTTTTTTCTGACTTAGTGGATGGAAAATTAATATTTTCTGAGCATTTTGACATTCTGGAAAAATTAATGTATTTTTGGTGGTCCATTTAATTTAGTATTTAATGGATTTTTTATGCTTTTATTTAATGATTATTGTCTTGATAACTTGCGTAGTTAACACAATAGTTATGTTTGACCATGCTCGCTCCCTAAGTTGGTGAGTGTAGCAATAATTGTCCATTTAAAGGCCTAGGTTATGTGTTTTGCATGATTAAATGGACAATTCTGAAAATTAACAGTTGAATGAGCTAGTGTTTGCCTGTTTAATTCCTGTTTTAAGGTTGTTCCTATGTATATGTGCAATCCGACATACCCCGCCCGACTTTCAGTAGATATTATGTATAGGCTTCTTCTCCTTTTATTGATGTATTGGTGAGAATGAGAGGTTTTTTAAGCCACATGTAAGGGGATGATTTCTGAATGCACAACAATACATAGGAATTATCTTAGCACAAGCTCTAAACTGTTAATTAAGGGGACTATGTGGGACCCTGCGCATTTATTGTTGTATGGCGCAAAACTGGTTATCATAATTTGTTTATCTGCCGTGATTTTAAATTATGATGAATGGATGTAAATGATTAATAGATGTGTTCATTAATCGGATAAAATTTGTTTAAAAATCAATTAGAAAATATGCTCTAATTTTACAATATTAGGAGATGACTGCGAGCTTTGCAAACTTTCGATTTTAATATGTAAGAGAAGAAAATATTTTCTAATTGGATTTTAGAACAAATTAAAAAGATGTGTTTTAATAATAATATTAATGTCAATCTTTTGCGCATTTTTCATGTAGTAATGGCAAGCAATAACGTAATCGCCGCTATGACTAAAGAAGATAAGCTAACTGGTAACAACTACAACATATGGCACCGTAAGATCCAATATCTACTCAATCAGCATGAGTTGCTTGATTGTCTCACCACTGTTATGACTGAACCAGTTGGGAGTAGTACTGCCGCCAGCCGGCGTGAGCATGAGGCTTACCAGGCTTGGGTGAATAAGGATCGTGCTGCCCACTTTACTATGCTAAGCCACATGCACGATGACCTTATTGGGCATTACGATCACTTCAAGACAGTTAAAGAACTGTGGGATCAGCTTCGATTCGACTTCGGTGGTACGTCCACTACGAGTCTTAGGGGTCTTGTTTTGAAGTTCGAAACTTATCGTAAGGATAATAAGCACACGATGACTGAGCATCTTCGAGTGATGTCCACCTTGATTCGTGAGCTTAAGGAAGCTGATCACATTCTCTCTGACGAGCAACAGGTTCAGGCTGTTATCCGCTCCCTTCCTGATTCATGGGTGCACATGAAACAAATAATGACTCACAATGACAGTATTAAGAATTTTTCTGACATATCTCGTCATGTTGAGCTTGAGGCGGAGCGCCAAGAGGCGAACCATGCTGCTGTCCTTGTCGCCCAGAGTGGCAGACGTCAGGGAAATAGGCCCAGGCAAAATGGAAATGGAAAGCAGACTAAGCAGGCTGGGGCAAATGGCCCTAAAGGGAAAAAGATAACAAAAACCAAAAGAGGCAAGCGTGGTGGGAAGAAAGATATTTCCAAAGTCAAGTGCTACAACTGTGGAAATAAGGGTCACTTTGCTCGTGATTGCACTGAGCCAAAGAAGGTATCCTCTTTCCTTTCCTCTTTATTTTCACCTCTCCATATTTGTGTATGTTCTCATGTATTAGTTGCTCATTCTATTCCTTTGTGGATTGTAGATACAGGAGCAACAAAACATGTGACAATGGATAGAGGAGGATTTGTAGATTATCGCCGTATTCCAGCCGGTACTCAGAGTGTCTACATGGGAAATGGTGCTCGTGAAGATGCTGTAGGAGTCGGTTCGTACGAACTCCACCTTAGCACTGGGACCAAGCTACTTCTTCGTGATGTGCTCTATGTGCCTGGAATAAAGCATAATTTACTTTCAGTTTTAGCTTTATCAGACTATGGTTTTTCTTTCAGTTTTAATAGTAGTGGTTTGAATATTATTTTGGATAATATTATTTATGGACATGGATCTTTATGGAATAATTTGTTTAAAATAGATTTATTTGATTCTGTTTCTTCAACTTCATTATCATATATTGCAAATGTTGATGTTGATTCAGTTACTTGGCATGCTAGACTTGGGCATATAGGAAAAGATAGGATGACCCGATTAGCTAGAGAAGGCCTTTTAGGCCCACTCGCTAAGGTCGACCTACCTATATGTGAGCCTTGTTTGGCAGGAAAAGCCTGTAGAAAGCCTTTTGGTAAGGCTTTACGAGCTAATCAACCTCTAGAACTAGTACACTCAGACATATGTGGACCTATGAGCGTTAAGGCACGTCATGGCGCCTTTTATTTTCTTACGTTTATTGATGACTATACGCGATTTGGACATGTCTACCTGATCGCTCACCGCTATGAAGCTTTGGATTGTTTCAAACGCTATATAGCAGAGGTTGAGAATCAGCAATCGAAGAGGTTAAAAACTTTTCGTACTGACAGAGGACGCGAATACTTATCTGATCAGTTCAAAGAAATGTGTGAAGAAAAGGGGATACGCAGACAATTAACTATCCCTCACACTCCATAACAAAATGGTGTTGCAGAGAGAAGGAATAGAACTCTTCTAGATATGACTAGATCTATGATGGCGCAGGCCAACCTCCCAATATCCTTCTGGGGGGATGCTCTTTTGACTGCTGCCTACATACTGAATAGAGTGCCTTCTCATTCAGTTTCCTCCACACCTTATGAACTATGGAGAGGCGAAAGACCCAATTTGGATCACTTGCGCCCTTGGGGTTCTGCAGGCTATGTTCACACAACTTCTCATAAGTTCGGGAAGTTAGGCCCTAGAGCTCGAAAGCATATCTTTATAAGATATTCTGAGAGCTCAAAAGGCTACGTTATGTACAGTGAACACCCTGATGGAGGAATGACTAAAATAGAGTCACGTGATGTCGAATTCTTAGAAAAGGATTTCCCTAGCACAAGCAATACAAAAGAGGATCTTGAACTCTATGAGTTAGAGGATACTGAAAACACTTTACCATCTTCAGGCGAGGCTGGGGGATTAGTTCCTCCTCCTGTAATCGCTGAAGATAGTAGTGGTCTTCAGCCTAGTGGGAGCATTCCAGATAGTGTGAGTGCACCACCACTAGATACTCACGATTCTCAGGTTCGCCGTAGTAAGCGAGGAAACATTCCACGTCGTCATTTTGAGATTGAGGGGAATACTTTCCTAAGCATTGCTTTAGATGAGGAAGAGCCAACTTCTTTTGCAGAAGTTCTTTCCTCAAGTGCTAAGGATGAGTGGATGGTTGCTATATAGGAAGAATTGAGCTCCATGGCTAAAAAATAAAGTCTGGGAGTTAGTTGACCTTCCACCCGGGCGCAAGACTATTGGGAACAAATGGGTTCTAAAGGTCAAGCGCAAAGCGGATGGTTCAATTGACAAGTATAAGGCACGCCTTGTGGCGAAAGGCTATACCCAACGAGAGGGTGTAGACTACGAAGAGACATTCTCCCCAGTGGTGAGGTTTGCCTCTATCCGCCTTATCCTAGCTATTGTCGCGCAAATGAATTTAGAACTATTTCAGATGGATGTTAAGACTGCTTTTCTCAATGGAGAACTTGACGAAGAGATCTATATGGAATAACCTGTGGGTTTTGTATCCAAAGGACAAGAGCGCAAAGTCTGTCGCCTAAAACGTTCTATATATGGCCTCAAGCAATCGTCAAGGCAGTGGTATTTCCAATTTCATCATGCCATTACCTCTGTTGGTTTTGAGATGATTGAAAAAGATCACTGCGTATATCTTAAACGATCCAAGAAAAGTGTTCTTATCCTTTCATTGTATGTCGACGACATTTTGTTAGCTGGGAATGACCTGGACTCCATTGTCGCCACTAAAGAGTGGCTATCCTCTACTTTTGAGATGAAGGACATGGGTGAAGCAAATTATGTGCTGGGGGTTAAGATCGTGAGAGATCGATCTAAGAAGCTTCTCTGTTTGTCTCAGGAGACTTACGTAAAGAAGATTCTGGAAAGGTTTCGCATGCATAACTCTAAACCTATAGACACTCCAATGGAGAAAGGGTGTACATTGAGCCTAGATGATTGTCCAAGAACTGATGAAGAAAAGAATCAAATGTCTAAAGTGCCATATGCACAGGCCATAGGGAGTCTGATGTACGCTATGTTGTGTACGCGTCCAGATATCTGCTATGCAGTTGGTATAGTTAGTCGTTATCAGAGTAACCCAGGCCACAAACACTGGCAAGCAGTGAAGAGGATTTTTCGATACCTTCGTGGGACTGCTGATCTCGTCCTATGTTATCATGAAGGGGACTTGAGACTTAGAGGCTACAGCGATGCTGATTGGGCTAGTGACAAAGATGGAAGGAAATCCACTTCGGGATATACGTTCATTCTTGGAGGTGGAGCTGTCACTTGGTGCAGTAAGAAGCAAACGTGTATTGCTCTATCCACAATGGAATCGGAATACGTGGCATGCTCAGCAGCTGTTCAGGAAGCTGTTTGGCTAAGGAGATTCTTTCAAAGGCTAGGCATTTCAGATCATGCAGCTGAGCCTGTGCTTGTCTATTGTGATAGCACGTCAGCTCTAGCTTATGCAAAGGATCCAAAGTATCATGGGAAGTCTAAGCACATTGGCATTCGTTATCATTACATTAGAGACATGGTTGCGCAAGAGGAGGTTGTCTTGAAACATATCTCCACAGGTTGTATGGTGGTTGATCCATTAACCAAGCCCATTGCTCGAGATGTTTTCCTTTCACATGTTAGGAGTATGGGACTACGTAGGATTTGATATGTATGACACCATATTGTTTATTGACATTATTATTATTTATTGGATATAATATTCATTTCTTTTATTTGTTAAATTAAATGAATTGTTATCACTATGTACACATCTTATAGATATGTCACCGGGCTTGAATCGACTCTCTCACACGAGTGATTCACCTTGGCGCTTAGACAGCGAGCAAGATGAGACATTTATGTCTGTGGCGCTTTGAAAGCGAACTGAGACATTTATATCCTTGGCGCCTGAAAGGCGAGCAGGATATATACGATTATGCAGATTCTGCTATATGTCGCCTTAGTTGAGTACTAAGATGAGACCTTATTTATACTTTTAGGTCGATCATAGAGTATCTCCATAACTCTATGTAGCCTGTTTTGAGCCGAATGTGAGATTTCAGGCAGGCACTATGTGAGTGACTGGGCTGAAACTCAGGTTAGGCGCTAGATAGCGACTAGACTAAGATTCGTATGGCGTCCTTTTATTTCAAAAGTGACATACCCTTTTCAACGGGATGACGCCATAGCATACATTTCATACTGTATGTGCTTTGCCGACCAATAGTGGGAGCGATGAATGAATCCCTGCTTCATCGCTGTGTGAGCCACATGGATTATTATAATCCAACGATATGCCTTTTGTCGACCTGAGACTATGTCATGAAGAGAGGACTTGATGACGCTACTTTAGCGTGTTTACCTAGGACGAGGGTTGATTCCGTCTAAAGGGGCACGACTAGGAAAGCGATTAAGTCTAATTGAATTGGCATGAGGACTTAGGGAAGACTATTTGATTATACACCATGATAATGTGACTCATAGTCCGGACGTCTTTACTGTGTTTTGTGCACGACTTAGTCATGAGTACATTACATATTTGGGATCTAGCACTGCTTTCTTGAGGGATTAAGAGTGCTAAATTCGGTGTAAATCAAACTGTCTGGGCATATGCGAGATTCCTTCGAGTGATGCGTCTTCGTTAGTTAGATGATGGCTTAACGATTACGCTCCTGAGACTGTACGTTTTCTCGTGAGGTCGCACGTCACATTTTCCTGTATGAGGAGACGAGTGATGACAGAGATCGTTGGAGATTTGTTAGAGAGACCACGCCTTATGTGGGCGAGTGGGAGATGTTAATATATGGGTCGGGTTTTGTACCCGGATCCATAATCCGCCCACCGTGATATGGATTATCCAATTTAGTGTTGGATAAATCATTATTATAATAATTAAGTATTTATTATAATAGAGGAGTCTTAAATATAACAGATAAGAAGAGTCCAACTAACTCCTTGATTTTTGGAACTCTTATCTGTTATATATAGATATCCTATTTGGTGATTACAAGCAACAACAGAAAATATACGATACATATTTTCGGTATCTCTCTCTCTCTAGAAATCCTCCTACACAAATCATCTCTCTCTCTTGATCCATCATCAACGGATCTTGGATTTGTGAGCGTGACATTCAAAGGGGCAACTCTTGTAGCCAACCCGGATTTTCACGAGACGCGAAGCGTACACGGAGGAAGAACTCGCAGATTCGGTGTCGGCTCGTATCAAACAACGTGCATCGATCATCGGGTTACATTCCGCCTTTGAGGTAATCCGAAAACCCGTATGTGCTATGTGTATATACTGTTATATTACAGATTCTTAACGTCAATTGAAACTTAGACAAATAATTTTTATTTATATAAGATATTTTTTAATAAATTTTGTCAAAATATTTTTTTTAATAGGTCTTATTTATATATATAGTGCATTCATGATATGTACATGTATAAATAAGACCTATCTAAGTAAAAATATTTTTTTATGGAACATGTTGAAATAAAAAAATATCATAAGACATACTTAATAAACAAGACTAATTGATAAAAAAAAAAAACTCATTGTAATCTATTTTTTATCTTGAAATTTTCCATAGTTGCAACATTATTGCTATAATTTATAGCTAAAGAAGACTCATTATATTATAAACTTATTTAAATTTGTATGTTTTGATAGTTTTTGAAAATTGACATTTTATTAAAAATGTTTAGTCCCTAAAAAATTGTTCCATTTAATGTTTAATCCAATATATTTTAAATGATTAATTGCACATAGGTATTGGATATTAGTTGGACACGTAGTTAATGTCACTAGTTGTGCCTATATATCATTGCCATTGACTGAAAGTTATATTTAAATATGTTAGAATAAAAATTAAATGAAAAATATATCTAGGGCTTTTTATTAAATGCCCTATTTATTATTGTAAAGTTCAAGGAATGGTATTATTATATCGATGGAATGTTTTTTTACTATTCATATTAATAATTTTTGGGGGTTTAGTCTTATTTCCAAAGTTTTGGTAGGCTACCATCCCATATATTTTTTGAATTGTATCAAGTCCCGTAACCCTCCAAATTTATTGACTCATTTTCATTGACTTATTAATTGGATTTCATATTTTGTATTATAAAATTAAGGAAAAAAACAAACAGGATTGGTGACGCATACATATTATGTTCCCAAAAGATTAATTTATAGTTTCATCCCTGACCCAATCCTTTAAAAAACATAAATATACACCAAATATATTAGGTAAAATATCATTTTTATTACTAGAATCTTGTACGAATTTGTTTTAAAGATTGGCTAATACATTGTTTAAACATGTTTTTAATCAACTTAATTTATTATTAATTTAATTAGTGTATATTACTTAAATAAACCATTGCCTATGAGTACAAGATAATGACCCCTTGAATCTCGTGGTGATGGTGTCTATTATTGGAGTTTGGTGAGACACCTAGTAGGCCTTTTGAAATGCCCTCGAGTATACTTAGCGTGGGGACTATAATTAATGAAGTCGCATGACCCGCACGTGTTCAAACGCGGGCCACATGATCAAGATCGTAAAAGAGTCCAAAGCCATTAAGAAATCTCATCAACATGCACCACCAGAAGGTTAGCTTAGATAAAGGATAAGTCTATAACTTTCCTAAGATCCTCTATAAATGTAAACCCACCCTAATGAGGGAGGGGTATCGAAAATTAACTTCGTCGAGTAGTATTATAATTCAATCGACCTAGCCTTATAAAGTTAATAAAAGAGAAACCTAAAATCTTGTGGATGTACGCAATTTGTCGAACCACGTACATCTTGCATCGTGTTTGTTCCTAATCTCTTTTCATTGATTATTATACTTTATTTACACTTGGGTGCCTCGAATATTCCATTTGTAGAAATCACCTCCTGCAATTAGCGTCGTCTGTGGGAAACGACTTGTATTCTTTGTCGCCAAGTTAAACTCCCAAAATGTCACATTCCCAATCAAAAGCATGTTTATGACCAGGAGGGCCAGTAACAACATGACTATGATCCTATGGGATATCTTCTCGATCACAACGATTATGATGATAAGGAGGGTCACCAGTTCATCCATCCCTAACAGAAGGTCAGGTACGAGATTGGGGAGTATTTCCAATCCTCAGAGGATCTTTATCACCGTCAGTAGGATAGGATAGTGAACAACGACGAGTGTCAGAGATCCTGCTAGATCTCAAAGCTCATCGATAATTATGAGAAACGGATCTAAGAAGATAAGGTTGCTAACATGTTCCAATAGGAAAAAAACGCTGAGCTCTAGAGGCGTTTGGAGAAGCTTGAAAGGGAGGCCCATAAGGAGAAGCGCAAGCGCGACTACCACTCACAAACTTCTAGCCCTTTGGAGAGTAGAGCTCGCTGTCTAGGAAGGAGCACCCAGCTATGAAGAGGAGATTCTCCTCGTAGAAGGCCTCCTGAACGCAAACCACGCACTAGTGTTCAGCGAGGAGAAAGAGAACTTGTTATTTCATTAAAAGATAAGTGGAAAGGCATACAGCCCACCAGGGAGACCGTACGACCAATGAGCTCGCCAGGAAGGCGCTCATTTGTCAGATGAAGTCGTCGTTCAGTCGATCTATAAAGGAATTTAAACCCCCTAAAACTTCACTCCTCCTAGATTCAAGATTTATGATAGAAAAATTGATCCCACAAATCATGTCAGGAAGTACCACCAGGCAATGACCTTTTGAAACACAAATGAGGGTCTGATATTCCATCTTAGGGGATGTTATGAAAACGTGGTTCAAGAAGCTTCCCCATCGATTAATATGCTCTTTTAAGCAACTGGCTAAGACCTTCACAACCAAATTCATCACCAGTAGTGTCCACCCTAAAAGGATGGACTCACTCTTAATAGTGAAGAAGAATCCCCAAGAAATGCTCCATAAGTATGTTGCCAGATATTGGGAAATGTATAATAGAGTGGAGGATTGCACCAAGCAGGTTGCGGTGGCATCCTTCAATATCGGCTTATCGAGCAGTTCACTACTCTATCAATCCTTGACCAAGTGAGAAGTCATCACTATCGATGACCTAATGGTAAGAATTGAAAAATAAGGTCAAGGTTGAGGATACGATGACCATGGTCGGATAGAACAGAGAGTGACAGAAAAAACCCAATAATGGAGATAATAAAGGAGCAAGCAAGAAATCATGGAGGAAACAAAATGGGAATCATAAAGGAGCTGAGTGTAATACCCCGTCCAATCCCGATAACGGGGTGGCCAAGCCACTGCCGCCGAATTGTTCCAGGAGTCACTAAACAAATACCATTCTTAGTATGAGACAAATACGAGACATAAATAAATCAATCCAAAAGATAAATAATTGAATCAATCCCAAATGCTAATAACCAAAAGTGCGATAAAGGAAATCCATTACATGATAACTCCAAATAAATTCAATCTCAAATGATAAATTAATAACCTGAATATTAAACCAACTGTAAATTCTCCAACTGAAATCCTCAAATAACTTTGGAACCGAATGACCCAATAAATGAAGTCACATAATGAAATACGGCGAAAAGAAAAGTCTAAACTAAATAAAGCAGTAAAGTAAATCAACTCCAGATGCACCTCTAAAAGAATATCTCCAAATTAGTCCTCTCCAATACAGCAGTAAATAAACTTATCCTAAAAAAATTTAGTTAACTCACGAGATTAGAGCCCCAAGAATGAATACACACTACTGCCCTGAAATAGGATCCTTGAATCCAGACAATAGCATTATATGAGATAAATATCACAATATAATATTTTAATTAAATGAGATATGATTTAACGCAATCGAAATAATCACTAACTACCGTTAGTAATTCTTATTCAAAATTAACACCAATATAATTTTAAATACTAAGTCCCATGTTATTAATTTAATTAAATTAATCCAATTTATCATTCTCCTTAATTTATTATTATTTTAATTATAGCGGTCCTCCCGCCACGAGTGGTACTCCCACCAAAGTTTTACACATCCCCTTGTCAATAGCCAACTGATCCGTTTAAACTGTCGACGCCGCAATATGACAAGATTCCACACATGACATGACATGACATAAACGCAAGCTGACCTGTTTAAACTGTCGATCCCCACAGATTATGTCGCCACCAATTTTAATACTCGTTATTATCTTAGGCATTAATTCTCATATTCGCAGTTTCTCATTTGTCAAATTACCCCACCCTTATTATCGATGTGAGATCCTTAAAATATCCCATAGTACCAATACCTAAGGGTCCCCAGTTTACACATACGTCCTACCCTATGAATAGGATGAATGTCTAACAACAATAAGGTCCTAGTCTCACGTCTAAGCTAGCGCAACGATAATATAACATAATATTCAGACCACCCTCGAATCACCCATTTATAAAATATACACTCACTAGTCCCATACCTAGCAAGCACTAATCATAACCAAGGCCTACCCACTAGTCTCATACCTAGTAAGCATCCATATTATTAAGGTGGGCAATATACTACCCAAAGGCTACTCATCCCTGCGATGGCAAAAGTGACTCAAACAAATCACACAAAACACAATTCAATATGCACAACATAGCAATTTAATCATAAAGATTCCCACTTTTAATTTAATTCCATGAATAACACCGTCGTTGATTTCAACATAATTAATTTCGTTCAATAATGTTAATTTAATTAACACGTGATAATTTCCATATGTCATAAGCGTTCCCTTTTATAAGTCATATTATTTATATAGTTGTGTTCGCCTCCCAAATAACCCTATAAAATTCTACATGTGAACCTAAATCCAAAAACCATAAAAATCCAATAATCTAACCTACGCACCTTCAAAGATTAATTCATATTTAAAAGTTTCATAAAAACAGTCCCAAAATTTGAGTGTCTACTTTCTCTAATTAAGTTATTAATTGATTTTATAAAAAATAAATGATTAAGGGTTTGGGCGACACTTAAGACGCATAATACGAAAGGAAAATAATAAAGTATTCATGCATGTGATTGAGATGAAAAAATTTGATAACACGGTTGGATTCCTCTCGAAAAATTAGCAAAGGGTCGTTCTTGGAAAATCTTGATTAAACCCAAATTAAGTCTTCCAAAATTTGTGACAAAAACTTGATTAAGTTGGAGGTTGATGATTATGGTTAAGAGGAAAATATTATAGAAGTGTTGTATGGAGAAAATATGATGAAAAAGTGATTATAAGAAGTCCCCCCATGAATTATTAGTGTTATATAGTGATTAGGAATTTAAACCAACTCAAACTCTATACAATCCCTTAACCCATCCACCGCCACTACCACAAACTAAATCGATTCGCCCCTGACGAAAAAGCCTAGTTCGTCTAGTTTAATTCTATTTGACTAAAAAGAAAGTTTGTCCATTAGTCACAGCCTAGAACCATGACAAATGTTTTTTTTTTCATTTTGATTCCGATTTTAATTCCGCTCGAAATTCTATTCTTCTAAAATTAACATCAGCCTATTTAATTAATAAAAATCATTAAATCCAAAATTTTATTTTTCTCGAATATTCCTATTAATTAATTAATTACCGATTTAGTGTTATATACTTCCCCACTAACAAAGAATTTCGTCCTAGAAATTAGACGAAGCATATACGTCAACGAAAGTCACGCAAAATAAAATAAGGCTCATATATGCTTACCCGCATATATATATATATATATATATATATATATATATATATATATATATATATATATACGTTATGGCTCTTGCAGTGCCTGCTCATCTCTAGGCCGAATTAAATAGCACCTCCTATAATCGATCTGGCTTGGGGTTGCAGCCACTCCCTGTGCACCTGACGTTGCCGGTGTTTTTGGCGCTCCCTGAACACCTGACGCTGCTAGAACTGGAGGCCTCAGTCATTTCTTCCCCTATACTCCTTGCCTTGATGTGCTGGTGTGATTTGACCCTGTTGGGCCAGAACTGCTTGTCCTTGTTGGCCCTCTCACTCGAAACACTTAGCCGCTTTATGTCCTATTTTTTCACAGATAAAGCATTCACCTTAAAAGGTTCATAATGTCTAGTTATCACTCGCTCTTCCCCTTTCCCTTTTTATTCCTAATTGGTTCTCTATTTCTTCCATGATTGGTCATTGGGTCCCTTATTCTCTGTTCATTGTCCATTGAAATCCTGTCTCTTTCCAAGCTTCTTCTGATAATTAGACTTATTTTGCCACAATATCATTGTGACATCCACTACCTGAGCATAAGTAGTATATGTTGGATTCCCCAACACCATCTGCCTGATCAACCAAGACAATCCCTTGATAAAGCATTGCATCTTCTTTACCACAGTGTTAACCTCCTCCGATACAAACATAGATAAGTTGGTGAACTCCTGTTCATACTTGACCATCGACTTCGAACCCTGTTCTAAGTCCAGAAACTCCCTCTTCTTGGCATTTTTAATAGCATATGGAAAGTGCTTATTGTTAAACATAATCAGAACATCTCCATAGTTCAAATGATCCTTATCTTCAAATGTGGTGGCACTCTCCCACCATTGCAGTGCATCGCTAGTTAACTTGAACGTAGCTAACATATGCTTTTGCACGTTCGTGCAGTCCACCATCCTCAAGTGTCTTTTCATGTCTCTCCTCCATTAGTGAGCAAACGTCGGGTCAGATCCCCCTGCAAAGGTAGGAGTATTTCCCTTAAGAAAACTGGTTGTCACCATATCCCAGGCTGAAATGGGTGCACCCTGCTGTTGTGCCTCTAAAGTCACCCATCTTTGTCTCCCCATTTCCATACCGGTCATCGTGGCCTCACGAATGATAGCCACTAACTCCTCGGCATCCAAAACAAACTGTCAATGCCTCTCCTGAGCTGCAGGACCAGAAACGAAATCCTCTCTCCTACTCCTAACTCTCCTTGTGTTTGCTATCTGAAAAGATAGGAACATAACAACATCAGACTCGGAATGGATAAGAGTACAAATCATCAAAAGGAATCAAAGATAAGCAACTCATAATCTAAAATGAACTCATGACCTACGAGACCTAAGACCTTGCTCTAATACCATCTGTAACACCCCATACAATCCGGACAACGGGGTGGCCAGCCACTGCCACCCAACAATGTCGGGAGTCACTAAACAAATACCATTCTTAGTATGAGACATATATGCGACATAAATAAATCAATTCACAAGATAAATAATTGAATCAATCCCAAATGATAATAACCAAAAGTGCGACAAAAGAAATCCATTACATGCTAAACTCCCAATAAATCCAATCTCCAATTATAAATTAATTAAAATATGAATATTAAACCAACTGTAAATACTCCAACTGAAATCCTCAAATAACTTTAAAACCGAATGGACCAATAAAACTCAAATGAATTATCATAATAAAATACGACGGAAAGGAAAGTCTAAACTAAATAAAGCAGTAAAGTAAATCGACTCCAGTTGCACCTCCAGACGAATATCTCCAAATTAGTCATGTGCAATTTCTTCAAAACTTATCCTAAAAAAATTTATTCAGCGCACGAGGTTAGAGCCCCGAGCATGAATACACACTACTCCCCTCAAATAGGATCCTTGAATCCAAACAATAGCATTATACGAGATAAATATCACAATAGAACATTTTAATTAAATGAGATACAATTTAACGCAATCGAGATAATCACTAACTACCCTCAGTAATTCTTATTCAACATGCACAACAATATAATTTTAAATACGAAGTTCCATGTTGTTAATTTAATTAAATTAACACAATTTATCATTCTCCTCAATTTATTATTATTTTAATTATAGCGGTCCTCCCACCACGGGTGGTACTCCCACAAAAGTTTTACACTTCCCCTTGTCAATAGACAGCCAATCCGTTTAAACTATCGACCCCGCAATATGACAAGATTTCATACACGACACAACATAAATGCAAGATGATCTGTTTAAACTATCGGTTCCCACACATAATGTCGCCACTAATTTTAATACCCATTATTATCTTAGGCATTAATTCTCATCTTCTCAATTTCTCACTTATCAAATTACCCCACCCTTATTACCGATGTGAGATCATCAAAATATCCCTTAGTCCCAATACTTAAGGGTCCCCAGTTTACACATATGTCCTACCCTATGAATAGGATGAATTTCTAACAATGATAATGTCCTAGTCTCATGCCTAGGCTAGCGCGACGAAAATAAAACATAAAAACCAACCCACCCCCGAATAACCCATCCATAAAATATACACTCACTAGTTCTATACTTACCAAGAATAAATCATAACCAAGGCCTATCCACTAGTTCCATACCTAGTAAGCATCCTATAATTAAGGTGATAAATATACTTCCCAAAGGCCCCTTATCCCCTCAATGGAAAAACTGACTCAAACAAATCACACAAAAAACAATTCAATATGCACAACATAGCAATTTAATCATAAAGATTCCCACTTTTAAGCTACACCAAGAAGAGGAATTCAATATTGAAGCGTGTGTAACACAAGGACCACATTAATAAGACCGAAAACTATAAGGCCCTTAATTTTCACTTAAAGGAGCTGGTGCGCGATGGGAACCTAAATGATTTCATTGACAAGAAGGAGAACCCAGTGTAGCCGTGGGTGATTAGTGACCAAACAATGTCACGGAGGAAAACTTTAGGCATAAGTTCGTGGTGATTCATGGAGCATCAAGCCAGAACTAGATCCAAGGAATGCCCTCAGAATGGAGGTAAAAAAGCTGGTGATAATCATTGAGGCATTTTAGATTGACCTGGCTAAGCCCATCATAGGCAAACGCCAGTGAACAGAAGACA
Source organism: Sambucus nigra (assembly GCA_949130495.1). Classification (NCBI taxonomy): domain Eukaryota; kingdom Viridiplantae; phylum Streptophyta; class Magnoliopsida; order Dipsacales; family Adoxaceae; genus Sambucus; species Sambucus nigra. The sequence goes on from OX422217.1 coordinate 323,417,196, forward strand.
TTGATTAAACAAAATATTTAGTCTTCATAGATGATGATTTGGTCGGAGTGACGACTTCCCACCATGATGCCCTTATCATTACTCTCAGAGTTAAAAACTGGGATATAGACAAGCTGTTGGTGGGCTAGGGGAGCTCCTCGGAGGGTTATATACCTGAGCATGTTTAACTAGCTGAATTGAAAGATTTTTCTAAAGCTCATGTTCCTTTAGTCGGATTTATAAGAAGAGTGACTCTGCCTTTGGGGAAGGTGGTTCTCCCTAGGCCTGTCAATAAATGGGATATTATCCAAATACAAATTCGAATCTGATCCATTTAAGCAGATTTGGATCATGCCTAAAATTTGATTATCCGATTACTCGATTACCCATATATTAAATGGAGCGGATTTGGATTCATATACTCCAATCCATTAAAATATTAATAGTTTTAATATATATATATATATATATATATATATTATAATAGTTATTTATTTCATTGTCTATTTTTTTGGAACATTTGCAAAATAAATTTATGAAATAAGACTTCAAAATAAAAATGTTGCAAATCAAGTTTAACATAAACAGATAATTGGATAATCGAATCGGATCCGAATCCGTTTAATATAAACGAATATGAATTTGGATTTGCCTGATCCGATCCGATTAAATGCGGATCAGATTCGAATTTGTTTAACATAAACGGATATAGATTTGATCTTGCCTAATCTGGTCCGAATCTGATCCGTTTACATGACTAGTTCTCCCTATTCGGGCTGGAGGAACATCTAAGCTCATAAAATTCCTAATGGTGGATATTGACTCTCCCTACAACTCTATCCTCGATAAAGTATGGCTTCATGCCATGATGGTGACCTATCATCAAAAGACAAAGTGTGCAACTGATATGGGAATCATGAAGAGACGCATGAACCAAGCACTATCCAAAAAATGATTTATAATAGTTATCTAACCAAAGAAAGAGAAGAAAAAATAAAAGGAAGAGGAGCAATCTCAAGGCTTAATGCCTTTAAAATAGTAGCAAAAGTACGAGTGGCCTCGTGTTGAGGAAACCAAGATCTCCCTTATCGATAGTGTGATGGGACGCTTATAGGAAGCAACATTTAATAAAAGTCAACCTGAGAATAAGTTCCTGATCAAGATGTGTTTGCATTGTGACCTTATGATATGCCAGGAGTAGATCTTGAGGTTGTGTTCCATAAGTTACATATGGACCCATTTCACTTACTGGTGACCCAAAAGGCGCGACTACTACACCAAAGAAAGGTAAAACCATTGAGGAGGAAGTGGGGAAAATTTTGGAAGTAAAGTCCATAAAAGAAGTTCAATTTCCCAAGTTATTGTAAAGTCCTGTAGTGGTAAAGAAGAGTAACGAGATTTGGAGAGTATGTGTTGGCTTCACATACTTGAATCGTGGATAGCCAAAAGATATTTTCCCTATGCCAAGGATAGACCAACTGGTCGATGCCCCAACCAACCATGAGCGCATGAGTTTCCTTCACGCTTATTCGGGATACCATTAGATCCCTTTGTTCGCTCTTAACTAAGAAAAGATCTCGCTCATCACTACCTTGGGACTTTACTATTATAAGCTTATTCAATTTGGATTAAAGAACGTTGGGGTGACATACCAGTGACTTGTAATGAAGATGTTCAAGGAGCAGTTGGGGGATACCATGGAGGTGTACATTGACGATATGCTCGTAAAGAGCAGAAATAAGGAAGGTCACCTTGTCGACCTGGAGAGAAACTTTGAAGCACTCCAGCATTAGAGGATGAAGCTCAACGCTGCTAAATGCTCATTTGGGATTCAGTCGGGGAAGTTCATTGGGTACCTCGTAAGTAAAAAAGGTATCGAAATAAACCCCGACCAGATTGAAGTAATTAGAAGAGTACAGCCACCCAAGACATTTCATGAAATACAAAAGTTACTCGGCACGTGTTGGTCGCTCTCAATAGATTTATCTCCTGATCGTCAGATAAATGTCAAACTTTGTTCAAAGTTATCAAGAAGGAAAGATAAGAGATTTATAATGATGAATGTACTAGGGCACTCGAGGAAATCAAATGATATCTCAATCAACCTCCACTTTTGACCATCCCGATGACAAAGGACCTCTCCCTATATATCTGATAGTTTTCACAAGCGTTTTTATCTCGAGGTTTATGAAAGAGATGGGAAGCAAGTCTCAATTTACTATGCGAGCAATAAGTTACTAGATGACAAAAAATATTCCTACCTCTTAAAAACTTACATATGCATTGGTTGTGTCCTCCATGAAATCAAAGTAATATTTTGAGGCATGCACTATTATCATCCTCAACTTCTATCCCCAAATATCCATACTTAGGAAAGCCAAACTGACCGGAAGAATCTCCAAATGGACGATGGAACTAAGAATGTTTGATATCCAATTTCAACCAAGGAACTTAGTTAAAGGGTAGATGACTCGCTTAAAATATTATATAGTGTAAGTGAACGCTAATTGCGAGTGTAGTAAAAACCCAGTATGACCAGAGTTGATTTCCACACAGAATTATGTTAAGTAACAAATATATTCTTTTAGGTAAAAGTCGATAAATAATAAGTATAAATACAAGAAAAGATAATTTAGGTTTCGAAAGTTATAGCGGACCAAGGTGAACCACAATTAGTGGAACACTTTACTAAAGACTAATAGAAACAAGCGAGATTTATACTACGAATGATAAAATATTTTTTAACAAAAGGTTGAGGATCATTCCCCCACCTCGGACGATCACAACCCAAACGGTTCTTACGATTGAATCATAATCAAATGGGAATAAAATGTTGTTCTTAACTGTAATACCTCGTATTTTTATGATATTTATTTATGGGATTAATCGAATTAAATGAGTATTAATTGGAAATTAATCCGAAAAAAAAATACTAGCGAGATGCGAGTTGGTATTTGATATTAATGAGTATATATGGCTATATATGAATATTGAACTGTGAAACTTGTCGTGAGATTGAAATACGGTAATTTGGGAATTTTATTGAGACGCGTGTGACAGTCGCATCAGGAATATAATTATTTTAATTATAAAAGTGAATTTTATTTCTATTAACCATATGGTCGTTTTGATTGCGCCAACGCATCCGGAAGGGACGAAATAGTCAGAAAACACTAGTCGGGGGTTTAGTTTGGGTCCCGGGGCATTTTTAGGCCATACCGGCAACGTATAAGGGTAGTTTGGTAATTTTAGATTTTTGGGAATTAAAACCCACGAAAATTAGGAATTAATATCTGATTTGGAAATTACCCACTAAACCCACTAATAACCTAATGGGCTACGGAGGTTATTGAAATTAGTTCCAAAAGAGTTCCTAAGGCAAACCCTAGCCACCATTGTCACTTTGGAGAAGAAGGCTTGTAGAGAGAGAGAAGAGAGGAAAATTCTGCAGAGAGAGAGAGAACACTTCATCAATTCGACATCAAAATCAGAGATACACAAAAGGCAAGTGGTTTAATTTCATTTATGACAAAGAATGTTTCTTCCATGCGTAGGAGATTGACAAAATTGGTATTGTTCTTGGGAGTTTGATAAAAAACCATTAATTGGAATTAGAACTTTATATTTTGATGAAATGATTGCATGTAGAATTGTGTTAGGAGGTTTATCCTGATGGAAATACACCTTGTTCATAACAAAAACGGATTTAATTATACCCATTAGTGATTTTAAAATTTTAGGGTTCATCTTCATATGATTTGGGGATAAATGAAGGGATTTGATGATTCAATGATGTTTAGGAAGAATTGGCCCTATATAAACGTTAATATTTGACCGAAGTATGTTTAGGAATTATTAGAACCCATGAACAATTGTTGGATTGATGTTTAGATGAGATTAGAGGTGAAGAAAAGTTGGAAAAACGATATAGGGAAAATCCGGGCTCGAATCTGGCCACTCGTTAGAAGACCTGCCCAGGTCGTTCGAACGAGCTCGTTCGAACGAGCTTCTAACGAGTTAACAGTTTGACTTCTAACGAGAGGGATGTTCGTGCGATGACTTTCGTTCGAACGAGATCTCGTTAGAAGGCCCAGTTTGTTCGAACGAACTCTCGTTCGAACAGCCTCGTTCGAACGAGACTTCTAACGAGCTGACAGTTTAGGCTTTTTAGCCTGTTTTGATCCCGAGTGTTCCGTAACCTTATTTATATGTAGAGATAACACTTCCTTTTGGATTAATTGATATATTTGGGATATTTGGGATATAATGAGGAGTAAAACCTAGAAGTGTAGTTTGAACCAAAGGGAAATTATGAATTAGGAGGTGAGTGTCTATTACGATGCGAGAACTATTGACGGCCAAAATAATTATATTAACCGGGAACATATAAATTTTGTAGCATTATAAGTCGGTACGAGAATGAGAAGTGTACCACAAATAAATTATGGTGATTACTAAGATGTGTGCATACTTAGTATATGTATATGACTTTATGTGTATGACATACCTACCATACTTGCTATCACGGGAGGTTTACGTTCACTTAGGGCCATCTCATCCTTGTGTTGCCCGGATTTAGATTGGTACCTCGATGAACATAGGTCAGAGAAGGACTTATTGGGATGTTAATAAGTCTGCTGATCGTGGTAGCGTAGGTATGTGCGTGACCCATGTGATGTGACTGTGTTCGCCTCCATTGTTTGTGATTGTTGTTATCTGAGAACGATTCCTGAGAGATTCGGAATGCGTGATCCTTATGTACATGTTGTACCGGGATGGATAGCAGAGTATGTGTGCACCGCAGCTTAGTCTCGGGGTTCTTGTATTGTATATTTATGATGTGAATAATATACACTTAATTAATGGGAACTTTCATGTTGGTATTGTGAATATACTTATGGTAATGTTTTGAGAAAACATAACAGGTTAACCGATAGTGAATTGTATTACTAATTGAGAATCCGAGTGTATGTAAAGCCCTATATTTAATTAATAACGCTAAAATGTAATATGGGAATCGAGTAGTAAGGGGTAGAACGTATTACGGTTTGGTTAGATATGTATGTTATTTAGATGGGTACGGTACGTTAGGAGTGCACATGTAGTCGACAGGTGAGAATTTCATGTGAGTACACGTCCTAACATGTATTTTGCATTTAATGTTTTAATGTTATTAAAACACTTGCTGTTTTTAAAATGATTTCCACTTTCGGGCTCTGACCCATTTGCTTTCAAATCTATTTTTGTAAAAACCATTTTAGGTGCCCAGCCACAAGGACACCATGCTTAGGATCCTCATTCAGGCGACGAGCTGTAGCTGTTTGTGGAAGTTACAGGAGTTTGCTTGTAGACGCTTCATCTATCTTGACTCTATATTCAGCATTTATTAGTTGTAGGGCATGTCGCCCATTTCTTTTATAGACATTTCATTTATTTCAGTTATTCAGACTTCGGGCATGTCATTAATTCAGGATTCAGACTTGTTATTATTTCAGTTGTGGGATTGTTGTGAGGAGTTTTCCTCCGGACCGATTATTATTTTGTTGGTTATTCTATTGCTTCGTTATGGTGAATGTTGTTATTCTATCATTATTCCTTTTATTACATGTTAATCAGAGTTAACTTAAAATTTGGCAACTCACTTTTTAAATACTAGGTGGTTAGTAATCATTAAAATATTTTCGACAGTGATGCTATTAACTGGACCAACTTGACATTTTGTATTAATTTAATAAAGGAGTAGCTACCCGGTATTTCATTAGTCGGGGTGTCACAGGTGGTATCAGAGCATCAGGTTCTAGTGTCCTTTAGGATCTGTACGGCTTATTTTGTTTCCGCTGAGTTTTCTTTGATGTAGAGCCCTATATTTTAGGACTGTTGTATTCTTTTGTTTATGCTACGTTCTTCAGCTATTTTGAGTTTATAATTGCGAACTTATAAAATTTATTCTTGTTTCAGAATGCCTCCACGACGTGCACAAAGGATTCCCAGGGATGCAACGCCAGAACCACAGCCCGCACCAGTTCAGGGCACGATGAATGCTGCTGAGGTTGCAGCCATTGTGGCCCAGGCGGTAAATGCCGCACTAGCCGTAGTTCAGCAGGCACCACCTCAGGCGCCGATAGCCGCGCAAGTTTAGGCACATGCATTCCCGTCTGCTTGGGAATGTGTACGTGATGCTTTTCAGAAAGCACACCCTCCGGAGTTCGCAGGTAGCTCCGATGTTGTGGTTTCTAGTCAGTGGAGGAAAGACATTCAGCGGCACTTGAGGATGTATGAGTGCACCGATGTCCAGAAGCAGATACTAGATACCTTTAAGCTAGTGGGGTCTGCACTGCAGTGGTGGGAGTCTATTACCACCGTGGAGGAGAGAGATACTCTCACTATCCAGGAGTTTTGGGTGCGGTTCGACCGTAAATACTTTCCGTCAGCTGTTCACACGGAGATGAGGAGGAAGTTGACGAGCCTCAAGCAGGAGGGTAAGACTGTGGCCAAGTATGAGGCCGAATTCACTAATCTTCTGAACATTGTTCCGGATGAGATACCGACAGAGGAGAAGAAGATACAGAAATTTACAGACGGGTTGACTTGGAGGATCCGTCAGCATTTGTTGGGGAACCTATCGTTGGCCAGTTACTCTGATGTGGTTAACGCTGCACTGCTCCATTGTCAGGATCACCGCTTTCAGATGGCTGAGGGCAAGCGATCGGGAGAGTCCAGCCATCAAGGCAGGACTGGAGGAAATGGTGCCAGTGGGGCACAATCTGTTCAGGGGAAGAGACAGGGCGACCAGGGTTCCCACCAGGGGGATCACAAGAGGTTCAGGTCGGGAAATTTCAGGCACGGACAAGGAGGTTTTCGGCAGGGCCATCAGGGTCCGAACGGCCATCAGAACCAGCAAGGTCAGAATGGTCAACAACAGTTTCAGTAGGGCCAGCAGGGCCAGTGGAGGAACGGTAACGGCCACCAGGGCCGGGGGAAGCAGGGACAGAGAGGGGGGAACTTCCCGGGGAAGTGTTTCATTTGTGGAAAGACTGGCCATAAACGCCAGGACTGTCCTGATAGGGGCAGGGCCCCGCAGCAGCAGCAGGGTGCTCGACATGAGCCACAGAGGCCACTTTTTCCACCTTCCCTCCCAGCTCCAGCCCAGGTGCCAGCACTACCAGCCATTCCAGCAGTTCCTGTGTAGCAGGGGCAGTTACAGTATGGACGTGTCTATAACGTCCACCAAGCAGCAGCTCCACAGGCACCACCCGCGATTGAGGGTATGTTTCCTATCCATGGTACTATGGGTCGGGTTTTATTTGATACGGGGGCAACGCATTGTTTTATAGCTACACATTTTGCGAAAGACTTAGGGTTGTTAGCCACAGCAGAGAGCACAGTGACGTGTGTAGACTCACCATTAGGGAGTGGGTCGCTTATTTTCTTTATATGCCGGGGAGTGGGGGTAGAGATTGGTAGTTTGGTATTACCTGCAGACATGTTGGTATTAGATATGCATGCACACGATGTGATTATCGGTATGGATTGGCTTGCTGATTATAGAGCCATGATTGATTGCTTCCGTGGGAGCATTGTTTATGCCATTCCGGGGCAAGAGATGTTTGTAGTGGCGATGCCTCGCCCAGAGGGAGGTTAGACCGCTCATTTGTACTACATAGAGGAGGATACCTATAAGGAGGTTGCGATTCCTTTAGATTCGATCCCAGTTGTCAGGGAGTATTCTGATGTGTTTCAGGAGATACCAGGCCTATCCCCCAGTCGAGAGATAGACTTTGTCATAGACTTATTACCAGATACGAGACCTATAGAGATAGACTTTGTCATAGACTTATTACCAGATACGAGACCTATAGCACGCGCATCGTACCGTATGGCTCCGGCCGAGATGCGAGAGCTACGAGATCAGATTGAGCAGTTGTTGGGTCAGGGGTTTTTACGGAGGAGTACTTCGCCGTGGGGTGCCCCTGTGTTGTTCGTGAAAAAGAGAGATGGTTCACTGAGATTGCGTGTGGATTACCGAGAGTTGAATAAGGTCACGATACGGAATAAGTATCCGTTGCCTCGAATCGATGACCTATTCGACCAGTTGAGAGGAGCTTCTTTCTTCTCGAAGATTGATTTACGATCGGGATACCATCAGTTGTGTATCAGGGAAGAGGATGTCTCGAAGACTTCTTTCTTAACGAGATATGGTTCTTACGAGTTTCGGGTTATGCCTTTTGGTTTGACCAACGCTCCAGCAGTGTTTATGGACTTGATGAATAGGGTGTTCAGAGAGTTCCTTGATCAGTTCGTCATTGTCTTCATCGATGATATTCTGGTTTACTCCCAGATCGAGGACGAGCACGCAGAGCATTTTAGGCAGGTTTTGCAGACGCTACGTCAGAACGAGCTGTATGCAAAATATGAGAAGTGCGGGTTTTGGCTGAAGGAGGTCCAGTTTTTGGGACATATTATTTCCGACCGGGGGATATCTGTTGATCCGGGGAAATTATCCGCGGTGAGGGAGTGGGGACAGCCCACGACACCGACGGAGATCCGTAGTTTCTTGGGACTAGCAATATACTACAGGAGGTTCATTCGGGGATTTTCGAAGATAGCGGGTCCTTTGACACATCTGACTCGTAAGGGTGTGCCATTCATCTGGAGTGATGCTTGTCAATTGGCATTTGATGAGTTGAAGGATAAGTTGACCTCAGCACCTGTGTTAGCATTGCCGAGACCGGGAGTTGAGTATCTAGTTTACACCGATGCGTCCTTTCAAGGACTTGGAGGTGTATTACAGCAGGAGAGTCAGACCATAGCTTATGATTCCCGTAAGCTTAAGCCTCATGAGAAGAATTACCCCACTCATGATTTGGAGTTGGCGACAGTTGTATTTGCCCTTCGAATTTGGAGACATTACCTTTTGGGGGAGAAGTTTCATCTGTTCACGGACCACAAGTCCCTACAGTACCTATTCATGCAAAAGGAGTTGAATATGCGGCAGCGAAGGTGGTTTGAGTTTGTGAAGGACTATCAGTTTGATATCCAGTATCACCCGGGGAAGGCTAACGTGGTAGCAGACGTGTTGAGCCGTAGGCCAGTAGATGAGGTGGCAGGGGTGTGGAAGGCCAAGTGGAAGGAGTTGGGACACCAGGATGCAGTGGCCCGATCATTCATGTCTGTGATGACTGTTACGCCGCAGATTATCACGAAGGTGGTAAAGGCCCAGGCAAATGACTCGTTCTGTCAGGACCAGATAGTTCAATTACTAGCAGAAGGAGCCGAGTCCTATACCGTTAGCTCAGACGGGGGATTACGCTTCAATGGGAGATTGGTAGTTACGGAAGGGGAGGAATTACGGCACGAGGTTATGGCAGAGTCGCACGGCTCACGGTTCGCGGTACATCCCGGTGGGGACAAAATGTACCAAGACATGAGACGACAGTATTGGTGGAGCGGGATGAAGAGAGATATTACCGTGTTTGTTTCTAAATGCGCCACTTGTCAGCTAGTAAAAGTGGATCATCAGAGACCGACAGGACTTCTATAGCCATTGGAGGTCCCGATGTGGATGTGGGAGAGCATATCCATGCATTTTATCACGGGGTTGCCTACGTCACAGAGAGGTCACGACTCCATTTGGGTAATTGTGGACAGGTTGACCAAAGTCGCTCATTTTCTACCCGTAAGGACAGACTACAGTACAGGACAGTATGCCTAGCTCTTTATTGCAGTGATAGTGAGACTTCACGGTGTACCCCTAAATATCGTGTCTGACAGAGACAAGATATTTGTTTCACGATTTTGGGAAAGTTTTCAGGAGGCCATGGGCACGAAATTGCGGTTGAGTACGGCGTATCACCCGCAAACCGATGGGCAAACCGAGCGTACAAGCCAGATTTTGGAGGACATGCTACGTATGTGCATCATTAATTTCGGGGGTTGATGGGAGCAGTATCTTCCACTGGTGGAGTTTGCTTACAATAACTCCTACCAGTTCACCATTGGCATGGCTCCATTTGAGGCGTTGTACGGTAGATCGTGTCGTTCCCCAGCATGTTGGTTGGAGGTGGGGGATAACAAACTACTTGGGCCGGAAGTGATTCAGGATACTTCGGCGAGGATAGAATTGATTCGGAGTCGCATTCGGGTAGCTCAGGATTGGCAGAAGAGCTATGCTGATGCGAAGAGGTTCTTCAGAGAGTTCAAAGTGGGGGACCAGGTTTTGCTCAGAGTATCTCCTATGAAGGGGATTATGCGTTTCGGGAAGAAAGGGAAGTTGGCACCGATATATGTGGGACCATTTCCTATTATTGAGCGGATTGGACCGGTTGCGTATAGACTTGGGTTACCGGAGCATTTGCATCGGATTCACGATGTATTTCATATTTCCCCGCTAAGGAAATATCTTAGAGACGATTTGGCTCATTCTCACATTTCATTGGAGGACATCGATCTCCAGCCTTACAGTTCCTACGAGGAGGGGCCGATTGCTATTTTGGACCGAAGTGAGCGGAAACTGCAGTCAAAGATAGTTCCGTTAGTACGTGTTCAGTGGCGACATCATAATGTCGAGGAGTCCACATGGGAGCGCGAGGATGAGATGCGTGAACGTTATCCAGAGTTGTTCTTACCAGGTACTTTCTAGTTCCGAATTTCGGGGCGAAATTCTGTTATTAGGGGGGAAGTATGTAATACCCCGTATTTTTATGATATTTATTTATGGGATTAATTGAATTAAATGAGTATTAATTGGAAATTAATCCAAAAAAAAAAATACTAGCAAGATGCGAGTTGGTATTTGATATTAATGAGTATATATGGCTATATATGAATATTGAACTATGAAACTTGTCGTGAGATTGAAATACGACAATTTGGGAATTTTGTTCAGACGCGTGTGACAATCGCGTCAGGAATATATTTATTTTAATTATAAAAGTGAATTTTATTTCTATTAACCGCATGGTCGTTTTGAGTGCGCCAAAGCATCCGGAAGGGTCGAAATAGTCAGAAAACACTAGCCTGGGGTTTAGTTTGGGTCCCGGGGCATTTTTAGGCCATACCGGCAACGTATAAGGGTAGTTTGGTAATTTTGGATTTTTGGGAATTAAAACCCACGAAAATTAGGAATTAATATCTGATTTGGCAATTACCCACTAAACCCACTAATAACCTAATGGGCTACAGAGGTTATTGAAATTAGTTCCAAAAGAGTTCCTAAGGCAAACCCTAGCCACCATTGTCACTTTGGAGAAGAAGGCTTGTAGAGAGAGAGAAGAGAGGAAAGTTCTGCAGAGAGAGAGAGAGAACACTTCATCAATTCGACATCAAAATCAGAGATACACACAAGGCAAGATTTCGTTTATGACAAAGAATTTTCTTCCATGCGTAGGAGATTGACAAAATTGGTATTGTTCTTGGGAGTTTGATAAAAACCCATTAATTGGAATTAGAACTTTATATTTTGATGAAAGGATTCCATGTAGAATTGTGTTAGGAGGTTTATCCTGATGGAAATACACCTTGTTCATAACAAAAACGGATTTAATTATACCCATTGTTGATTTTAAAATTTTAGGGTTCATGTTCATATGATTTGGGGATAAATAAAGGGATTTGATGATTCAATGATGTTTAGGAAGAATTGGCCCTATATAAATGTTAATATTTAACCTAAGTATGTTTAGGAATTATTAGAACCCATGAAAATTTGTTGGATTGATGTTTAGATGAGATTAGAGGTGAAGAAAAGTTGGAAAAACGATATAGGGAAAATCTGGGCTCGAATCTGGCCACTCGTTAGAAGACCTGCCCAGGTTGTTCGAACGAGCTCGTTCGAACGAGCTTCTAACGAGCTGACAGTTTGACTTCTAACGAGAGGGATGTTCGTTCGATGACTTTCATTCGAACGAGATCTCGTTAGAAGGTCCAGTTCGTTCGAACGAACTCTCGTTCGAACAGCCTCGTTCGAACGAGACTTCTAAAGAGCTGACAGTTTAGGCTTTTTAGCCTGTTTTGATCCCGAGTGTTCCGTAACCTTGTTTATATGTAGAGATAACACTTCCTTGTGGATTAATTAATATATTTGGGATATTTGGGATATAATGAGGAGTAAAACCTAGAAGTGTAGTTTGAACCTAAGGGAAATTATGAATTAGGACGTGAGTGTCTATTACGATGCGAGAACTATTGACGGCCTAAATAATTATATTAACCGGGAACATATAAATTGTGTAGCATTATAAGTCGGTACGAGAATGAGAAGTGTACCACAAATAAATTATGGTGATTACTAAGATGTGTGTATACTTGGTATATGTATATGACTTTATGTGTATGACATACCTAACATACTTGCTATCACGGGAGGTTTACGTTCTCTTAGGGCCATCTCATCCTTGTGTTGCCCGGATTTAGATTCGTACCTCGATGAACATAGGTCAGAGAAGGACTTATTAGGATGTTAATAAGTCTGCTGATCGTGGGAGCGTAGGTATGTGCGTGACCCATGTGATGTGACTGTGTTCGCCTCCATTGTTTGTTATTGTTGTTATCTGAGAACGATTCCTGAGAGATTCGGAATGCGTGATCCTTATGTACATGATGTACCGGGATGGATAGCAGAGTATGTGTGCACCGCAGCTTAGTCTCGGGCTGCTTGTATTGTATATTTATGACGTGAATAATATACACTTAATTAATGGGAACTTTCATGTTGGTATTGTGAATATACTTATGGTAATGTTTTGAGAAAACATAACGGGTTAACCGATAGTGAATTGTATTACTAATTGAGAATCCGAGTGTATGTAAATCCCTCTATTTAATTGATAACGCTAGAATGTAATATGGGAATCGAGTAGTAAGGGGTAGAACGTATTACGGTTTGGTTAGATATGTATGTTATTTAGATGGGTACGGTACGTTAGGAGTGCACATGTAGTCGAGAGGTGAGAATTTCATGTGAGTGCACATCCTAACATGTATTTTTCATTTAATGTTTTAATGTTATTAAAACACTTGCTGTTTTTAAAATGTTTTCCACTTTCGGGCTCTGACCCATTTGCTTTCAAATCTATTTTTGTAAAAACCATTTTAGGTGCCCAGCCACAAGGACACCATGCTTAGGATCCTCATTCAGGTGACGAGCTGTAGCTGTTTGTGGAAGTTACAGGACTTTGCTTGTAGACGCTTCATCTATCTTGACTCTATATTCAGCATTTATCAGTTGTAGGACATGTCGCCCATTTCTTTTATAGACATTTCATTTATTTCAGTTATTCAGACTTCGGGCATGTAATTAATTCAGGATTCAGACTTGTTATTATTTCAGTTGTGGGATTGTTGTGAGGAGTTTTCCTCCGGACCGATTATTATTTTGTTGGTTATTCTATTGCTTCGTTATGGAGAATGTTGTTATTCTATCATTATTCCTTTTATTACATGTTAATCAGAGTTAACTTAAAATTTGGCAACTCACTTTTTAAATACTAGGTGGTTAGTAATCATTAAAATGTTTTTGACAGTGATGCTATTAACTGGACCAACTTGACATTTTGTATTAATTTAATAAAGGAGTAGCTACCCCGGTATTTAATTAGTCGGGGTGTCACGTCAACAATCCCGTATGAAAAGTGTCATCCGAACAATACGAGATGAAGATTTCAACATATTATCGAACAAATGCATTAATGTTGGACTTAAGTCTTAAAAACAAATCTTACATGATAAGAAAACTTAGAATCCTATGAAACTCCAATACCAATGCATACACCCACTTATTAGATTCAAACATTTAACCAATAAAAAAATGTAACCATCCAAGGTGGGTTTATGCTCCCAAACTAAGTAAATTAGCTACTCATAACACTAACTATGCATACACATAGGATTGATTATAAGCGGGAAAGGCATTCTAAGAGGTAGTAATTAAAACAAAACAACTATATTAATTAACCAAAGAGTATTAATAGACAACAACAAACAAAATTGATCTTGTGTAACTTACAAACACAGAGAAGCAAGAAAATATCACAAGCCTTAGGAGAGAAAACAGAGCACAAATGAAAAATATCTCCTTTCGTTTTTTCTAAACGATTGAAAAACAACTCCTTTTACAAAGACAACCCACCTACTTCTTATAGTAAGTAGAAAAAAAAACACCAAACAAGAAAGCAAAACTAAAACCAAAAACGAAACCCAAAATTAATATAAACATGAATCGGGCATCTAAAGGGTCCGATCGACCATAGGTATAGACTTTTCACATTTCCTTGTTTCAATGGCAAAACTTGAGATGCCAGTCGACCCGGGTTCTGAGTCCGATCGACCGGGGGTCTAACTTCTAGTGGGATTATTCTCTTATTATTCCACATAAAGGGACCTCAAAGAAAAAGAACCATAACTCGACTGTTAAGGACCAAATTGATGAGTTGTTGATGGATATACTAAGCTAACTTGGAGATCTATACTTTTGTGAAGAGTTCGGGCATGAATCTTGAGCAAATAAATGACTAAATTGCCCCCGAAGTTATGTAATGCGTCGTAACTTTCCCAGAAAGCGTACACTTGTACCATTTAGCATTCCAATACCTAAAAAGACTCAAATAAACATTACAAAGAATTTATAAAAGGTGAACAAAGGTTATACATTATAAGTGATTTAAATATGGGGAATGGAAGTCACAATTACATGTGCATCCGTAAGTAACAGGCGCCAATATATAATATTCGTGACTAATCACATCCCCTAACTCAGACATTGCTAGTATCTAGTGATGAATTAACACATGAACAATAACTAGACAGACAAGACCAAAACAAATATGTACACAAAAACAATGTCACTTTCACGGGATCACGATTGTATTTAGCGAATGCAATAAGCCATTAAACTCCTAGGTTATCCTAGTGGACGAGTGTTGTCTCGTGAGGATTTTTAGGGATGAAACCCGTAAACATCAAATTTTCTCAAAACGTGCCCAACCAACCAATATTTCAAGATCAACAACGACTAAATATTTCAACATTATTAACAAATAAAATGATAATGTTGCTCAATAATCCAAAACTAGTTGAACATTAAATAGAAAACCACATGAAAATTAAACCTTAAATGTGAGTGGTGTGCGTGCGCATGTAAAATATTTTTGATTTGATAAATCTTTTATCAACTAGATAAACATTAAGGTATGCATGATATCAATCCTTTCTAGTTTATACATTCAACAAGTGAATTCACTATGGATGAGAGGTAATACATGGGACATGCAGGCATAAAGAGTAAATGTAAATGGAAACTTGGTCGCACACATGTCATCAATGAAGAACGCTATATAAAAAATGAAAAATTTGCAATCTCAATGAAAGGATATCATCATTAAATGAGGTGCATTTTCACATATTATCGCAATTATTATGACATTTCAATCGCACTTAACATAGGATCACATAGGAATTTTATAGGGTTGTAATGTAGGTTTGGGTTAAAGGTTATAAAAGGAAGGGAATATTTACACATTCAAAGGTGTTTGGGGATTAAACACTTAGGATAATGGAAAATTATCGGCAATTTAAAAATTGATAAATGATTTCTAAAACAAGCATTGAATATAAACGTGGAAAGCGACAAAGATTATTGAACACTATATACAAAATAACTACTTTATCTCTCTTTTATTTTCTTCCTTTTCTCTTCTTGTTTTTATGTTTTCTTTTCTCTTTTCTTTTGACTTTTACACTTTTTCTTTTCACTCTCACTTGCTCAATTACAACCACACAATAAGAACCTCATTCAATCCCAAGTATCATACCAAACAAAGGTATGAAAGGTAATGTGTATGGTTTGTAATTCAAATGTGGAGTTGGTTATGGGATTTTGGGTTTTAAAATGAAATGTTATTATATAGGCTCAAAGGGGTTAACTAGAAAATTACATTAGGTGAGGTCAAGGTAAAAATGGGTTGATAAACTAAAATAGCCACAAAATTTAAACAATTATTGAGTTAAAATAACTTTAAAAATCATGCGCAAGTGACAAAATTTATAATACACTCAATTAATAAACGATTAATGAAAGAATAGTGAGATTACCAACGAATTTAACATTTCAAGGAAGGAAGAGTAGTGTATAAATACTCCCAAACGAAGAAAAGCACAAAGCTCGATAGGTTTTTAGTGTGTAGAAAGTAACAAAAAGGTACCAAGTTATAATTGTCCTACCTAATCATTTATAAAATATGCTCAAGTGCTCATTGGTTTTCAAGATTTAATTCATGCATTTATTCCCATTATTAACTAATTAGCGGACTAAAGTTTTATAATATGAAAGAAATAGAAAATGCATCGATGAATTAGTGATTGGGCAGGGAAATTATTATATTTATCATCGAAAAATAGGGCACGAGCCCCAAGAAAGAGAAGAAATAAAGAAAATAATTTCTGATTTTTTGATTTTATTTATTTTATTTATTTTTTAAGAAAATATATATTTAATAAATATGCACATGACTCACGATGAATAAATAGAAATTTAGATGCCTAATCATACCCCTAACTCGAATCACACATTGTACTCAATGTAATTGTGGTGAAAATTATTATGCAACACAAATAGATAAGAGAAACGCAATCACCAAGTAAGAATAAGGAATGCAAAATGACAATCACACAACAAAGGATGTACGTGGTTTAGAAAAGATGCCGACGTCCACGGTGGTGCAGTCAGTATTATTTATGTGTTCTCCGGAGAGTGATTACAGAGAATACAATGTGTCCTTTGCCCTGGACCTAGGTTTTGTTATATACATGTTCGTTCTAGTGAGTGGGGGTGTGGGACTCCTCCATGTTTCCCATCTCCTCTTAAAGTTCCCCTCAATGAGAACGTGGGAAGAGACTAAATCATAATTGGTTTAAGGTATAAGGGGCCTGGACTTTGGGTCGCTACAATTGAGCTACTCGTCCAGGCCCATCATTCTAATTTCGGGTACCCACAATTGCCCCTAAGTTTGTTGGGCCATGCTTTGGGCTCAATAAACTTAAATGATTTATCATAATGGCTGAGTCGTATATCGTGCAACTTTTCCCAAAATTTGAGGACTAATTCTGGCGGCACCCGCTTCATTGCTTGTGCACTATGATTAGTAATACTTCAAGGTTTTATTCAGAGCAACCACTTTTCGACCGTCGTTTCAACCTTCTCAGCATTCCTCCATTTCCTGTGAGGTCTATAGATTCACACTCTCTTCATCCAGTCTTCATTTTCATCGCTTTCGATCTGCTTCGTCGTTTAGGCTTGTGATTCTCCATTATTCAAGTCAAACTTTCATCTTGTAAGTCTCCTGTGCCTTCTCTTTGTATTTTTTCTTTGAATTTGTAGTTCCTTTAGGATTTTTCAATGGCAAATATTGGTAATAGGTCGATCTTTGAGTTTAGTAAGTTTTACAACATTCCTGAGTGGGTAGAGATTGAGTGTGCCTTTCCTCTAGAAACGTTAGAGAGATAGAGGATGCCCATTGGATCCATGCCTTGTTGCTTTCCCAAGGGGGACTTACTTTTCCTCCCAACAATCTATTCTTACATTTCTTTGGTTATTTCAACATTGTTCCCGCACAGTGTTCGCCCAATGTGTGGAAGATAATCAATGGTGTTCATAGAATAAACCAGTTATATGGTACCAAGTTAGGGCTCTCCGAGGTCTGTTTCTGCTATTCTTTTTCTCGGACTAGTTCTGGTGTTCTCTATCTCAAAGCCAAGAGTCCTGATAGGGTATTGGTAGTAAACCTACATGATTCCCATAAGGACTATTGGCAAGAGGGCTTCCTTGCTAGAAATTGGCAGTTTTCTCCACAGTTTGAGGGGTCGAGGGCTGACAGTTTCTCTGTTTCCTTTTCCTGGGAAGAATACATAGGTAGATTTTGCTCTGTTCCTTCAATTTCTTTTACTGATTTGTGATTGTTCTGACTTTTCCTATTTTTTCTTCAGCGAGGTCGAAGAACTTGGAACCTATTCTCAAAGAGGTTCATCTTTCTAAATTGGTCAAGGCCTGGAATATCAGGGAGCCTTTAGCTGACGGTGAGCATCCCCGATCTGCTGCTTTCCTGCTCAAATATAACAACGTTGGTTCTAGTTTTATAGCGAGGTCGGTGGATAGTATCCCTGAGTTTGATACCTCTGAAGAGACTGATGCTGATCCTATTCAGTTGGACGAGGAGTAGAGCAGTTCAGAGAGTGATATCGCAGGTGGTGCTAAAGGAAACTTTGGTGAAGGGAGCTCCGGTGGTAGTAGCTCTTCTGATTCGAAGGAAGTATCTGAAGCTCAAGAATCTTCGAGCACATCTAGTAGTTCAAGCGAGGAGATGGTTCCTCCAAGGAAAAACATGATCCGGGATGATGATGATGACGATCACGTGCTCCTTGCTCAGAGGTCAAAGAAGCAGAAGTCCAGTGCTGGGGCTGTTGTCACTAGCTCTCAATCTTCTTCTCAGGAGCAGGAGAGGAAGAGGAAAGAAAGAGAATAGTTGAAAGAGAGAGAGAGAGACAGAATGAAGAGGAGAGGAAGAATATAAAGGAGAAGAAAAGGATGGAGGAGAAAAATAGGATCGAGAATGAGAAAGAGGAGGATAGGAGAAAGGTGGAGTTGAGGACGAAGGCTAGGCAAGCCTTAGTCCCGGTATCCGCATTGCCCGAGGGGGCCTCAGTTGTTGTTTCACCTCAGTTGGCCCCTGCGCTGCTTGAGAGGGAAGTTCTTCCTGCTAACTGTCAAAGGGTGACAGGGACTGACCAGTTAGCCCTACAGGCGAGCCAGAGGATATCTTTGGTAAGTCCATTTCTTTTTTTCAAGATCTCTTAATTCCTGTTTGTTTCCTCTTTCTAATATCTTCTTTGTTTCTGTATTTTATGACTGACTTCGCCGTGCTCTATCGCTCTCACGACGAGTTGGTAAAGAAAAGTGTCAAGATGGAGCAGAAGAATACCGCCTTAAAGCTGAAGGGTACGGAGCTCGAGGTTGCTCTTAAGGTTGCTGACATCGCCCGAGCTTCCTCTGATCTGGCCCTCATCAATTCTAATCTAGAGAGGGATGCGACGATTAAGGAGCTGAACGAGCTGAGGCAGGCCTATGACCTGATCTGCTCGAGCAGGCTGGCTGTCGCAGAGTAGAATAAGGTTATAATCGATCATTTAAAGGAGAAAGAGTCCCAGGTAGCCACCATCAAAGAGGATTCATACAACTCTGGGTGGACTGTTGTGTACGAAGACGTCGAGGTTCAGATAGGCTACATCAGCCGTCTAAACTTCAAGAATGGCTGGAATAAGGCCCTCTTAGCTGCTAGTGTTAATGCTGAATCTCCTCTGTTCGACGACCATGACCCGGGTTCGAAGCTAACTGTGGACGAAGAAGCCCCTGCCCCTGCCCCAGCCATAGAGGGTGTTGATCTTGCCTCTCAAATAATTCCTGCTGGTGCTCGTCCTGCCCAGGCGACTGAGGGCATCCTTACGGAGGGGGATGCCTCTGCTGCTGCTGACAAGGGGAAGCAGCCAGCTACCTCTAAGCAGCCTGAGGTTGCTAGTTAATCTATTTTTAGGACTATTTTTGTACTTCTGCTTGTAATTTTCCCAATTTCTGCTCGATGTACTTTAACTTTTATCAATGAAATGAAAAGGCTTTTTTTTCCACTGTATTGATTGATTTTTCTCTCCATTTCCCTTTTATGTCTTGTAGTTGACTGATGTAGAAGAGTATATTCCTGCCACATCTCAATTGGGAAGGACTATTGGTCCCAATGCCACTCCTCAGGTTCGCCAGGACTTTGTTAGGCTTTACAAACCTCTTAGGTCAAGGAATCAAAAGTATAAGGATCAGTCTGAGCTTGTGGCCAACTTGAAGGACAGGCTCCAGCAGATGGAAGAGGTTGGTGCTTCAGTGCAAGAAGAGGTGAATGCGTTGAGAACAAAGCTTCTCGATGCTTCTGAGATCAACCAGGTTGGGGAGATGCTTCAGCAAGAAAATGAAGCTTTAAGGAAAGAGGTCTCGTGTCTTAGGGAGCATGCACCGAGCATTGCTCCTGCAGTATTACGAGGCTCTTCATCGACGCAAGCTAGGGCTGGCTCGAGCGACGTTCCCCCCGTGCTACGAGGTTCCACTGGTCCACTTATTCCGTGAGCTGGCAGGAGCACCAGGCGTTCAGATAGGGAAATGGAAGAGCTCCGCGGTGATGTTTAGCGAGCATATCTGATTGCTGCTGGGCTTCAAAGTGACGTTACTCGTCTATGGCACCTGTTTAAAAAAGGACCTCGACAAGTATGGGCTGACGATTATGACCAGGGTTGGCTAGATGCTCCGACGAGGCTGATAGAATTTGAGGAGTTTGCCTTCATCAGGGGGTGGTTGAGTGCTTTGAAGGAGATTCAAGTTCCAAGGAACTCTATGCTCTGGTATCGCCATGAAATATCTCCTTTCACTCGGATGCCCAATCCCTTCCGAAGAGATGATCAGTGGATACCCATCGGTGCTATCCATCGGCAGCTATTGGAGTCGGATGCTAACGAAGCCGAGGAAGAGTTGGTTCCTGCTCCTGATGATGGTTGAAGAGCTCAAGTGGCTGATTATCTCGTTCGAAGGCCTCATCCCCACTGAGATTTTGCCTGTAGTTACTCTTTGTATCTTTTGTTGAAGTGATGTTATGTCAATATTTTGGACGAGTTCGCCGACTAAACATGTATTATACTTGTTGTAAATATAGCGGATTAATATAAAACTTATGCTTTGGGCTATTTTAGCCGACTAAACAAGTGTATTATATTTTCCATATTCTCGCTCCTTTATGATCTCTAAATTTGAATTATTATGCAAGTGTCCTTCCAGTCCAGTACACTATCGAGGTACCATTGTGCACCACTTTACCTTTTAGGCCGTGTCGTCACACTCCCTTTGGCCTAAGTGTGGTAATTAGTGAGGATACACCTGGTGTTAGATGCTCTATCTGATCAGGATTTTATCCAATCAAAGATGGTTTGGCGACTAGTTTTAATTTGGTCATATTGCCTAAGGATCTCCTGTAGGGCTTCATATATTGCCAGGGGCAATGCTAAGAGGTCTTTCGTGTTTCATAACGAAAGTCCGAGGAGGGTGATTTCCCTGCTATGGTGTAATGACCAATGTTATTGTCATTTGGAAAAGATGTGTGATAAAGCTTATATAACTTTTACTCATTAAAATGCAGCCGTTAAATAGCTTTCATTAATGACGAGGAAAATGAACTAATAGTTCCACAACAAAAGCATAAAAGAAGAATATAAAAATAGAATTTCTTGAGATTGGCTGCGTTCTATGCTTGGGGGGTTTCTCTGCCTTCTATCGTTTCTAAGTGATAGGCGCCTTGCATATTATCTCTTGTTATCTTGAATGGTCCTTCCCAGTTTGGCCCTAGCTTACCGTTTGATGGTTTCACTGCGCTGCCCAGGACTTTCCTTAGGACATAGTCCCCAACTCGAAATGTCATCGGGTTGACCCTCTTGTTATAGTGCCTCATGAGATGCTGCTGATAGCTCGCTAGTTTTACTAGGGTTATCTCTCGGCACTCGTTGGATAGGTCGAGATCAGCGAGCAATGCTGCATCATTATGGCCATGGTCGACGAGGTTGGACCTCATTGTTGGCAAACCTGCTTCTAGTGGGATAACTACTTCCATTCCATATGTCGGCGAAAATGGGGTTTCTCCCATTGCTCGTCGTGGAGTGGTTCTGTAGGCCCATAGAGTGTGTGGTAATTCATTTACCCATGCGCCTTTGGCTCGCTCCAATCGTTTCCTTAATCCGTCGATCACTGTCTTGTTAGAAGCCTCGGCTTGGCCATTGCTTTGAGGTTAGGCCACCGAGCTGAAATGGTGTTTGATTCCATGTTCGTTATAGAAACTCTAAAAAGAGCCACTTTCGAACTGCATTCCATTGTCGGTGATGATGGTTTTGGGGATGCCAAAACGGGTGATTATATTTCTCCATATGAACCTTATCATATCTGCATCTCGGATGTTCGCTAGGGGTTTTTCCTCGATCCATTTGGTGAAGTAGTCAATTGCGACCAACAGATATTTGAGATTGCTGGTGGCTGTAAGAAGTGGTCCTATGATGTCCATACCCCATTAGGCGAATGGCCATGGGCTAGACAATGATTTTAGGTTGCTGGCAGGTTGGTGGACCATAGGAGCATGAAGCTGGCATTTCAGGCACTTGCGGACATACGTCGCAGAGTCCATTTTCATATATGGCCACCAATAACCCTCCTTCATTTCTCGGAAAGACAGACATCTTCCTCCAATATGGCTTCCACAGATTCCTTCATGAAGCTCATATAGAACTTGCTCGACATCCTTTGGGTGAACACATTGAAGGTAGGGATCGAAAAATGATCTCTTGTATAGCTTGCCCTCAGGAGATAAGTTAAAGCGAGTAGCTTTGACTCTTATCTGGTGAGCAGTCTTCTTATCATCTGAAAGCGTGCCATCCTTTAAATAATCCCTTAGTGGGTCCATCCAGCTGGGTGATGACTCAATATGGAGCACCTGCTCCACGCTTGGTAACTCGCCATTACGGTTAATGCTCGGATGAGCGAGGAAATCTATGGGGATTGTTCTTTTTAAGTCGGAATCGATTGTTGAGCTTAGGGATGCTAGGGCGTCAGAATGGCTGTTCTGTTTCCTGGGGAACTGCTGGACATTGACTTCCTCAAAGTCAGCCAATAGCCTTTTTACCAAGGCGAGGTAGGCTGCCATCCTTTCATCCTTTGCATTGTAGTCCCCGCTGATCTGATTGGAGACTAACTGTGAGTCACCAAACACCTGTAATTGCTTTACTCCCAACGCGTGTGCTTTCTGGAGACCGGCTATCAAGGCCTCGTATTCTACTTCATTGTTGGAGGCTTCAAATCCAAGCCTAATTCCCTGCTCGAGGATCGTATTTTTTGGAGTGATAAGAACAATGCGTACGCCTGCCCCCTTTGAATTGGAGGCTCCATCAATAAATAATTTCCGAATTCCCTCCGTCGTGTGGCTCCCTTTTTGTTTGGCTGGCTGTGGTTGATTGCAAGGCTGCTCGCCTGTGAATTCGACTATGAAATCAGCAAGGACCTGCCCTTTGATTGTGTTCCTTGGTTGAAATTAGATATAAAATCGTTCGAGCTCGACTGACCATTTAGACAGTCTTCCCGATAAATCTGCCTTCCTCAGGATTGCTTTTAGGGGGTACGATGTAACGACGATTATAGTGTGGGCTTCGAAATAGTGCTTCAGCTTCCTCGAGGACACTACTAGTGCAAAGGCAAGCTTCTCCAGAGGTAGGTATCTCTGATCGGCCTCAAGTTGGGTTTTGCTCGCGTAGTAAATGGGGTGCTGGATTCCTGCAACTTCACACATTAATGCAGAACTGACAGTGTGGTTGGAAACAGAGAGGTACAGGTACAAGGAATCTGTTTGCTGTGGTATGACAAGCAGTGGTGGAGAGCTTAGGTAAGATTTGAGCTCAACCAATGCTTGCAAGCAATCTGGGTTCCACTCTACCATTTCGTTCCCCTTTAGAAACTGGAAGAAAGGCTTGCATTTCTCGGAGGATTTAGAGATAAAGCGATTTAAGGCAGCGAGCATGCCAGTGAGTTTCTATACGTCTTGGATCATTCGAGGAGGTTGTACCCTGTTAATTTCATCGACCTGGTCTGGGTTAGCCTATATGCCTCTCTTACTGACCAAGTACCCAAGAAATTTTCCTGACTGGACACCGAAAGAACACTTGCTCGCGTTAAGTTTCATTCGGTATTTCCTGACGATTTTGAAGGTGTTTGACAGGTCTGAGAGGTGGTCTTCTTTATTCTTGCTTTTAATGAGCATGTCATCGATGTAGACCTCCATGGTGTCTCCCATCTGGTCCTTAAATATCTTGGTGGCCATCCACTGGTAGGTTGCCCCTGCATTTTTTAGCCCAAAGGGCATGACCTTATAGAAGTACAACCCAACTGTGGTGATGAATGCTGTTTTGTCTTGGTCTGGGGCATATAAAGGGATCTGATGATACCCTGAGTATGCGTCCAAAAAACTCATTCGCTCGTGAGCTGCAGTGGCGTCTACCAGTTGGTCGATTTTTAGGAGGGGGAAACTGTCTTTAGGGCATGATCTGTTGAGGTCAGTGAAGTCGATGCAAACTCTCCAGTTCCCGTTGCTTTTTGGAACTACTACTGGGTTGGATAACCACTCGGGGAATTATACCTCCTGTATGGATCCTACATCCAGCAGTTTTTTTACTTCTTTTTCTACGGCTTTTTCCTTCTCGGGGGCAGTTCGTCGTGCCTTCTGTGTGATTGGTTTGAAGGTGGGATTGATGTACAACTGATGACAAACCATACTAGGATCAATTCCAGGCAACTCGTATGGTTCCCACGTGAAAACATCTACGTTGCGTCTCAATATAGTTGTCAATTCCTTCTATTCCTTCTCAGTGAGAGAGGCTTCGATCAAGAAAACTCTGTTACTGTCGCTATCACCAGCTCTAACCTCTACCAGGTATTCGACAACCCTTTTAGAGGGGAGGAGCCTGGTCTCCTCTACTCCTGGTCTTCCATACTTTAATTTTTATTTAGAAGGTGTCAGTCCTTCTTGTGCTTTAACTTTCTCGCAGGGCTGATCGACCTTCTTATCTGGCCTTGGTCGGATGGCTGCTATGAAGCACCTTCTTCCTATCGCTTGATCGCCGTGGATCTCCATTACTCCTCGCTCAGTTACATACTTGAGTTTCTGATGGTAGGTCGAGGAGACTGCTTTAATCGCATGGAGCCATCCTCTGCCTAGGATGGCTTGGTATGGCGAGTCGATGTCAACCACCATAAACTCAATCATCTTGGAGACGTTTCCCGCGCGTACTGGTAGTATAATTTTTCCCAGGGGCATAGTTATTTTTCCTGCGAATCCAACTAAAGGGACAGTAGCTTCCTTAGGTCGGCGATGCTTAACTTCAATTTTCTGAACAAGTCGAGATACATTACCTCGGATGAGCTTTCTTGGTCGACGAGCAACTTATCGACGTCAAAGTTGGCTATCATGAGGGTAATGATAAAAGCATCATGATGTGGGGTTCTCACTCCCACCAGATCTTCATCTGTGAAAACAATATGTTTATTATAGTTTACATCATCTGCTCGTCGACGCTTTCCTGACTGTGACTTTGCTGGATCAATCTGAAAAGCTTGCATCACCGCTGTAAGTTTCTTCATCTCCATTCGAGCTGAATTTCCCTGGATCTGTCTGGCATCAGAGGCCCCATGAATTACTGCGAACTCATGTCTAAGCATCATCGTTGAGCACGTTATCGGGTCTCGCCTCTCTATTGGCAGCCGCTTTCTCTGCCTTCTTCTCCACAAATTCGTTCAAATTCTCAAATTGGGCTAGCTCTTCGAGGTGGGACTTAAGTGTTTTTCAATGCTCAGTCTTATGTCCTCCCTCTTTGTGAAAGGCGCATCTCAGCGCATTATTCCTCTTCGAGGGATCTCCTCCCATCTTCCTTAATGAATAGCTCGTCTTTGATTTTTGCGAGAATTTTGTAAATTTGTTCTTTGAAGACGGTGTTGATCACCTGAAATGCTTTCGACGCGTCATTATTGCCTCCGTTTTTGGAGCCATTTTTTCCTCCATTCTTTCCTCCTTTCTTCTGGTTCTCAGTTTTGTTACTGCCCTTGGTAGTGAGTTTAGCTCGATCGTTTTCCTCTGTACTGAGGCGAGTGACATCTTCCACCTTAGCGTACTTCTCGATATGAGTCATTAGGTTGTCAATAGTTATAACCTCCTTCTTTATCAGGGACTGGTACAGAAGGGAAGATCTAGGTAGCCCAATTTTGAAAGAGGCCACTGCCACTTGCTCTAATAAATTCTCGACCTCGTTGAATAACTCACAGTACTTCTTCGCGTAGTCTCGGAGGGTCTCTTGAGGCGTTTTCTTCATTGTCCGCAAAGCATCCATCCTTTTGGGATGGGAGCTACTAGTAATGAATCGGGCCGTAAAGAGCTCGGCCAGGGATTTGAAACTTCTGATGGACCGATGGGGGATCCTTTTAAACCATTTATGCGCCACGTCATGCAGGCTCGAGGGGAAAATTCGGCACATTAGTGCATCCCGGTGGTTCTAGAGGGTCATGGCCTGTCGGTACTGCCTGACGTGATCAATGGGATCAGTCTTACCGTCATAAATTTTGAACCTTAGAATGGAAAATTCTTAGGGGCTTCTTCTTCTTCAATTTGCCTCGAGAAAGGTGATTTCATTTGGGTTTTGAGAGCTCATCTAGTGAGTTCTCGGGTCGATCTGGTACCGTGATGGACAGGATGCTGGTCCATCTCCCTTCGGACCAGATTTCATATGTTCTCGTTGCTGCGAGTAGGGCTCTGGTAATGGCGAGCTTTTCGCAGCTGCTCGCGTAGGTCGTCCTCTAACTCATCTCCCTCAATATTTTGCGATCCTCGCCTGGGGCTCCTTCCTCGGCTGTGAGACTTGCTCGCCTTAGGGCTAGGAGTGCGGTACGGACGTCTCCTGGTATCGTGATGGATCTCTTTCTCCAGTCTCTCTAATCTTCTTTTCAGGTGAGCATTCTCAGCCTCGTGTCTGCGAGAAGACTCCCTCTGCTCGTAGAGCCTTGCTTCATACGCATCAATCAGTCTGGATATCTGTGTGGCCCTTGCTGGTCCTTGGCTTTCCTCTGAGGCTGGCCTTTCTAGGTAAGCCCTCTGATCTGAATGTATAATTTGAGATCTAATCCTGCGAGGAACAGGTGGTTCTTGAATATCCCCTGCCTGGGGAGCATTGCTACTGTGACCGGATATTTTAAACTCCTTTTTTGGTGTGGGCTTTCTCAGGGAAGATAAACGTTCCCACGGACGGCGCCAATTGTGGTGACAATTATTATGCAACACAAATAGATAAGAGAAACGCAATCACCAAGTAAGAATAAGGAATGCAAAATGACAATCACACAACAAAGGATGTACGTGGTTCAGCAAAGATGCCTACGTCCACGGTGGTGCAGGCAGTATTATTTATGTGTTCTCCGGAGAGTGATTACAGAGAATACAATGTGTCCTTTTCCTTGGACCTAGGGTTTGTTATATACATGTTCGTTCTAGTGAGTGGGGGTGTGGGACTCCTCCATGTTTCCCATCTCCTCTTAGAGTGCCCCTCAATGGGAACGTGGGAAGAGACTAAATCATAATTGGTTTAAGGTATAAGGGGCCTGGACTTTGGGCCGCTATAATTGGGCTACTCGTCCAGGCCCATCATTCTAATTCTGGGTACCCACAGTAATAAAAGACATTGTGAAAAAGAGAGGCATATAAATAAATCACCCAAATTTGGAGCGATCCTCGAGGTAGTCAACGTGAGCCCTATACAAGCATTAAAAAGGGAGAAATATATTCAGCAAGGATTAAGTGAAAAGAAATCATGTCATAAGTCACAATAATATAGAGGGGTTGAAGTGCAAAAACCCAATAATTGATGGTGAACATTTGATTTTATAAAAGTGTATACACATTAACATTTAATACATCAACAACGACTAAATTATCATTTCGAATTTCATAATGTTCATAAAAACAATATAATCAAGAAAAAAGAAAATGAATTTTCTTCCCAAAACCATCCCTACATAACTAGATCAGAAAAAAAACTCCAAAACATAGCATGTCTAGAAATTAGAATGCTAAAGTGTGTAAGTGTGCACTTTTTGGGAAAGTTATCATGCATTATGCAAATTCGGAGGCAATTTAGTCATTTTCTCATTCGTGCCCAAAATCTTCACGAAAGTTATAGTTCTTTGAGTTAGCTTCGTATAACCACTGACGGCGCGTCAGTTCAATCCTTAATGATCGAGTTATGGTCATTTTTCTCCGAGGTCCATTTGTGTGGAATGATAAGAGAATTAGCCCACTTGAAATTAGACCACTGGTCAACCAGCCTCAGACTCGGGTTGACTGACATCTAGGGTTTTGCATTTGAATCAAGAAAGTGTGCAAAGTCCACACCCCTTGTCGACCGGGTTGAGACTTGCGATCGACTAAGCCTTTTAAATGCCCGATTCCTGTTCAGATTAGTTTTGGGTTTCATTTTTGGTTTTGGTTTTGCTTTCTTATTTGGTGGTTTTATTTCCACATACTATAATTAGAAAAGGGTATGTCTTTGTAAAATGAGTTTTTTTCAATCGTTCAGACAAAAAGAAAGGAAATATTTTGCATTTATGCTCTTTTCTCTCACCTAGGGCTTGTGGTATTTTCTTTCTTCTCTCTCCATTTCATTGCTTGTAAGTTACTCAACATCAATTTTGTTGTATGTTGTTGGATATTAATACTCCTTGGTTAATTAATATAGATTTTTTGTTTTAATTACTACCTATTGTAATGGATTTCCCCCTTATAATCAATCCTAATTCATGTGTGTGCATAATTATTATTTTGATTAGCTAATTTCCTTAGGCTGGGAGCATAACCCCAACTTGGATGGTTCCACTTCTTAATTGGTTTAATGTTTGAATCCATTAAATGAGTGTATTTGTTGGTATTGTATTTTCATAGGATTTTAACTTTTCTTATAATATAAGAGTTATTTTTAAGACTTAACCCCAATGTTAACGCATTTGTTCGATAATATGTTGAAATCTTCATCTCGTATTGTTCGGATGACACTTTTCATGTTGAGAATTTTTTTTATTTCCCATTTTATTGTGGTTTAATTGTAAGAACCATTTGGGTTGTGATCATCCGAGGTGGGGGAATGCTCCTCAGCCTTTTGTTAAAAAATCATGTATTCATCTGTACTTTAAATCTCTCTTGTTTCAATTAGTCGTCAGTTAAGTGTTCCTGTAATTATCGTTCACCTTGGTCTGCTATAACTTTCGAAACTTAAATCATATTTTATTTTATTTATACTTCTTGTTTATCGACCTTTACCGAGAAGAATATCTTCGTTGCTTCATGTAATTCCCTGTGTAAATAAACCCCCGCCTCACTGGGTCTTTACTACACTCACGATTAGTGTGCACTTACGCTATACAATTTTTTAAGCGAGTCAAGTTTTTGGCACTGTTGATGGGGATGAAAAGCTACCTTAGAGAGATATAACTTCCGTGAAGAGTTCGGGCTTCATGAACATAGAAATTATTAAATTGTCCCCAAAGTTGCGTAATGCATCGTAACTTTGTCGGAAAGCGCACACTTACACCGTTTAGCATTCCAATACATATGACTCAAATAAATCTTGCAAAATATATATATAATGAGAACAAAGGTTATACAGTATAGAACACTTTAATGTTTATCCGATTTGATAGCTGGGAAAACCGGGTGATCGTGTAAGGGCACTGTCGTTGTTTGGTTTCCCACCACAATACAAAAAATCTAAATTATTACTACACTCTTTACGGAGATGTAGTGTCTAATCCGAGTATCGAATCCACAGGGAATGCTGATAAATGTTAATTAATTTATTATTTTAGTAATAAAAGTGTAAAAGATAATTGTTTTAACAAAAGATTAATCTAGGTATGTATATAAACTAAGATTAATCACAATGAGTAAAAACTATAGAGTGAGAATAATATCCCTCACCTCGGGTTAATTAGTATGACTGGTTAGATGGAAAGAAAAGTTCATCAAGATTAAATCTCATTTCATTAATTAATTAAATCTAGAGTTGTCACACCCTAAATTCTCATAAAAGCCTACTATGATTTTGGTGTCAACAAATAAACCAAAAATTACACATGTATGGTCGTAACCACAGCCAATGCATGATATACATTGTTTAATCTCCTAAGCATAAATTTAAGAATAACTTAACCCATTTAAACTAGTCTAATCCATCACCAAAGCAAAACAACTCATTATTCCAGTGTGAGTTCAATCATCTCAACCTAAACTATGTTTGCTACAAATCATTATAAATGACATAAATTAAATGAAAACAAGTAGCAAAGCAGTAATCTAGGTTAACAAAGAAAAAAAATAAAAAACAAAGATTGAATAGATGGGGAAAAAGGTGAATAATGGAACTTACATATAAAATGGGTAAAACTCTAGGAGAAAGGAAGAAAAGATGAGCTCTAAACACTCCCCTAATATGATATAAAACCTATATATATCCATAAAATAAAAGCCCCCACATTCTATTTATACCCCTAAATAAAATACAAACAAAATAAAGAAAAATAACCCAATAGATGTTAATTTTCATATTTATTTTATAGACCCGATCGACCTCTAAAAGGACCTAGTCGACCTTGCCTCTGGTAGTCCTATTCTCACTCCGATCCAATTTTGACACGTCGCACAAAAAAGGCTATAAAATATTCATAAGAATTCAGAATGATACGCAATGAGAACCTATACAAACATAATTCAATTCTCTACATGATGGTGTTTTGAAACTCTCCAAATTATGCAGTATGAAATTACCAAATTACTCTTGACATAGAAGAACATTCCAAAACTTTTTAAAAGAATCCATAACTTCCTCATTCGGGTACAGAATGACGCACGTCCATGAAAGTGTTTTTGATTTGGCAAAACTTTTATAAACCGAATAATCATTAAAGCACGCATGATATCAATCCTCTCCGGTGTATACACTCAAAAAATGAAATCACTATGAATGGGAGGTAATACACTGGACATGCGGACATAAAGACTAAATAGAAACTAGGCCACACACATGTCATCAATGAAGAACACTATATAAAAAAATGAAAAATATGCAATCTCAATAAAAGGATATCATCATTAAATGAGGTGAAATGCATTTTCACATATTATCGCTATTATTATGACATTTTAGTTGCCTGTACCCTAGAACCACATGAATTTTATAGGGTTGTAATGTAGGTTTGGGGTTAAGGTTATGAAAGAAATTAATATTTACGAATTCAAAGGTATTTGGGAATAAAACTCTTGGGATAATGAAAAATTGTGTGCAATTTCATAATTGGAAAATGATTTCCAAAACAATCATTGAATATAACTTTGGAAAGCGACAAAGATTTATGAACGATATATAAAAATGGAACTACTTTATCTTTCTTTATTTTTTTTTCTTTTTCTCTTCCTTTTCTTTTGTTTTTCTTTTGTTTTCTATTCTCTTTTCTTTTAACTTTTACACTTTTTTCTTTCTTTTCACTCTCACATGCTCAATTGCAACCACATAACAAGAACCTCATTCAATCCCAACTATCATTCCAAACAAAGGTATGGAAGGTAATGTGTATGGTTTATAAATTTTAATGTAGAGTTGGTTATGGAATTTTGGGTTTTGAAATGAAAGGTTATTATACAGGCTTAAAGGGATTGATTTGGAACATGACACAAAATCAAGGTCAAAATGGGTTGATAAATAAATATGGCCTATAACCATTTTCCAAAGTTTACGTAATTCTTGAGTCAAAATAACTTTAAAAATCATGTGCGAGTGAAAAAATTCATATTATACTTAATTAATGAACGATCAATGAAAGAATAATAAGATTACCAACGAATTTAACATTTCAAAGAGGAAAGAGTAGTGTATAACCCCTCACAAATGAAGAAAAACACAAAGGTTGCTAGATTTTTAGTGTACATAAAGTAATAAAAAGATACCGAGTTATAATTTTCCTACCGAATCATTTTTAAAATATGCTCAAGGGCTTATGGGTTTTCATGGGTTAATTCATGCATTTATTCCCAATACTAACTAATTTGCGAACTAAAGTTTACCAACATGAAAGAAACAGAAATTGCATCATTGAATTGGCAATTGGATAGGGCAATTATTAAATTTATCATCGAAAAATAAGGCCCAAGAAAGAGAAAAGAAATAAGGAAAATAATTTTTAATTTTTAATTTTTCATTTTTCATTTTTATTTTTTTTGAAACAAAAGAATGCTTGGGAAGAACATATAATCAAACCATGGACTTTAAAAACAATGGATATCATATCCGCACCCCATAACATAAACATTGAATTGTCATCACTGTGAACCAATAACCAAGTTAAAGAGAGGAAAAGAGAGATATTACCCAAAGTGGAGCTGTAATACCCCGTAATTTTAATGATTTTTAATATGAGATTAATTAAAATTTAATGGGCTAAATAAATGATAATTAATTAGAATTAATTATGAAAAATTAATTGGGATTAATTCGGATTAAATATTACTAGAGATTAAAGTAATATATGATTTTGAATATTACTTGGTGATATAAAGTAATATGTGGTTATGATGATTTTTAATATTGTTGTGAGTTAATGATACGACACAAATGGAAATTAGTTGGGACACGGTTATGGGACGTGTCGGGAATAATTTGAATAAATAAAAAGGAAATATTATTTTATATCAACCTTATGGTCATTTCGAGTGCGCCGTTACGTCTGGAAGGGTTGAAATAGTCAGAAAAGTCTACCCGGGTATTGGATTTGGGTCTCGGGTCAATTAGGAGATGAAAGGACACCCCGAAGGGGCATTCTAGTCATTTTGCTTGGAAGATGAATAGTGACTTCGTTTTTGTCTTTTATCTTACCTTTAAGACTTTTTATTTAAATAAGACTAGACTCTACGTAAGATTCATTTCATCCAAAAATCAAGTGAGAAAGTTTAAGAGAAAAAGAAAAGTCTTAGAGAGAAAATGAAAGGTCATCTTAAAGAAAGGAAGGGTTGCTTGGAAAGGAAAAGTCACCTAAGGAAAACCAAAGGGACAACAACCATCTCTACACCTTGCACCACCACCAGATTGTCGCCGAAAAAAGGGAGAGGAAGTGCCAAACACTTGTCTTCTCCAAAGGTTCAGACCTACACATAAGGCAATTGTAATTCTTGCTTTATTTTGGTGCTTATATTATCCAAGTTATAATATGATTTATTTTTGAATTGATGAACTTGTGAATTTGGTATCAAAATGATTGATAAATTAACTTTAATGGATAGAAAAATTCATGTAGTTGGAGATTTATATATGTAGAGACAATGAACATGAAAATGGATATACATGTAGAGGTGATGAACATAAAGATGGATAATTTTTTCATGTAGAGGATTTATTTGTTTATTGATGATATGAAAATTATGTTAGGAATTACATGTAGATGAATCTTACTCATGTTGAATATGAAAATTTGATGATTTTGTTTTGATATGATAATTCTAAATTATGGGTTCTTAAGAGGTATAAAAATGGATGATTTAGATAAATGGGAATTTTAAAGATTTAATGGGTTTAATGATAATACCCTTATGAATATATGAAATTGATGTTATTCTTATGTGAAAATCACCCTTATACATGTTAGAAAACTATTAGAAAATTTGGGTTTGGGTCGAATGAAATCCATACGGGTTTGGATATTAGAACAATTAGAAAAACATAGAAAATTGAGGTTGAAGACAAAGTGGAATGACATTGTTCTCGTTCGAACGAGACGTGCTGTCGTTCGAACGAGGTTCCATATCGTTCGAACGAGATTTCTGAATTTTTGATGAGATTCCCGAAATTCTGTTTTAGCCCAAAACAGTTTAAAAAATGTTATTTTAAGCCCACAGTAGGTTCTGAATAATTTTGGTACATTAACAAAGAGTGAGAAACTTAGGTTAATGTCGGGAAATTAAATATTGAATTAAGGATACAAAAGTATGTGAATAATAACCACATAATAAAATACGACGAAGTATTTTTTTTATAATTTTGGTACATGAACAAGGAATGGGGGAATCGGGTTAATGTTGGAAAATTATACGAAATTGAGGAATAAAATTATGTGAGAGATCTCTACATAATAATGTTATGATTAAGAAGTGAATAATCATCATGGTCAAGTACGGGTAATATTGGTAATATATATATGGGTACTTGGGAATATGTGAGTGATAACTAAATAATAAATACGCGATGACAATCGTGATTAACAAGTACGGGTGGCATTTGAGAAATACGACAGGTACTTGGGGTTGGATGAAATCCTAATATGATATTGGTCGAGTGTGTACCGAATTTTATACAGGTTGATGTGTATACTTATTGATTGTTGATTTATGTGTATGACATACCTAGCTTACTTGATATCGGGGGAGGTTTACGTGTGAAGGCGGTCATATCCTAATGCATCTAATGGGATTTTTATTTGTCACTCGAGAACATAGAACTTAGAGATAAAGAACCACTTTTGTAACTATGGGTGTGACCGGTCATTTGGGTGCGTAGGTATGTGCGTAGCCCAAAGGCTTAGGACTATGTTCACGTCCAATGCTTATGTTTGATATTTGTGGTTCGAGGAATCTTTACCGAACCTATAGTCCCCTATACAGTGAAGAGATGTATTGGAACATGATAACAGAGTAATGCATGCACCGCAGCTATGCCTCGGGGTTCCATATATATATATATATATATATATATATATATATATATACACACACTTGTGATAACATCTTCTATGTAAATAAAGTAGAAGTGAAAGGAAATGAAATCTGGAATTTATTAAGTATGATAATACTTAATTACATTGGATAATTAAAGGGATTTTCCATATTAAATCTAAATAGATATACATATATTATTATTATTACTACAGGTTTTATGAGAGAAATACCTGGGAATGAATTGGGCTATGGATAGTGGACACATTGGGTTGAACTAATTAGCATGGGAAATGTAACTAGTATGACTTAGAGGTACGTTAGGTGTGCACTCTAGATGAGAGATGAGAATCTCAAGTGAGAGTCCGATAATTTGACATGTATATAATAATTTCTGAATATAACATTTATTCACTTGCTGTTTTCTAAACTATTTTTACATCGGGCTCTGACTCGTTCTATTGCATATTCTCTTCTCTCTCTTGTATATTCTATATTAGGTGTCCAGCTGCAGAGACGCCAGGCATAGAGGATTGGTGTATTTTACGTGCTATGGATGCTATGGAGTTGCAGATTTTGTATTATACGCTTCGTCTTCTTAATTCCTACATCTTTAGTAGTTGATTTCATTTAGGGCATGTCGCCCAAAGGATTCTAGCCTTTCCATCTCAGTCAGTTTATTTACTTATATCGGAGTTGATTACATTTGGTTTACCTTGGATTATCGCATGATATTTTAACGGAGAGTTTTATTCCAGTTGCATTTAATTCAGTTGTGATATTTACTTAGTTGTTATTCAATGTGTGAATGGATTGTGTTAAATGGTTTATGCTTAAAAAAAGTGGAATTTTATTAAATTAAAATTTGAAAGTTTTTAACACCAGTTTAATTAAGTATTATGTGATTATAAAATGCTTTTGACAGTGATGCTAAGAATGATCCAACTGTATATTCTGATTTAAGTAGGTATGGGTCTGATCATCCGGTATTTAATTAAGAGGGATGTTACAGGTGGTATTAGAGCATCAGGTTCTAGATTCCTATAGGATCTGTACGGCTTATTGCGTTTCAGTGTAACGTTATTTGATATAGAGCCTTATTATAGGGATTGTTGTATTCATCTTCGTATTGCGACTTACGTTCTCCTACAAGAGTCGCTAGCAGGACAACATGAGTAGGACTCAGCCGAAGACTTAGAAGATTTTTGAAAAGGTGATTGAGATAGAACCCACCATGATTGTTGTTTAGGCTGAGGACAATAAAGAAGACATTCGGGAGCTCTAGTTTCCCAAGTACCGTCATAAATGACGTTTGTGCCGTTCCAGACTCACTAGCATAACTAGAATAAGAGTGAGTCAATGGGCCTTTGAAGTAGACCATCCGTAAAAATGATAAAAATGCATAGATTTTGAGTGTTAGCCAATGGATAAAGAATATTCAGAGACTTTTCCATATAAAAGAGTGTTGGTTACCTGAACTAAAAATTTGGGGTAAACTTTTTCTTGGCTCACGGGAGCCTTGTTGTAGTAATAAAAGTCAATCACCATGATTGAAAGGTAAAATATTATGCCAATGTAACGATCTTAAGTACAGTATTAACGCAAGTTCCTCCATTTATTGTTCAGAAGGTGGTGTGAACGATATTTTAAACTTTGTACACAAAGAAGTAGGTACAATAAAGAAGAGATCCCTTAACTGGGAGATAGACTCACGAGTGGATCCGCCTAGGCTTTGAGGAAATTTCTGTATGGACGCTCAATGCTGGTGGCAGTAATGTCGTGTTTTGACAATGAAGATATCAAATGCTTATATGTGAAAGGAGCAAAGAGTTAGAGGATCTAGACAAGGAATAAGATATAAGACCCCGCTAAATTCTGGCGTCGTCCGCCACCAAAATTTATCTGGACGTTAATAAATTAAATATCATCCTTAGCATGTGACAGATGTGAGACATATAAATTTTAATCCATAAGATAAATATTTTAAATCAATCCCAGATATTAAGGACATCCAACTGATTTATCTTTAAAGTGCGATATAAAGTCCGTCAAATGAAATCCCCGAATATCTTAATTATTACAATAAATCAAGTCCAATTGAAATCTCTTATGAAAACTTTGGAACCGAAAGGCCCATTAAAACCCAAATATAGTCTCACAATAAATAAGACTGAAAAGGATAAGAAATAAATGACTTAAAACGATAGTATAATTTCCAGCTGCATTTCCAAAGGATCTCCAAAAATATCTATGCAGCTACTCCAATTTAATTCCTGAAAATATTAGTCAACACATGTGTCAGAGCCAAATCCCTGAGCATAAATACCGACTACTCCTTTCAATTAGGGTCCTTGAACCCAGACAATAGTGCTATATATATCGACAATAACAATAGAATATTTTAATTAAAAGAAAGTCTATAGTCCTTAGTAATTAAATTTCCTAAATACCCCCAAGGTTTAAATGTGCCACACCAATATTATTTTAAATTTACCCCAAACCCCACAATATTAATGTTTCTGAATTAACCAGGATTGTTCTCACTTTATTATGAGGTATGGCAGTCCTCCCGCCGTGGGTGATAAACACCAAAATAAATTAATATTACCACACATTCCCTTGTCAAGACCACCGTCTGACCCGATTTTATTATGCGGCCCTCGATATATGAAAAGGTTCCACAAACACATCCCCTTGTCATACTCGCCGTCTGACCCGTTTTTATCCTGCGATCCTCGACATATGATAAGGTTCCACACACGACACGACATAAACACCGTCTGACCTGATTAGACTGTCGGCCCTGGACTCATTATGTCGTCATTCAATTTTAATACCAATTTAGTCTTGTGGTATTAATTTCCGAAAATTTCTCACACTAGTTATTCACAATGAATTTTCCTCACCCTTAATAGCGATGTAAAAATCCACAAAATAATTCTAGTCCCAAATAAAAGTTCCAAAAACAAAATTTCATCCCATCATAAATAAATGATGATTATAACAATTTTACTTTAACTAGATATCAATTTCTAAGTTATCACATCAATGGTAAAAATAGAGAATTTGCCCCCATCCCAATTTATATAACCCGCATAGATTTATATTAATGTAACAACCCTCGCTTTTGAGATTCTAGTTTTATATTTAATCTGCTAATTATAGTGATTAGATAAAGATGTTGATTTGTAGAGTAGGTATTAATTTAAGAAAGACAAGTTAACATCTACTATGATGTTGCATATTTACCGTATGTAGAGGTGAATTTGGCTATATTATGTTTGGTAACGTCATATGATTTTTAAATGCCATTTGGCTTAAAATGGAACCTAAACCTAAAATAAATTATAAAAATCTCCAAATGATAATTTGGAGGGTTCCATTAGTTCCGGGAGGTTCGTGATAGTCAAATTGTGTACCATATTGTATTTCTGGTTTCCAGGCACTTTCGACTGATAGTAACTTAAATGAGAAATTGCGTATTATTTTATCGCATGTTAGTCACTTAAGCTGGAATTTTAATCTAATCCATGATTTATGTCTTGAGTAAATTACCTTGTTAAGCCTAGAGAAAGAAAAAGGAAGAAGAAACCTTGGGAGAATAGGAGAGATTGAAGCTTGGGTGATTGTCTTGCTTACTACTTCATCAAATTCTGAACTTGCAAACTTGAGGCAAGTTATCTACTTTCTATTTTATGATTTAAGTAGAGTAATTTTCATTGATAGTTATGGATATGTATGGTTTATGGAAGTTAGGGTTTTGTTTGATTTATGGGCTTTAGATCTTTGAGGGTTAAATTGATATGGTTTGGAGGTAAAAAAATTGGTTTGGATGATGCATTTATGATTATTTGGTAGCATTAAAGGATAGGAAATTTAATGGGTTGAAGTTGGGTAAAGATATAGAGTCAAAGACTCCATAAACAAAATTTGGAAATTCTGTTGAATCGAATCGATTCGGCCTGGCTGAATCGATTCGCTAAGAGACAGATTCCAAGACAGGGTTGTCCGAATCGGTTCGGTTCGTCCGAATCGATTCGGCCTTATGAAGAATCTCATTTTTCCTGACCGAATCAATTCGGCTAGTCCGAATCGATTCACCTTTGAGATCCCAAATCGATTCGGCTAGTCCGAATCGATTCGAAAAGCCTGTTTTTCAATTATTTTTCTCTTTAAATTTTACCCCCCTTTTTTAGGATTATGACCTAGGACCCTTCTTGTATGAAGTGAAACTAGGATTTTAGAGTCCTAATTGAGTTTGGTCATTACCCTATAGTTGAGTGGGATCACTTGGGGTTAGTTCTGGGGTACTTAAAGTGATACTTAGGTATCACTTCTCTTTTGGGAAATTAGTTAAAGTTAGAGTTCTAAGACCATATGTAAAGATGTTAGAAGCCCTTTGGTGGTATATAAAATCCTGGGTCTTATGAGAATTCAAGAAATGGTTTAGAGAATACTTTGGGACCTAATGTTATGATGAAATTGAATAAGAAATATTCAAAGATAAATGTTTCAAATCAAATGAAATACATGAGATTCATGATAATGAAAATGGGATAATTT
Organism: Sambucus nigra; assembly: GCA_949130495.1. Classification (NCBI taxonomy): domain Eukaryota; kingdom Viridiplantae; phylum Streptophyta; class Magnoliopsida; order Dipsacales; family Adoxaceae; genus Sambucus; species Sambucus nigra. The sequence goes on from OX422217.1 coordinate 323,456,132, forward strand.
GGTAATTGTTAAATTACTTAAACACATCTCTCTAAATGCTATCATAAGGTAAGATCTCGCATGAGGTGATGTCCCCTGACTATTGAATGCGGGATGACTATAGTCCTCGGCCATATGCGGTTTTGTTTATGTTTTTCTGCGCTAGTGAGGTAATTTCGGGTGTGATTATGACTCACTCGCAGGCATATGGCCACTTCCCGACGTGCGCTTAGCTGCCCAGGTTGTCTTGTATAGATAGGCCCTGGAGGATGATAGTCATTTAAGGGCTCGCCCAGTGGGGAAACTCGGAGGGGCAATATTAGAAACGTTATATGTATATGAGTATAACCTTTCTAACTCAAGTGGGACTTGAGATATGTAAATTTCCATAAGATATGTGATGGTAATTATATTCCTGTTAAGGAATGGAAATTTATAAGATATGGGAAGAAATGAGAATTAATTTAATTTCCCTTGCCAAATTTCATAATTGCTAGAAACTTATAAAATTGCATTATCATATTTTATGATTATGTTGTTAGATTCTCATTTCACTTTATTTTACGTTTCATTGTCCACATCTATCATGTTTCTTACTCTTTTGGGAATCATATATAAACCGGGCCTTGACCCATTCATTTTTTTCTATGTTGTGCATACTGTTGTATCCACTCAGGTGCTCCTCCGCAAGGGAGCCCGTTATGAATTTCCCTTCTCATGCTTTTGACGAGCTGTATGACCTTGCGGATTATTACAGGATGTTGTTAGACGCCCTCCTTTTTGGAATCTAGTTATGATCGGGTCTTACATTCGGGCTAGTGTCCCATCTTTTGTAATTGTTAATGGATGTAGTATGTAGCATATATTAGTTTGTTGAAACACTGCGATGTAACTGTGGACCGACAGATTATTCGGTTCTTTTATTATATATTGTTTTGGTTAATTATCTATATGTTCCATGGAAATTCCACTTTTGTCAGATTTGGGTTGTTTAATTTATTCCTTAAATCTTTATTAAATCAAAATTTTGACAACCTGCTTTCTGATTTATGGAGTGGCTTACCCATATACCTAATTATTGATATGATGCTGAGGATGATATCCATCCATGATTCCGTTATGCCGAGGTATCGGGATGGCTACCCCTTATTTCGGAGAGGGGGTTGTCATAGATGGTATCAGAGCATCAGGTTCTTGAGTCTTTTGGATCTTGTGGACTTGTCACGTTCTTCCCTAGCGTTCTTTGACATAGAGCCTAATGTTAGGACTACTTGTTATTTATGATTACGATCTTCTGCAAATATAGATTGTTTGAAGTGAAATTTTAACTCTATTGTTTCTCTATCTCAGATGCCGCCTAAAAGAGGTCGCCCGACAAGATGCAATAGGATCTTAGATGAGGATGTTGGTCCTCCTTTGCCGCCATAAGGAACATTTAATGCCGCGGATGTGGCGAATATAGTGGCTCAAGCCGTTAATGCGGCCATGATAGCAGTGTCCCAACAAGTGCCACAGGCTCAGCAGAGAGCGCCAGATGCCCAAGTTCCTACTGGACCTTCTCTGTGGGAGAGAGCTAGGGAATCTTTTCTGAAGGGTCAGCCCCCGGAATTTGACAGGAGCTCGAATGTTATAAAGGCGAATCAATGGAAGAAGGATATTCAACGCCATCTACGTATGGTGGAGTGTGGTGAGGATAGGAAACAGATCCTTGCTACTTTTAAATTGGTTGGTGCCGCATTACACTGGTGGGAGTCCGTGACTACGCCAGAACAAAGGGATTCAATGTCGATCTCTGAATTCTGGGTTTTATTTGATCATAAGTACTTTCCTCCCGCAATTCAAGGGGAGATGATAAGGAGGTTGTAGGACCTTGTACAAGGGGAGAGGTCAGTAGCGGAATATGAGGAGGAATTCACCCGGTTAGCAAGCTTCGTACCGGATGAAGTGACTCCCGAAGAAAAGAAAGTTTCAAAGTTTTTGAGAGGGTTGAACTGGAGGATCCAGCAACACTTGCTGGGTAATCCTGCTTTACAGACTTTTGGTGAAGTGATGAATGTAGCTCTATTACATTGCCAAGATCATAGACTCTTTTTTCAAAGTGGTAAGAAGACCTCTGTAGTGGGGCAAGGTGGAAGGCCGGGAGGTGGTGGGATTGGAGGAGGAGTCTTTCCCTCGTCCCAACCTTCGGGCAGTAAACATAAAGAAAGGGATCCCCAACAGGTGGACTTGTCTAAGAGGCAGCGTTCTGGTGGGTTTAATTCGGGGAACCAAAATTATAGGCAAGGTCAGGGTGCCCCACAACAGCAAGCTGGCTGTGGTGGTCAGGGAGGCAGAGGCCAGCAGGGCGAGGGTGTAAATCAGTTTAGAAACAATCGTGGTCGAAATGCCGAGAATATGATAGGTCGGTGTTTCCAATGCGAGGAAGCGGGTCACTATAAGAAGGAATGTCCTCAGTTGATCGGGGGATAGGTTCCTCAAGCTCCACAGCAGCCATACGTTCAATTCCCTCCACAAGTGCCTAACCCAGTTGCTCCTCCACAACAGGGTCAGTTACAATATGGTAGGGTCTACCATATTCAGGATGCTATGCTTCCTCCAGCTCCGCCTCAACCGCCAACCATTGAGGGTAAGTTCCTTATTCAGGGACATTTGGGTCATGTTTTATTTGATACCGGTGCAACACATTCATTTATTTCTAGGAGCTTTGCTCAGACCACTAAGTTGATGAAATCTGTCGAAAGAACTTTTACTAATGTGGAGTCCTCTATGGGTGACGGTTCACTCATCTTCTTTGTTTGTAAAAATATAGAAATCCCTCTCAGTAATTTATGTTTTAAAGCCGATTTACTCGTCCTGGATATGGTCAGGTATGACGTGATTTTGGGTATGGATTGGCTGATGAAATATCATGCTATTGTAAATTGCTACGGGAAGAGTATAGTCTTCGCCGTGCCGGGAAAAGAAATGTTCCTGGTAGTTTTACCTCGTTTAGAGGGGAGTACTTGTACTTATTTGTATTTCATTGCCAAGGAGACTTCTAGGGATGTAGTCGTTCCCTTGGATTCCATTCCAGTTGTGAAAGACTTTGAGGATGTATTCCGAGAGATACAGTGTTTACCTCCTAGCCGAGAGATTAAATTTGTGATTGATTTAGTGCCAGGAACGAGGCCTATTACGAGGTCTCCATACCGAATGGCTCCTATTAAAATGAGGGAGATAAGAGATCAAATTCAAAAGTTATTGGAGCAGGGATTTATACGGCGTAGCACATCGCCATGGGGTGCTCCAGTGTTGTTTGTTAAGAAAAGAGATGGTTCTCTCCGGTTATGTGTGGACTATAGAGAATTGAATAAGGTCACCATTTGGAATAAATACCCTTTACCTCGTATTGATGACTTGTTTGATCAACTTCGAGGAGCGACGTACTTCTCTAAGATCTATTTGAGGACGGGGTATCATCAATTGAGGATACGAGAGGAGGACGTATCCAAGACTTCTTTTCTTACGAGGTATGGATCCTATGAATTTTTGGTTATGCCCTTTGGACTAACTAATGCCCCTGCTATATTTATGGATCTCATGAATAGGGTCTTTCGGGATTTCCTGGACTAATTTGTTATTGTGTTCATCGATAACATTTTAGTCTATTCTCGAACGGAGTCTGATCATGTTATACATTTGAGGTTGGTCCTACAGAGACCACGGGGCCATCAACTGTATGCCAAGTTTGAGAAGTTGGCTTTTGGTTACAGGAAGTACAATTTTTGGGTCATGTGGTGACGTCCCAGGGTGTATCAGTGGATCCAGGCAAGGTAGCTGCGGTGAGGGAGTGGGGTCTGCCCACGACACCTACCGAAGTTCGTAGTTTTCTGGGATTGGCGGGTTATTACCGTCGGTTCATCAAGGGTTTCTCTAAAATAGCAATCCCTTTGACAAAATTGACCCGAAAAGGGGTGAGCTTTATTTGGGATGATTCCTGCCAAGCTGCATTTGATGAGCTTAAAGATAGATTGACTTCGGCTCCGGTCCTTGCATTGCCTAAACCAGGATTGGAATATCTAGTCTTCATCGATGTATCTCTTCAAGGATTAGGAGGTGTACTTCAGCAAGAGAGATGGGCTATCGCTTATGCTTACCGTAAGTTGAATCCCCATGAAAGAAACTATTCGGTGCATGACTTAGAACTAGCCGTAGTTGTTTTTGCGTTGAAAATATGGAGGCATTATCTCTTGGGAGAGAAGTTTAGTCTTTTCACAGACCACAAATCGCTGCAATATTTATTTTCACAGAAGGACTTGAATATGAGACAGCGCCGATGGTTAGAGTTCGTGAAAGATTATCAATTTGATATTCATTATCATCCGGGTAAGGCCAACGTGGTAGTGGATGCCTTGAGTAGGAAGCCTAATGGAGAATTAGCTGAGGTTTGGAAAGCTAAATGGAAGGAACTCAGTCAGGAGGATGCGATGGTGAGAGCATTCATGTCGGTAATGACTGTTACTCCTACCATTGTGGCAAGGGTGGTAAAAGCTCAAGGAAGGGATAAGGAGTGTCAAGACCATATTTGTCGATTGCTGTCCTAGTGAGCGGAGTCCTACTCGATTAGTTTCGAGGGTGGGTTACGCTTCCATGAAAGACTCATCGTTTCGGAGGAGGGAGATTTGAGGCGGGCAGTTATGGCCGAATCTCATGGGTCTAGGTTTACGGTTCATCCTGGTGGGGACAAAATGTATCAGGATATGCGCCGTCAGTATTGGTGGTCGGGTATGAAGAGGGATATTTTGGAATTTGTGTCCCGATGCACTACTTGTCAACTGGTCAAGATTGATCATCAGAAACCGACAGGTTTGTTTCAACCGTTAGAGATTCCCGTGTGGAAATGGGAAAGTATATCATGGATTTTATCACGGGCTTGCCGAGATGACAAAGCGGGTGTGATTCTATTTGGGTAATTGTCGAACGATTGACAAAGTCGGCACACTTCCTACTTGTACGGACAGATTATGACGCTGCTCGGTATGCTCGCTTATTCATCGAGGAGGTGGTGAGACTCCATGGGGTTCCTTTGAATATAGTCTCCGACAGAGACAAAATTTTCGTTTCCCACTTTTGGAGGAGTTTCCAAGAAGCGATGGGGACTGAATTGAAGTTAAGCACTTCATACCATCCTCAAACAGACGGCCAAACTGAAAGGGTAAATCAAATGTTGGAGGATATGCTTCGCATGTGTATGCTTGACTTCAAAGGTGGTTGGGAACAATATCTCCCATTGGATGAGTTTGCTTATAACAACTCTTACCAATTCACAATTGGAATGGCACCTTATGAGGCTTTGTATGGAAGGCCGTGTAGATCACCCGCTTGTTGGTTGGAAGTGGGTGATAATAAATTTCTTGGGCCTGAAATGATCCAAGATACTTCCTCGAAGATTGAGTTGATTCGGAATCGCATTCGGATAGCCCAAGATCGTCAAAAGTGCTATGCCAATGCGGGTCTTCGGCACATGGAATTGGAGATTGGGGACCAAGTTTTGGTTAGAGTGTCGCCCATAAAAGGGATAAAGCGTTTCGATAAAAAGGGGAAACTTGCGCTGCGCTTTGTTGGACCATTTCCAGTTATTGCAAAGGTGGGTCCCGTGGCATATCAACTTGCTTTACCAGAACCATTTCATCAAATTCATGATATATTCCATGTTTCCTCCCTAAAGAAGTATAGGAGATGTGAAGGTGCACTTTGGCACATTCCTTTCGAGGATATTGATTTGCAACTCGATGTTTCATATGAAGAACAACCAGTTGCTATATTAGAGCATGGAGAGCGTAGATTGAGGTCTCATGTCTTACCCTTGGTGCGGGTTCAATGGAGTCACCATAATGCCAAGGAATCTACGTGGGAGTGCAAAAATGACATGCGGGAGAAATATCCGCATCTCTTTATAAGAGGTACGCTTGAATTTTGGGGACAAAAATCTCATAAGGGGGGAAGTATGTAACAACCCTCGCTTTTGAGATTCTAGTTTTATATTTAATCTGCTAATTATAGTGATTAGATAAAGATGTTGATTTTTAGAGTAGGTATTAATTTAAGAAAGACAAGTTAATATCTACTATGATGTTGCATATTTACCGTATGTAGAGGTGAATTTGGCTATATTATGTTTGGTAACGTCATATGATTTAAAAATGACATTTGGCTTAAAATGGAACCGGAACCTAAAATAAATTATAAAAATCTCCAAATGATAATTTGGAGGGTGCCATTAGTTTCGGGAGGTTCGTGATAGTCAAGTTGTGTACCATATTGTATTTCTGGTTTCCAGGCACTTTCGACTGGTAGTAACTTAAATGAGAAATTGCGTATTATTTTATCGCATGTTAATCACTTAAGCTAGAATTTTAATCTAAGCCATGATTTATGTCTTGAGTAAATCACTATTTCTCCAAATTACCTTGTTAAGCCTAGAGAAAGAAAAAGGAAGAAGAAACCTTGGGAGAATAGGAGAGATTGAAGCTTGGGTGATTGTCTTGCTTACTACTTCATCAAATTCTGAACTTGTAAACTTGAGGCAAGTTATCTACTTGCTATTTAATGATTTAAGTAGAGTAATTTGCATTGATAGTTATGGATATGTATGGTTTATGGAAGTTAGGGTCTTGTTTGATTTATGGGCTTTAGATCTTTGAGGGTTAAATTGATATGGTTTGGAGGTAAAAAAATTGGTTTGGATGATGCATTTATGATTATTTGGTAGCCTTAAAGGATAGGAAATTGAATGGGTTGAAGTTGGGTAAAGATATAGAGTCAAAGACTCCATAAACAAAATTTGGAAATTCTGCAGAATCGAATCGATTTGGCCTGCCCAAATCGATTTGCTGGGAGACAGATTCCAAGCCAGGGTTGTCCGAATCGGTTCGGTTCGTCCGAATCGATTCAGCCTTATGCAGAATCTCATTTTTCCTGACCGAATTGATTCGGCTAGTCCGAATCGATTCGCCTTTGAGATCCCAAATCGATTCGGCTAGTCCGAATCGATTCGAAAAGCCTATTTTTCAATTATTTTTCTCTTTAAATTTTACCCCCCTTTTTTAGGATTATGACCTACGACCCTTCTTGTATGAAGTGAAACTAGGATTTTAGAGTCCTAATTGAGTTTGGTCGTTACCCTATAGTTGAGTGGGATCACTTGGGGTTAGTTCTGGGGTACTTGAAGTGATACTTAGGTATCACTTCTCTTTTGGGAAATTAGTTAAAGTTAGAGTTCTAAGCCCATATGTGGAGATGTTAGAAGCCCTTTGGTGGTATATAAAATCCTGGGTCTAATGAGAATTCAAGAAATGGTTTAGAGAATACTTTGGGACCTAATGATATGATGAAATTGAATAAGAAATATTCAAAGATAAATGTTTCAAATAAAATGAAACACATGAGATTCATGATAATGAAAATGGGATAATTTGGTAATTGTTAAATTACTTAAACACACCTCTCTAAATGATATCATAAGGGAAGCTCTCGCATGAGGTGATGTCCCCTGACTATTGAATGAAGGCTGACTGTAGTCCTCGGCCATATGCGGTTTTGTTTGTGTTTTTTTGCGCTAGTGAGGTAATTCCGGGTGTGGTTATGACTCACTCGCAGGCATATGGACACTTCCCGACGTGCGCTTAGGTGCCCAAGTTGTCTTGTATAGACAGGCCCTGGAGGATGATAGTCATTTAGGGGCGCGCCCAGTGGGGAAACTCGGAGGGGCGGTCTTAGAAACGTTATATGTATATGAATATAACCTTTCTAACTCAAGTGAGACTTGAGGTATGTAAATTGCCATAAGATATGTGATGGTAATTATATTCATGTTAAGGAATGGAAATTTATAAGATATGGTAAGAAATGAGAATTAATTTAATTTCCTTGCCAAATTTCATAATTGCTAGAAACTTATAAAATTGCATTATCATATTTTATGATTATGTTGTTAGATTCTCATTTCACTTTATTTTATGTTTCATTGTCCACATCTATCACGTTTCTTACTCTTCTGGGAATCATATATAAACCGGGCCCTGACCCGTTCATTTTTTTCTATGTTGTGCATACTGTTGTATCCGGTCAGGTGCTCCTCCGCAAGGGCGCCCGCTATGAATTTCCCTTCTTATGCTTTTGACGAGCTATATGACCTTGCGGATTATTACAGGATGTTGTTAGACGCCCTCATTTTTGGAATCTAGTTATGATCGGGTCTTACATTCGAGCTAGTAGCCCATCTTTTGTAATTGTTAATGGATGTAGTATGTAGCATATATTAGTTTGTTGAAACACTGCGATGTAACTGTGGACCGACAGATTATTCGGTTCTTTTATTGTATATTGTTTTGGTTAATTATCTATATGTTCCATGGAAATTCCACTTTTGTCAGATTTGGGTTGTTTAATTTATTCCTTCAATCTTTACTAAATCAAAATTTTGACAACCTGCTTTCTGATTTATGGAGTGGCTTACCCATATACCTAATTATTGATATGATGCTGAGGATGATATCCATCCATGATTCCGTTATGCCGAGGTATCGGGCTGGCCACCCCTTATTTCGGAGAGCGGGTTGTCATAATTAACTAGTCCCGTACCTAATTAGCATAAATCTCAGCTAAGGCCCACTTTATTAGTCCCATACCTAACAAGTGTACTATAACGAAGGGTGAAAACCAATTATCTAAAATACCAACATTCTAAAAATATTAAATATTATAATATTTCATAATTGACATAATCAACAATTTATGTTAATATTCCCAAAAATATTAATTTCCCAATAAATGATTTTTAATCCAAATATGGGGAAATTAAGAACACATAATTATTATGATTTTTCAGAATCGTCATAAATCGCAAGTTCCATAATAGTTATTTATTTATTAGCACAATTAATTTAATTATTTTAGGAATTTACATAAACATTCAATTTAAATTACTAAGGGGTCCTCTACATGTATATGTCTACTAAATTACTAAGGGGTCCTCTATATGTATATTTCCACTAAATTAATAAGGGGTCCTCTATATGTATGTGTCCATAATATTACTAAGGGTTCCTCTACATGTATGTGTCCATAATATCACCAACAATCCAAATATCAACAAAATTATATTTATTTGGTATAGTTAAATTATTTTTATAAAACAGCCCCATAATTATTTTCTTCAATATATTATGTTCTTAATTTCTTTTAAAACCCATGAGTTTTAATAGAGGATATAATCAATACATATATCACTAGAGGAAAAGAATAGGGTAAACATGCCTGATTTTCGGATGCTGAAATTGATGAGAGATTCGGGTTCTCCTTAAAAAATTGATTGAAAAACTCTCTTGCACCACTTTGAAATAAATCTGTTTTGACCCCCCCAAAATAAGCTTGAAAACTATTTTAATGGTGTTTTGGGTTTTGGACATGGAAGATGAAGAGAGAACGGTTTGTTCGCTGCTAAGGTTTTGTAAAGTTGTCTGTTAAAATTCCTAACCCGAGCTTCCTTTTTATAGCAAAGTTTGAGGGTTAAAAATATAATTAAAACTCTTTATTTCGCCAAAAATGACTGACAGTTTCCTTAAAAATGCCATAAGGCAAAATATTAAAAATTTGATTAAAAATTCGTTTTAAATCTGATTTCAATTCCCCTTGAAGTTCTATTCTTCTAAAATCATAACCAACATATTTAGCCAATAAAATTTATAAAATTCAATTTTTTTCAAATATTCCACTTTTTATTTAAAATATTCCTTTAAAATTTCAGGTTGTTACATACTTCCCCACTAACAAGAAATTTTGTCCTCGAAATTTAGCAAGATTAAATGTGTATACAAAATAATTAGGCGCCCATAAACTTAATTCTATCCAAGTGGAAAATTATTAATGCTACGCATAACATAAAATATTTTATGTACCGATCCTCAAATTAGCCACGTTATGGCTCCTGCGGTGCCTGCTCCTCTCGACGCTGTAATTGGTAGTACCTCCTATAACCAAGGTTGGTTGGTGCTGTAGCCACACCCTGTGCACCAAGTTCTACTGGTGCAGCTGGCGCTCCCTGAACGCCTATTGCTTGCAGTAAAGTTGGGGCTCCCCGCACCCCGAGCCCTGTCGGTGCTAGAGGTCCTTGGCCTTGCTGGCCTAGATTCACTTGACCTTGTATAACGGGACCCTGATGGTTCTCTCTACTGAGACACTTATTTTCTTTGTGTCCCACTTTCCCACACTTGAAACAAGTACCGTGAAATGGCGCCAAGTTCCAATTTTTCTCAACCTGACGACCTTGCATCTGGTTGTCATGGTGAAAGTTATTGTTATGCTGTCCTTGGTTCGGCCTTGGCCTCTTCCATGTTTGGTTATTGCGTCCCTTATAGTCTTCACCCTGACTCTCAGGTTCTTGCCTCATTCCCAATTTCTTTTGACGGTTTATTCTCTCCTGCCAATGTAACATCGCGACATCCACTACTTGGGAGTAAGCAGTGGATGCCGAATTTCCCAAAACCATTTGTCTAATGGTCCATGAAAACCCTTTGATGAAGCATTCCATCTTTTTATTCTCGGTATCTACTTCCTCAGGTACGAACATAGATAAGTTTATGAACTCTTGTTCATACTCTACAACTAATTTTGAACCTTGGTCGAACTCTAGAAATTTTCTCTTCTTTGCTCTTCTAATAGCATAAGGGAAGTACTTGTTGTTGAACTTTATTTGAAAATCCGCATAAGCCAATCTATCTCGTTCCTCCGAAGTGGTGGTGCTCTCCCACCATTGTAAGGCATTTCCCGACAACTGAAATGTGGCTAATAACTACTTTTGCACTTCCGTCCATTCCACTAATTTCATGTGTCGGTCCATGTCCCTACTCCATTGGTGAGCGACCGTGGGATCGGATCCTTCGATAAAGGTAGAAGGATTTCCCTTGAAAAAGCTGGTCCTCACTCTATCCCAATTTGAGATGGGTGGTTCTTGCTATTGTGGCACTAATGTCATCCCTCTCTATCTCCCGATTTCAATACCGACTGCTGTGGCCTATCTTACGATTGCCGCTAGTGCTTCAGCATCTAGGGTGAACTTCCTTTGTCCCTCCTAAACTACGGGACCGAAAACAGACCCCTCCCTCCTATTACCATTTTTCCTAGTGTTCTTCATCTGAAAAGTTAAGAAAAATTGTCATAAGACTCAGAAAATCTAAGAGTACAAATCATCGAAAGGAAATCAAAGGTAAGCGACGCGGAAGTTAAACAGACTCATAACCTACGAGACCAAAGACCATGCTCTGATACAATCTGTAACACCCCGCAAAATTTTGGCATCGGTCGCCACCAAAATTAAGCCGGACGTTAATAAATTAAATACATCCTTAGCATGTGATAGATGTGAGACATGTAAATTTTAATCCACAAGATAAATATTTTAAATCAATCACAAATATTAAGGACTTCCAACTGATTTATCTTCAAAGTGCGATATAAAGTCCGTCACATGAAATCCCTGAATATCTTAATTATTATAGTAAATCAAGTCCAACTGAAATCTCTTAAGACAACTTTGGAACCGAAAGGCCCAATAAAACCCAAATATAGTCTCACAATAAATACGACTGAAAAGGATAAGAAATAAATGACTTAAAATGATAGTATAATTTCTAGCTGCATTTCCAAAGGATCTCCAAAAATATCTATGCAGCTACTCCAATTTAATTCCTGAAAATATTAGTCAACGCATGTGTCAGAGCCAAAGCCCTGAGCATAAATACCGACTACTCCTTTCAATTAGGGTCCTTGAACCCAGACAATAGTGCTATACATATCGACCATAACAATAGGATATTTTAATTAAAAGAAAGTCTATAATCCTTAGCAATTAAATTTCCTAAATACCCCCAAGGTTTAAATGTGCCACACCAATATTATTTTAAATTTAACCCAAACCCCGCGATATTAATGTTTATGAATTAACCAGGATGAATTGATCTCACTTTATTATTAGGTACGTCGGTCCTCCCGCCGTGGGTGATAAACACCAAAATAAATTAGTATTACCACACATCCCCTTGTCAAGACCGCCGTCTGACCCGATTTTATTCTTTGGCCCTCGACATATGACAAGGCTCCACACACACACACATCCCCTTGTCATACTCGTCGTCTGATCCATTTTTATCCCGGGATCCTCGACATATGATAAGGGTCCACACACGACATAACATAAACAGCGTCTGACCCGGTTAAACTGTCGGCCCTGGACTCATGATGTCGCCATTCAATTTTAATACCAATTTAGTCTTGCGGCATTAATTTCCCAAAATTTCTCACACTAGTTATTCACAATGAATTTTCCCCACCCTTAATAGCGATGTGAAAATCCTCAAAATAATTCTAGTCCCAAATAAAAGTTTCCAAACCACAATTTCATCCCATCATAAATAAATGATGATTATAATTTTTTTACTTCAACTAGATATCAATTTCTAGGTTATCACATCAACGGTAAAAATAGAGGATTTGCCCCCACCCCAATTTATATAACCCGCATAGATTTATATTAACTAATCCCATACCTTATTAGCATAAATCGCAACTAAGGCCCACTTTATTAGTCCCATACCTAACAAGTGTACTATAACGAGGGGTGAAAACCAATTATCTAAAATACCAACGTTCTCGAAATATTTAATATTATAATATTTCATAATTGACATAATCAACAATTTATGATAATATTCCCAAAAATATTAATTTTCCAATAAATGATTTTTAATCCAAATATGGGGAAATTAAGAACACGTAATTATTTTGATTTTTCCGAATTATCATAAATCGCAAGTTCCATAATAGTTATTTATTTATTAGAACTATTAATTTAATTATTTTAGGAATTTACATAAACATCCAATTTAAATTACTAAGGGACCCTCTACATGTATATGTCCACTAAATTACTAAGGGGTCCTCTACATGTATGTGTCCATAATATTACTAAGGGGTCCTCTACATGTATGTGTCCATAATATCACCAACAATCCAAATATAAAAAAAAATTATATTTATTTGGTATAGTTAAATTATTTTTATAAAACAGCCCCATAATTATTTTCTTCAATATATTATGTTATTAATTTCTTTTAGAACCCATGAGTTTTAATAGAGGATATAATCAATACATATATCACTAAAGGAAAAGAATAGGGTAAACATGCCTGATTTTCGGATGTTGAAATTGACGAGAGATTCGGGTTCTCCTCGAAAAATTGATCGAAAAGCTCTCTTGCACCACTTTGAAATAATTCTGTTTTGACCCCCAAAAATAAGCTTGAAAGCTGTTTTAATGGTGTTTTGGGTTTTGGAGGTGGAAGATGAAAAGAGAAAGGTTTGTTGGATGCTAAGGGTTTGCAAAAGTTGTCTGTTAAAATTTCTAACCCGAGCTTCATTTTTATAGTTAAGTTTGAGGGTTAAAAATATAATTAAAACTCTTTATTTCGTCAAAAATGACGAACTGATACGCACAGATTCTGGGACCATCAATCGATCGTTGAAAATGGTCGATCGATCTACCATCGATCGATTTATGAAAATGGTCGATCGATCGATCATGGCAAAAATCTGACAGTTTCCCCTAAAAATGCCATAAGGCAAAATATTAAAAATTCGATTAAAGATTCGTTTTAAATTCGATTTCAATTCCTCTTAAAGTTCTATTCTTCTAAAATCATAACCAACATATTTAACCTATAAAATTTATAAAATTAAAAAAAAAATCGAATATTCTAATTTTTATTTAAAACATTCCTTTAAAATTCCGGGTTGTAACATAAGATTGTACGTATCGGTGTTAGTGAAGCACCACGGGGGGAGACCCATAAGAGGAACCATTTAAATGATTTATATAGACGAATTCCTACTAAGTGACGGTGAATTCTGTCAGGGCTGTTGAAGCTAGCAGTGTGTTCCTTTGGTCTAGCGAAACTAAGGGAACAATGAGGGTGGCCATCGAAGTTGAAACTATGAGGGTCCGAGAGAAGGACAACCCAAATTTATGGTCTGTATTTACTGGAATAGAGAATTATATGAAGATGTATATTCTATGGAGAGTAAGACCACATGCATTGAATTTTACTCGAAGTAGGTAAAGGACAAGAGTCTAGTGCCTATCAGGGGCAATGATTAAGAAAGTTTTGGGTTCAGTTCGAAAAAATGTGTTGTATCCGGAAACAATTGAGTGGCCAGGGCGATTGGCAAAGTAGGAAATATGGGTTGTCCTAGGAAGAATGAATTATGCTTTTGTGACACGAGCGAGTCATGGTATTTTGATTAACGCCAGATTCACGTGTGAGACGAGTTTAGTGGTTATATCAATACTTTTATGGTTATTTGTACTATTCGTGGTTTAACAGGATTAATTTTTGGTCTCATCCACAGGGGAGTGGATGTAAATGGTAAGAATATTTTTATTGAGATTACTCAGTTTTAGTGATGTGTTATACGAGTACGATATCATCCTGGATGTGCTTATTGATGGTTCGTATGATAGTGGACTATTATTGCAAAGCTATCATGGTTGTTGTCCCAGGACAGGATGTGTTATTTTAGCGATGCTTAGAGAGTTGAGCTCGTATTTATGTGATATTGAGTAATGAAAGAGACTTCGAAGGGTGTAGTCATCTCGAGATATTTGATCCCGGTGCGTAGGGACTTTGCGGATATAATTCTGAGTATTTGGAGCATTGAGGCTTAGCTCGTTTATATATTTAGCTCTCAGGACTTAGTGATTGGTAGAGTGCATTGTTATATCACTCCTTTAGAGACGTGGGAGTTGAGATTTATATTTATATGTCTGGGGATCAGGATTTTGAGTGTCTAGGTTATGTACCTTGAGTCTACAAATCTCGATGACCGGCAATCTTAGGTAATAGTGTTTCGGGGGGTTCCTTGCTTGGATTTCACTTGTGAGACATCCCACACATGAAACCCAGTGAATATCGGGAGTTGAGAGATGCCTAGGGCGATAAGGTAATAGCCAGAACTCTAGTTGTTCCTCGTTTTATGAGTGGAGAAAATCCCGTTAGTGTACGACTTGAGGCTAGTGGAGTCGGTCAGCATTTGTGCAGCAATGCATGGATTGGAGGGTGTATAGGCACCTTGGTTAGTTTGAGTTCATATCATTCAAGTTCAAAGGACGTGAGAAGGAATGTGTGGAAAATATTCCTGTGAGGCAGTTATAAACAAAGTTAGAATGGTAGAATGGATTGAACGACAAGTGAGAAAGACAATAATCCAAGTTTATAAGTACTATGAGAGTAACACACCAAATATGGGTTGAAAGACTATGAGAAGCCATTTATAAAGGATATCTCTTGAGAAGAGGAAAATCCCACTATTATGGAAAATAGAGCGGAGTCTTACTCAGTCGAATATTGAGAGTGGATTGCGCTAAAATAAGATTGTTGTTTACTAATAGGTAAAAAGGGGCCTAGAAGTGCGTATTGTGGTGAAAAGTGCACGGGTCAAGAATTTTGGTATACCCTAAGTAAAGAAGGGGAGTATAAAGTATCACTTTACGTGAGACATTATAAGTGGAAATTGGTGTTAAGAGAGACATAGTGAATCTATCTCCGGTTACACCACTCAGAGGGAATAGGTTGATTCGAGAAGATCAACCCGAAATTTGGTATCAAGCCGACGATTCTAGAGACAGAATGGACAAACGGGCTAGTATGCTTCCCAATATAGTTGTGAATCAGGATGAGATCCTTGAACCCCATCTCCAATAGAGATTTATTTTTAGGAAGCAATGGGGATCACGTTTGATTCAGGCAAGTCATGTCACCTAGATACCGATGAGTAGACGGGAGGTGATTGTTGACTAGTAGAACGGAATGAAAAGAGATATTGTTGAGTTTGTCTCTAAGTGTGCCACTTGTCAGTTAGTGAAAGTGGATCATCATAAGCCTATTATGTTTCTTCAACCATTAGAGATCCCGATGTGGGAATGAGAGAACATTTCCATGGACTTCATCACGGGGTTACCTACTTCTCAGAGGGGTCACGATTCCATATGGGTGATTGTGGATCGGCTAACTATAGTAACTTAATTTTTTCCAGTTTTGATTGATTATTCTACGGGAAAGTACGCCCAAATTTTTATAGCCGAGATAGTGAGGTTACATGGGGTACCACTTAATATTGTGTCTGATTGGGACAAGATTTTTGTATCCTGAATTTTGGGAGAGTTTTCACGAGGCCATGGGTACTGAGGTACGATTGAGTACGACCTATCACTGTAAAATAGTTGGGCAGACTGGACATACTAAACAGATGTTAGAGGATATGTTGTGTATGTGTATCCTATACTTTTGGGGGAGGATGAGATCAGTACCTTCCACTTATGGAGTTTGCGTATAATAACTCCTATCAGTTCACCATCAGTATGGTTCCATTAGAGGCATTATAAGTAGGCCTTATCATTTTCCTATGGGTTGGTTAGAGGTGGGGGATAACAATCTACTTGGACCTGAGGTGATCCAGGACATGTCTGCCAGAATAGCGATGATACGTAGTCATATCGGGGTAACCCAGGATAGACAGAAAAACTACGCCGATGCAAATCAATTCTTCTGGGAATTTAGTGTGGAGGGACCAGATATTATTATAAGAATATCCTATGAAAAGGATAATGAAATTTGGGAATAAGGGGAAATTGGCACCACGATATGTAGGACCATTTCAATTATTGAGTGGGTTGGACCGGTTGCTCATAGACTGGGATTATCAGAACACTTGCATCGATACATGACGTGTTCCATATTTTCTTCGCTAAGGTGATAATTATCTGTATAAAATCAAAAGTAGTTCCATTGGTGCGTGTCCAGTGAAAGCACCATAATCTTGAGGAGTCTACTTGGGAGCGCGAGGATAAGATGCGCGATATATATCCGGAGTTGTTTTTACCAGGAATGCCTTATTTTTCGAATTTCGGGACAAAATTATGTTATTAGGGGGGATGTATGTAATACTCCATAATTTTAATGTCTTTTAATATGAGATTAATAAAAAGTTAATGGGCTAAATAAACGGGGATTAATTGGAAATAATTTTGAAAAATTAATTGGGATGAATCCGGATTAAATATTACTAGAGATTAAAGTTATATATGATTTTGAATATTACTTACTGATATAAAGTAATATGTGGTTATGATGATTTTTAATATTTTCGTGAGTTAATGATACAACACAAAAGGAAATTAGTCGGGACGCGGTTATGGGACATGTCGGGACTAATTTAAATAAATAAAAAGAAAAGATTACTTTATATCAACCTTATGGTCGTTTCGAGTGCCACTTTGTGTTCGGAAGGGTCGAAATAGTCAAAAAAGTCTACCCGGATGTTAGATTTGGGTCTCGGGTCAATTAAGAAATGAAAGGACAACCCAAAGGGGCATTTTAGTAATTTTGATTGGGAGATGAATAGTAACTTAGTTTTTGTCTTTTATCTTACCTTTAAGACTTTTTTTAAATAAGACTAGACTCTACGTAAGATCCATTTCATCCAAAAATCATGTGATAAAGTTTGAGAGAAAAAGAAAAGTCTTAGAGAGGAAATGAAAGGTCATCTTGAAGAAAGGAAGGGATACTTGGAAAGGAAGAGTCACCTAAGGGAAACCAAGGGGACAACCACCATCTTTACACCTTGAAACACCACCAGATTGCCACCGAAAAAAGGGAGAGGAAGTGACAAATACTTCTCTTCTCCAAAGGTTCAGACCTACACATAAGGCAAGTGTAATTCTTGCTTTATTTTGGTGCTTATATTATCCATGTTAGAATAGGATTTATTTTTGGATTGATGAACTTGTGAATTTGGTATTAAAATGATTGATAAATAAACTTTAATGGATATGAAGATTCATGTAGTTGGAGATTTATATATGTAGAGACAATGAACATGAAAATGGATATACATGTAGAGGTGATGAACATGAAGATGGATAGGTTTTTCATGTAGAGGATTTATTTGTTTATTGATGATATGAAAATGGGTTAATGTTGGGAAATTAAATATTGAATTAAAGATAGAAAATTATATGAGTAATAACCACATAATAAAATACGACGAAGTATGTTTTTATAATTTTGGTACATGAACAAGGGATGAGGGACTTGGGTTAATGTTGGAAAATTATACGGAATTGAGGAATAGAATTATTTGAGAGATATATACATACTAATAATACGATTAAGAGATGAATAATCATCATCGTCAAGTACAGGTAATATTGGGAATATATACGGGTACTTGGGATTATGTGGGTGATAACTAAATAATAAATATACGATGATAATCGTGATTAACAAGTACGGGTGGTATTCAAGAAATACGACGGGTACTTGGGGTAGGATGAAATCTTAATATGATATTGGTCGAGTCCGTACCGAATTTTATATAAGTTGATGTGTATACCTATTGATTGTTGATATATGTGTATGACATACCTAGCTTCCTTTCTATCGGGGGAGGTTTGGGCGTGAGGGCAATCATATCCTGACGAATTTAATGTGATTTTTGATTTGTCACTCGAGAACATAGAAGTTAGGGATTGAGCAACACTTTTATAAATATGGGTGTGACCGATCATTTGGGTGCGTATGTATGTGCGTAGCCCAAAGTCTTAGGACTATGTTCGCCTCCAATGCTTGTGCTTGATATTTGTGATTCGAGGAATCTTTAACAAACCTATACTCTCCCATACAGTGACGATGTACTGAGACATGATAGTAGAGTAATGAATGCACCGCAGCTGTGCCTCGGGGTGCCATATAATATATATATATATATATATATATATATATATATATATATATATATATATATATATATATATATATATATATATATATATATATATATATATATATATATACTTGTGATAATATCTTTTACGTTAATAAAGTATAAGTGAAAGGAAATGAAATCTGGAATTTATTAAGTATGATAATACTAAATTACGTTGGATAATTAAATGGATTTTCTAAATTGAATCTAAATGTATATACATATATTATTATTACATGTTTTATGAGAGAAATACGTGGGAATGTTGGGCTATGGATAGTGGATACGTTGGGTCGAACTAGTTAGCATGGGAACTATAATTAGTATGACTTAGAGGTATGTTAGGTGTGCACTTTAGATGAGAGGTGAGAATATCAAGTGAGAGTTCCTTAATCTAACATGTGTATAATAATTGCTGAATATAGCATTTATTCACTTGTTGTTTTCTAAATTGTTTTTATATCGGGCTCTGACCCGTTCTATTGCATATTCTCTTCTCTCTCTTGTATCTTCTATATTAGGTGCCCATCCAAGGGGACACCAGTCATAGAGGATTGGAGTATTTGACGTTCTATGGATGATATGGAGTTGTAGATTTTGTATTAGACGCTTCGTCTTCTTGATTCATACATCTGTAGTAGTTGATTTCATTTAGCGCTTGTCACCTAAAGGATTCTAGTCTTTCCATTTCAGTCAGTTTATTTACTTGTATCGGAGTTGATTACATTTGGTTTACCTTGGATTATTGTATGAGATTTTAACTGGAGAGTTTTATTCCAGTTGCATTTAATTCGGTTGTGATATTTACTCAGTTGTTATTCAATGTGTGAATAGATTGTGTTAAATGGTTTATGTTTTTTTTTTTTAAAAAGTGGAATTTTGGTAAATTAAAATTTGAAAGTTTTCAACACCTGTTTAATTAAGTATTACGTGATTATAAAATATTTTCGACAGTGATGCTAAGAATGATCCAACTGTATATTCTGATTGAATTGGGTATGGGACTGATTACTCGGTATTTAATTGAGCAGGGTGTTACAGGAGTGATCTCCGAAAAGTACAAGTCGCAAGATTTTATAAAACATATTAGCACCAAGCATAAGAACAACAGAATAACTAAAACTTTAACTAATTACACTAGGTGATAATTGAAAAAGAAAAATAAAATAAAATAAACTACTATTTACAACCTATAATTTTAACTTCTAACTAAATACACACCAAAAGTTGAAAATTTTTAGGGTTCTCCCAAAATACGATTTTACTTTGAGGGATAATTAGTGTTCCGTCATTTGATTGCATACCTTCCAAAAAAATAAGAATTCTATTTGAACAACGGAAGGTATGTGTAAGTAGGAAGAAAGAAACCATCATTAATTAAAATTTGATTGGGGATGATGGGGGATTTGGATAAAACGGGTGACAAGTACACATGGGATCCAATAAAAACTGAATTTTCTCCCAAATATTTTTTAATTGTAATGGGAGGTGGCACACATGGAGCAAAATTTCATACATGGAAAGTAAATCAAGAAAGCAATCCTCATCAGTAAAAGGGTTGAAGATTTTAAAGTTTTGAACCGACTCATGGGATACTTGTAATGATTCGATAATAGAGAATGAAGAGGGGGAGAAAATAAGCTTAATCTCAAGAGAAGAGTTATAACCGCTCAAAGATTGAATTTCGAAGGAGATAGGATCATTTTCAATGAAACTTTCTTCTTTGGTTATTAAATAAGAAATCATTTCATTGCAAATGGATACTATATCCATTGCTTCTTCACTTTCATTATCTACTATGACATGGGCAAAGAGAAAATTTGTTTGTTCCAAAGTAGGTATCCATTCCTCATTTGGTTCAAAACACTCCTCAACTTCAAAAGTCTCGAAAGAAAAGTCATCATTGGATTCCAATAATAAATCCAAGTCATGTTCCCAACAATTATTTTCTTCCCGATAATGGTTTTCATGCTTTTCTTTTTCAAGAATGCTCAAGCCCTTATGCAAGGTCATAGGTGGAGGCATGGATTCTTGAAAATGAGAAGTTTGAAAACTATCCTCAAAACTATTATCAAAATTATTATTATAAGAATTTTAAAAAATATTGCAATTATTTTCACCATTCTTATTATAATGATTTTATGTCCTATTAACTTGATGATCATTCTCAAAATACCCATAATCATTATCTTGGCTTTTGTGATACTCACCCAAAATCATTTTAGATGTTTTAAGTTTTTTTACTTTGCGAGTATTCACCAGAAGTCATAGGCTTTAGGGGATTTTGGGAATTATCATTACGATTACCAAAAAAATTAGAATAAGACATGCTTACCCCCAATATATCTGAAAAAGGTGATTTTCACAAAGTTATGCGCGTCCAATATATTCAAGCATTTCTTGGCGCTCAAATGTAGAATTCCTACAAAACTTGTTAACAAATAATGCAACTAAGAAGAAAAATATTATGAAATATTAATTGAATTAAATTCTGAAACAGAAAAATTCCCCGACATCGACACCATTTTGATAGCATGGGAAACCGAGTGGTTGTGTAAGGATAGTGTCATTGTTTGATTTTCCACGGCAATATAAGAAACCTAAACTAATAATTGTAAGGACACTGTCATTATTTGATTTTCCACGTGACTATGTATTAATTGTGACTATGGAATGGTCCAGGGTCTGGTATAGAGAGTTACCTTATTTAGATTACCTCCTTAGTGTTATCGTTCTTGAAGTAGTTCCTTATAATGCCATGTTTCCCCACAATAATGAACAAATTAATAATGGAATTTTAGAATTGTATCGGTTTATATAATAAAAAGGGTGTGTTAGTCAAATAGTGAATGATTTCATGCTCTGGGATACTTTATGAGATTTGGAATACATGTTTTGAGCTTAAAATGATGAAAAGTAGGCATGCTGGGTTAATATAGGGCCTAGGTGGAGTTGTAAGACATTTAGAGTTGATTTTGGACTCTTTTAGGTGAGGACCATTTGGGACCCAAGTATAATTTTGGGATTAAAGGATTTTAATGAAGCATTGGGAATCTCATTAGTCATATATCATATTTTAGGAAGCACCTAAAATCTAGAGAGAAGAACCTTAAAGAGAAGAAGAAGAGTTGGAAGGATATTGCCTTAGTTTTCTTCATAAAATTGAAAGAGGCAAGTTTGTTTAAAATGAAAGTATGATTGTTTTTGGTATAGATTTTATCAATTCATCTGAATTAAAACCTGATTATAAATAAAATAATAATGGCCCGATTAAATAAACTATTGGGTTGAATGCTTACTATTTTGATTGAATCCTCCATAAATTTTATTTGATATTATTAGGAGCTTTTTTATTAGCATGAATCATTCAAAAACCCCATGGTTATACGCCTTAATCTGTTGAGATAATAATTTAATTGAAAGAATTAGAAATTATATGGTTCTTGAGTAAGAAAGTGGGTTTTCAATTGAATCTTGTGATGGAATTGAGATTTTGATGTTCGATTTATGATTCAATGGTGTATTATATGTTGATTTGTTGTTGAGGTGGATTATGGGACTTTGATGAAGGTTATGTAATACCTCGTATTTTTACGGCCTTTAAATTATGGGATTAATTAAATTAAATTTGGATAAATTAATTTAATATTAATCTGAATTTTAAAATAAATATTTACTAGTGTGACGAAAGTTAGAAATTATTGGTAAGAATTGTGTTGAATATTACTATATGATTAAAGAAATACATGAGATTGAATTTATTAAAAATCATCGCGAGTGAATAATACGACAATCATAGAAATTAAGTCGGGACGCGCATGTGTCGTGTCGGGACTAAATTAATGGAATAAAAAGTGAATTAATTATAAGTTGCTCGTATGGTCATTTTGAGTGCATCAATGTGTCCGAAAGGGTCGAGATAGTCAGAAAAGTGTACCCGAGGGTTTAGTTTGCGTCTCGGGACGTTTTTAGGCCTAATGGGTAACCCAGGAGGGCATTTTGGTAATTTCCTATTTTAGGCCTTAATATTGGACCATGAAAGTGGGATTACTTAAGGGTTATAAAAATTAGAGTTGCAGAGAGGCATCTTCTAAGGAGGAGAGCCACCAACCCTACACCACTCTCACAAATTCCACCACCAACGCGTAGATCGGAAGAAGGGGATCGTTCCTCTACCACTCTAATTAGTTAGACCAGACCTTCGATTTCCAGGAAAGTATCTAACTTTCTGTTCTTTAGTTGATAACACATCCATGCTAGTGTAGTAGATAATATATTATGTTATCATGAAAGGTAAATGAGATTTGGGTGATTTATATTGAAATTCTGAATAAAAATTATGCTAGGACAACCCTATTGTTATATGTAGATGATTGACTACGAAATTGATGTCGAGTAGAGGTTAAATTATGAAAGAATTAGGAAGATATTTATCATGACGATAAAAATAGGGTTCTTGATGTATTAATTTGAATTAACCCTTTAATTGATTGGTTGGGATTTTAGGACAAATTAATAGAGGTTTTGAGGATTTATGTTAAGGAAACCCGTAGGTTTGATTTGCAGAAATCTGGGCTATAACTGCTTGATCGATCGATCGACTCAAGAATATCGATTGATCGACTCCTCTTGGAAAATAGAAAATTTTCCCCTTTTAATGTTAATCCAATCCCAATGGGTAAGGACCTTTGGACATAATTTAAAAATTATAATGGGACATGAGAAAGACCAGTAGGGTCCGGGTAATATGATTTTATATGAGATTTAACCGTGGGGTTTCAAGAATATAAATTGAGTGGGAAATCGTGCGTACGTTATAGTCGGTCTTATGAGAATTAAGAAATACTTAGACTAGTAGAGTAGTGAGGGTACGCCTACTGATTTTATTTTTATCGAAAGGTTACAATTCGAGAGTCGAGAAGTACTTAAGGATTTGCAGTAATTAAGAGAATAAAAAGAATGATTTACTTATACGTAGAACTCGGGCGTTATTTTCTACGCATGGCTAGAATATATTATGGGTCATGGGCGTACCTAGGAGAATAATGTGAATATATATATGGGTAATATTTTATATTTATGTGTAATCATACCTACGCTACTTGCTATCACGGAGGTTTCGTGTCGGGACGATCTTTTCTCGATTGGACCTTTATGGGGGATATTAACTTGTATCCTAGAACATAGCATCCTTGGTACAGGCTATCTGAGAATGGTAGTCAGACGGTCCTACGAGACGTGAGGGTATGTTCTGACCTCTTAGTGACTTGGAACTATGCTTCGCCTCCAATATGTGTGTTTTGTGTTAATACAGTTTGAGAGTGATTTTGAACTTGTATTTCCCTTTGTACGAGAGATACGGGGACTTGATAGCAGAGTATGCCAGCACCATAGATTTATGTGGGGTTCCCTATTAGTAAATATATTATGAGTGATAAATATATATACCTATGATTGATCTATTGTGCTGTTAAGTAGATAAAATGGAATAATTTATATTAAATGAATTAAGTGGATGAGAACTTAAGTATGTGTTAAGATGAACATAAATGGCTTGATTGATTCATAAGAAAAGGTTATGGGATATAAATTAGTGATGCAATTACTTGAATAGAGCTTGGTGAAGGGAAACTGGGTTAAACTAGTAAGTTGGGTTAGCTGTATCTAGATTAGTTTAGTAGTACGTTAGGCGTGCACACTATTTGAGGGGTGAGAATTCCCAAGTGAGTGTCGAAGTACTAACATGTATGTAATATCAACTGGTGAGCATTTTAAATACTTGTTAAACTATTTTAAAGATATTTCAGACTCGGGCTCTGACCCCTTTCCTGCCATATCTTCTTTCTCTTGTATATATATATATATATGTATTACAGGTGCCCAGCTACAGGGGCGTCAAGCTTAGATCTTTGGACCGTTGACGTGCTGCAGCTAGTGTGAGAGTTGCAGGTCCTTGTAGCAGAGGACTTCATTCTTGTCTTCTCAATCTCCTATTTATTTATTACTAGTTAGGGCATGTGTCGCCCATTTCCTTATTTCATTTAGTTCAGAGAGAGACTTGTACTCTTTATCTTTCAGTATTCAGCTATTGTTTGGATTATTTTAACTTATTTCTTTGTCCTACGATTTGGGATATATTATTTGAATTGGTTAATCTCGTTTGGTTATTTCATTTGGATGGTTTAGTCTTAATATTTTATCCGTGCTGATGAAAATGGTTTCATATTAAATTATAACAATAGGTCTTAATTTATAAAAATCAAATGTTTTAACATTTAGCTTAATTATTTATTAGGTGATTAATAAAGAAAATTATTTTTCGACAGTGATGCTAAGAATGAACCAACCGGACACTTTGAGTTAATTTAATAAAGGACTGATCACCCGGTATTTAATTAGGCGGGGTATCTCATGTTATAACTCATTAATGGAGGTCTGGGATAAGATTTTAGAATTTGAAGAAAATAAATCCTACAAGGGGGAAACATTAGCCCATAAGTATCCGTCGATTGATCGATGGCAGTTTCGATTGATCGATGCTGCCAGGTTTTTGGAAAATTTTCTTATGGTTTGTTTAAATGGATTTTGGGTTTGGGGGTTAATTTGGGGCTGGCCTTTAGACTAATTTAACTCTTATGAACATGTTAATAATGTGATTTGTATTATTCTAATTTAGCGAAAGTATTAGATGCTTAAACCTTATAAAGTGATAAATTGGATAATTCATGATTTAAGACTAAATTTTCATTTACGAGTAGGTTCTCTTCTCTTCTATTATTTGTGAAATGCATACCATTTGTGAGTTCACATGGTGAGCATACTAGGAGGGATTCCATAAAGGGTCACATGAGACGTTGACCAAGATTGTTCCTCGCTGGTAGATACGAGTTTCCGTGTTTATTTTTACTTGGGTCCTACGCCTACGTATTCGTATCCCAAGGGGGTTTCATAGGGATGTTCATCTTATTGTATTAGGTATGGTAGATTCTAATAAAGATGGGAAATCATAGAGATTTATCCCTCGGTATTGATGAGGACTTAGGTTCGGGGTGGCCTAAGACTACACCCAGTATGCACGAGTGATCCCCAAAGGCGAGGAATATGCCTTCATTATTTGTGGGCTTGAGTAAGAACCTATTTACATGATTCGTATCGTATACCGTACCCATGTGGGTATTAGACTTTGAGACTATCCTTCTTTCTTTATATGTTTGAAATTTTTTAGTGTAATATTATTATGAATCCATCAGTTACATTCAATTGTGTAGAATAAAACTTAATTATGGGTTCACTTGGGATTGGGCTTGTAGATGCAACTGATATTTAGTATTGTTAGGTGGGATACATTTAAAAGATACTAAAATGTGAGAGGAATATTCGTATCTATGATTTATTCCAATTTTAATTTTACTCTTATTCTTTATATACATGCTTTTAACATTATTGATTTTAACATTTCAGGACGTAGGCCGCCAGTACCCCCTCATCCATGACTCCTCTTGTTATTCATAACTCATCTATGCTGCTGATATTTGGATGTAGATTTCAGGGCTTTCATGCCAATTTCCATTTATGTTCATGATTTTTAGATTAGTTAGATTCTTGTAGTACTCTTATTTGGTTGGTTGGGATTTATTAATGGTTTGTAGATTAGTTATATAGACTCTTTTGCATGTATTAAAATATCATATTTGTTGGGTGTTATACTTGTATTTGTTTAGTATTTCATTTAGTATATTTCAGTTTTCTTCATGTTTAGAATGATACTTAATTGTTTGGACTCTTATGTTGTTTAGTTTTGACTTGATCAATCTATTATTATACTTTACAGGATATCAAAGTTGGTATCAAAGAATTCCAGACTCTAGTTTCCTAGGGGTTTTAAGTGCAGCTATCGCTATTTACGCGTTACATTCTTTAATTACTTTATAGTCTTATTGTTTAAAGTTTTTACTCTCTATAGCAACATATTACTTCAGCTATCTCATCATCACTACCAAAAACTCCTCCTACAATAAAATGACAACCATAATATATCATTTTTACCTCAATTTTAGTCTCCCAAGTTTTTTTTAGTATATCTGGGTATTCTTCTGAATTATTATCTCGGCCTCTTTTCTTATCATCTCTTCCTTTGCAAGGAGATTTTGATCACCTTCTGGAGCCTGATTCTTCTGACCTATCAACGAACTTGGATAATTTTCCATGCCATAGTAGATTCTCAATCTCATTTTTTAAAGCAATGCAATTGTCAGTCGTATGCCCATGATCATTGTGAAACTCACAGTATTTGGACTTATCTCTCCTGTTAGAGTGGAATGTATATTTTCGGGCCATTTGAGGTCTTCAATCCCTTTTATTTCCTCTGGGATGTGATGCATGGTAACAACAAGAGGAGTGTATTCCTTGTACTAGTTATGTTTCTCCACTTTCTTATCTTTTTTGTTCTTCTTGCTAAAATTCTTATGATTGTCAGCCTTGGCACCTAGAGCTTACTTGGCAGGCATAGCTTTCTCGACATTAACGATTTTACCAGATTTATCTATCAACTCAATCTTAGTCTTAGGGTGTCTTTGGCTAATGCATTGTATAATTTCT
This sequence comes from Sambucus nigra, assembly GCA_949130495.1. Taxonomy (NCBI): domain Eukaryota; kingdom Viridiplantae; phylum Streptophyta; class Magnoliopsida; order Dipsacales; family Adoxaceae; genus Sambucus; species Sambucus nigra. The sequence continues at coordinate 323,483,564 of OX422217.1, forward strand.
CAGGATGCAATCCGCTCACTAAATTAGTAATTGTAGTGTTTTCTTCATAATCCACCAGTTCAAACTTTTCACTAAAATGAGTTATATACTCGCGAGTGGTTTCCCCTAGTCTATAACGGACGCTTAGTAAGTGAGATACCCTCTTGATGGGTTTGACTCCAAAGAAAAAATTATTGGTCAATGACTCGACGAGCTGTTGGAAGCTAGAGATTTGTCTTTGAGGAAGATTATTATACCAAATCTATGCAGATCCGATGATGGAACTTAAGAATGCTCGATAATGCATCTCATCTAGAACTGAATAAATATCATCTGCTACTAGGTATTTTTCAATATAGAGGATGGGTTCAATTTTGCCGTCATATTTTGGAGTAACCACAAGTGGCTTGAATTTGGACGGTGTAGGGAAATCCACAATCTGTAACAAAAGGAGATCCCTTCATAAATCTTCTTTGTAAGGGGGTTTTAGACTTGGATATTTATCCCAAATGATCTTACAATTATTTTTTTAATCTTTCTAAGTGTGATATTTCAAGTTCATTTTAGTTGAGGCAGCTCTAACATGCATTTGTGCTAAATTCTCTTCCTATGAAGTTTGCTTGATATACGTGGAACCTCGTATACAAACCCTAGATATGGTAGACCCTTCTCAGTGATATCTTGACCTGGAGGGTTCCCTTTGGTAACCCCTACTTGCTCGATGACCCAAGAGATCGAAAGCATAGGCTTTGCTCAGCCTTTCCAAAATGCTCAGCCATTCTGGAGTGAGAGATCGACCGTTATAGTAATCAATGGATATGAGTGTAGAGGTAACCCCCGAGAAGTAAGAATACTCTTGTGAAGATATGGAATATCTGGACTAACTTCTATTATCCCTAAGAGGTGGAGGCAGCATTTCCCTCCTATAGTTAGGGGCAACGGTGGATTTAGCTTGAAACGTTTGAGCAAGTTGCCTTATGGTTTTCGGCATTGACTCCTTCCCTTTAGAAATGTTGAGTGAAATTCCTTGTAAGTCTTACATACCTGTAGGAGTGGAAGGACTGAAAGTATTACCTCTAAGAAGAGTGCTTTTCTGGATGTTTGTCGTACTTCAAGGGTATAAAAATTGGGCTGGGAAAGAATCAAGTAAGAAACAACAATAACTTGTTTTTCCTACAAATGACACCAATTTGTTGATGCCTAATTCTAAATTATTTATCTTAGCCCTTAGCTTCCAAATTTATCACTACGGATAAGAGATAAAATGAAAATATAAATAAAGACACCATAGATTTTTACATGGTTATCTTAGGAATGGAGCCTACATCCATGGGGCGATAGTATTTAATGTTTAGTTCCAATCTTCAAGTTATAATCCAAGGGTTTAGTATAAAGCTGGTACGTTTATACGTGCCTCCCTCATCTAGGGGAAATGGTGTATTTATAGTAAGTGGAAACTCAAGAGGTGAAATACTTTTATAGCTTAAAGCCTTTACACCTTTACACAATAAGATGCAGTTGCACGTCTTTCACCTATATGTGCATAGTGACTCTTAAATATCCCAAGTGTCTGATGGTTCATCTTTCTGTCTCTAGTCGGTAGGGGGCATTCGACTAGAGCATTATACTCTACTTTATTGGAAAAATGAGGCAGGGTCTTACGTAGAGCTAATTCAATGCTATTAGGAATTTGATTTTTGTACTAGTTGAGGAAAATTTGCAACCTTTTTTGAATTTTCTCGATTTCATCATCCCAAGGCCTTTCCATAATAGAACTTCATTGAGACTTATCATTATGGAGTGACAAGATATCCCTATTTGGGATGCGAGTCACCGACATCTAAAATATATTCAAATCTAAAGGGAATACGATGTATTCTAGTCTAGAGGGAATAAGATCCTTAGTTGGGATGTGAACCATCGACCTCTAAGATATAATCTCGAATTTACACTATTCTAGGGAACACTTGTATTATATATTTCCTTTAATTAGTTCTCTAGTTTCTCTTGTATTTTTTTAGATATTTCATAGATCTCAAGATGCCTTCAACCTTTCACAATCTTCTAATATATAAGGATCTCCTTAGAAAGGAGTGGGTGGACTACAATGGCATGGGCGACATGTCTGTGCAGTCTAACTGCTACAGTGGAAAGCTTGAGTGTTGGTGAAGTGGATACATGTGGAGCAAGGCAAGTATTACATACATTAAATGTTGAATGGAGACTTACATTCAAGTGGGTTATGTTAGGGTGGTAGGTGTAATAGTGTTCTTACTTTTCACCTATCCACTGTACAAGTTGCGAGTGCTCTATAATGCTTTTGATGTGCTCCGAGGTGGAAGCGGTCACTTGGGATAGTCTGAACATACTTTATTCACAAAGTAGAGGAATTGACCCTTAGTCCAGGTATCAGGATGTGGCAAAAGTTAGACTTTGTACGTTGAAGGTTAGTTGATCATGCCTTAACCTTAGGAATTGGTTTAGTAGGAATTTTAAACCTTCTAAATAGTAGGAATTGGTTTAGTAGGAATTTTAAACCTTCTAAATAGTAGGAATTGGTTCAGTAGGAATTTTAAACCTTCCAAGATGTCCCAAATGAGTCGTATGTCCCCTATTCATGCGGAGCCGAGGAGTCTGGGGACTTATTCCCTCTATATGGGTAAGGTTGATCTTAGTTTCCATGGTCTAATAACACTTTTATATGTACAGTAGTCTTACGAGTGCCGTAATTGCCCTTGGTATGTTTGGGTTCATTCGTGATGACAAATGTGGTCTTTAAAGACCACAGGTTATTTGGTAGAGGTCTCTGGTAAACCTTAGGACCTCATTATTTATTCTTGGGAGTGGAAGTGTGTAAAATCCTTTGAAATATTTGAGGGATGAAATAGGGTATCATTATCATACAAATGAGCATTGTGGATCTTAGTGGTGAGATTTGAGCCCTTCACACTACATATGTTGCTAGATCTGATTATGAGGATGGGGATTAGCTCGAATGGTGGTGTTGATGTTGGTGATAAAGATTTCTTAGATAAATATATTTTGGTTGATGAGTTAGGATAATTGATTATATATTGTGCATTCCTAAACTCTTTTATCATTTTAGTATATCTTTTTCTGTGATAATTTATGGTAGTCTACATAAATTACAAATTTTGATGCGTTATTGTATGACTTATTTGGGATTGGTGAAATATAAATCACATGTTTATAATAGTTGCTTATGGTATGTGTTTATGAGTTATGTTTATCTCTTTAATATAATTGATGAATTGCACCACTTCTCTATATGTTATATGCCTTCTTTTTAAATCCACTCATGTCAAAATTGCATTTTATCACTTAAATTATACCTTTTTCTTGATTTAATGTTCTTTTTTGTCATTATTACTTGACTTGGTCGATTTCCATGGCAAAATAGGAGGAAATAATGGGAAACAGAAGACTACATTAAGGTGGATATTTAAATAAATAAAAATATGGACTTTTTGTACGAAAAGATCTTAGGAAACATATATACTTCAAGGGTGAAGTATAAATCATTAATATGGTATTCTACGATGCATACTTTTTTAAACTTTGATATACTTTTCGTAATTAAGATGCCTCGTGCTTTTTTACATATCTTTTGGGCATCATAATTACATTAGGTTAAGCTTCTTTTGTGTACATTGGTATTGTGATATCTTCTCGAGTATATAATAGGTTAAAATGGTATTAGAGCTAAAGTGGATTCTTGTTAGTTATAGTTTGATAGGGTGATCTATGCTTTTGGTTGGATTTGTGTCATTTCTTTCGTAGCGTTATAGATTTACTTCTATTTTCCTATAATTTTTTATATGTTTTTCCATGGAATAAACTAAGGGAGAGATCCTAAGAGTATTTTTATAGTCTTGCGCCCCACACACAACTGAATTATCATATTTTATGTACAATATATATTTTATGTATTTTCTTAGTCCTTGAGATTTCTCCGTCATAGCATAACTACGATACAATAGCTCTATACTTATTGCAACTTCCCAACCCAACATCCACATCATAATATATTGTTGTATCTACTTGGATGAGGTATTTGGACTTCGTAAAGACTTCTTAAAAACTTTGACACATTCAAATTAAATATTTGTGAGTGCATATGTTGGTTTGCCCTTTTGGTTTAGGTGATACACTTATGTACGTATATTTTTCTTATAAAGAAAACATACTTTTTGAACTTTCTTATATATATATATCGCATTAATGATTGTGTAATCGTTTAATCCTCCATGGCCTGTTTTTTCCCTAAATTCCTTACTCTACTTCTCATCAATGGCCCCGCACTATGACGAAGTAAATCTTTGCTGGGCATGACTCTGCCCAAAGTTTTTCCTGGAGTTCCTCGTTACTTCCTTCACTATTCTGTTGCAACCATATCTTCGTGTCAGTGAAGATATTTGTTCAATGGTCGCGCTTATTACTTGTGAACAAGATATTTGTTAAAGTACCTTTTTGAAAATACAAAGACTTTTATAGAAGCCAAATCTTCCCTATACAATGCTTTGATCTATGTTGTGGTTTCACCTTCCCACTTGGCTTGAGATTATCTTCCACACTATGAGGATATTAATATAAATGGTGATATTGACTTCATAATTAAAAAAAAGTCTTTGTCAAAACTCTAATGAAAATTATTGAGAAAATATTTTTCGAGAGCAAAGACACTTGATCAAGAAGAAACTTTATAATTTATCAATTTTCGAGTTTGTTTACTATAGAGAGTTAAATCATTGTTTATATTATTTACATTTATCTTTGTGTTCTTGAGGTGCTTGATTTTCAAAATTTGATCACAAGTCGTATTGAAGATTAAAATCTTCTACCTTCATTCTTGAGCTAAAATACTTGTATTTTTATTCTTGAAAGACTTATGTGAATATCTCCAAACACATTGTAAGATTAGAGCAAGACAAACTCATTATAAACACTTTTAAAACCTTTAGAAAAACTCACATCCTAGAAGTGGTATATAAGTGTAGGTGGATTCTCAATAAATTTTGTCTTCTATTTCAAAGAGGATTTTTTATGCATAGTGTTGTTTTGGAAGACATTGGGTGAGTTCAAAATCGATCACGATTGTGTATCATTCTCCAACTGTTATTTCTCTATTAGGAAGGATATAGTGGGAAATAGTTTATAGTCAGTCAGTGCATTGTAGGATTGTAAGTCATGGTCTTCTGTTTGTAATACTCCACCATAGTGCATTTGTCAGTCCTTTCGGCCCTAGTTTTTTTTTCCAATGTGGGGTTTTCCTCGCACGACTTCGTTCTGTGTGATTGTTTACCTTATTTATGCATTTATATTAACTTATCTAAATTAAATATAAAATTCGGTGTTATATAATTAGTAAATGTTTGATCACATAGACCTAGGTGGTCTAATTTCTACCTAAAATGAATTAATGAAAATATCACTTCAATTACGATGATAACTTTAATTGGTTACTTTCAATCCGTTTAAGTTTCAAGCACACAACATTATTAAAATGGTTACACAAAATATGATTATCTCTTCTGAAAAAACCTTTTGGCACTGATGTTGAACCATCTCACTTCCACCGACATGAATTTTCATTTTTTGCGATATGAACTCATTCCCTAACTACAACCTTATTTCCAGATCTTCAAAAAATGGATTCCAGTGATGTTGGATACTTAATCCATGTGTTGTTAGGTTTTGGTGGAGGTTACATTTGCTCACTGGCATCGGCTTCAACTATTTTGTTAGATCACCGGTGTATGACTTAAGATGGCGGATATGGCGGGGGTAGGGTAGGGTGGGAGGTTAGGGACGATGGATACTTTTTTCTTAATTTTTTAGTTTTAAAATCCTCTTATCTAGTTTACGATATACCTTTTTTTATTTTTATATCTTTAATTAATTTATTAATTAAAAAGTCATATTCAAGGCAAATGGCTGTTACGCCTAATTATTTTGTAATGAAAATTACACCAAACTCAAAGTCAATTAAAAAATGGCATCAAATTCAAACGAGGTTAACTATGGATGTATTAAAGTGAAAAAAATATTTATTTTTTCATTAAGAGGTCATGTGCACAGAGGTCATGTGCAGGGCACACGTCTGTTAAATGTAAGAGACATTTAACATAAAAGGTATCAAACTCAAAGTCAATTAAAACAAAGTACCACATTCAAAAAAGGGTAATTATGAATGTATTAAAATAGGAAAAATAAATATTTAAATAATTTTTTTTAAATAAAAAATAAAACTAAACATTTCACCAAATATACATTCAGCAATTGAAAATTAGTAAACAATTTAAACAAATATTTCAATAAATAAAAATTAACAAAATATTATGAAAAAAACTTATAGTTGGAATAGTAATGAAACCCCAAACCAATCATACTTACAGTAGGTAGCAACCCCCCAAAATATCATACTACCATAACTTGTCCTTACATTTCACCAAATATACATTCAGTAATTAAAAATTAGCAAACAATTTAAACAAATATTTCAATAAATAAAAATTAACAAAATATTATGAAAAAAACTTACTGTTGGAATAGTGATGAAACCCCAAACCAATCATACTTAGCATGTACAATGGTGATGCCTCCACGAAAGGCATAATACAAAATAGATGGACATTTTACCTTTGGCCTGCTTAGCTGCGTAGTAGTGGTGGAGCTTCCTACGAACTTCTGAAGTTCGTAGGAATTGATACGAACTTATGTTGTTCGTAGAAATTCCTACGAACTTCAGAAGTTCGTAGGAAGTTCCAACGGCACTCTAACGGATAGTAACGGCTAACTCGTCTATAAATAAATCATCAACGCAAACCCTTCATCTCCACCTCTCTACTGCTTCTGCTTCCTCCATCCAACTTCTTCTTCCTCCTTCCAAAATATTTTTACCCCAAAATTCAGCAACTCAATTCCATATCAGTAAGTATCATTTACACATTTTTTTATTTAAACAATATGACGGAAAAAGATGGAAAAAATATCTAAATATCGGCAAAAGCAAGAAGCACGGATCCACATCAACGGCAAATCCTACTCAACCTTCGGTAAGTGAATCTGTTGATCCCGTCTACAAGCATTACACTCGTATTTTTGATGGGGATACACACGAGTCAGACGGACAGACGCCCATTATAAATGGTAATAAATATGAATTTCAGTGTAATTGGGCGGGGCCAATGAAACTATATAAATTGATCGGAGAGAATAAACCGACGATAAAAGAATTTATCGACGGTGCCGGTTTAATATCCAATATATTTTCAAGGGTGATGCCGAATTCCGACCAGCGCATTGTGACGGTGATGATCGAACGTTGGTGGGATTCGACTCATACCTTCCAACTGCCGTTTGTTGAAATTGCGTTCACGCCTGTGGACTTCACGATACTTTCTGGTATTATTTAATTCGTATTAAATCCCTTATTTAATTTTATTTATATTCAATTTAAATAATTTCAATGTGTACAAATAATTTTAATATTATTTTTATATATGACGTGTATTGTTAATTTTTGTACAGGTATCCCGATTGGGCAAGGGCTACCCATTTTAAATTTGTCGATAGAAATATACACAAATTTTCAAAATACCGTGAACGAGTTTTCCCCCCAAATTCATATAGAATAATTTTCGGGTGCGGGAATACCGATTGCCGAGCTTAATAAATACATTATCAATTTTGTGAATCAACCGGACCTTCCCGATTACATGATGCCAGTCATAGCTCGAGCATTTTGGTTTTATGTAATTGCGAGTCTATTCTTTCCAAATGCCAATTCCACGGTGGACCTCGGGTATTTACATTATTTGGAGGATGTTGTGGCGATTGGCACCTACGATTGGGGTTCGGCAATTTATGCCCGTATAATATGGTCAATGGACAAAGCGAGCCGAGGGTCGTTAACTAGTGTCGAGTGTATGTGGCAATTAATAGAGGTACAATTTATAATAATATTATTTAAATGTTTATGCATTATATATTTAGTTACAATGAATGTACATGTATTCTAATCAATTTAATTTATCTACATATTTTGCAGTACTTACATCACGAGTATATGGCGACCGCATGTCCGATTATCGTGGATCAGACCGTAGATGTATGGCCTCGAATATTTCATTGGTCAAAGTCGAACAAGAGCTGGGCAAAGGGCGCGTAACGGTTTAATATATCAGGCAACCAACATCAACTTGAGATGCGGTCCCTTAAATCCATCATATGGCAGCCGAACGAGACGTCTATGTACCGACATAACGATTTCATTACATATGCACACCATTTATCTGGGTTGCGTATGATTTTTTAGGATCCCTTATTTAAGGGATTTTGGTACTTGGGCGACCGTGGATTTCGACAGTTGACATGCCAAATTTTTATAGCAGATAACCCTCCCCGAAATTTGAGCTCAGTCCCACAATCCGAATACCAAGCCGCCCTTGCTCAGAATTGGCCTCTTGCAAATGCGCATACATCAGTTGTGACCCAAGAAGAGTATGATACATACTGGAAAGTAGTTGCGCATGGGGCCCTTACTTTCGGCGATGGCACGTTATGTTAGCGTTGATTTGATTGGGGTTGGGACAATGGCACCATCAACATTGCGCATCCCAAGGGCGCCAGCTCCAATTAACCAGCCTTCTGAGTATCATACATAGGTTGCATCGGCTGGCCCTACACAAATACATGCACCCAGGCAAAGTTGGACGGTAGACATCGACCTTCCGCAGGGTGCTTCATACGAAAGAAGTGTTCCACAACCTGAGTTCCCAACGAATGCTCCCCCAGCACATGCGTTGTCACAATTAGAATGGCGTTCTGCATTCATCGACGCAGCAGATAATATTCGTGGTCTCCATCATTTACTCTTTACTGAGACTCAAGAGCGTGAGGATAGGATTAAGGAACTCGAGCAACAACTTGCTGCCTGCAATGTGCGTGGTACTGGTCCTACCGTTAATGGTCCGAGTTACACCCGTGAGGATGTTTACGTACCTCAACCATCTCAACCATACGGAGGATATCAAACACCACCTATTTTGGGCAGCCATAGTGGCGAGGATCCGCTGTTGGGGCCGCGCGTTGATTTGGGACAGGATTATGACTTTGGGCAGAGGCCATCTTGATTGTATTCATTTTATTGTATTTTATTCAATTTATTATTATGAATTCATATGCAACAGACAACTTAATTGTATTGTATTCATATTATTATATTGCTGGCACATAAATCGTTGGCACACTAATCGATGGCACACAAACCGTTGGCACACTTATCGAAGGCACACTAGCCGATGTCACACTTATCAATGGCACATTAATCGATAACACACTGAAACGATAATAATTACATGGCACACTAATTGATAAGCGATTAAAATAAGATGTCATGACACACTAATCTATATTGATTACATGACCTATAAATATTCGTTGTTTCAATTGTGTATTCCTCCACAAATCGATTTATACTTCCTTAGTACATAAACCTCATAATGCATAACTATGAGTACATGTCTGACGAAGATTCACCCTTCTTAATCCATGTTCCCAAGAAAACTCTCTCCGGGCAGAAGCTTCCATATCATAACTGGTCACCACCTAAAGAGGGAGTGTGGAGTGCTTACCTCTCAACTGGATGGACAAGTATGAACCATCACGTCGCAAAAAGAAAGGGTAAGGCAAAAGCGTCAACATCAGCTGTTGTTGAACATTTAGTGGTAACGCGTAGTAATGTTGAACGAGTGTTGGCTAACCCAGGGATCTATCAAGATCCCCATGAAGGTAGCTGGTTTGGCGAGAAAATGCTTTTTGAAAACATTCCTATATGCACATTATATTCTTTAGGCGACGTTAATCATGTTATGAAATGGTTAACGCCGACGAAAGGAAATATTCCATGAGATGATCATTTGAAATGACCGAGGTTATTTGATAGGAATTGCGATTTGGAGTGATACTGCCATTGGCATGGTTTACCCGTGCCACAAGCAAAATCCGCTATATTTTGCAAAGATCCAAACAAAGATAATGAAAAATGTTTAGAATTATTGCAACGTGAAATAGCACAAATGGAGAAAAGGCTAGAGCGGTGGCATGCTAAATATTTGATAAATACTGAACTTGACGATCCAATGTATGTACCAGATAAGGACTTGTCGGATTACAAAGGAGCCAAGACGGACATGGATTTAGTACATCATCTACCATCAATGTTAATGGGGGATGAGAATGCATTATGCTGTGTGCCATGGTTGCCTAGGAAGTAATTGTAATCAGCAATCAAATTAGTCAAAACTATGTAACACACGTTTTTATGTGAATCATTTTTCTGTTTTATATTAAAGTAGTAATTTTATATAGCACATATACAATGATAAAAGTAATAGCATACAATTATTACATATAACTACGGCAGTTAATATATATAGAAGTAGTAATTTTATGTAGTAAATATAATTAGGTAATATATATAGTAGTAGTTAATATAAATATAAGTAAATATATAAAAATAATAATTATTACATATAACTGCAGCAAACTTACCAATTCATACGTCAATTTCCATACAGTGAATAGTAAATGCCAATTTCCCTACAGTTTTTACATACAGTTAATAGTAAATGCCAATTCCCAATTCCTACCAGCACACTTACCAATTCCTACGTCAAAATGGCACACTTACCCTAGTACATCAGATTATTTTTGAAGGGCACACTTACTAATTCCTACAACAGTAATTGTAGAAGTTCATAATTATTGTTTTCTGTAGGACAATTAACCTTTGTACATCAGATTGGCACACTTACCAATTCCTACCAGCACGTTATAATACAGCTTACCAATTCCATAATACATCACTCTGTGTTTATACAATTATAAATATAAATACAATGTATGAAATATTGTAATAGAACTTTTTTTTACATTTCATAATTATTTCGAGAAAAATACATCATGGATTACTCCAGTTCTAGAGATGAGGGACGAAATCTAATGCTTCAATATGCTCAATTTAATGATGGCTCATCATCAGATGATTCAGATGAGGAGATGATAATATGCATGGAGATTACACGTTGGATTGCAGAACAAAATATAATTCGAGATGGGAAGGAACTCGAATTTAGACGTCGAGTAAATCGAAGGAGAGAAAGGGGACACCAAACACTATGGGAAGATTACTTTGGTGAAGATAAGGTATATAGAGAGTATTATTTCCGAAGGAGATTTAGGATGCGGTATTCCATTTTCAATCGCATCCTCTATTCTGTTTGCGAGTACGATAACTACTTTGTACAAAAGTACAATGCGTGCGGTAGGCTAGGTTTAAGCTCACATAAAAAAACTATGGGGGCTATACGACTCCTCGCTAACAGAGGATCTCATGACGTATGGTCTGAGCAGTACGGAATGAGTGAAATAACTCTATTAGAAACGATCATTAGATTTACTGAGGCAATTGTGACTGTATTCGATCCCGAGTATGGGAGAAATTCGACAACAGGCGATGTCACCAGGTTACTCGAACAAAATGCAAGCCGAGGATTTTCGATAATGCTAGGGAGTATAGATTGCATGCATTGGCGATGGAAAAAGTTCCCCATGGCCTGGCATGCTCAATATAGTGGTCGAAAAGAATCTCCAACTATAATCCTAGAAGCGGTTGCCTCATACGACCTATGGATTTGGAAATTGTTCTTTGGGGTTCCTGGATCTTGCAACGATATAAACGTCTTGCACTGGTCTAACGTCTTTCGAGAATTACGCAATGGGACTACACCTCCTGTTAATTACAATGTTAATAGAAATATATATGATATGGGGTATTACCTTGCTGATGGCATATACCCTCCATACGCAACCATCATTAAAACTTTTAGGAACCAACCTGGCCTATAACAAAACAAAAATTATTTTGTAAGAAATAAGAATCGTGTAGGAAAGATGTCGAACGTGCTTTTGGTGTACTACAAGCACGATTCTCTTTCGTGCATGAACCTTGCAAATTATGAAATCGGGCATCCTTAACAACCATAATGAAATCTTGCATTATAATGCACAACATGATTATTGACGATGAACGTAGAGACTGTCCCTGGAAAAATGAATACGAACAATCTGATCCCACACCTGAAATACTACGGGGGAAAACTGATTTTTACGACTACCTAACGCGTGATGCAAATGTTAGGGACGCACCTACACATCAACAACTACGAGATGATTTGGTGGAGCACATTTGGAACACGAGCGGTGATGACTTGGCCGATTAATGATTAGATAGTATATGTGTATTTGAGGGTTTCTATTCTCTTTATACATTCACTTTTAACATTGTTCTTTTATGGTGTGCATCAAAGTAATATAATATATGTTTTATTTCTTGTGTAATTATTTTGAATCGACTGCTTCAATTTAGCACACAACAATACAACAATTGCAACACATCTTAAACTGAAATAACATTTATTAAAATAATATCACACTTCTTATAACACGATAATTGACATTACATTTATGAAGTAACGGAAAATTAAACAAGACACACACTTAACATACTAGTCAGCGTTGTTTGCACCAGACAGACCGAAATCAGAATTTGGGGAGCCGGCAGTGTTTGACATAAGCGCGACAATCATAGCTTCCGTCACAGTTACCATATTTGATAGGTTGGTGTACCTTTTCACATGGAATTGTTGTTGCATCTCGTTCATTTTGGTCATATCCAACTCCATGATGTACGACTGTTCTCGGCCTAGACGTACAAGCTGATCTTGTTTTCTTGTAATTTGATCAGCTATTTTCATCTCAATGAAAGCATCCATTTGAGAATCAAAGTTTATGGCCCGACTTTGCTTCCACTCTTGCTTACTTTTAAACATATTGGTGAATTCTTCGCAACGTTTAAGGACCGACGTGTTACAATCAAGGCTGTCTGAACGAGCACGTTGACGGACACGTTGTTTCTCCCCCCTTCCTGCCTGGGGGTCTGTACGGTACGTCACGTACACCCGGACTGTCCTCCGAGTCTAGAGGCGTAGTATCGCGTTATTGCACGCTGTGTTATTCAAATCAAATTTTGGTAAGTCTTTCAAAATTTGGTAGCATTTATCAAACATGAATTGTTTGCTCGTTTCCACGCGATATGCCTCGCGAGCCTTTATAACCGCGTCGAACTCGTTATTGCCGCTTCCTATATTGTCTATTTGGTGAGATAGTTTTGAAACGTATATCATTACCCAGGAAGAAATATGATTGTAGCGTGTTGAAATCATAGTTCCTGTACGTTGAATATAAATTTCTGGCGTGTTGTTATATTCATTCATTTCAGAATCCCAAAATGTTCCATGTGATATCGAGTTGCCTTCAATACCACGACTCGTATATTTAGCATATATAGTACATAATATTTCATCTTCTATAGGAGTCATATTCTGTTTTCTATAAGTACTAGAATTAATGGGTTGAGATGAAGACATTTTGATCGATAATTAAAATGTATGGAGAGACAAAATGATTCACTCGAAAATATTTTGGGTAAAGAATGGAATGGGGTGGAAGAAAAAAGAGAGAAATATTGGACTGAATATAACTAGGTGGGATTTTAGGGGAAGGAATGATGGGTTTATATAGGAAAATAAGTTAAACAGACGTTTGTTATTACTGTGGTGAAAATGTTTCCTACGAACTTCAGAAGTTCGTAGGAATTGCTACGAAGAAATGAAGTTCTTATGAATTGCTACGAAGAACTGAAGTTCGTAGCAATTCCTACGAACTTCAGAAATTCGTAGTAAACATATACAAATTCTGCTTGGCTTTTGTATATTTGCAAAACCTATGCAAACTCGTTTACAGAATCTCTACGTTTTGCCCCACCACTCAAATCCAATGAATTTGTATAAATTCGTAAATTTGCTTTTTCTTCCGTTCTTTTCCCCCACCATTGTACATGCTCTTACAGTAGGTGGGAACCCCCAAAATATCATACTACCATAGCTTGTCCTTGGGGATATGAGGCAATGCAACCTTACAATCTTGATAATAACTAACAAATAATTATTAACTTATGGAGCCTATAAGATACTATCACTAAAATAACATACAACTAGAGTTTAACCCCACGTGATGCACGGATGTTTTACGATTCTCGTATTAAAAGACTAAAAGAAACATGTTATTCAACTATTATAAAAATACGTATCCAAATATTTTAATGAGCAAAATTTTCTATTAATTGACAATTACATAAATACTGGAATTAAATTATCATAACAAACTAATTGACATGAAATACACTCATATCAAGTAAATAGTATTTAACCTTTTATGATATACTACTCTTTCCATCGGGATTGTGCCAAAAATAAATTTGACATAATACTATTTAAAAAATATGGTTCGCACATGTGGTATATATAGGTGATGCTTCCAAAGAAAAACTAAATCAATGCACCTTAGAGCTTCTAGTCACGTCTGTGTATTCGTTCTTAATATTGTTCATGAGTTCTGTAATGAAGCAAAAAAAAATTGGACAAATCGATTATAATACATGGTGAAATTTCTTGCAATTTTAGTTTAGAAATAACAAAGTTTCTATTAAAAAATTATTGCTACTCTAATTCTAATATATATCTAATCTAACATATAAATATAAAAATGATATCTCTTCATCGCCTCTCTTAAATTTCACACAATTTAATAAGGGAGTAAATTTGATGAGTTATATGACAAAGCTACTTTAAGAGGCACCATATTTATATTAAATGAATAAAATGAGTAAAATATTTGGGACATACGAACATGTCTCTATTTTAAAATTACAAATTAACTACATAGTTATACTTTTTTTGTAAAGATGATTATTCTATGATTAGTATACACTAAATATCGAGAGACTTTTTATATTTAAGATTGTTAACGCAAAAATTCTCCATCTACGAGAACCAATCAGAAAAGGACACATGTCATCCTATGTGGCAATATTCGACCCTCGAGGAGAGTTAGTCGGCATCCGAGGAGAGTTGGTCGGCATCCGAGAAGATTTGGTCGGCACCCGAGGAGTGTTAGTCGGCACCCAAGGAGAGTTGGTCAGTACCCGAGGAAAATTAGTCGGCACCCGAGGAGAGTTGGTCGGCACCCGAGGAGTGTTAGTCGACACCCGAGGAGAGTTGGCCGGCATATCAACCAGGAAGATCAAAGGATAACTATGCATTTAATGCGCATTAATGAAGATGGCAGCGCATTTAAGGAGCCTTAATGTACATTTATACTGTATTAATAGATGACAACACATAGCATACCAAGCAATTCAACAATTAGATTCGTTGAATGTAGACATAAATGTATACATACAATGAATCTTTTTATCTCCCATCACTATAAATACATGTATCCCCTTAGCCAAAAGGGAAGAGATCCGGGAGAATCGAGAGACACCATACACAAGATCCACACCTTTTTCTCTCTCTATACCACATTGTGCTATTGTAAAACCCTGGGAATAAAATTACAGTGGACGTAGGATTTATTCATAGCCGAAACACTTTAAAAATATTTGTCTCTTGTGTGCTTGATTGGATTGCTTTCATCTATTTATCTGTGATCATAAAAATGGGATTCGGTCAAGTTTTTTGCATCAACAGATTGGCGCCGTCTGTGGGAACGTGTTACAAGCATTGTTCTCCATCAAAAGCTAAGTTTTTATTTTCTCTACGTATAATCAATTATACATACATCTGTTGATTCAATCATGATTTTTATGTCTATATACATAAATTAGTTGTCCAATTTTTATTTATGAAATCTGCAAAAATTGCATATCATGATTTCAAAATCATAACAATTAAATTAATTCTTGTTGAGAAATCTGTGAAATGGTGGATTTCATAAATCAAAATTGTTGGCTTGATTCTCAAGTTAAAATTTTATCTCATGAAATCAAAATTTTAAATGATTACATATACCAATATATACGACGATGATAAGATTTGATAATTTTCATTGTTGATTTTGAAATAATTTTTGAAAGATCGTTGATGACTATTCAAATTCCCATTACATTTTTAATCAGAGAATGGGAAAAGGTTAAAGACAATAAAAAGTTTTCTCATGGAAATCATGACCCAGATCTACTTTCTCTCTCTTCAAGTTTGAGTCTCTTTGCATTCATTTTTATGAACTATATACTTAATTTGGTTCATCTTCCATCTATGTCAAAAAAGTCAAATTGATTGATTTTTGATATAAATTTGGTAATAACTTCGATCATTCAACATATTTTTATCTCTCCAAATGGGGAATAGGAAGGGATCAATATAAAAAATAATTTTATGTAACCAAAAAAATCATTACCCACCTCTTGTAAAAGAGGATCAGTAAAACAATCATGACCATATCAAGACTCTAGGTACAAATTTGATATGTTGGCCCCTCGTTCATAACATCACAGGGTTTATTTATCGGAATCACACGATATAGTGGATTAGATAATTATTCATTTAATTCACATTCTTAATGCTTAAATTTTACATCGAATGTTATTTTTCTGATCTAAGGATTCGAGATATACTGGTCATCCATCCATATTGTTGGTCGGCATCATCTTGGGCCATCTTTTATTAAAGTGAAGCTTAACCAGACCATTTTTGTTTGTCGAAGAAAAGATGTGAAGATCCATCAACAATGTTGAAATAATTTTATCCAACTACGAGGTATCTTATTGTTGGTCAGAGACTCTTATTGTAGCTCGATGGAACCAATTGCAGGTCGACGATCATCTACTTCTTGATCGGCGACAGCTCAGTCTTGTTCGGAGGGTTCAATTTATTGGTCGGTAACTATCCAACCATCTACTTTTTGGTCGGTGACATCTAATGTTGTTCGGTGTTGTCAATGCACCATTTTTGTTTATCGACGAAATTGCTCAGCTGGTCGGGGACCATTTGCTTCTTGGTCGGTACCATATATTATATAACTTGAGATATATTTAAATGTTGGTCGGCAAGATCCATGCCATTTGTCGGCAGCAGTAGAATCTTGGGGTATTAAAAAATGCGAAGCACCCCAGATATTTTTGTAAACACGAGTTCAGCTCGGGGACAAACAGGGGCTTAAGTCTTTTTTAACTTGTGATCACCCCAAAAATATTTTTAAAACCAAGTGATAAATAATTTTCAAACAGAAACTTATACCTGATTAGTTGTTGGAGATTAAATAACTTTACAAAAAACTCTACGTCTTATTTATGATGCATATCTGATAAAAATTTGTCCATCTCACACACATTTGGCATAAAAATATTATTCCATATTTTGAAATTTTTATTATTTTATGCTGATACACATCACATATTGTTTGGCTGAATAATTATTCTCATGATAATAATTATTTTCTCTAGTCTCGACAGGGTGCTCGGGAAGCTTATTAAAATTTCATAGGGACGAGATTCAATCCCGATGAAAGCTCTCGTAAATCTCTGGAAAAGTAGTATTGCTCGATATCAGGCAATTGCGCCTCGACATATCAGCCAACATATATTATTTCATTTTTTGAAATTAATATTTTTATTTCCCAAGCATATACATATCATATATTGATTGGATGAGTAAATTATTCTCACGACTAATCAATTCAGCCTACACAAATGGTAGAGCAAGCTATTAATTTTTACAGGTACAAGACTCAACGCCGACGAATGCTCGGAAACAATCTGGAAACTATTATCATTGCTCAGCATTATGAAATTTCACCTCAGCAAGGAACTATATATTTTATTATTGCTTTGATTTGTGCTCAAGCACGAATTATTCTATATATCCGTTCGGATTCATATTCTATATTCATCTCTTCATGGAGCTCGGCGAAATACTTATTATCATATTCAGCTCCGAGGAAAAGCTACAACAGTTATTATATTTCACCCCCAACGGATAGTTGGTCGGGGCAATTCTTATTTATATTCAGGCCCAGATATCAGCTCAAGCACAAATTATTCTATATATCCCTTGGGATTCATATTCTATATTCATTTCAATATGAAACTCGGCGAGATACTTATTATCATATTCAGCTCCGAGGAGAACTATAACATTTATTATATGTCACCCCCAACGAATAGTGGGTCGGGGTAATTCTTATTTATATGGAGGCCCAGCAAAGTTCTCGGCCATATTCTTATGTTCTGAAAAATATTATTCTTATTCGGCATTATGCAATTGTGCCTCAACAAGATACTTATTCAGCTTTAAGGATAATTACAACATTCGTTGTATTTCACCCCCAACGGATAGTTGATCGGATAATTCTTATTTATATTCAGGCCTGACAACGTTCTCGGCCATATTCTTATGTTCTGGAAGGTCTTATTCTTGTTCTGCATTATATAATTCTACCTCGACAGATCAACGAGGCACTTTATTATTATTCTTTATATCTATTTGGATGCATATTCCATTCTTATTTTAGCATGGAGCTCGACAAATATTTATAATCATATATTCAGCTCCAAGGAGGTCTCCAGCATATATTATTCCCAACAATCTGTTGGTCAGCATCGAGGAGGTCTCCAGCATTTATTATATTTTATTCCCAACAATCTGTTGGTCAGCGCCGAGGAGGTCTCCAGCATTTATTATATTTTATTCCCAACAATCTATTGGTCAACGCCGAGGAGGTCTCCAACATTTATTATATTTTATCCCCAACAATCTGTTGGTCAGCGCCGAGGAGGTCTCCTGCATTTATTATATCTTATTCTATTCCCAACAATCTGTTGGTCAGCTCCGAGGAAGTCTTTATCATTTATTATCAAAAATGTATTCCTAAAAATGCCAACTTATGTTGGTTAGGAAGTAAATGTATTCCTACGGGAAGTAAAACTATGTATTCCTAAAAATGCCAACTTATGTTGGTTAGGAAGTAAATGTATTCCTATGGAAAGTAAAACTATATATTACTAAAAATGCCAACTTATGTTGGTTAGGAAGTAAATCTATTCCCAAAAATGTCAACTCAGGTTGGTCGAAAATAAGAAGCTGTCAACTACAGTTGGTCGGAAACATTTTATGAGTATGTGAAAGCGATCAAGCAAAAAGCATTCAAAGTTCACATTCCACACTTGGGGGCTTCTATTACAGATATATTTATTCATTCGGTGGAACATTCTTATAACATCGTGCAGTCGAGCATCAAATTCAACTCCACAAACTCACACGGTCGGGGCCCCGACTAATTATCATTCAGGAGTTATTTTTTCTTGCTCAGGAATTATTTTTGATATTGAAGTTCAGGAAGCTATTGAAGTTCAAGAGGTATATTGAAGTTCAGGAGGAATTCAGAAGTTCAGGAGGCATATTCAGGAGTTATTATGCACATACTATTGAAGTTCAGAAGTCAAATTTAGCATCTACAGCACTGAGATCTTTACTACTACTGTCCCGACCAACATTGAAGAAGAAGTTGTATGAAAATGTTTCGAAGTCCACCACTAGCTTGGTACTAATCAGATTGAAGAGTTGGGTTCAAAAGATAGTGTTAATACCAAAATTAGTATGCTGATGTGGACGAATAATAAGGAGACACGTGTCAATCTACGTGGCACAATAGCAACGAGGAAGATCATTCCCCCGACCAACATACTCATTCCGAGCAACAGGTGTACTCCGAGGAACACCAGTCTTCCGAGGAACACCAGCCCTCCGAGGAACTCCAGTGCTCCGAGGAACTCTTAGACGATGAGCAACTAAGGCGGTTCGAGCTGCATCTCGACCACAGCATTGATTGGCAGATAATCAACAGTTCAACTATTCATTGAATGCTTATCATCTTGACGCACACACTTGAAGAGCATTAAATGAGTTACCCTTTCATATGTATATCATTTAATGTATTACCCTTTCATGTACAGCCTAAGGGCTATAAATACCTTATATCACCCTCATTCAAGGGGACTGGAATTTCTTGATAGCACTTGTAATCGAGAATTCCCAAACACTCAGCAATAACATAACAGTGGACGTAGGCCATTCATACAAGGCTGAACCACTTTAAAATTCTTTGTCTCATTTATTTATCTGTGATTGAATAATTAGAGTAATCTAGTTTTTTTACATTAACAAATTGGCGCCGTCTGTGGGAATCGATTGTTATTATCGTTTTTCACCAAAAATCATTCATCATCAATGGTAGATAATCCGGAATCCAACAATCGAAACGCTGGAAATGCTGGAAATCCTCCAAATCCTTCTGCACCTCTAGATCTGGCTGGGATTATGACGAATCTGGCTCAAGGACAAACTACCATGCAAGAAACAATGCGACAACTCATACAGACCCTTCATGGCGGTGCACCTGCACGTTCAGGACAGCGAAGTGGTCAGAGGCAAACTTATTTATTTTCTTCACGATCCAGGCGTACTGAGTCATATCGTAATGAGGAATCTGATGATTTCTCTTATCAACCTGGGCGAACTTCGTCAATAAGGGCTACAGATACTGATCAACGTATCACTCTCTCTCCAGAAAGACCTAGTGCCTTGGAAAGACTGAGTAGGGTGTCTCCTTTCAGTCGATTAGGCCCTAGGAGGAATAGGAGTCCACCTAAGACCATGTCGAGGAGTTTTTGACAACCATCAGATCTAAGAGAAGAATCAGCACAATCACGACCAGTTGCTCGTCAAGATAGATCTTTGGAGGCCACTTCAGAGCAATCAATTTCTCGAACTAACAAGCCCGAGGAGGGAAGCGATGCATGGAAGGGTTCCATTCAGCGCTTGGAGGATAGATTGGGAGAAATGGCTAAGGCGAAGAATCCCTTACAATGAACTTTTGTTCAAGGGACACCTTTTGTCCAGGCCATTGTGGGTTTTCCTACCCCGTTAAAGTTTAAAGCACCAGTAGTGACCCCCAAATATGATGGAAAGACAGATCCTGTTCTTCATATAGAGCAATATTAAGCTGCCGCCGACATCTATGTTGTCCCCGACGAGATGAGGTGCAGAGCATTCTCATGAACTCTTACTGGATCTGCCCAGATATGGTACAACAATCTTCCTCGGGGTAACATTTCAACTTTCTTTCAGTTGGCCGAGTTGTTCATCGACAATTTCTATTTTAGGGCAAAGCCAGTAAAAAGAGTAGCACACTTGTTAAGTGTTAGACAAAAATCTGGTGAGAGTACTAGAGATTACATAACTCGTTTCAATAACGAGAAACTGGAAGTTATAGATTATGAAGAAAAGACAGCAATCACCGCCCTGATGAGTGGGTTGTTGCCTAACAAGTTGTATTACACTTTGGCCAAAGATCCACCTACAACTATGTCAGAGTTGATGGCGAAAGCGGCCAAAATCATGAACGCCGAGGAGGCTATGGCTGCGAAGAAGAATATAGATAAAGAAACCAAGGTGGAAGATGACAAATCCAAGAAAAAAGAGCATAAGGGGAATGGCGGTAACAAACATTCCAAGAATAATAAATCGTCATGGGAAGTTCTGAAGAAATTCGATAATTATACTCGTTTGAAAATGGGTATTAATCATGTCTTGGAAGAAATCAAGAATAACGAGGAAGTAAAGTGGCCAAAGAAACTGAGGTCAGACCCTGACCTAAGGAACAGGGATAAATATTGCGAGTTCCATAAGGATCACGGCCATATGACCAAAAATTGCATAGCTCTTCAGAACGAGATTGAAACACTCATCCGAAGAGGGAAACTAGCAAAGTATGTTGATCGGGGAGGCGAAAGAAGAAATAATGATCGAACTAGAGAAATGTCTAGATCTCCTCGTCGAGCAGAGGAGAAAAATAAAAGGGATCTTGAAGATGATACAGAGGATGACCCTGATCTTCCCAAGAAACCAAGGCAGCCAGAATGAGAGGTATTTTCAATACGCTTTGGATCATTTGATTGTAATGTCATTACAGGAGGAGATGCAGGAGGAGGAGACCTTACTGTAGAAAGAAAAGCTTACCTCGGTGAGGCTCAGGCTTGCTCATACATTCAGCGGATAAATTTGGCTGAAGAGGATCGCCCGAGGAAGGTAAACAAGGAGAAGCTGGTCATTGGCTTTTCAAAAAATGACCTGGCAGGTGTTCTTTACCCTCACGACGACCCTTTGGTGATCAAAATGAGGATGAAAGAAGTAGTGATTTCAAGGGTGCTAGTAGATAATGGTAGTTCGGCCGACATCATGTACTATTCATGCTTTGATAGTTTAAATTTGAAATTATCTCAATTAGAACCTTATCACAGACCTCTATTGGGTTTTGCTGGCGAGAAAGTTTTTCCACTTGGGACGATCAAGTTGGATATATTCATCGGAACTTGGCCTGCTTGTCGAACAGAAAGAATACGCTTCTTTGTGATGGATAAGACTGTACAGTCAGCTTACAACATCATCATGGGAAGAGTTGGTTTGAAAAAGTTCGAAGCAGTTCCATCTACAGTACATCAGTGTTTAAAATTTCCTACAAATTTCGGAGTGGGAGTTGTGAAAGGTGATCAGAAAGTAGCTCGGGAATGTTATTATTCGTATGCCGAGCAAGAGGAGCTTGAAGAGTCAAGGAAAAAGACTACCACCTACCAGGTGGAGGAAGGTACAGAAATTGAAACACTTGATCCCAGAGATGAATCCCAACTTGTAAAAAGACAGGTGGTGGAATCTACGAAAAATGTTATTCTGGATGACGAGCACCCTGAACGAGTAACCCAAATAGGTTCATCGTTGGATGTTTCAATAAAATAGGAGTTGATAACTTTTTTGAGAAACAGAAAGAAAACTTTTGCATGGAGTCATGAAGACATGCCAGGAATAGATCCTAACTTCTTATGTCATGAGCTCAATGCGAATAAGGAGATCAAGCCTGTAAAGCAGGGAAGAAGAGTGTTTAGTCCCGAGAAGAATCAAGCCATACAAGAGGAGGTCGAGAAGCTCTAGAAAGCCCAATTCATTGAAGATGTGAAATATCCAGACTGGTTAGCAAATGTGGTGATGGTAAAGAAGAAAAACAATAAATGGAGAATGTGTGTTGATTTCACTGATCTCAACAAGGCCTGCCCAAAGGATCACTTTCCATTGCCCAGAATTGACCAACTAGTAGATGCTACCTCGGGACACGAGCTGCTCAGCTTCATGGATGCTTACTATGGTTACAACCAGATCAAAATGAAACCTGAAGACAGGGAAAGCACTTCTTTTATTACCCCTAGGGGAACTTATTGTTATAATGTTATGGCTTTTGGTTTGAAAAATGCAGGAGCGACATACTAGCGGCTGATGAACAAGGTTTTTTCCGAACAAATCAGTTGCAATATAAAGGTCTATGTCGACGATATGCTGACAAAGAGCAAGAAAGCTGTTGATCATCTAGTTGACTTAGGTCAGACCTTCGATCAACTGGATAAATATCAAATGAAGCTCAACCCGACGAAGTGCACCTTTGGAGTACGAGAAGGAATGTTCCTCGGGTACATCATCAACCAGCGAGGCATTGAGGCAAATCCAGCAAAGATCAAAGCTCTTTTAGGGTTACGATCTTCAACGATGAAGAAAGAGGTGCAGAGTCTTACAGGACGAGTTGTAGCGCTCAACAGATTTATATCCTGAGAAACTGATAGATTCCTTCCATTCTTCAAAACACTTCGAAAAACTTTCGAGTGGAATGATGAATGTGAAAAATCCTTTCAAGACTTGAAGAAATATCTGGGAGCACCTCCACTGTTGTCCAGGCCAGTAATGGGAGAAAAGTTGTACTTGTACCTGGCAGTATCAGAGAATGCAGTCAGCACGACATTGATCAGAATGGAGAATGGAATCCAGAAGCCAATTTATTACACAAGTAAGGCTTTCCGAGGTACAGAAATCAGATATCCGAAGCTGGAAAAATTGGCATTGGCATTAATTGAAGCAAGTAGAAGAATGAGGCCTTATTTCCAAGCCCATACCATCGTCGTATATACCGACATGCCATTGAGACAAGCCCTTCATAAGCCAGAAAAATCAGGGAGACTGGTGTATTGGGCAATAGAGCTCGGTGAATATGATATTGTGTATGAACCCAGATCATCATTAAAAGGGCAGGCTGTAGCAGACTTTATAACAGAATTTACATATCCTGATACCCCCGAGGAACAAAAGTTGCTCGCTGACCAACCTGTGGATGTTACAGGATCAACAGACATAAGTCCAGATCAACTCCGGTTGGTAAAAGGGCTTGTGGATGTAAAATGATCATCAAATTCAAACCTAGACCAACTCCGGTTGGTAAAAGGGCGAGAAGAGATGGTCGACGAAGAGCGAAAAATACCAGGGGAGGATGAAAGGAAACTGCAGATATTTCACCGAGGAACTCTATCAGATAAGAAATTTGAAGACGAGTTATCTACATGGAGATTATATGTAGATGGGTCATCTTGCACAACAGGTTATGGGGAAGGGATTATTTTGAAAACCCCAGACGATATTGACATGGAATATGACTTGCGATTCCAATTCAAAGCCTCCAATAATGAGGCTGAGTATTATCCTTGATAGCTGGTTTTAATTTAGCAAAGCTTATGGAAGCGCAACAAGTGATGGTATTCAGTGATTCTCAATTAATTGTGAATCAGATGATGGGAACATACGCAGTTAAAGGAGAATTAATGTTCAAGTATCATGCAAAGGCGATGGAGTTGTTGGCAGAATTTGATGCCATTCAGTTGATCAGAATACCAAGAATGGAGAATACACAAGCAGACGCATTGGCCCGACTAGCATCAGCTACTCGTACCGAGCTGCGAAGAACGATACCAATTAAAGTATTAAAATCTCGGAGCATAGATGAAGACCTGACGATGAATGTTATTACCCTTGATTTAGGACCATCTTGGATGGATCCCATCAGGGCATTTATTAAGGAGGGAGAATTGTCGGAGGATAAGATCGCTACCAAGAAATTGAAGTTTAAAGCTGCTCGGTATGTACTAACTAATGGTGTTTTGTATAGACGAGGAATTATAGTAGGTTTGCAGAGATGTGTGCATCCCTCCGAGGTGAAGGAATTGATTGAAGAGATCCATGAAGGGTCTTGTGGAGCCCATGTAGCAGGTCGGACACTTTTGCAAAGGGTAATGACACAAGGATACTACTGGCCAACGATGAGGGCTGATTGTATAGCCAATGCTAAGAAATGTGATAAATGCCGACGTTTTTCTTCCATCCGACGTACTCCACAAGCATTATTGACACCCATAACTTCCCCTTGGCCATTTGCCATGTGGGGAATTGATCTGGTTGGACCACTACCAACGACCCGAGGAAGATTCAAGTACCTCGTCGTGGCAGTGGATTATTTTACTAAGTGGGTAGAAGCTGAACCACTTATTGATATGACGTACGAGAAGGTATACCAGTTCGTTTGGAAGAATATAATCTGCCGATACGATCTCCCTCATGCCTTCATCACAGACCATGGAACACAATTTAATAACGAGGAGTTTGCTGCCTATTGTCGACAATCAAACATTTTGAAGACTCATTCAGCACCAGGCCATCCTCAAAGCAATGGACAGACTGAAGTGACGAACAGAACATTACTAAATGGTTTGAAGAAGAGGCTAAGTGAGGCTAAAGCTAATTAGATTAATGAGCTACAGTCAGTATTATGGGCTTAACGAACAACTCCCCGAACAGCAACTGGAGAATCACCATATATGCTGGCATTTGGAAGTGAGGCTGTAATACCCGCCGAGTTGGGTCTTCCAACACACAGAGTGCTGAATTTCAATTCCCCAGTCAGTGACCTGATGAGGAGATTAGATTTGTACTTGCTCGAGGAAGTTAGGGAAGAGGCAGCCATTAGGAATGCTGCTTATCAACAGCGAACAACCCTGTTCTACAACAAGAGGGTGAAAAAATGCGACTTAAAAGAAGGAGATTACGTGCTAAAGAAGGTCATTCAGAAGCACAATAAGTTGGAAGCAAACTGGCATGGACCTTACCGAGTTACTGCAGTTATCCGACCAGGAACTTACCGAATATCAACTCTAGAAGGAGAGGAATTTAAGAATGCATGGAATGCTGAACACCTACGCAAGTATTATCAGTGATGTAAAATATAAAGCAGTTCCATCAATATGAATAAAAATGATGATATTTCACAATCTTCTCTCCTTTTATTGAAAGTTTTTCGGGGAATACTAGTGTGTTTAACACTACGCTGCTCGGTACGCAACGCTGCTCAGCAGTAAAAAGAAGACGATAGTTCAAACCCACGACCAACTCCGATTGGTAAAAGGGCGAGAACAAACTATACTCCTTTGGTTAAGAGGCGTACACTAGTGTTACCAACTAAAGTTGGTGAAAGAGCTAGTGGACACGATAGTTCAAACCCACGACCAACTCCGGTTGGTAAAAGGGCGAGAACAAACTATACTCCTTTGGTTAGAAGGCGTACACTAGTGTGACCAACTAAGGTTGGTAAAAGAGCTAGTGGACATAATAGTTCAGACCCACGACCAACTCCGGTTGGTAAAAGGGCGAGAACAAAAGATGATCGACGAAAGACCAATCTCGGTTAGTTAGGAAACAAGATATGTTCTCAAATGCCAACTTATGTTGGTCGGAAAGTAAGTTTATTACATAAAAGTTCCTCGAAGAACAAATATTCCAAACTGAACCAAGTATAGTTGGTCGGGGATAAAAACCCACTAACTTTAGTTGGTCGATGAGGAAAAATCATCGACCTTGGTTGGTCGGGCACATTTTATGAAAAAGACAAAATTTACCAAGTATAGCTGGTCGGGGATAAAAACCCATTAACTATAATTGGTCGACGAGCACAATTTGACAACCTTGGTTGGTTGCAAAAATTTTTAACATTTTTATACTCATTATTTTATTATTAAGTGATCGAGCAACATTACTAATACTTGTAATTTTTTATTACTAAGTTGGTCGAGGAACCACATAATACTGTTATGCAAGCACAAATATAAAGTGTTTAACAAGCACAAGACAATAGCAATACAGATTTGCAAACAGAAATTGAAAGTCTTTCATTAAAATTCAAAATAAATTACAAGTTACATATGTGTACTAACTATTACATTGAGATCCCTACTCTATTGGTTTCTTTCCCTCTGCTTTTGAAATAAGTTCCTCGCCAGCAGGCGGATCATTTAAAGTATGAGGAGAGTTCATGAAGTCCAAGTCCTTCAGCATCCTAACGTTCATCACGAAAGGTGTGTCCAGTAGATGCTCGGGATGAGATACCTTGATATGTGAATGAAGATTGTAGTCACCAAGGTATTTTGAAATTAAGCTCCGAGGAATGGCACGAGCTGGGATCCATTCCATGTCCAATTTATAAGGTGGCACAGGCAAATCTAGTAGCCCAGGAGCATGATAACCCCATAAATAATGGCCCTGCTCTAGTTTTAATACACCTAGGGCGTTCAACCATCCCTGTTTATAACCTTCATTATTGGCATTTTCAATGCGAGCATCCAAGTGATAAAGGGCCTCATTGTAGCCTGCATTCCAGAACTCACGAGCTTATTTGTGGAATTGGAAAGTTATTCTCTCTAAATGCTCATGAAGGTTCCTGGAAAAAACATCCTTATTCTTCAGAGCAGACTTGGTCGAAGCAAGTTGATCTTCCAGAGTTTGGATTTTCTTAGACATTTCAGATAAAGCCCGATCTTTTTCATTCAATTGGAACGCTTGAGTTTCCAACGTTGATAGAGTACGAGCTTCTTCAATATTACGACCAAGAGCTCTTGATCCTCCCTGAGCAGGTCGGGAACTTGGTTCCTCGACAACATTCTGAGCATCTCGTCCTCGTCCACGAGAACCCCTTCCTCGCCCCCGAGTAGCAGAAGAAGTACCAGATCTTCTCAAGGTATCCAACTCTTGCCTTAATTTGGCATTCTCAACCTCTAGAAAGGAAAATCCCTCGCCAGTCACTGGGATTACAGTTGTTGAAGAAGATGCTGCAAACTTATACTGTGCCAGCTCTTTCTGCAAATTGTTATTTTCTTGCTCTAGCAGCTCAGCAATCTGTCTACAAGCTTCAACTTCACCCCTTAGGGTTTTCTCCCTAACATCGTACCCAACAATGATCTTTTTGTGGCCTGTCTCGGCAGAAAGCTGTTGATACCTCTTTTCATACCCCTCGTGCAAAAGGGCAGTTGATTCCTTGTACTGAGTCTGAAGATCTTCTAAAGTATATTGAATCTCCTCGATCATGTCATAGTAATCCACGTTATTGACCATAGCTCGATCAAGTAAATTCTTCAGGTATTGATAAGCTTCTACTACCTGCTTTGAAGCACCATGGCCAAGGATGTCGGCAACTTTTGATGCACGTAGGTCGTGTGACCAGCTTTATAATATTCATGGCATTGCTGCATAAACTTTATGTCATTAGCAGACAGCAGATCCATCCTGGCCAGAAACTAACAGAGAAAGAAAAAGAAGATCAAGACAGAGTGCAGATAGAGAAGAGACAATCATATGGAAGAAAAGAACTCAAATTTTATTAGCTCATAAGGCAAAGTTACAAAGATCTGGGATACAAAGTACAAGTAAAAGGAAAAATAAAAGAGAATACCGAACAACTTCACACCTTTTCCTTGTCTCCCAAGACTTTCTCGGGAGGCTGGGACGAGGAGCTTGGTTGCTCGATGGGAACAATGATTTGATTGGCAGAAGCTGGGACTTGTTCAGGAGGAGGAGGCAAGGACGAAATCTCATCGGTGATTGTCTGGTTGGGTTGTGGAGCAAGGACTTGATCACCCACTGTCATTGAAGACTGTTCAGATGCAGCTCCGTCTTCATCCTCATCTTCAATTACAGGAGGAGGGCCTGGAAGGTGTTGTTGAAATAATTCAGAGTCCTCGCTCACTTTCAATTCTTGCAAGGCAGCAACCTAACCATCTCGGAAGTATTTTAAAATCCCATACTTGACCTGGGTCATCATTGCTGCTACCCCCCTATCCCATCCTTTATCCCATCCGGTACGAAAAGATTTCTTTACAGCCATTTTCCTTTTTATTTTCTCCGAGGAGAGCTTCTTGGATAGAAGATCCTCGGAGGCTTTCAACTTGGCCTCCACCTCCTCCTTCTGGCAATTTACTTCTCGCAGAAGGGTCAGCTCTTCCTCAGCTGATTTCAATTTATTCTCAAGCTCCCCAAAACTTGTGAGCTTCTCGGCATATTTTTTATTCTCTTTCTCCAAGTCCTTCACCTTATTTCCCAACTGTATTTTCTCTGCCTCAGACGCAGCCATCTTCTTCTCCCATTCACCCCTATCCTCGTCATATTTTTGACGAGAATCCTTCAAAGATTGGGTCAAGCCCTGGAAAGCATCCTCTACTCCAGACGAGGAGCTAGAAGCCTTGATTGCTTCATCTTTCTTCACTATGGTGTTAAAGCAACTCACCAGCTGAAAAAGAAAATAATGATAAGTCAGTGCCGAGATACATATATTGATTGAAAGAAAGAAAAATTTAGGATAAGAGAAACTTACTGAAGCAATGTGACGAGTAGCTAGGGATGTCAGCATATCCCTAGACATGTTTTCTTCAATTCCTTGGACTTCAGGAATAGTCCAAGTCTTTACCGAACTCATTGCAGAACTCGGTGGAATAATTGTTGGGACACCAACTCCACTAGCTTGGAGCTGGGGAATGATTTCAGTCAGAGTGATTGAGGAGGATTTCTTCAATCTCCTCAGTGGCACTTCAGCAATTTCAACCAAAGAACTTTTGGTTGGGACCACTTCCACAGGTGCACTTTTCTTACTCGGAGCCACTGGGGGCTTCTCGGCAGCCTTCTGAGGAGCAACAGAAGGGGAACCATCTACTTTCTTTGTCCCCTTTGGGACTTCAACCTTGTTTCTCTTTCCATCTCCAGCAGAGGAAGACTCCTCGAAGATAGCAGGAACTCTTCTCTTACCCATCTTCTGACTTAAAGGAATGTGAGATTCTGGTGAAGATTCCTCAGAAGCTGGCAATGGGTCACTAATGCTGACCACATGACGAGTAGTAAAGGATGATGTGTAGCTCCTGTACTGCAGTAAATATGAAGCAGACCTGATGTGCTCGTCTGCAACTCTTCGATGTAAATTCCAGATATGTTTCAAATGTTTAATATTTACTTCTGATTCTTTTGGAGTTTTTCTCTTACTGTCAACTGCAAACAAATACATAGTGAAATATCAGTCATACATTTTGTCAAACACAACGAAATCGTAATTTCAAAAATAAAATAAGATGAAAATAACCTATCCCATCGCCATATGGGGGGCATCTGGGACCCTCATATACCGCATCTCCAACCAAAGGGGCATGTTGCTAATTTTTTATAACTACCCCATGTTCAAAATAATCCCTGTTTGCATCAGGGAGGTTGACAACTAAGGCCCTATTCAAAAACCTAGTTTTTAAATAAAAAACGTTGTCTAAAACAGCCCATCTATAACAGTACATAATCTCAGGAATTCCTATACGAGTTCCATGAGTTTGATTTAACCTATACACCCCATTAACTATTCTCCATGTGTTGGGGGCTATTTTTGCAGGGACAACATCGAAATACTGACAAAACTCTAAACACAAAGGGTTTGGTGGAAAAGAAAATCCACATTCAGCAATAAAGAGGCTAGGGAACCAATGTCCCTCAGCCAAATTAAAATAAGTTGAAGGTTCAGAAAGACTCTCCAAAGTTACCCAAGAAGGAATAGAAAAGTCAGAACGGAATTTCTCAAGAGATTCGATAATATAAACCATGATGAATAAAAAGAAATGAAGAAGAAGGAAGAAAATCTTACAGGAAAAAGGAGATCTGTTGACAAACAAACGAAGAAAGGGATGAACGCACGGGAGAGAGAAAAGCTATAGAAAACTCGAAAGCAGAAATTGAAAAAGGTAGAAGACGGTGGGATTTCCTCTGAAGCTTAAATACTTTGCCTTGGGAAGCGGCGAAAGAAATGATTACAAAAAGGAAACTATTACGCTACCGGCGGCTAAAAGGACAAAAAGTGCACGAAGATCGAAGCGCTTATAAAAATGCAAAAAGGTGGATTTTGCGAATTTAGAAGGAAATTCAAATACGAAGAAAAGGCTCCTAAAATCCAGGAAGGTCATTTAATATTGCCATATACCGAGAAAGAATGTTCCATACTCCTCAAAGTTCGAAATATGAAACATTGGGGGCTTCTGTTAATACCAAAATTAGTATGCTGATGTGGACGAATAATAAGAAGTCACGTGTCAATCTACGTGGCACAATAGCAACGAGGAAGGTCATTCCCCCGACCAACATACTCATTCCAAGCAACAGTTGTACTCCGAGGAACACCAGTCTTCCGAGGAACACCAGCCCTCCGAGGAACTCTTGACCTCTGAGGAACTCCAGTGATCCGAGGAACTCTTGGACGATGAGCAACTAAGGCGGTTCGAGCTGCATCTTGACCACAGCATTGATTGCCAGATAATCAACAGTTCAACTATTCATTGAATGCTTATCATCTTGACGCACACGCTTGAAGAGCATTAAATGAGTTACCCTTTCATATGTATATCATTTAATGTATTACCCTTTCATGTACAACCTAAGGGCTATAAATACCTTGTATCACCCTCATTCAAGGGGACCGAAATTTCTTGATAGCACTTGTAATAGTGAATTCCCAAACACTCAGCAATAATATAACAGTGGATGTAGGCCATTCATATAAGGCTGAACCACTTTAAAATTCTTTGTCTCATTTATTTATCTGTGATTGAATAATTAGAGTAATCTAGTTTTTTTATATTAACAGCTAGTATGTTACTCGACAAAGTATTCAGAGGATCATAAATCAGAAGAATCAAGCACGTGAAGTTAGCACTCAGTTGCTCGGTACAGGAGGCAGTTGGTCGGCTAGCAAACCAATGAACATACTTGAAGATTATGACAAGCTACAAGCTGCATACTATGGCATGGCTGCATCCAAATTCCCAGGGTTGATACATAGCACACGGAGTTCCTCAAAAGAAAGATTAACAACCATCGATCAGCCTCCATCATATGTCGTCCAGGAGATAATGCACTTTATGTTGAACAAATCAAGAAGGTGGATCAAGAATTTCACGAGCACCGAGCAACACTGCAGAATAAATACTCCATTCTTTCAAGTAAACCATCAAGCATGGAGCATTGGGGGCTTCTGTTAACGCAAAAATTCTCCATCTACGAGGACCAATCAGAAAAGGACACATGTCATCATACGTGGCAATATTCGACACTCGAGGAGAGTTAGTCGGCATCCGAGGAGAGTTGGTCGGCATCCGAGGAGTGTTAGTCGGCACCCGAGGAGAGTTGGTCAGTACCCGAGGAGAATTAGTCGGCACCCGAGGAGAGTTGGTCGGCACTCGAGAAGTGTTAGTCGACACCCGAGGAGAGTTGGTCGGCATATCAACCAGGAAGATCAAAGGATAACTATGCATTTAATGTGCATTAATGAAGATGGCAGCGCATTTAATGAGCCTTAATGTATATTTATACTGTATTAATAGATGACAACACATAGCATACCAAGCAATTCAACAATTAGATTCGTTGAATGTAGACATAAATGTCTACATACAATGAATCTCTTTATCTCCCATCAATATAAATACATGTATCCCCTTAGCCAAAAGGGAAGAGATCCGGGAGAATCGAGAAACACCATACACAAGATCCACACCTTTTTCTCTCTCTATACCACATTGTGCTATTGTAAACCCCTAGGAATAAAATAACAGTGGACGTAGGCTTTATTCATAACCGAACCACTTTAAAAAACTGTCTCTTATGTGCTTGATTGGATTGCTTTCATCTATTTATCTGTGATCATAAAAATGGAATTCGGTCCAGTTTTTTGCATCAACAAAGTTATACTTATATTTTTTTTATATTTAGCACATTGTATAAGTACTAATAATAAATAGAGAGAAAAAGGAGACTCCTTCATTAATCAAATATAATTATGAAAATTACTATCACATACATATTTCAAAATATTTTATTTAGACACTTAATCAACTTTAAATAAATTATACTTTAACCTCTATTTTTTTTAAAAATATAATGAGTTAGTGCCATGGAAACGTTAGATGAAACATGTAAATGACAAATAATTAGAAGTTGTGTTTTAAGAAAATAATGCATAAAGGATATAATTTGTATGGAAAGGAACGTGTAAATGAATAAAAATAAAAATATCAAACATATATCAAAGCACAAAATTGATTTTGCAACCCAAAATATTTTAGGAAATTATATGAAACATGGAAGCATACCCCACTTCCTTTAAAACAGGGCAACACACACTATACTTCTCCCTAATTAAACCTACATTTCAGTATGAATTATTTATAAAAAGCTTCAATCGAAGTTATTCTAAAAAAAATAACACTATTGGAGTCCTCACATAATACACTTTAAAAAAATGAAAATTTACTTTATCGCTTCATGTCACTTATTTAAATTTAACATATTTTATTATATCTTTTCACCTCTCAGCATTTCAAGATACGAACCCAGAAAGAGAAAAATGAAAGAGTTTAATCCTTAAGGATGAGAGAGAGAAAAAAAAGTTGTTAGTGACTTTTAATTTTTACCATTAGTTGTACAAAAATGATGTATTTTTGGTTTTGGAGACAAAAACTTGTATTTTAAGAAACTTTAATGTATTAATTTTGAGTCATGTCACATCTATAGACACCCGTTTTAAATTATTATATTAAATATTAAATATATTATATGACCATCAATTGCAAGCATTTTGCTCAAAATACAAAGACAAAAAACTTAAAGTCATTAGTAGAGTTATAATTAATATCACATCTTATGCCTCTGTTCGATGTGACTTTCGACAATCAATGGATCATAGAAATAACTCCACCGACGATCGAGAGAGAGGAGACGATAGTGGGAGAAACATGATAGGTCTGCCCCTATCTATAGTATGCTTTGAAATTTCTTAGGATCGTAATCTTGTGATATTCCACGATAGATGTCTGGTGGTTTTGAAAATGACACTCAGATGATATATATGGCTTATGTTGAGCACTGAGATGCATTTCAGAGTCTTTTAAGTATATTCGATGGCCTTTATTGAGTACTGAGGTTATTTTCTTGTTGGATTAAATGTGAATGTGGATGAATATGTCCACACACATAAGCCTAAAATACCATAAACATCATTAAGCGTTAGTGTTGAGAACATAGGTGGATTCAAGGACGACGATTAAAAATGAGACAATTTCACAACACGTATTAAAAAGGGGTCTTTACACATAGGCTCCATTTGTTGGGTCAATAAGATTTTAAGTTTTATTGACTTTTCAACAATTTCATAGGTCATATTCCAACTTTTTAAGGAATTTTTTCACAATTTTATCCTTTTAAAATCACCCATCCGTAAATTCCTTGAGAAAGTTACATAAGTGGTTGGACTTTTTTTTTTAATCTTTAAATGATCATAACTTTTGATTCACAAATCTGTTTTTCGCAAAATTACTATTTTTGAAATCTGCTCGACGAGATCTATCAAACAAGATCCATTAACGCAATAAAATTCCAAAGAAAAAAATTTACACAAACAGTAGACTTTACTGTATGAACTAGAATATGAAATAGTTTTATATATGTGATATTTTCACAAACAGACGGTAACATTTACTGTGGTAAAACTACACAGTATATATATATATATATATATCCGGTGGATCCAAACCCTTTTTTTTCAAAATTATTTTATATTTGAAGGTTCGCGCTAGCGGTATCCAATCCTTACCACCATTATTGGAGCTTCAACGACCTTCGTCAGAGCTCCGATTTGGGGTGGGTAAGGGTGGCATGTGGTGCCGCTGGCGCGGACCTTTGAAAATAAGAGACTTCTGAATAACTGGGCTTTGGATCTATCGAAATATCATGGGGTGCCGCTGGCGCGGACCTTTGAAAATAAGATTGGATAAATGAGATCGGGATCATCTGGAGCGCCAATTTGGGGTGAATAGGTGTGGCACAGAACTTTGAAAATAAGAGCATATTGGATATATATATATAGTTTGTAAAAATGTCATATATGAAACTTTATTGTATACACCTGAAACTTTATTGTATACACCAGAAAAGGAAATAGTTTTATGTGTATATATATATATAGTTTGTAAAAATGTCATAGATATGAAACTTTATTGTATACACCAGAAAATGAAATAGTTTTATATTTGTGACATTTTCACAAACAATAACATTTACTGTGATAATATATTTATGAAATAGTTTTATATATATAACATTTTCACAAACAATAACATTTACTGAGTTAATATTACACAATATATATATAACATTTTCACAAACAGTAACATTTACTGAGTTAATATTACATAATATATATACACGGTAGATCCAAACCTTTTTTTTAAATTACCATATTTTTAAAGGTTTACGCTAACGACATTCAATCCCCACCACTACCCACCCCTATTGTCGAAGCTTCAACGAATTTCATCAGAGATATGATTTAGGTGGGTAGTAGTGGCATAGGGTGCCGCTGGCGCGGACCTCTGAAATTAAGAGAATATTAGATAAATGGAGTTTGAATCCACTGGCGCTCCGATTTGGGGTGAGTAGGGGTGACATTGGGTTAAGTTTATATCTATAACATTTTTACAAACGTTAACATTTACTGTGTTATAACACAGTATGTATATATATATATATGTTATAGATATAAACCTAACTCAATGCCACTCCTACTCACCCCAAATCGGAGTTCCGGTGGATTCAAACCCCATTTATCTAATATTCCCTTAATTTCAGAGGTCCGCGCCAACGACACCCTATACCACTACTACCAACCCAAATTATAGCGCTGATGAAAGTCGCTGAAGCTCTGACAATAGGGGTGGGTAGTGGTGGGGATTGAATGTCGCTAGCGTAAACATTTAAAAATATGATAATTTTGAAAAAAAAATAGTGGTTTGGATCTACCGTGAGTGTGTGTGTGTGTGTGTGTGTGTGTGTGTGTGTATATATATATATATATATATATATATATATATATTATGTAATATTAACTTAGTAAATGTTACTGTTTGGGAAAATGTTATATATATATTGTGTAATATCAACTCAGTAAATGTTACTGTTTGTGAAAATGTTATATATATAAAACTATTTCATAAATATATTATCACAGTAAATGTTATTGTTTGTGAAAATGTCACAAATATAAAACTATTTTATTTTCTGGTGTATACAATAAAGTTTAATATCTATGACATTTTTACAAACTATATATATATATATACAATATGCTCCTATTTTTAAAGTTCTGTGTCACTCCTATTCACCCCAAATTGGCGCTCCAGATGATCCCGATCCCATTTATCCAATCTTATTTTCAAAGGCCCGCGACAACGGCCCCCCATGATACTCCGGTGGATCCAAAGCCCATTTATTCAAAAGTCTCTTATTTTCAAAGGTCCGCGCCAGCGGCACTACATGCCACCCTTACCCACCTCAAATCGGAGTTCTGACGAAGGTCGTTGAAGCTCCAACAATGGTGGTAAGGATTGGATGTCGTTAGCGCGAACCTTTAAATATAATGTATTTTTGAAAAAAGAGGGTTTGGATCCACCGGATGTATATATATATACTGTGTAGTATTACCACAGTAAATGTTACTGTGTGTTTTGTGAAAATGTCACATATATAAAACTATTTCATATTCTAGTACATACAGTAAAGTTTACTGTTTGTGTAAATTTTTTTCTTTGGAATTTTATAGCCTTCATGGATCTTGTTTGATAGATCTCGTCGAGCAGATTTCAAAAATAGTAATTTTGCGAAAAACAGATTTGTCAATCAAAAGTTATGATCATTTAAAGATTAAAAAAAAAAGTCCAACCACTTATGTAACTTCCTCAAGGAAGTTACGGATGGTTGGTTTTAAAAGGGTAAAATTGTGAATTTTTTTTCTAAAATGTTGGAATAGGACCTATGAGATTGTTGAAAAGTCAATATGACTTATAAGCTTATTGACCCGACAAATGGGACCTAAATATAATTATCCCTATTAAAAACGCCACGAGCTGAATCATTATTTCAGGATATCCATCTATCCATCCATCTATCTAAATAAGTAAATATATAAATCTGAAAAAGAGAGTATATCCTTTGGAATGACCATTTGACCAAATTATCCACATATTCCTAATATAATTTAGCTCTTTCTCTGTCTCTCGTCAATTTTCACACTTCACCTTCTCTCCCTCTATATCCCCTTGACAAACTCTCATGGAAAACCAAACATCAAATCCTTAGGAGACACACTTACTCCACATAAATTTTGATCCACTTGAAGAGTTGATCCTTCTTCAATAATGAAGGTAAGATACTATTCCCGCATCCTTTGTTCTTACATCTTCATTTGATTATCATTAAGAATGTGTATAAACAAATGAGGAAATTCTAATAGGACTTTTTTGCATCCTTTCGTGTTGATGTTTGGCGGATTTATGGCTGTCATCAAGGTTGGTTTTTTTTGCTCTTTTCTGGGTGTTTAATTTTTGTACACGCTTAGAGCATCCACTATAGAGAGAGAAGAAAACAAGAGTTTTGGTAACTTTACAAAATTTGACACTCGCACTGGTGAGTGAAAATCAACAAATTATGTAAATGAATTTGTAAGTGTTCTCCAAGTTTAGAGAATGGTTACAAATTCTGTAAGGGTTGCTACGAACTTTATTTGTCCGCAGCAATTGATACGAACAAATGAAGTTCGTAGAAAATATAAATAGTCATTTTTATTATATATATTGAGTTCTTACGAACAACATTTGTCCGTATCATTTCCTACGAACAAATGTTGTTCGTAAGAAATGAATATTTAGTTCCTAAGAACAAGAGTTGTTCGTAGGAAGTTAAATTACAAAATCCTTTCTCTCTCACCACTGTAAGACTTGTACTAAGCGAATAGTATTTTTCACTTTACATTTTGTATACTGCCTTTCATTCCATTTCACCACTCCTCATGCTCTTAGCATGGTGTATTTTTTTTTATTATGGTTTTAATTTTGAAAAATTCTATTGTGCCCGTTATTTTTACCGAAAGGCGATCGACTGAACCAGCTGGTAATGAGCTGACAACCAATCCAAGAGAAATAGAAAGTGGAGCCAAATGGAATGTTTTAATGACCGGATATCAAAACCACCCAAAATTATCTTTGAAGTCTTTTGTATCTTCTATAGCAAAGCAAATCTTTAAATCTTTCTTCACCTTTTGAGCATTTTCTCCATCATAGTCAATTTTTATTTTTATTAGGACTAACTATTTTCACACCATTTATCTCTTCTCTCACACCTTTTTTAATATTTAAACATCAAATGACAAAAATACCTTATATGCATATATAATTTGAGAAAAAATAATATTTTCGCCAAAAAAATAATATTTATTTTTAAAAACTTAATATTCTAAAAATAAAAATAAAAACAAAAAATTTTGAATATAAAAAATCCTAATATTCTGAAAAAAAAAGTTGACGTTAATTATATTAATAAAAAAAATTGGATATCATTTTTTTTAATAAAAAGTAGACGAAACTTTTATTATAAACAATATTTTTCAAATTTTGTTTTTAAATTTTTTTATAAAACATAATTTTTTAATAAAAATTGTATTTTTTGTAAAAAAAACTAAGTTTTGACTTTAATACATTGCTATTTTTTTTAGACTTTAAAGTATGACACAACACAAATAACGTGATTTATAATTTTCACACCGCATCAAATACTATATAACACAAATAGCACGCGTAAAATTATGAATTATAACGGGTGTCATTAGGGGTCGTGTTTGACTTAAGATTCATCGTGTCATCAAGGGTCATATTTTTTACCTAACATTAATAGAATGACACAGTTAATTCGTAAGTTTACTCGTGCTATTCGTGTCATATATAATGTAATCTAGTGTGAATATTATAAATCATGATATTCATATCGTGTAATTTTTTTTTGGAGTATTTCTATATTTTTTTTCATAAATAAAAAAAACTATGTTTATTGACATAATATCCTCATTGATTAGTGTTGCCGACGCGGACCCACATCAAATCATGATATTCATCTTTGTTTTATAAAATTTTGCAAAAAAAAATAGTTTATAATAAAAGTTCCGTCCAGTATTTATTAACAAAAAATGATGGAATACAAATCAGAATTGATCAAAGATCAAATGCAAACGACACTAACAAAAAATATCGCGATTGACATTATCCATTTGACAAAAATAATGATTTAAGTATATTGACACTGTTTTTTTATTTATTTGTGTGCTATTTTATTGAAAAAATATAGCGGTTAATTAGTGTCGTTGGCGCGGACCCACATTTAACAAATGATGTGGATCCGGGAATATGAGTCCGCGCCAGCGGCACTAATTAGTCGCGATATTTTATTAAAAAAATATAGCGGTTAATTAGTGTCGCTGGTGCGAACCCACATTCAACTAATAGTGTGGATCCGGGAATGTGGTATCGCGATTAATTAGTGTCGCTGGCGCGAATCCACATTCAACCAATGATGTGAATCCGGAAATATCGCGATTAATTAGTGCCGCTGGTGCAGACCCATGTTCAACAAATAATGTGGATCTGGGAAATGTGGTCCGCGCTAGCGGCACTAATTAATCGCGATATTTTATTGACGCACTATAAAAATATATATTTTTTATTTATGAAAAAAATATATTTTTTAATTTTAATAAAAAATTATTTACTTTAAAAAAATGTTTTTTTATATTAATAGGAAAACTGTTTTTTTAATATAAAAAACAATTTTTATATTAATTGTTATACACAAAATACTAAGAAAGTTTAAAAATAAAACGGGATGCGGTCGCTGCGCCAACAGGCTTTACACATCATTCAGTTAAACATGTTAAGTCCATTCTTCGGTTCTATAGAAACGCTGTTTGATTTTATAGGTGGGGAGAATGGAGAATGAGTTTGGGAACCCGAGGTCGGACCCATTTGAGGAGAAGGAAGGTGTGAAGTTATCGAATTACAGAGAGGACAACGTGAATGAAGATGCAATTGCTTTGAAGTTGAGGACATCTGGCCCTTAAAGATTGATTAGTGCTTACTGTCAATATGTGACCACTTTTAGTTAGTTTCTACTGATGGGTATGCTGCCATGTAGAGGATCACACGAGCACATCAAATTGGGAGATATGTGTGTTAAATTTTCTTTACCTTTAAATTTATTTTCTTATTTATTATGAATTTTTAGGGGGAAATTGATTTGGTGTTTCCAATTTATATTGACTGAACATGAAATTAGTTTTAGTGTGTCATATAATTAATTGTTATAAGATGTTGTATTTATATTATGATTGATAATGGTCGTTGTCCCATGGGGCTCTTGTTCTTAACGATGGGTTACTATGGTGTGTTTTTAGCTCGGATCGCTCCAATCTATTTGTTTTCATGAATTTTCTGTGTTGTATTTGGTAAAATCATCGTTTTGGAAGAAGCGGGGTTTGTTTGGTTTTGAAGTTAAAACAAGGGGCATTTACGTTTAGATCCTATTAGACGTTCTTATAGACATTCTAGTCCCATCATATTTTTCTCTTACATATAAGTCCTATTCCTAATTTTTTGGAACTTTTTTTCCAATTTTACCCTTTTAAAACCAACAATCCGTAACTTCCTTGAGGAAGTTACATAAGTGGTTGAATTTTTTTTTTTAATCTTCTAATGATCATAACTTTTGATTCACAAATCCGTTTTTCACAAAATTACTATTTTTGAAATCTGGTCGACGAGATCTATCAAACAAGATCCATGAAGGCTATAAAATTCCAAAGAAAAAAATTTACACAAACAGTAAATTTTACTGTATGCACTAGAATATGAAATAGTTTTATATATGTGACATTTTCACAAATAGACAGTAAAATTTAATGTGCTAATACTACACAGCATATATATATATATATATATATATATATATATATACGGTGGATCCAAATCCTTTTTTTTTCAAAATTACCTTATATTTGAAGGTTCGCGCTAGCGGTATCCAATCCTTACAACCATTATTGGAGCTTCAACGACCTTCGTTAGAGCTCTGATTTGGGGTGGGTAAGGGTGGCATGTGGTGCCGCTGGCGCGGACCTTTGAAAATAAGATTGGATAAATGGGATCGGGATCATCTGGAGCGCCAATTTGGGGTGAATAGGGGTGGCACAGAACTTTAAAAATAGGAGCATATTGGATATATATATATATATATATATAGTTTGTAAAAATGTCATAGATATTAAACTTTATTGTATATACCAGAAAATGAAATAGTTTTATATTTCTGACATTTTCACAAACAATAACATTTACTGTGATAATATATTTATGAAATAGTTTTATATATATAACATTTTAACAAACAATAACATTTACTGAGTTAATATTACAAAATATATATATAACATTTTCACAAAAACAGTAACATTTACTGAGTTAATATATATATATATATATATATACACGGTATATCCAAACCTTTTTTTTTTTTAAATTACCATATTTTTAAAGGTTTACGCTAGCGACATTCAATCCCCACCACTACCCACCCCAATTGTCGACGCTTCAACGACTTTCATCAGCGCTATGATTTAGGTGGGTAGTAGTGGCATAGGGTGCCGCTGGCGCGGACCTCTGAAATTAAAAGAATATTAGATAAATGGAGTTTTGATCCACTGGCGCTCCAATTTGGGGTGAGTAGGGGTGACAGTGGGTTAGGTTTATATCTATAACATTTTTACAAACGTTAACATTTACTGTGTTATAACACAGTATATATATATATATATATATATATATATATATATATATATATATATATATATATATATATATATATATATATATATATATACGGTGGATCCAAACCTCTTTTTTCTGATATTGCCTTATTTTTAACGACCCGCGCTAGCGGTATCTAATCCCGACCATCACCAACCCCAAATTGTCGGAGCTCGAACAACCTTCATCAGAGTTCTGATTTGGGGTGACATGGAGTGCCGCTGGCGCGGACCTTAGGAAATAAGGGAATATTTGATAAATGGGGTTTGGATACACCGGCGCACCAGTTTGAGGTGGGTAGGGGTAACATTGGATTAGGTTTATATCTGTAATATTTTTACAAATAATAAATGTTACTGTTTGTGAAAATGTTACATCGGCATCCCATGCCACCTCAAATCAGAGCTCTGATGAAGGTTGTTGGAGCTCCGATAAAGGGGGTGGGGATTGGATGCCGCTGGCGCGGACCGTTAAAAATAAGATAATATCTGAAAAAAGAGGTTTGGATCCACCGTATATATATATATATATATATATATATATATACTGTGTTATAACACAGTAAATGTTAACGTTTGTAAAAATGTTATAGATATAAACCTAACCCACTGTCACCCCTACTCACCCCAAATCGGAGCGCCAGTGGATCTAAACTCCATTTATCTAATATTCTTTTAATTTTAGAGGTCCGCGCCAGCGGCACCCTATGCCACTACTACCCACCTAAATCATAGCTCTGATGAAAGTCGTTGAAGATTCGACAATTGGGGTGGGTAGTGGTGGGGATTGAATGTCGCTAGCGTAAACCTTTAAAAATATGGTAATTAAAAAAAAAAGAGGTTTGGATCTACCGTGTGTATATATATATATATATATATATATATATATTAACTCAGTAAATGTTACTGTTTGTGAAAATGTTATATATATAAAACTATTTCATAAATATATTATCACAGTAAATGTTATTGTTTGTGAAAATGTCAGAAATATAAAACTATTTCATTTTCTGGTGTATACAATAAAGTTTAATATCTATGACATTTTTACAAACTATATATATATATATATATATCCAATATGCTCCTATTTTTAAAGTTCTGTGCCACCCCTATTTACCCCAAATTGGCGCTCCAGATGATCCCGATCCCATTTATCCAATCTTATTTTCAAAGGTCCGCGCCAGCGGCCCCCCATGATACTTCGGTGGATCGAAAGCCCTTTTATTCAATAGTCTCTTATTTTCAAAGGTCCGCGCCAGCGGCACTACATGCCACCCTTACCCACCCAAATCGGAGCTCTAACGAAGGTCGTTGAAGCTCCAATAATGGTGGTAAGGATTGGATACCGCAAGCGCGAACCTTCAAATATAAAGTAATTTTGAAAAAATAGGGTTTGGATCCACCATATATATATATATATACTGTGTAGTCTTAACTCAGTAAATGTCTGTTTATGAAAATGTTATATATATATTGTGTAATATTAACTCAGTAAATGTTACTGTTTGTGAAAATGTTATATATATAAAACTATTTCATAAATATATTATCACAGTAAATGTTGTTGGTTGTGAAAATGTCACAAATATAAAACTATTTCATAAATATATTATCACAGTAAATGTTGTTGTTTGTGAAAATGTCACAAATATAAAACTATTTCATTTTCTGGTGTATACAATAAAGTTTAATATCTATGACATTTTTACAAACTATATATATATATATCCAATATGCTCGTAAATTTTTAAAGTTCTGTGCCACCCCTATTCACCTCAAATTGGCGCTCCAGATGATCCTGATCCCATTGATCCAATCTTATTTTCAAAGGTCCGCGCCAACGGCACCCCATAATACTCCGATGGATCCAAAACCCATTTATCCAAAAGTCTCTTATTTTCAAAGGTCCGCGCCAGCGGCACCACATGCCACCCTTACCCACCCCAAATCGGAGCTCTGACGAAGGTCATTGAAGCTCCAACAATGGTGGTAAGGATTGGATGACGTTAGCGCGGACCTTTAAATATAAGGTATTTTTGAAAAAAGAGGGTTTGGATCCACCGGATGTGTATATATATATATATATATATATATATATATATATATATATATATATATATATACTGTGTGGTATTACCACAGTAAATGTTACTGTCTGTTTATGAAATGTCACATATATAAAACTATTTCATATTCTAGTGCATACAGTAAAGTTTACTGTTTGTGTAATTTTTTTCTTTGAAATTTTATAGTCTTCATGGATCTTGTTTGATAGATCTCGTCGAGCAGATTTCAAAAATAGTAATTTTGCGAAAAACGAATTTGTGAATCAAAAGTTATGATCATTTAAAGATTAAAAAAAAAAGTCCAACCACTTATGTAACTTCCTCAAGGAAGTTACGGATGGTTGGTTTG
Source organism: Sambucus nigra (assembly GCA_949130495.1). Classification (NCBI taxonomy): domain Eukaryota; kingdom Viridiplantae; phylum Streptophyta; class Magnoliopsida; order Dipsacales; family Adoxaceae; genus Sambucus; species Sambucus nigra. The sequence continues at coordinate 323,527,883 of OX422217.1, forward strand.
AAAAGGGTAAAATTGTGAAAAAATTTCCTAAAAAGTTGAAATAGGACCTATGGGATTATGAAAAAGTCAATAGGACTTATAAGCTTGTTGACCTAATAAATGGGACCTAGATATAATTTGCTCTTAAAACAACTATATGATGTTAATATAAACTATATTTAGTACTCAATTTCTCATTTTGTTGTCAATAATTAGTTATCTTTAAATTGTCATAACTTATCGTATTTATGATTCTTGATCTCATAATTATTGTATGATTTATATATGTGGTTCTATTTGTATTGCTTTTTTTTTTTTTGCGTTAGATTTAGTTTCCTATTTTGTATTTGATGAGTCAAAAAAGTCTGTCTTTAATTGTAAATGGATTAAGTTTACTTTGAGTATGATTATTCTTTTAGAAAGTGCCACATTTATTCTTTCCTGACTCTCTTCAATTGTTTTTCTAAATTTTCTATGCCATGTATATAATTTTCTCTTGCGAGTAAGAATATTTTATTTTAATTTATCATTTTAGCTACACAATCCGACTTGATCATTTTCTTAATGATATTATCTTATGTTGGAATTGTATGTGCTTTATTTCTTGATCATAGATTTTTTGTATAATTTATTTGGACTTCAAGAGCTAGTTCATTTTAAGATTGATCATCGTTTGAAATCAACATCTTTTTAGTTTTGTTTGTTTAGGATTTGGTTGCCAATCCACACACACACAAAAAAAGTTTGTCTTAATTTATAATTTCCAGAGATGCGGTCCATCATGGAACCAATTCATAAATATTTGTATAATCTATTTTTTAATTGTGATTATGTCGAGACTAATCCACAAATATTTCTATAATCTTTTTGTAATTGGTAGTATGTCAAGAACTAATATTTTATTACTTGTATCATCTTATCATCCATCATTCTTGATTTAGAATATCTTATTCTTATATTTGTATTCATATAGGCTAACTCTAATGGGGGCGACAACACGCGACGACAGTGAATTGATCTATGTTTCATCATAAGAGAATCTACGTATATAATGGTGCATCTGTCCACCTAATGCGAGAGAAAGTAAATTAGTTGAAAAAATTGATCTTATCAAGTATAACGATAAGGATCTATCTTTGGACCTGTCATGGCGATTGAAATGGTTTATAATACTTGGAAATCCATGTTTTATGGATTGGGTTTTGCATGCTTTGCTTCACAACTTCCATTGAGGACCTATGTCTAAAATCGACATTATTGATATTTTTTCAGTAGAAAAATAGAGATAAGAATCTGAGGTTATGTATATCTTCGGAGACGGATAGGTATCATAATGAATATATTAAAAGTTTTTAACTCATTCTTCAACCATACATAAGGTATTTGCTTCAATTAGTCATCTATCACATTGTTTGACAACACTGAATCCTTCATAGGCTGCTCAATTTAAGCTTTCATCGACTCAAAATAAAAGGTACTACCATTCATAGTAAGTATTGATACTGATTCATAAATCCTATACTTCATATTTTAAGTACATATAATTATTCTTTATATATGTTAATTTCTTCCGTAGGGCATCATGAATTATGATTACATTCCAAACTACATATGTGCATTGACAAATTCTACAACTTCTATGTCATAGACAAATCGCTTAAAAATTCAGATCGAAAGCTTGCATGTTTTGTCACTCATAAAGTGGAAGAATTAAAAGAAAAGTCAAACACTATTAAACGTCAAAAGAAAAAATGTTTAACGCTAGGGGTCTCATATTTCTTATCTATACTCTTATTTCTTAGTGAAACAATATTTATCCTCATCTTCAAATCTATTTTTTTCCAGATTCGTTGCTTTGGATTTATGAAAATATTATTCCTTTTAAAACTTATTAAGCTTATCTCGATAGTTGTTCTTATTACTTTTCTTTCCTTTACTTCCAACACGTCACATTTTTTATAGACTCTAGTGGTGACATTATCATTTCTTAAACTTAATTTTTATTTAGAAATTCTCCGCTCAACACATTAAATGTCTAGAATCGCCCACACATGCAATGCACGTGGGCACAACTAGTATATTTATAAAGCCTAGAAGGGTTGTTAATTATAACTTTTACATCTTTCTCAAAGTTCTCAATTGATTTTTGGCATGTGAAAGTTTAAAACAAAAATAAAATCAATTGCCTTGCATAAACTTAAAGATGGGTTACATCAAATTGAGACTTCACACCATGCACAAAAATTGTTTACATTCTAAGCATATTTAGCCAGTACATGGGCTGGGTCATTACTGAGTCGTTTAACAAAGGAGAAAGAAATATTGTGACCCCTTCCATGTCTTTATTATAGAGTTTCGAAATAATACTATTGGCAGTCACCCTCTAAAATGAAGTTGGAGAAACCCGAACTTATGGCAAAATTAATAGCAATCTCCGTTGCCATAGCTACTGCTTGTTCGGATTCAAGAGCTTGTCAAAAGCAATGTGACATAGCAACCATAAAACTTCCATTAGTATCCCATATAATGGACCATCCTCGAGCTATTAGTTTCCATAAATGTGGCATCATCAAAATTTACTTTTACCAAGCTCGAAAAAGGAGGCGTCCATAAATCCAGGACAATAGGAGTAACAAGGAGAATATCCTTAGCCCAAACATTTCTAAAATCTGCGAATAAGGATGATAACTTTGAAATTAAACCATGAGCATTATCTCCATTAGCATCGTGGAAGACATTATTTCTATTATTCCACAAAGACCTTAAGGTAGAACACACAAGATCGAATTGATCATTTTTAAAGTTTCATCACCCATTTTACACTTAATATTTTTGGATCTACATTTAATTCAATTAGATAGCATGAATATATAACCACTCCTTCTCGCGTTTTTTGATTTTCCCAAGTGTATGTGACCATGTGAAACATCTATTGAGACTATTTTGATTTCTGGAGGACTGTTATGCCTTACAATGCTATTCGTAACACCCTTAAGTCGCACAAAGTCTTATTTGTTGAGCTCTTGAGTATTCATGAAGACTTGTAGCTATTATTTGACTTATTAAGGCGTAATACCCTGTAAAATTCATAAATATATTGATCAAGTCTAATAAAAAATATTGAATAACATTCTCAGGATAACGAAATAACATAAAACGAGATAAGTGAACATAATGAAATATAATAAAATGCTAAAACAAATACATAATCTCTAATACCAATATCTTCCATGATAACTAAATCTAACTCTGGAATTAAAATCTCAATGAAATAAAATCCATCTCTGAATACAAGAGCAATATGTACAATATTTGACTCAGGATAAACTAAAGTCAATACAATTGACTACTGAAATACAAGTAAACATAAATAAGTAAATGAGTTACTTTGCTTGATTTTTACATCCTAGGAATAGTGAATTAAATGTATCTAGAGATACTCCTCCAACAATCAACTCAAATCCACGACTACAATAACAGACTAAATCCTGTATAAAAATAGTTTAACGAAAAATATTACAACAAGTGTACAAGAAGTATGAATTTTAATGAATTTGGGACATAATAATAATTCCTCTTCATCCCATTTTAAGTATATTTTAAGTCATTTATATTACCTAACCCAAACAACCTAACTAACATGCGATTATACTCCCAAACCCATATATGGACCAGTCTGATATAATATTTTCATTCTACTTTAGAAGTTTTGAGTTTATATCACAACTTAATATGTTTGTACTTTATGATAGGCTCATGAATTAATAATACTTCTCTTATCAAACATTATACTTTATTTTTTACGATAAAAAATGATCTTTGAAATTATGCACATCTTTAATTTAGCAATTTATAACATTATCAAGTCACAGTCCAATATATACTCCTCTAGTATATTATTACCACAATAATCCTGAGTCCTAAACAGATGATTATACATCGCTAGTATATGACATAAACTGGTTAGACCATCTCAAGTACAACAACCCATAATTACATAATCCAGAAAATATATGAGTGTAAGCTACTCCCATCCAATAAAATGGGCTACGCTCGAGCCCACAAATAAAATCATGAAGGCTAATCCCTATTACCTTTAGGGATCACTATTATATGGCATTTTAACCCTATATCCTCATATCATCATCATCACATGGGAAATTACTACTCGTTCACAATAAACGTACAGACCCCATGCCTAAAGTTATATGAGAGTATCATCTCGTTCATCCTAGTTGGGAGATGGGAACTTTCATAACATATGATCAATGTAAAAGGACCTAAGCAGAGTTCTCCCCTCATTGACAATACCATGCGTGGTCAACATCATACGCGCCCCCATCAAATCCCTCCTAGTACATCCCCCACGAGAGCGCACACATTCTTGTTATGATCACACATAAATCAAGTAAACAAGTATGACCCTGCGCAATTGGGTCAATTAACAAACACAAATCCTAACCAACTAGGTTAGACATAAATACATCCAACTCAACTGGGTTACAAATAATATATTTTATAATTAATAATTAATATGCATGCTAACTATAATCGATTATATATAACATTAGCCGGAATTTCCTAGGTTCTCTAAATCTTGGCGTCATCTCATACCTAACCTTTCATAAGAATCGCCTTAATCTAGTCACTACCCTACTCAATGGGTTGTAAAGCATTCTAGATTAACAAGTGATCTACACATTCACTAATCATATATCATTCTCGTAATATATATCCCAACAATCAGTCCTATACTCAAGGTCCTGAAGATATATGAATCAAATCTACTCACGGATTACTAAAAATGTCATAAGTTCTAAATTAATTACTTTGATTAGTTAGGCATTAATCTGCAAAATATACATACATTGATCGAAACTAAAACTCTACATATTAGTTATAAACAACCATATAATGTCCCCTCTAGGATTTCCCAAAGACTTAAACAAACAACGATACGTAAAACCCCATGAATGAACCTTTTATAGTAAACCGTAAGCATGGGGATAATTCTAGATGTGTGCACGCCTACTGTTCACATGGGACTAATAACCATCCGTACTTTAACCATTTTCACTGGGCTAATAACCTACAGTGTGCATAGCGCTCAAAACCCCAAATCCCCAAAAAACACGTTTGTTTATCCCTAAGCCCCCCGCTATGAACCCAACACCTAAAATCTCTATTAATAACCTGAACCAAGGTTCTACCACCATAAATACATCCAATAATGGCCTAAAAACACTAATAAATCAATCTTTAACATATCTCTACAATTAAATTTAAGTATTTAAGTATTAATTTTAGATTTTAACAAATTTTTAAGTATCTCTACACTAAAAACACTAATAAACACTAATAGATGATTTGACAAATATTTAAGTATCAATTTTAGATTTTAACCTTAATAACCCTAACTTAATAATTCTAATAATTAAATATCATATTTGTCTCAATATTCGGATTAGACAAGGGGATTTTACTTGATTAATTACCATGAATTAGTTTCTAACAGTTAAAATCAAATCATTAGATTAGATTCTTGAGATTTAACATCAAATCATTTAACATCATTATAATGGGTTTTAAACTTAACTTGGCCATTAATTTTGAAAACGTAACCATTTGTATATATAAATATATATTGGCTATCTCATGTATCAAAACATTGATAATTGCACTGAGTTTAGCCCAAAAGATTGATTCACATAGATAAGTGAGAGTGGCTTTTTCCTTTAATAATGCAGATTTTGATTAGAAGACACGAAGACTTCTTAAGAAGTTTTTGAAGTCACCCGTTGGTAAAAATTGAAGTATATGCTTTTATAAAGTTTTATTTAATAATGGCTATTGCACACACTCACGTGATTTTGAAATTGAGAGAATTTTTTACAATATATTTTTGAAAAATACTTTTTTCTGAGTTGTATATTTATTTTGATAACTTGGATCAAGGATGGTTTTTAAGAATATATCTTTTGTGTTTTTAAATGGGTTTTCTACCTTAGTCGTCCGCATGGATAAAAAACTACACCATCCATATGTTAGTGTTCACACTACACCACAATTTACTCGTGCAGACAACCGGCTAAGATTCTACACTTGTTCGAATTGTGCATATGGAAAAAGTTCACCGTGTGCAAGATGGCATTAAATTTTTTTAATTTTGCTATCAATAACCTTGTTTCCTTCCATTTGTTAATAAAACTTTTTCTTAACTTAAAATATCTTATTTGAGGATATTTTGAGGTTTCATTTCTCTCCTAAGACCAAATTTCAGAATGGATTTGTGAGTTTGAAAGTTTCTTAGATCTAAATAGAGATCTACATTTAAGAGTTTCTTTTGAGTAATTTCAATCCACAGTTTAGCCAAACTTAAATCTACTTTTGATCACACACATGATCTACCCCCCAATATTTAAAATGAAAGTGTTCAAGCCACGAAGAGTTTGAGCATGGTGTGGATCTAGGGCAAAGAATGGTGTTCCGATGATTTCTTTTCACTTGAATTTCTCATGTGAATGGGGGAGAGTCACGATATTCACTGGGAAATTCTTATAAGTGAACTTCATTGATTTATCTTCTTATATTATGTAAAGGTACTTTTCAAATTTAATGAGATTTTAGGTTACACAGAGGGTTTTTTTACCCATAGGCTTGGGTTTTTCCTCATATACCCGATGGTATGTGTTTTTGTTTGGTTGTTTGATTTTTTTATTGTATGATTGTGTTTATTTGGTTGCAATTTTTCACGAACAACTTAAGACTTGAAAAATTAATTTAGATTTAGGTTTTATGAATTAGAAAATTAAAATTGGACAAAATTTGTGTAATAACATATTCACCCATTCTCTAGTTTATTTTTGGTGAACACACACTTGCATTTTCAATTAGTATCAGAGCAAGGTTACTGAATTAGGCTTTAGATCCCGAGTTTGATCCTTATTTATGTGTGTAATAGTTTGTTATATGCTTGTCCAGGGATATTTTATATTTGTATGCTATAGGTGTGAGTCTAGACAATTTGCATTCATCATCAAGTTCTTCACTAGCTAAGACCACATCACATGCATCGTATATTAAACAAAATGAAAATGATCCGAATAATGATGCAAAGATGAGTGAAATAAATTATGCATATAATAATTTATTTCATGAATCTATCAAATTGAAGAAATCAATTATCAAAATAATAAATAAGATTAAAGTGTTTGAAGAGAAGATTGGATTGATAAAAAGATAAAGAATGAAATGATTTGCAACTCAAGTGTGAGTTAAAACGTGTCTATGATTAAAATTTGTCTTTTGAAAAAGTAGAAGGCATTTTTCTTGAAATGAAATGTACACTTGAAAAAAAACTTCAAATATTTGAACTGAGAGAAAGATAATATCAAAATGACGTGGTTTCTCTCAAGAATTATTTATCTAATGCTTGAAAGATGAAACTTAATTTAGAGGAGAGATTAGAGGCGAGAAACAAAATAATTTTGAAAAATCCATTATTCAAAATGGTATTAAATGTATTGGGTTTGAATATTTTTATCCTCCTACTAACTCCCCAATGACATGTATGCGTGAAAAGAAAGAAGATGCTCAAGATGGTACTACTCAAGTTAGGAATGGAAAAGTGATTTCTAACGAAATAGAACTTGAGAAGAAGGTCTGACATATCAAGAGAACAAATATTATGGTTGATAAAATTGTGATGAATCCAAATGTCAATAAACTTAAGTTTATTCAAAAGCCTCAAAAGCAAGTGAATGATAGAAAAAAATTTAACAAATAAAATCTTCACTTTAAGAATAATCCAAATTATTTCAAAAGAGAGTTCTTCAAAATAAAAAAGATCAAAATTTTCAAAAAGGAATACGAAATTGCTCCTAAACCATTTCAAACCTTTAAGTGTTCCTATTGTTTTATGAGAGGACACTTAAGAAATTTTTGCCATAAACTTTAAAGGCATGAGCGACATTCATATCCTAATTTTTCAAGAGGAAATGATTTTCAAGGAGTGAATGAGAAACTTGAAAATGAATTGAAGAAACGCCAAAAAGAATTTAGTGATTTGATAAACGAATGTTAAGTGAAGCCAATGGGCGAGAAAACAGAGTCACTTGTGTTGTACGGCTTTTAAAAAAATTGAAAATTAAAATTTGAGTAATTGGTATCTTGATAGTGCTTTCTCACATTACATGGCAGAAGAAAAATTGCGGTTTACTTCATTTGAGAGTTTTGATGGTGGTTCATTTCTTTTGGAAGAAATTCAAAGTGAGCGAAAAGGGAACAATGAGAATTTCAGATGCGATCACATTTCACAATGTTCATTTTGTGAAAGGGATTAAGTTCAACCTCATTAGTATTAGTCAACTTTGTGAGGATTATCATTGTTTGCATTTTTCTAAGAGAGAATTTTTTTTTAGAAAAGAATATAGTGGTATGTTTACGAAAGGTATAAAATATGTTGAAGAATGTTATTTTTGGGTGAATGAATCAAATAAAGTGGTTCAAAATAAATAAATTGATTTTGTTCATGAATAGTTAGAAAACATAGATTTTCAAAATTTTGAAAGTGTTGAGTTAAATTCATTTCAATCTTGCTCAACAAGTGTGGAGAGTATTTCAAATCATGAAATGATGCAAATGGTTCAATCTTCTTCGGATGAGAATAAAAAAATCAAGGTTTGAAAGAAAAGTTGAATGTGAATGTAGATGACCAATTTATTTTCAAAGGTCAAGAAAGTTTGAAAAGACCTTACCAATTCTACACTTCCACATTTTGTCATAAAAAGCCATTTGAGAGAGTTTTGCTTAAAGTTTTTCAAAATTCAAAGAAAGTCAAGAGTTGTTTCTAAAAATCATTATAAAGTGGTTTATCGTGAAACTTATGTGTGCACTTATTATCATAGAACCGATCATCTTAGAGATTTTTTCTTCATTTTTTAGTAATTCTCATGTTAGCTCATATTCACACGATCATGATTCGCTTGATGACTTAAAAATGTATTGAATGTGCCCGTGAAGAAATTTAATGAGTTGAAATATAATGTGGTAAGGATTTTCTGGAGAAAAATAATTATGTGAGAAATGTGGATTGTGTGAAAAAGAAATGTTTTGAAAAAGGAGGTAATTTGAATTTGAAACCTTATTTTGTGGCAAGGGTTTCTCCTAAACCCAAGAATCCCATTTGAAGATATATTTGGAAGAAGAAAAGATAATTGGGTATTGGTTTAGGCAACTCACCTATAATTGATATCGAAGAGGTTCCTCCACATACTTGAATTGATTAGTGCTTGTCATAGCTTGGATATTCATATTTCTTGTTCAATATCATATCCTAGTCTATGTGTTGGGTTTGGGTGTTATTTATATTACATCTTCTTTATACATACATGCTTTTGTATACATCATTTTTGTTTGATTTTTCTTTAAGAAATATCAAAAAATATTTTAAGTTTGTTTATTTTGTATCAGAGTGTCTCATGATCCACGTGTGATTTACTTATCTTATTCCTTGTTTTGTTTATTTTGATAAATTCATGAAAATCCAAAAACATGTTTATTTATTTGTTTGGTCTTTTATTTTGTATTTTTCAATATTTTAGATATTATGTGTTATTTATATTGGGATATTTGAGCTTAATATATTTCACATGATTATCGCTTTGATTTTGAACAAATTTGCTTCTTGCGATAGATTTTCATGTTTATTAGTAATGTTCCATGTTTATGATCACATTTAATTGGTGTATCTTCTCATAACACTCCTATTCTTTCATGGTAATCATGCATCACATGTTTCATCTGTTTTTAGTTTATCATGCTACCTTGGATAGCATTTTGAGTTTGGTGTTTAGAATTGAGTGAGCTTTTGCTTTGAGACTTTTGAGTTTATCTTGATTTATATATTTGTAAAATTGAAAATATTTTGTGTTTGTACATATCCTTTTGATTCTTTCTAAAAAGAATCCAAAAAGATTTTTCATTTGTTTGGTGTATTTTTTATTAAATCCGATGCCTAACATGTTGATAAATCTATAGGATTGCATAATTTGAAGTTTTGTTGCTTAAATGGTTTATTATTGATGTAATTATTTAATTTATTTTTTTAAAGTAGACTTCTCAAAAATATCATGGTAAACATTGACTTTAGTTTGAGTTTGATGACTTAAATATTGTAGTCATTCTCTGTCGCATGAATTCACAAATGGTGTTACGTTCTGTCATTTTTACAAGAATTTGCAATTTTAAAATTTAAAATCAATATTACGTGAGTTTCATAAGCACTCCATGGTCTATATGTGGATGAACCTCTCCGGGAATATATATATATATTGGATATCTCCTGTTTTAAAACATTGAGTCTTTCAATACGTCGAGACCAAAAGCTTGATTCTCATAAATGAGTGAGAGTGTCTTTGTCCTTTATCGATAAAGATTGTGATTCGAAAACAAAAAGAATTCTCAAGAAGCTTTGAAGTCATCTATTTCTAAAAATTCATATATATCCTTTTACAAAGTTTGATTTAATTTGGACTATTACACACAATCACATGATTTCAAAATTGAGAAATTTTTTCATAAAATATTTTTAAAAAAATGCTTTTTCTAAGTTGTATATATTTTTTGATAATTAGGATCTAGGATGGTTTATATAAACTATATTTTATGTGTTTTATAGGGGTTTTCTATCATCGTCTTTCACATGACACAACAATGTGCCCATGCGCATGGCCTTAGCTAAGATTGCACACTAGTTCGAATTGTGCATGCAAAAAAAGTGTACCTTGTGCATGTCGGCGGCGTCAGATTTCAGAATTTTTCTATAAATTGCCTTGTTTCCATATATTTGTTTATTACACTTTTCCTTCAGTTCAAAATATTTTATACGAAGATATTTTTGTGTTTATGATATTTTATATCTCTCTCCAAGATAAATTTCAAAATTTATTTGAGAGTTTGAATGTTTTTTAGATCTAGAATGAGATGTAGATTTGAGGGATATTTTTGAGTGATTTGAATCCATAATTGAGCCAATTTTACATCTACTTTTGATCACACACATGATCTACACTACGAGATATAAATTGGAGGTGTTTAAGCTTTGAAGAGTTTGAACATGGTGTGGAGTTAGGGAAGAAAATGGACTTGTGTTCAAGTGATGGAGTTTCGCTTGGAATTCTCATTAGAAAAAGGGAGAGTCGCGATATTCATCAATAAATTCTTGTGAGTGCACTTGATTGATTTATCTTCTTGTATGGTGTAAAGGAACTTTTCAAATTCAATGAGGTATTTTACCCATAGGATAGGGGTTTTCCTCGTATACCCGGTGTTATGTGTTTTTGTGTGGTTGCTTCATATTTTTTTCTTATTTTATGTGGTTGAAATTTCTCTAGTTCAACTTGAGATTTGGAAATTTTATTTATATCTAGGTTTTGTGAATTGAAAATTTTTAATTGGGCAAAGTTTATGTAATAACCTATTCACCCCCTCAAGGTTATTGTAGGTGAACATACACATGAATTTTCAAATTCCATTTCAAAATTTTAGTTTAGATGATTAGAAATTAGATTATGCACGTTTTAATCTAGATACCAATGACGACTACCACAACACAATCCTAATTAAATTCTTAACCGTTATAAACTTGACTTCGACTAACTGACGAATCAAAGTCTTAAAAATCCCCAAATCTTTCTCCACCCTTGCATGCCTCTTCTCCAATATTCTTAGGATTCCTCCAAAGTATAAAGTGTGTTTTACGTTTTACCAACTAACCAAATAAAATATATTCGCACAAAATTAAGCTTAAGCCCAAAATAAGCCACAACCCACTGAGTCCAAATAACACTCCAAATGGCTCGAAACTCTACCCAAGCCATGAACCAACCCAACAAACTTAAATTCCTCTATCATAAGTAAAAAATAGACATTCCCAACTTCCCAAGAGTCAAATCATATCTAAACATATTTTCACAAACTAATTATCTCATTAACTTAAGTTATAAATCAGTACAAGTTAAATTAAATAAAATCTAAAAATTAATCAATTCCGCGTGAGTCGGTATTATAAGAAACTACTTCATAATTTATGAAACCCTATACCAAGAGAATAATACAAGAAAATCCTCGAAACCTAGTCCCTAACTATTACATAGTTTCCAATAATACTAAATCACTTCCAATATTAAGATAATGAATTACTATGTATTATGCCAACATCCAAAAGAGTGTTAAATCATCTAACACATAAATGTTCACAAAAATAAATCTCTTCACAACATATAAGAATTATAATGAATGAAATACCACATGCCACGTGCAATTATAAATAATTAATCAATTACTACGAAAATACAGGGTATTACACTCCCCCTTTAAATAAGGAATTTCGTCCTCAAAGTTCGAATATTTATACTCCGACTCGAAATTCTAAGAATATGTCTCCCATAGTCCTCACACTGTATATGAATTCTACTCATTCTTTGACCTAATACACACTAAGGTCTCTCGTTGTAAATCGCATTCGACTAGTACATAGCCAAACTAGTCTAATTATTGAAACGTTACCTTGTCCCTCATGAACTCCCTTTGTCATTTATGTATATGCTAATAATGATCAATTAAGGTCAAATAACATAGAATTATCCTATCTAAGATCTTAAAAATGACATATGCATCAGGATGCCAATTTTCCTTTGGAACCCAAACTTGACCATTCCCATCATCGAGGATGTTAATGTCCAAAGGTTGAAGCAACAAATATTAATGGAGATACACAGAGAGAAATAATAATTATAGAGAATGGGGATGAGAGACATAGAAAATATGACGATTTTACATGGCAAGGCCCTTTACAGAAACCTACGTGCACGGTATTGCTTGTTTGGTATTGCACTTAATGACAAAGTTACAATTAGGTCTCCTGATATAACTCGTGGTTTGAGAAGATATCAGTGGGAATCCCTTTATTTCATGGGCTAAGGCCCTATTTATAGGTGATTTGTAAATATTTACAAAAGAACAGGTGGATTGCCCTTATAAGTCGAGCAGTTACACCTGGAGATACATGTTTATCATAATAACTTAAGGCGCCTTAGATCACAGACTCGCCTTAATGATAAGTGAATGGATAATTGATGTATAACAGATACGTTATAATCCCACATGTTTAATAGGGGATGTATTTTGTGTAAGCGCTCACAGGAACGTAGATGTATCTAATCTTATTCAAATAGTTTGACTGAGTAGATTGACAGTGAGACGACTTTGCTAATGAATTGAAGCCGAGTACATTTACCAACTCTTTTGCTGCTATAGAGATCATTTTCCTTTGGGATTATATGGGTATAATAGAGGAGATCTTCAAAAGCACCCGACCTACCTACTAGGATGCCAAACCACACTTCTGCTTGTTTAAAAATCTCTTTTAAATGCTCTAACAATTTTCACACACTCAAATATGAACACCAAATCCTATGACATGTCTTAAACACATTCCAATACTAATCATTATCTAACTATTAGCTCTTAATTAATTTGGTCAATGTAACTCAGAGGACCGAGATGGACCCATGTCCACTTTGGGACCTATGTAACCCATGAGGAAAAATCAAAGGGATAGATTATCCCACTTTTACACTAGAATAACGAACCATTTAATTCTTTGAATGTCTCCAGTGCTCTACTTTCATTACAAGTAGAAGCACCCTAGACACAAACTGGGACACCAGGTCTTAATTAAGACAAAATCATCCTCATAATGCATATAATAACTTCCATAACAATTAAAGTTTAATACTTTAGAAAATGAGATGTTATTATTATTTGCAAAGGCCTGTTTCTATGAAAACATAAGTAAGTTTAAATTTAACTTAATAATAACACCGCTATTTATATAAATAACTTTCTTTGGTTAACATATACAAAACATTTATTGATATTCAACCCATGCAACATTGCCTTCACCCTCCTGTTTATTTTATACGTATAATATTTTCTACACTCTCAATCCTAACATACTAGATTAGGCAGTGAACTCCAATTGATTATCATACCTAAAAAATACTATAGGGGTGTAAGCTACATAATCTTAGTGAATGACCTTACACACACATAACACTTATATAACTAAATTAAATAAAAAATTTATTTTAAATAACACAACTAGGAATTGCGGACACTTGCAAGATTGGACGTGCTACGGTAAAATAAACCACCACAGTTAACAGGTGCCACCACATCCCTTTTTTTTCTCGAGTACAAAAACCTTAAGTTTTATTCTCTTAATTACATGAGACCACCACATGTCGTAGGACCTACCATAATCCATATAATCGGATAGTCTCAATTTAAATTTTGTTAATAATATGCATATATACCATAAGCATAACATCATAAAACGTGAATTCCAACACAATGGTCTTAATTATAAATTTCTATGTAAAATTAGTAGCCTACAACATTCATATGGTGGGTTATTCACCTATAGTCCACTTTATTACCGAATTCTTCGAATGTTTCTGTTGTGTTGTTGAATATTTCTCTTCCATTCCTAACACCTCAAATATGTTAGTATTTGATCTCAAATAAATAAAAATAGGATATTAAAATGAAAAATATACAACCATTTCCATAATATCCATCTTTTAGATGCATAAATATTATAAGCATGTAACACACTTCTTATATTCCATACTATATAAATTTACTTATTTACTAAAATGTAATAAATAACACATTTAATTATTACTCTTGTATATTAATTTGTAACTTGTATCATTCTTATCATAATCATAAGATTCAACATCGAGATATGATGAAACTGCGTTGCTCAAATATTGTCTCAGCTAATTCGGTTATTAGTCATCTTCATGGATTGAACTGTACCAATTGCTAAACAAATATCTTCTCTACCATATAGTTTTGTAAATATCTATATAAATATTTTCGAACTCATTTTATAGTGCGTCATTCCGACTTTTCTAGAGAGTTATGCCCATTTTACTACAATATGTTCAAGATGTTTATGCAGAAAAATAGTAATGAAGTTCCAACTTTAAAGTATCACCCGACCAAAATATAAGGTATTTGCTTCTCCTATTATGATATTTTATACTCATATATGTTATCTAACATTTTCAACTGTAATAAATTGATTTGGATAAGTATCTAATGGGTAATGCCACTTTGAACAAAACTAGGTCCAAAATAGAATATTAAAACAAAACATAATATAATTAAGCATTATTAATCTTTACTTTGGTTTTTAATTCATAAAAATAACTACTTAACACATGTAAACATATATACACATCACATACAAAAATCTCATAAAATAAAACTCTCACAAGATGATGATTCAAGTCTTGGATTTTCAAGCCTCACTTTTACCCTCTTATCACAATTCCTCAATCATGGTGTTAAATCTGTAACACCCCGTATTTTTGTACATTTAATATTTAATTAATTCGAGAATTTTAAATTACTTGTGTGTTGTAATTTTAATTGAATTAATTATGGCCATATATATATTTAAATATTAATCGGGGAGTGAATGGTTAATGTTTAGGGAAATTTATTTACTAAGTGAATAGTAATAATTTAACTACGTCATTTCGAGTATTAATGACAAGGAATTCACTTATCCCAGCCGGAAGTCGGTATAGACTAAATTGGGTGTGAGATAAGGATTTTTTATAAATTAATTCGGAAGCCAATTTTGAGTGTGCGGTTGAGTCCAGACGGGTCGAGATAGTCAGAAAAGAGTACCCGGGGGTAGTAATTGGGTCTCGGGGTAATTTTGGGCATAGCCGGGCCCACACGGGGTGAGTTGAGACACTTTAATTAAGCCCATTAGGCTAAAAACGGGATGTTTTTTTTTAACCTAATTGGGAGATTAAGGAATGGCAGCCAACATAACTCTAAACCTAGGGTTTGAGAGGGGATTTGGGGAAAAACAAATCAAGAGCAAATTAGAGGTTATTGGAGCCAAATTAAGGGACATCAACAACGGATCAGACACTACAAACACTTAGAGGCAAGTGGTTAACTGTTTTGATTCTTAAAGAATGATAATCAATTCATATCATAGTGATGTGCAAACCAAAATTCATTTTTGGGTGTTAATGGGTACAAAATGGGGTTTTTGTTTTTTTGAAACACTTGAATGAGATTCAAAGTAAGATTTAGATGAGTAATTGATATCTGAATATGTATATATGATTTGAACGAGAAATCCAGAACATAAAAGTGTGGAAATCGAATTTGGAATTTGGGATTTAAAACAGATAATTGAATTTATGGAGAAAGACCCATTTCGAAAATTATGAGATAAGTAGAGAAGTTGATTATCTTAAGGTCTCTATGATGAATAGGATGTGGATTAACCATGTGTAGATGATGGGAGGATGTAATTATAGGTTTAAATTATGGTTAGAAATCTTGAAGTTCGTTAATGGTGGAAAGCAGTGGGGAAGAAGGGCTGTAACGAAGGGGTCGATCGATCGATCGGGGGCATCGATCGATCGATGATGGGAAATTCTGGCCAGTTCGGCCTGTGTGTGATATAAGGGGGAAATTAATTATAAATTAATTTCCATACTGTAATTTGTGATAATAAATTTTGAAACACCTATTCCTAGTAATTATGGGAAAGAGTAATTGGGACTAGGATGAATTTATGTGAGGCATTTAATGGATGAATTTGAGAGATTTTATTCCAAAATAGTGAGATACAGATCAAGTGAGCGAATCCGGGTATATTGGTCAAGCGACCCCAAGGTAGTGAATTAAGTTTGGAGATAAACTAAGTAATTTAGAGTCGGGATATAGACTCGGGAAATATTTAATTTCAGGCCAAGTGAATCGAGTCCGGGTATGTTAATAATTATAGGCAAATATAATTGGGAAAATTATAGAAATAAAGGTGTGACACATTGTAGGCGAAAATGTGGGTATTATATTATGAGATGTAAATTGGACCAAGTGAGAGAGTCCGGGTATGTTGGTTAAGTGACATCAAGGCATTAAATTAATTATAGAGAGAAAGTAATTAGTTTGGAGTCGGCACATTGACTCGGGAAATGTGGAGGTACGGGCCAAGTGCGAGAGTTCGGGGATAATGGTTGGATGACACCAAGTTATTGAATTAATATATGTGATAATTAATTTAATTAGAGTCGGATTGCAGACTCGGATATGTGTTGATTAATTAATGTGTAAATTAATTAAATAAAAGTCGGATTGTAGACTCGGGTAAGTATTAAATTAAGGGGTGTAATAATTAATTTAATTAGAGTTGGACGATAGACTCGGGGAGATATAAATTAATATGTGTGTTAGTTAATTTAATTAGAGTTGGACGATAGACTCGGGGAGATATTAAATTAATATGTGTGTTAGTTAATTTAATTAGAGTTGGTTGATAGATTCGGGGAGATATTAAATTAATAGGTGTGTTAATTAATTTAATTGGAGTCGGACCATAGACTCAGGGAAAGTATTATATACATTGAAGTGTGAGTTAAATATATTAGGGTCGGACCATAGACTCGGGAGGACGGTAAAATTATTAAGTGAGAAAATTAATTACGTTGAGTCGAGCCACAGACTCAGGAAATTTCAGGCAGTATACGGGATATTTTGAGTACACGGTAAAGCCGGGGTTTATATTATATATATACGGTGTAGTGATCGTATATATATACGTGTATATATATATTGTGTGTGATATTAAATATCGGTGACTAGATATTTATTCAAAGTATATACTCTAATGCTATCAAGGGAGGTTGAGCGATGTGGGTCAATCCCCTAGCTTGAGGAGTAGGGTGAGTATATCCCCAGGTCATAGCGTCCGGTACATGGGTGAGGAGATTATATCACTTTCAGGAAGGAATATGACCGCCTCCAATTCGTTTATGTAGTAGACCAGGTTGGTGAGCGAATCCAACTTGGAAAACTAGGTTTTGTGAGCACACCTAGTGAGATGGCATTTTAGAGTGAATCATCCGGTGAGGGTATACTCGGAAGGATGGATACACATATTATATATGTGTGGACGTTAGTAAAGGTACGTATAATATGGTAGTAAATATTATATGTAGGTGAATAATACAGTGTGTGATGTATTTACCTTATATAACTCGGGTTACAGTTATATGCTGTTAATTAATGAGAAATTAATTAAGTTATTCATTTGCTGGAATAATACAGTGTGTGATGTATTTACTTTATATAACTTGTGAAACGGTTATATGCTACTATTTAAGAGGATTTAATTAAGTTAATTGTGAAATAACTTATAATTCAAGAATCATTATACTCGGGTTAGAGTAGTACAACAAGGGAAGGTTATACCAGGACTAGTTGGACAGGGTAGTACAACTAGGTGGGGTTAAGGTAACCGGTAAGTGTGCACAATAGTGGAGGGGTGAGAATGTCCTCAATGGAGTGCGACACTAACTTAAATATGAAGCGCATTCATGCATTTTAAATTACTGCAGTTAATTCACTTGCTAAATATTTTCAAAATGTTTTGGGTTCTAACCCTTGCTATAAAACTATTTTCAAAACCTTTTAGTTCTCCAGCCACAGGGACGCCAGGATTGATATTCTATTCCAGGGACACGGAGCTGCGACATATGTGGATGCTAGGAGGAGTTTGGATTAGACGCATCATTCATTCATTCCTAGAGTAGGAATCTTGTATTAGTTTGAGTTTTATTTAGGGCTTGTCGCCCAGACTTCTCGGTACAGTTTTCAGGTGTAATTCATTCAGGTGTTGAATATTTGTATTGGATTATTTATTTGGTGGTCGGTGATTTATTCGGCAAGTGTGTAATTATTATTCTATTTACTTACATTCAGTTGTGTGAATGGTTTATATTTTAATTCCGCATGTGTTATTTTGTCTAATTAAAAAGTTAAAATTGGCACCGGTTTTTTTAATACTAGGTGGTTAGTAAGTTTTAAAAAGTTTTCGACAGTGATGCTAAGGATGATCCAACTGGGATTCCTGTTTTAATTTGGTATAGGACTGGTCACCCGATATTTTATTAGGCGGGGTGTCACAGATGGTATCAGAGCATCAGGTTCTAGTGTCCTTAGGATCTGTGCGGCTTTTCACGTTCAGCTTAGCAATCTTTGATATAGAGCCCTATCATAGGATTGTTGTATTCTCATACGTATGCGCATATACGTTCTTCTGTGAATTTATATTGAAGGTGAACTCATACAATTCGATTCTCATTCCAGATGACGCCCAGGAGAGGGAGAGCAGCTAGGGCAGCAGGGGGAGGTGAGACGAGGGAGGCTCGTCAGGAGTAAGAGTTACGACAGCAATCGCCAAAGATAATTTTGGCAGCACAGGTAACCGAACTAATGGCGCGGGCGATTGAAACGACGGTAGTCGCAAATGACAAGGTACTTTCCACGGGATCCTCCACAAGTGTTAGTGTCATCGGATGTTCAGACTCACGCGGAGTCGTTGGGGCGCAAATAAGAAAGAGAAGTTATTTTTAGTGGGAACCCACCAGAGTTGCGAGGAGGTTCAGGTGTAGTACTAGTGTGTCAAGGAAGAGAGTAATCCAGCATCACCTACACATGGGAGATTGCGATGGGGTGCGAAAATAAATGCTAATCACTTTTAGTTAGTGGGAGAGGCGCTACAGTGGTGGGGGTCGATCGCCACAGTTGAGGAAAGGGACACACTAGCTACTGCAGAGTTTTGGGTGCGGTTCGACCACAAGTATTTTTCCTTCAGCGATCGAGACCTAAATGAGGAGAAAATTTTGTGAGGAGACTCAAAGGGAGACCGTTCAGTGGCCGATTACGAGGAAGATTTCACTCGTTGGCAAATTTTGTACCGGATGAGGTAAGCGAGGAAAAGAGAAAGAAAGAAAAGTTTATGGATGGGTTAGTCTGGAGAATCAGACAATATTTAACTGATAATTCCGCATTAGTAGGTTATACTGATGTCATTAACGCAACACTCTGGCACTGTTGGGAATATCGCTTCCACGTGAAAGGAAGCGGGAAGGGAGTGGGGATTAACGAGTCGGATGAGGCAGAAGGGAATAATACCAGTGGGGTATCCCAGCAGTAGAGTGGGGGAGATCAGGGGCAGGATTTACGGCAAGGAAATCATGCCAACGATCTAGAACTGGAGGCTATTGGCAGGATGGCCAGGAATTCCAACAAGGTTGGCATGTAAGGGATCAGTGGCAGGGTGAACATATTAGAAAGTGTTTCGTTTGTGGGAAAAGCGAGACACATGAAGAGATATTTCCTTAAGCGAGGCAGGGGTCAACTACAGGACGAGGTCCTGGATGTACAACCACTAAAGCAAGTCACGGGTGCATTCGGGCAGGGAGAAGCTGCTCCGGAAATCGAGAACAAGACGTTGCAGCCGGAGTATAGAAGTAATTATTTTACCCTAGGGGCATGGGGTATATTGTTGAGTGACAAAGAGGATGTCACAGTATAAGACTTATTTTTTCACTAGAGTTCGCAGGTGAGTCGAACTTAGTGGGTGCGTTGGCGGTAGCAGCCATAGCTTGTGGGTAAACTTTCCGTAGGGTAGCAGAGTTCCTTAGTGTCCTTCATGGGAGAGTGGAGGCGTACACTGAGTGATTGGTTGAATTATGCGAGGAATTACTACTTTCGAGAATTATGGGAGTAGGGTTGATAATACTTTTTAAACATCGGATGGATAGCGATGGAATTTAACTATTGTGGATAGTGGAGTTAAATTTTGGTGTTTGCGACACCCGGGTAGGGTTGGTACTAGGTATCACCGGAGAGGGCGTATAGCTTGTATATATGTGGATGTATATTTGTTGTATTGCGTGGTGCGATAGCACATAGTGAGGTTTTGTGTTCTCACATTTTATCCCGGTAAGTGGGGATGTTTACTGAAGTGAATCAGGGTGATTAGATTTATTTTTGAGCGAAGAGAGATTGGTGAGGATTATTTTACGCAAGGACTAGTGATAGTAAGGGCGCGGTATTTTATGTTGTCTTCGGTAGCATAAGGGTAAACGTATATACTTTTGTGTTGAGAGACAAGTATTTATGGAAAGCTGTTTGGACGTTAGCACATGGGTTGGGTACCCGGGCAGTAGATATATATATGTATATATATATATATATATATGTATATATATATATATATATATGTATATATATATATATATATATATATATATATATATGTATGTGTGATATGACTACGGGTTCGAAGTTATATTACGGGTTACGACTAGCATAGTTGGGTAACTTTCGTGTGGTAGGGCACGGGGATAGGGTGTATGGGCACCCGGGTTAATTAAGGCAAAACTTTGTGTGGTTAAGCATGGGAATAGGGTATATGGGCGCCCTGATTAATTTTAAATGCATACATGTGTAACGTGGTTAGAAACAGATGGGTTAGATATAGCGAGCTTGGAGGCACATGACTAGTGAGAAAGATGTGAATTTTGGAACACTAGGTTTATCTTAATTTCGAGGACGAAATTCCTTTGTAAGGGGGGGAGTATGTAACACCCCGTATTTTTGTACATTTAATATTTAATTAATTCGGGAATTTTAAATTACTTGTGTGTTGTAATTTTAATTGAATTAATTATGGCCATATATATATATTTAAATATTAATCGGGGAGTGAATGGTTAATGTTTAGGGAAATTTATTTACTAAGTGAATAGTAATAATTTAACTACGTCATTTCGAGTATTAATGACAAGGTATACACTTATCCCAGCCGGAAGTCGGTATAGACTAAACTGGGTGTGAGATAAGGATTTTTATAAATTAATTCGGACGCCAATTCTGAGTGCGCGATTGAGTCCGGATGGGTCGAGATAGTCAGAAAAGAGTACTCGGGGCTAGTAATTGGGTCTCAGGGTAATTTTGGGCATAGCCGGGCCCACACGGGGTGAGTTGAGACACTTTAATTAAGCCCATTAGGCTAAAAACGGGATGGAGGATTTTTAACCTAATTGGGAGATTAAGGAATGGCAGACAACATAACTCTAAACCTAGGGTTTGAGAGGGGATTTGGGGAAAAACAAATCAAGAGCAAATTAGAGGTTATTGGAGCCAAATTAAGGGACATCAACAACGGATCAGACACTACAAACACTTAGAGGCAAGTGGTTAACTGTTTTGATTCTTAAAGCATGATAATCAATTAATATCATAGTGATGTGTAAACCAAAATTCATTTTTGGGTGTAAATGGGTACAAAATGGGGTTTTTGTTTTTGAAACACTTGAATGAGATTCAAAGTAAGATTTAGATGAGTAATTGATATCTGAATATGTATATATGATTTGAACGAGAAATCCAGAACATAAAAGTGTGGAAATCGAATTTGGAATTTGGGATTTAAAACAGATAATTGAATTTATGGAGAAAGACCCATTTCGAAAATTATGAGATAAGTAGAGAAGTTAATTATCTTAAGGTCTCTATGATGAATAGGATGTGGATTAACCATGTGTAGATGATGGGAGGATGTAATTAGAGGTTTAAATTATGGTTAGAAACCTTGAAGTTCGTTAATGGTGGAAAACAGTGGGAAAGAAGGGCTGTAACGAAGGGGTCGATCGATCGATCAATCGGGGGCATCGATCGATCGATGATGGGAAATTCTGGCCAGTTCGGCCTATGTGTGATATAAGGGGGAAATTAATTATAAATTAATTTCCATACTGTAATTTGTGATAATAAATTTTGAAACACCTATTCCTAGTAATTATGGGAAAGAGTAATTGGGACTAGGATGAATTTATGTGGGCCATTTAATGGATGAATTTGAGAGATTTTATTCCAAAATAGTGAGATACGGATCAAGTGAGCGAATCCGAGTATATTGGTCAAGAGTCCCCAAGGTAGTGAATTAAGTTTGGAGATAAACTAAGTAATTTAGAGTCGGGATATAGACTCGGGAAATATTTAATTTCAGGCCAAGTGAATCGAGTCCAGGTATGTTAATAATTATAGGCAAATATAATTGGAAAAATTATAGAAATAAAGGTGTGACACATTGTAGGCGAAAATGTGGGTATTATATTATGAGATGTAAATTGGACCAAGTGAGCGAGTCCGGGTATGTTGGTTAAGTGACATCAAGGCATTAAATTAATTATAGAGAGAAAGTAATTAGTTTGGAGTCGGAACATTGACTCGGGAAATGTGGAGGTACGGGCCAAGTGAGAGAGTCTGGGGATAATGGTTGGATGACACCAAGTTATTGAATTAATAAATGTGATAATTAATTTAATTAGATTCGGATTGCAGACTCGGATATGTGTTGATTAATTAATGTGTAAATTAATTAAATAAAAGTCGGATTGTAGACTCGAGTAAGTATTAAATTAAGGGGTGTAATAATTAATTTAATTAGAGTTGAACGATAGACTCGGGGAGATATTAAATTAATATGTGTGTTAGTTTATTTAATTAGAGTTGGACGATAGACTCGGGGAGATATTAAATTAATATGCGTGTTAGTTAATTTAATTAGAGTTGGACGATAGACTAGGGGAGATATTAAATTAATATGTGTGTTAGTTAATTTAATTAGAGTTGGGTGATAGATTCGGGGAGATATTAAATTAATAGGTGTGTTAATTAATTTAATTGGAGTCGGACCATAGACTCAGGGAAAGTATTATATACATTGAAGTGTGAATTAAATATATTAGGGTCGGACCATAGACTCGGGAGGACGGTAAAATTATTAAGTGAGAAAATTAATTACGTTGAGTCGAGCCACAGACTCAGGAAATTTCAGGCAGTATACGGGATATTTTGAGTACACGGTAAAGCCGGGGTTTATATTATATATATACGGTGTAGTGATCGTATATATATATACGTGTATATATATATTGTGTGTGATATTAAATATCGGTGACTAGATATTTATTCAAAGTATATACTCTAATGCTATCAAGGGAGGTTGAGCGATGTGGGTCAATCCCCTAGCTTGAGGAGTAGGGTGAGTATATCCCCAGGTCATAGCGTCCGGTACATGGGTGAGGAGATTATATCACTTTCAGGAAGGAATATGACCGCCTCCAATTCGTTTATGTAGTAGACCAGGTTGGTGAGCGAATCCAACTTGGAAAACTAGGTTTTGTGAGCACACCTAGTGAGATGTCATTTTAGAGTGAATCATCCGGTGAGGGTATACTCGGAAGGATGGATACACGTATTATATATGTGTGGATGTTAGTAAAGGTACGTATAATATGGTAGTAAATATTATATGTAGGTGAATAATACAGTGTGTGATGTATTTACCTTATATAACTCGGGTTACAGTTATATGCTGTTAATTAATGAGAAATTAATTAAGTTATTCATTTGCTGGAATAATACAGTGTGTGATGTATTTACTTTATATAACTTGTGAGACGGTTATATGCTACTATTTAAGAGGATTTAATTAAGTTAATTGTGAAATAACTTATAATTCAAGAATCATTATACTCGGGTTAGAGTAGTACAACAAGGGAAGGTTATACCAGGACTAGTTGGACGGGGTAGTACAACTAGGTGGGGTTAAGGTAACCGGTAAGTGTGCACAATAGTGGAGAGGTGAGAATGTCCTCAAGGGAGTGCGACACTAACTTAAATATAAAGCGCATTCATGCATTTTAAATTACTGCAATTAATTCACTTGCTAAATATTCTCAAAATGTTTTGGGTTTGAACCCTTGCTATAAAACTATTTTCAAAACCTTTTAGGTGTCCAGCCACAGGGACGCCAGGATTGATATTCTATTCCAGGGACACGGAGATGCGGCATATGTGGATGCTAGCAGGATTTTGGATTAGACGCATTATTCATTTATTCCTAGCGTAGGAATCTTGTATCAGTTTGAGTTTTATTTAGGACTTGTCGCCCCGACTTCTCGGTACAGTTTTTAGGTGTAATTCATTCAGGTGTTGAATATTTGTATTGGATTATTTATTTGGTGGCCGGTGATTTATTCGGCAAGTGTGTAATTATTATTCTATTTACTTTCATTCAGTTGTGTGAATGGTTTATATTTTAATTCCGCATGTATTGTTTTGTCTAATTAAAAAGTTAAAATTGGCACCAGTTTTTGTCATACTAGGTGGTTAGTATGTTTTAAAAAAATTTCGACAGTGATGCTAAGGATGATCCAACTGGGATTCCTGTTTTAATTTGGTATAGGACTGATCACCCAGTATTTTATTAGGCGGGGTGTCACAAAATCTTTCTTATCTATTTCTCTTTCTTTAGGCATGATGGCTCTTATTTAATTCTTTTCCAAATTAGAAATAAAAATATAAAATTTTAAAACTCGTTCATGTGACTAACTGTAATAAAAATATAATTACCTTATAAGAACTCTTTGATTTATCATAACTTTTTCAAGATATCTTTCCTCAACTCCTCTTTTCTCTTTTCTTAAACTTTATTTCTTCAAAAACTTATTCTATGTAATGAAGAAGAAGGTAATGATATGGTTTCTAACCAGCCAAAACGTGGTCATATGGTCATTTAGTGTGGTGGTGTATGATTGGGTGGAAGAAAGGTCCAATCAAAGCATTTCAAGCTATGACAAATTCTTCCCCTATTCGTAAATCCACCGTGACTTACTATTTTGTCCTCAGATTGAACCTCTATTTGTGTCCACTCGTAGATAACTTAAAGATGTACAATTTTTGTATTTAATATTTTCCAAAATCATAACTTTACTATCCTTAAACTGGGCTTAAACAAGAAAATAACAATATACCCAAAATCTTAAAAACTAAACATTTGGTGACCAAACTTCACCAAGTTTGCACCAACACCCCAGTTTACTTCTATAAACATCATTATGCACACAAAACATAATTTATAATGCATTTAATGACATAACTAATCATATACTATCAACATGACATCTCCTAGCATAAGCTCAATTAGAATATAATGCAAGCAACATATATGTAATGTGAGTACACACTTTCCAAACATGATAATTAAAATATTAAACAATACTCATCATCAAAATTATCAATCATAACTTATGCTTAAACATGCAACTAACATGCCTAATCATGTTTTTGGTCATTACATAAACAATGCTACTAACTACTTCACCGCACCACCGATACGTACTCCCCATATTACTATACATCCAATTACTTATGGGATGTATAATGAACCACGAAACACGCTCCTCGTCCAACACTACCTTACTTTGTTTGGGACACTCCAATACAAATAATTTTCCTTAGAAATTCAACCCTTTACTTTTGTCAAGTGAAGAAAGGTAACTCCTCCCAATTACAACTTGCATACCATATCCCGATAGAATATTCAGCACTTGGGACTAAACCACCCACAATAAAAATCGGGTATAACGGGAACCACTATTACAAATGCTTTTTCTTCAACACGATATTGTCTCTAAACAGAATGAAGAATTTTTCTAAGTACGTTTGAAATACACTACACATTAACTTCATGAATATAATGGAGCATTGGTCAAACCAATGGTATGGCCTAGATGGACATGCTCCATATGGTGTAAGATAAACTTCCTTTGGGATACCCTCGTCCTAATTCTATAATTGGTGATAACTCAATCAAAAAATAATCTCAATTAACATAATTCTCTCAAATGACCCGACAGATCGTTAGTACATGACATCAAACACTTATTTCGCATTGTGACCTTGTTAACTACCGGTGATCCACTCAACTAAGTGAATCTTCCATATTAACAAAGAGGACCGTAGCCTCTGTGTAAGGACATTTTTCTCATGTCCAACATTTTACATTTATGTATGTCGTACGCCGTTACATTTGGCACGTCACCTCTCGATCTCACATGACGGCCTCTATCCGAATTTCGGGAATCAAGCATCCAACATCTCCATCATGTGTCCCACATCGTCCTGAACAACTTCACATACCATGCTTTAGGGTCTATATGCTAGTGGTATGCAAGAGAAGTCAAATCAATGAAAGAAGTCAGGATATGGAAGTTCAAGGGCAATTTGGTAATTGTACATCCATCGTCCGGAGGATAGGTCAACTGGAAAGTTGAAGAGCTTGCCACAACAAAGATACTGGAAGAAACGACATCTCATTCCGAGCTACGGTGAAGAAGATATGGCCCTTTGAAGATGGAGAGAATTCCTCGAAGGAATCTGGTTCCTGAGGATCAGACCGATCCGCCTAAAGAGACCGGACCGATCCGACTGCTAAAGTGAGGACAGTATACCCCGGATCCATAGCGAACCAATGAAGATAAAAATTCGAACCGATCCGATGTCAACCGGACCGATCCGCCTGCAATTAAAAGAACCGATCCGGTATACCGGACCGATCCGCCCATCAACCGGACCGGTCCGCCTGGGATAATTACGAGCAGTCCCAGTGTTTGAAAACTCTTTCCTTGGTTTTCTTATTTATACCAACTTCGGGAGAGTTATTTTTTAAGACTTCGATACACGATTTCCAGAGCAGAGAAAGCCCTAAGTCTTCACCTATTGAGTACCAATACTCTAGGTATTTTGATTCACACAAATTCCATACATTTGTGAATCCTTTTGGTAACCCAGGAACGCAGTTTTGCAGTTCAACCCTTGTGGAGGAGACCGTTCTTCTTCTCCATTGCAGCCCTACTGTACAGGGATAGTTCCAGCCGCCAGCCCTACTGGGAAGGGATAATTCCAGCCGCGACTACAGAATTCGATACCTGAGGGTAATTCTTAGTCAAACTGTATTTCATTGTAATCCGATTGTAAGCCGTTCTCTTACAAATTATAGTGAAATAAAAGGTTTTGCCCCTTTGGGGGATTTTTACTGAAATTGTTTGTTTTTATCCTGCATGCTATATTTTATTTGATAAATCATCTAGATGCATGTCTTAGGGTTCAATTAAAATTTGGGTTTAATTAATTGGAAAATTCACACGAACTCTTGTTTTAAATCCTATGTTGAAAACGAATCTGAGAGGTGTCCTTGTTGTGAGGTTGTTGGTCACACGTTACATGAGTCTACCACAAATTTAAAGAAGAAATTGAATAAACCAATTTCTCATGTTTCTACCCTTAGTGATAGTGATTCGGAAGAAGAAGTCTTTTATGCTTCTAGGCGAGAGTTTCCCATCCGTGTGATTAGTGATGAGAGTGAGGGTGAAAAGAGTGAGGAGGAAGAAGAAGAATTGAGTGAGTTGCAAGTTGCCTACAATAATTTGTATTTTGAATGTTTAAAGACAAAAAAGGCAAACTTGAAACTTGAAGCTCAATTGAAAGATTGTGCCATAAAAAATAATAATTTTTTAGTTGAAGAACTTAGGGCTCATGTGAAAGTCTTGAAAGAGAAGCTTGAGTACGTCGAGGGTGAGAGAGATAGTCTTAAAGGGTTGATGGAGACTATGAAAAAGGAGCTTTTAGAGTTTGAGGATTCTAAACGAGTACTTGAATCTAGGATAGGTGAACTTGAGGTGAAATTGAAAGATTCAAGTAAAGTGAAATTTGATTTGGAGTCTAGGTCTGAAAAACTTGATAAGATTTTAGGCACAGTCGAGATCAAAACTGATAGGGGTGGGATTGGTCTTGAAAAATATGTTGCACCCATTCCCACACGTGTGAGAGAGCCCCCTAGGATTGTTAAGAAAGAGGCACCTAAGTTTGTTAAAAAGGCGCCCCATAGGAACATCGTGAGAGAGCCTCCTAGGATCATTAGGAGAGATCCACCTAAGCAAATTCAGAAAGCGCCACCTAGGAATTTGAGAAGTGGGCCACCTTTTGGTAACACACACCGCCCGATTTACACTTGCACACATTGCGGTAGACAAGGTCATCTTAGGCGATTTTGTTACAAGCTTTTAAATGGAGCCAGGACGGTTAATGAAAGAATAAATTCGATTCCCAAAACCCCCACACTTCGTTACAAATCTATTTGGGTTAGAAAATTTAGAGGCTTATGGTTTATTTGTCCACGATTCCCGTTTGCTTGCACGTAATTCACCCCATGTGAAGTCTTTTGGTTGATTGTAATTGCATGTTTTTCATACACTAGTTGTGGTTTCATGATATATTTTTACTAGTGTGATGACTTGTACTTTTTGTATAAATTCTTGTTTTTGAATTTTTTTAAAAATACAAAAAGATTTTATTTTGATAAAATTTTGAGAAAATACAAAAAGATTTTATTTTTTTGTTTGCACCGTTTATGGATGAACACTTAGGATGACCAAGTCACAACATCATTCCATTTTTTTCATGTGACTATTTGATAGTGTTTTGAGACAATAGGTCAATTCATCCATGTGCTTTATAATGTTTGGAGTCATTAAGATGTAATTAAGTGTTACTTCCTACATATTTGACTCATGTTTCCTTTAATGCACACATGCACGGATTTGTTTGATTATTGTGCTTGTCTTATCACATGTTGGTTGGGTGTTTTCACTTCAATCCTGTCCTTAAAACGAACCAAGCGCGATAAATTTTTTATAAGGAAACTGTGCATATAAAAACCGTTTTGTAAGTTTGTGTGATTTGTTTGATAACGGGGAGGGGCTGCGAAAGGTAATCATCTATCCTTTGCGCAAAAGCCACCGTTAAAAAGGACCTAAAAAATTTAGGAATTTTATTATCCGAGGTCCAAAGAGGTTAAAAGAGCCCAAAAAAATTGAAAGGCAATAAAAAGAAATTCATGCCAATTATGGGCCATTTAGGTTTTTGCACCAATTCTCCAAAGTTTGAGAATTTAGATTACCTCTAAAAGAAAATATTTATGAGGGAGTTTGGTTGGAGAATTAAAACGGGTTGCACGTCCTTGAAATTCTTGTAAATGCGCTATATAGTTTTGGACGTTATTGGTGTGGAAATCATTTGACTTTGATTTGTTGATTTTCATAAGACGATGTCATCTAAATTCAACAAACTTTTACACCTAAGGATACCTTTGATGTTCATTCGTTAGGAGTACACATATGCATCGTGCACATATGATTGATTGAGTTGATTTACCTATCGAATGTGTTCACACCCATTCATTCCGTTTCCATGACTTGGTTGTTTGAGTCTAAATCCAAGGTGTGATTTTTGTATCATTTTTTTCAAATGGTATCAATTTTTTTTTGTTCGACAAAATTGAAAATCAAAAATAGTTTGTGAAAGTTTTCTTTGGCATCTCCTTGCTAGAGAAAGTTTACCATATTGATTGATGCTTTGCTTTTGAATACTGTGACATCCCGCACTTGCTTATCTGATTTATTTCTCTCTTTTGTCTATCTGGGGACATCATAAAAAGAGGAGAAAGAATTATCTTATTATGGGGGAGATTTGAAATTTTGAGTTTTGTTCATAAATTGGTATATATGTTTGTCTCATTTCAAACTCGATATGTCACTTGGTATTTTGCTTTGTCTCATGTGTGTAGGTACTACTTTGATGATCACTGAATTGCACACCCTGATGAGAAAAGCGTTGAGATTCCCGAAGATTTGAAGATCAAACGATGCAGTCTTATTCACTTGTACTCTTTCAATTTTGGGTTCATGGAAGGGTAGATTTGTATAGGCAATTTCATATTTGATCATTCTGATTTTTATGTATGTACCGGCATAGACATAGGGGGAGATTTGTAAGGACATTTTTCTCATGTCCAACATTTTACATTTATGTATGTCATACGCCGTTACATTTGGCACGTCACCTCTCGATCTCACATGACGGACTCTATCCGAATTCCTGGAATCAAGCATCCAACATCTCCATCATGTGTCCCATATCGTCCTCAACAACTTCACATACCATGCTTTAGGGTCTATATGCTAGTGGTATGCAAGAGAAGTCAAATCAATGAAAGAAGTCACGATATGGAAGTTCAAGGGCAATTTGGTAATTGTACATCCACCGTCCGGAGGATTGGTCAACTGGAAAGTTGAAGAGCTTGCCACAACAAAGATACTGGAAGAAACGACATCTCATTTCGAGCTACGGTGAAGAAGATATGGCCCTTTGAAGATGGAGAGAATTCCTCGAAGGAATCTGGTTCCTGAGGATCGGACCGATCCGCCTAAAGAGACCGGACCGATCCGACTGCTAAAGTGAGGCCAGTATACCCCGGATCCATAGCGAACCGATGAAGATAAAAAGTCGAACCGATCCGATGTCAACCGGACCGATCCGCCTGCAATTAAAAGAACCGATCCGGTATACTGGACCGATCCGCCCATCAACCAGACCGGTCCGCCTGGGATAATTACGAGCAGTCCCAGTGTTTGAAAACTCTTTCCTTGGTTTTCTTATTTATACCAACTTCGGGAGAGTTATTTTTTAAGACTTCGATACACGATTTCCAGAGA
Organism: Sambucus nigra; assembly: GCA_949130495.1. Lineage (NCBI taxonomy): Eukaryota > Viridiplantae > Streptophyta > Magnoliopsida > Dipsacales > Adoxaceae > Sambucus > Sambucus nigra. The sequence continues at coordinate 323,559,220 of OX422217.1, forward strand.
AGAGAAAGCCCTAAGTCTTCACCTATTGAGTACCAATACTCTAGGTATTTTGATTCACACAAATTCCATACATTTGTGAATCCTTTTGGTAACCCAGGAACGCAGTTTTGCAGTTCAACCCTTGTGGAGGAGACCGTTCTTCTTCTCCATTGCAGCCCTACTGGACAGGGATAGTTCCAGCCGCCAGCCCTACTGGAAAGGGATAATTCCAGCCGCGACTACAGAATCCGATACCTGAGGGTAATTCTTAGTCAAACTGTATTTCATTGTAATCCGATTGTAAGCCGTTCTCTTACAAATTATAGTGAAATAAAAGGTTTTTCCCCTTTGGGGGATTTTTCCTGAAATTGTTTGTTTTTATCCTGCATGCTATATTTTATTTGATAAATCATCTAGATGCATGTCATAGGGTTTAACTAAAATTTGGGTTTAATTAAAAACTGGATTTTATTTGAGAAGTCACAATATTTCCGCTGTAGCTGCACTCTCACTCTGCACAATAATATACCACTCAAATAACCAAACATACTGTGACGCCTAATAATCACAATGTACAACATCACCCTTATCCATTGGGTATCCACATACTAATACAACCCAGTGATAAAACTCTATATATCACAAAATCATATTAAACATAATACTAATAATATAACTACAACCCCTTGATCCCATAATAATACTCGTCTATGTGAGCCATAAAAATAATCGTAACAATCTCCCGGTGATACTTCTATAAACTGGTTCCTCTAAGGAATCTACTAGATAAGTGGCATCACTCGCCATAAGTTTAACCATTCCATCTAAAGGCAACATAAAAAAGGTTTCCCTAATGACCATATCTTTATGGCCGATTCTATTGAAACTCGCCTCGCTAGCCCTGTTCTCATTGATCGCGAAACCACTAACCTCAATTGTCTTATCTCTAATGGTTATAATAACCCTTTTCATATGCTCCTAGAATGTCTTAGGGTCTACTCTTCTCATGCGGTCCCTTTCGTAGGTGTGGTCCTTCCCATCTCGATATGACATTACACAATCTCTATTCTTTCGAACCTAATCTAACCCCAGTCTTCTCAATCTTACGCATTCTATCCTTTAGATAGTCTTAACGAGTATGGAAATATAAAAGGGAAACTTCCACCACTTAGATGTTAATGGTGGAGGACAGTCATCCTTTAACACCAACTGATTCCTTTACAAACAACTTTTATTAATGCCATAAATCTTCTCATTTGGTTGCTAAAAATTGAAAGGCTTTCTTGATTTCTATATTTGTCTCTCCTAGTGTGGAAAAATATAGATAGTTGAACTCACCCTTATACTGGCTACTACGTGGTCACCCTTGCGAGGTCTTGAAAACTTACTTCTCACATTATGGATGGTGAGTGGAAAACATTGAAAGTAATTTTAATTTTTTATACAAAACACAAATGTGTACAAATATTAAACCTAATTTTCAAAACTTAAACAAGAAAGTAAAGCCTATTTGAGAAAAATACTGTACCTACTGTGATGTATTTGGGCACACAAGAGATGACTGTTTTCAAAATGACTTAACACTCCAATTTATATGAAAATTAAAAGGGTTCAAAATATTATTTGTGAACCATGTCAAGTTGGGGAAAATGGTTACAACTAAATCCAAGAAAATTAAAGATATCTTAACTTTTAAACCCTTTAAAGTAATCTACATGGATCTTATGCTTCCAACCAAAATATTTAGCTTGTGTGGAAACAAATACATTATAGTAATAATGGATGACTTTAGTCAGATAACTTGGGTGGATATCATGATACATAAATCATAACTTTGAAAAAAAATTTGAGAATCAATTTAAAATTTGAAAATAAGGAGGACATCCAAGTGAATCAAAGAAGGAGCGACATGGGTGGCAAATTTAAAGATACTCTAATTATTGATTATTATGCGATAGCGATTACAAACATCAATTTAGTGCCCCAAAACACACCACAACATAATGAAATTGCTGAAAGAAAGAATATAACCGTTCAAAAAATTGCTAGGGTAATGCTACATAAAAGGACCTCCCTAAATATTTTCGAGTAGATGTAGTTCAAATAGCATGCCATATTGTTAATCTTATATACCTCCAAAAGAATTCTAAGAACGCAGCATACGATATCTGTTATAAAAAAACTAACCATAAATATCTTTATACATGCAGTAACATCTGCTATGTATTTGTCAAAATTTTATGTACGAGGGGACAAAGAATTTTTCTGGGTTATTCTCCAAATAGTAGGGCTTATAGAATCTATAACCTATGTACCAAATATGTGCAAGATCCCATTAGCATAATTGTAAATGACATAATTGTACCGCCTAACACTAATTATCCAATACATTTTTATGATAAAGAAAATAGTTTTAAATGACTCAAGAAAGGAGCTTGAATCTCTACCAATAGAGGATTATGTCGTTTCCACTTGGGTTTCTAAGAATCACCAAAAATATAAAATTATTAAGGATCTGTTAGAACCACTGAGAACTAGGTCCCATACTCGTATGTTTGCTAAGTAAATGTGTTTCGTTTCTCTAGTAGAATTGAAAACTATTGTTGAGGCTTTCAGTCATTTGTATTGGATAAATGCGATTAACGAGGATCTTGGTATATTCAAAGCACACATTGTATGGTAATTAGAGCTCATTTGGGAGTTTTACAGAGAAGAGAAAGGAAAGGAAAATTTTATTAGGAGAGAAAAGAAAGGAAGGGAAAGTTAATAAGAGAGAAAAGAAAAGAAGAGAAGACAAAGGAGTTTAGGAGAGAAAAGAAAATAATTTTCTTTCTTGCGTTTGGGAGTTTGGGAGGAAAATAATATTTTTAAGAGAAAAAAGGAACAATTCATTAAAAACTTTCGTTTCTCTCCATTTCTTTCCGATTTGGAAAGAAAGGAAGAGAAAGTTTTTAAAAAAATTTCCTTTCTTTTCTCTCCTTTTAAACTCCCAAACGAGAGAAAGTCACTTTCTTTCCTACTTAAACTCCCAAACGAAGGAAAGGAAAAACACTTTCTCTTCCTTTCCTTTCTTTTCTCTCCAAAATAGAACTCGCAAATGAGGCCTTAGTTCCATGTATAACACAATCCAAAGTCATCGACACAAAATGGATTTTCAAAAATCATACTAATGAGTCTGGAGTGATATTAGAAGAAAAGCAAGGTTGGTAAATTAAAGTTGCATACAAATAGATGGAATAGACGTTGATGAAACATCCATACCAGTTACGTATCTCGAGTTTGCACGACTACTCCTTGCAGTTGCTTATTACTTAAAATTTAAACACCATCAAATGAACGTAAATTCTTCTTTTTTTAATGGAATTTTATCGGGGGAGGGGGGTATACGTAGAACACCCAAAAAGGTTTATTAACCCACACTACTCTAACCATTTATACAAGTTGAAAAATGAACTTTGTGGATTAATGACCACCTTTCAAAAAATTTAGTCAATAAAGGATTCAAAAGAGGTGGCGGCAACCACACATTATTTGTTAGAAAAATTAAAACTGAAGTTTTGAGTGTACAAATCTACGTCAAATATACTATTTTTGGATTAATATCTAGTAAACAAATAAAATATTTTTTCTAGAAATAATGAGTGAAAAATTCGAAATGTGACTTATGGGAGAGCTTTAGTATTTTTTAGGATTGCAAGTCAACAAAAAGATGATGGAATTTTTATATGCCAATTTAAATAAGCCAAAAATTTGTTAAGAAATTTGGTTTAGAAAATTCAAAGATTGCAAGCAAACCTATGATTACCACCACAAAATTATCTAAAGAAGAATCTGACACACCTATTGACACGAATTTATACCGAAACATGATAAAAAGTATTTTATACCTAATTGTAAATATACCAAATATCATGTTTTATGTGTGGTTATGCGATAATTATCAATGAATGCCTAAAGAGTGTCACTTAAAATATGTTAAACATCTTATTAAATATATAAAAGGTACACTGAATTATGGCCTATGGTATTCTAAAGACACTACGAGTGCTCTCGTTAGCTATAGTGATGCCAATTGGGCTAGTTGTATTGATGATTGTAAGAACACATCGGGTGGTTGTTACACAAGAAAAAACTAGTTGGATGGTCACGTAAAAAGCTGAATAACATATCCTTATCGACGACTAAGTTTAAATACATAGAAGTTGGTAGTTATTCTGCGCAATTTAATGTGGACAAAACAGATGCTAAATGCTTATGGAATATTTAAAAGCCAAACAACACTCTTATGTGATAACCAAAGTGAAATTAACATTTTACTAAAAATATTGTCAAGCACTTTAGGATAAAACACATTTAAATAAAGGCATTATTTTATTTGTGAACTTGTGGAAAATGAGTTACTTATTGAATATGTTCGTACCGACAAATAGTTGATGGCTTTATTTACCAAACCATTAAATAAAATTAGGTTTAAGTATTGCAAAAAAGCTATTAGAATGTGCATTATAGATTAATTGTAAACTACCATAAAAACTGTTTACGTGCATTGCCCTTTGCTTATAACGCTCCTCTGTGATTGTAGGACAAGGTTGCTTGATAATTTCCAAAAAACACGTCTCAAAAATATTTTATATAGGAGGGACACCGGCTTAAAAATATTTTATGTGGTAGTTATCTTTGAATATTGTCTTCAATTGCTTTATCAAGACGTAATTATTTAAGAAAAATGGGGGGGGGGGGGGGGGAGTATAACAACAATCCATAGATTCATATATGCTAAAATATTAGAATTTTATATATTCAAATTTCTTACACTTGATCTTGTGAGATTGATATATTTTATTTTCTGAAATATCTAAAGACAGTTGCTTTAGGGTATTGGTTTTTATTTTAATAGAATAATGTACCTTTTCATTTCTTAGGATTGGGATGGGTAGAGTAAAATTTCTTATATTTTTAGGATTTTGTATTTTCATCCTAAGAGTAACCTTAATGTACTCAAAGGAGTTTTTTCATAAATATCTAAAGGGGGGTATTTAAATACCCAAACTACTTGACTCATGTGTGTGCTTCAGTTTGCTCTAGTTTAGTAACTCAATATTTGGATATTTATTTAAAAACATTATTAGTTTTGATATTTGAGGTTGAACTCTACTCCAACTTTATCGTCCATATTAAAGACCATGCCACATCGGGCCAATCAAGGGTAAAAAGGTAAAATGGACAAATGGATTGAAATCACACATATTATACATTTTTTACATACTTTTAAGTAAACATTAAACATAATTATATTTTAATTATCCGTGCTATAATGTGCTAAAAATTATCAAAAAATTAAATTGTGTGTAAATTAGGATAAAATAATACCTCATATTTTTTGCTATTTTTTCCAGATTTTTAATCAATTTTAAAATATAATTTTATTAAATTAAAAATGGTTTTTAAACCTTTATAATCAAACAAACACAATAGTGTTTGTTCTCTTTCACAAAACTAGAGAGTATCCATAACTGTTGATAACATGTTTCATCCAATGGCTGAGATATTGATCCAAGAATATTAGCAACAGTCCATTCAGATGATGGTAACATGTTTTACCCTTGATTGCCAATCAGCTTACTTTATAAGCATTGACCTCAAACGTTGGATTAAGATGACTTAATCTTAATCATTCATTTTGGACGTGTTTCACCTGCTTCCATGACCTTCCTCACTACACCAAAACAGGCGATTTGTAAGTGTTTTAAACACTTACAAATGCCATTTACAAGTGTTTAAAACACTTACAAATCGGCGCGTTGCAAAAAAATTATAAGTGTTCAAAACACTTGCAAATGTCATTTGCAAGTGTTCATTGAGAACACATATCTGCTTCGGATAACCTCTACAAAAAAATTTGTAAGTGTTTTGAACACTTGCAAAATTTTCATTTGTAAATGTTTTGAACACTTGCAAAATTTTCATTTGCAAGTGTTTAGAACACTTGCAAAATTCAGCAACCTTTTTTAATTTACAACGGTTGTAAACACTTGCAAAAGAAAAAATATATTTTTTTATAACGGTTCAAAACACTTACAAATATTAATATGTAAAAAAACAATGTTCATTTTGGAAGTGTTCGTAACACTTACATATATTAAAATATTAAAAAAATAAAAAAAATATAACTTCATATATAACAAACAATAAAAATGGCTAAAAACATAACAATTATATCCAAACACTTTCATACAATACTTCATGATATGTTCGACATAAAAAAAAACTCTCATCAAGAAAGGAATCAAGAACTAAAGGTATATATTGAGTATTCTCCTTATCAAACTTCATACATCTAGTTATTGTATCCATATACACATGTGCCACAATCCTATTAGTATGGCAAAGAAATTGTGTCGATAAGAGTAGTGTCACTATTTTCCTCAAGAGACCACTATCAGTACTCACTGCCTCGTCGCTAAATGACTCTCTAAGTGCATAAAAACAAAATCGGAGCTTCTACCACTTCAGCATTCCTATCGGCAGAAGATGAAATGACACTATCAATGAGAGCCTGTTAAAAACCTGAGTAACATCACGAAAGTCAAATTTAGCAACAGTTTTACGCGATTGTGGACATAAACAAATAAGTGACTCTTAAAAGGCAAGCACACGGGTCCAAGATAGGGGTGTGCAAAAAAACCGACAACCTAAAGAACCGAACCAAACCGACCTTCGTGGGTTGGGTTGGTTCATTTTTTTTCTCCACGGATTGGTTCTGGTTCCAAAAAATTGAGAACTGAAGTGTTCAATTCGGTTCTCGGTTTTATACCTGAACCAAATCGAACCGAACCGAGAACCGAACCCATGGAACCGAACCGAAAAACTGAACCAAAGAACCGAACTAAAGAACCGACCCCAAGAACCAACCCGAGAACCGACCCATGAACCTGAACCATTAACATGAACCATTAACTATAACCATTAACCAGAACCATTAACCAACCCGAGAACCAACCCGAGAACCAGAACCATTAACGAAAATTGCAAACCAGAACCACGAACTAGAACTGCAAACCAGAACCACGACCCAAACCGCGAACCAGAATCGTAAACCAAAACCAAGAACCAGAACCATGAACCGACCCGAACCAAACTGAGAACCGATGGTTCGGTTCCAAACCAAACTAACCAATTTTGGTTCTGGTTCTGATTCTGATTCCAAAACCACAGAACCGATCAATTTCGGTTATGGTTTTGGTTCCGTAGTGGAACTGAACCGAACCGAATCATGTGCACCCCTAGTCCAAGAGAAACATTAAAACTAAAGGGGGATAATACAACAAGGGTTGTAACATTTACTTCATGAATATTTTTCTTCATGAATATTTTGAGAGAATTCTAAATTAATCACTGATGATGTCATGATTAAGACACATCATACATAACATCAGCTATGACAGTGGTGCTAAACTAAAACCTTTTCCATTATCCCCCTCTACCCTATATATAAAGTGCCTCCCTTCTTTGGGAGGACACTACATTTTATTGAGATGATATGGGATAGGGTTCTATTATGATTTCCATTTACTTTAGTTTCGTATGTTAATTTCCGTGATTTTTACATCAAATATACTTACCTTACCTTGACTATTATTCTTGGTTTGCAAAACTAAAATGTTTTCAAACCACTATGGTGAAAGCCTACCTAAAACACTTTGGTTCATCAATCATATTGCATCCATGTTTTTCTCCTGATTTATCAATAAAATTGAACGATATGCAATAAAAAAAAAGTCTATGAGCACGAAAATTACTCTTTTATATATACTATAAGCATGGAATTATTGACTTAATAGTACGAAAATTTCCTTCATCTTCATAAAAAAGAACAAAAGTCAGCTCACATTAAGAATGAAATGAATAAAATTAATCCCATATAAGCATTACCAGAGACAAGTTAACATAGTAATCATTACTAGAGCTAAGTTAACATAGAGTTTGGGACCCATATAAATGAACTGTAAAATGCACCACTTTGCTGCTTCCTCTCAGGACCAACCGAAAGCTCACCAATAATGGTGCCCATTTCCTTGGAAGTTGAAACTCCAAAAACCGATGAAGTTCTTCAATTAGTGGTTTATCTGAATGCCAAAAGTAAAGGGTAAAGGTTGAAAACTGTCAGTCAAACAAAATGACAACTTGTTTTTAAAATAACACCGGGGACTTTGTTCCAGATAAAACTACAAGCAAATAGCTTATTATCAGATAGGAAATCATACATAAAATATGTATGTGTTGAAATAGCACAAGCCTAAAACAGACCTAATCAAGACATGTACACAATCTTTTGGAGGAGTGATAAAAACATTGCAGAGGGTTCCAGCAATGCCGGTGATCAGGGGCGAAACTAGTGGTCGGCTGGGGGGGGGGGGGGTGGGGCTCCAGCCCGCCCCTAAAAAAAAAAAGTAGTGTTAAAATTTAACTTCAGCCCACCCTTAATAGGAATTTTGATGATTTTCGTCAAAATGTTTTAAATAACCTAAAAAAAATTCGGCTCGGGGGCTCCCACCCCCGACGTTAGCCCGTCCCAGCGTCAAATCCTGGTTCCGCCACTGCCGGTGATGATGAGCCATGTTCTGTCGTAGAGCCCCATATATTAACCGCCATCAGCAACAAACATGCGAATTGGTTATGCATCTTAATCCACATTTCCCTTGGCAAAACCATAGTAAGCACTGTTAAAGAAGGGTAACAGCCCTCTGGATCTCATCAACTGCCTTATCTTCCCCCACTACTGAAGCGTTGGATCAACACCGGTGGGGTTATAAGTACACGCATGCAGAAACACAATTGCTCCAGGTGGTGCAGAACTAAGGTCTGCCAATAAACCTTGAAAGTTGAGTCCATAATCTGCTGAACACACACATTCCTAACAAAAAAAAATTATCTCTATAATGAAAGCTAGCTTTCTCTGTTGCCATAATATTGCTTAGGAAAATTAAACATTATCAAGCAATTGAAAATGAAAATTCAAAGTCTTAACCAATTACAGGAAACAGAAAATGAAAATGGACTGTACTGTAAATCTCCGTGAACTCTAGTAGGGTCGTCCATGCGTCGATGACTTTTGACGATTCGGCATCATCCCGAACATGTATATCGGCTATCCGCTGCATTGGCAACAATAAAAACAAACCCAATACTGAACATGAAAAAAATAAGACGCGCCGGTAAGAGAGAAACTTTACCTGTCACCGGTTATTAGCAAAGGTTAATAAGCTGTGATTCGATGTCACTCAAGAACGTCGTCGCTTCTTCAAAAGTCTTAAATAGATCCTCCTTGTATCTATGTAGAACCGCACAATACGATTCCTTCACCATCAACCAAAGAAAAATGAAAAAAAAAGTGAAACATCAACAAAATTATAAAACGAATCCAACTACATGTATATAATACCATGAACTCATGTATATAATATAATGAACTCATCAAGTTCTAGATCAACTCCTATCTGACTGGAACTGCCAATTTTATGGCCTTCTTTGCTGATTTGATCAAGTACGCAAGCCATTTTTGGTGGTGCTCCAACCTATTGTAGTCACACTAACTTTTAAGCTTATGTTTGTTGTAAGAAATGTTTATGTTGTAGTAAGAAGATATGACCACCTTTCGACAGTGAATATATACATATACTAAGTTTGGATAAAGAGGATGATTGGCAATCTGAATCTTGATCATATCACAAACCTCCGATCCGATTTCAGGAGGATGGAATTGAGTTCGGTGACTAAGTTGACTATTGTCAAGTCTCCTAGCCATCGCAGCTTCCTCAACAACATCATCCCTACTTACTTATGATCCTTAACTACAGGGTTTAGTTTAGTGTAATTCAATTGGAAATATGGTGTTTTTCAGATACAAAAAATATTTCCATGTTTCCTTAGCTTAGATAAACGAAGAGTCAAGTAGGACACATGAAGGGAAGAATACACTCTCCACTTGATTCCAATTTAAAGTAGGACACATGGGGCGGGAAGTCTTTCTTTTACCATTTTTTCCTTTGAAAAAATGGACAACTGTATTTTGCGTATTGTATAGTTGCGGTATAAATTTGATTGGGATAGGGTTAGTGCAGATTGTTTTGTGTTGGATTATGATAGATAAGTTAAGGTACTTAATAATTGGGTAAAGTATATCACGATATGAAATTTGAAACACATGTGAGGATGATGTATTGGTGGGAATACGATTGATTTAATTTTGGGGTGATATACTTGCAGAAAACATTAGGAATCTTGCATAATGGAAGAGAGGTTTATCTGCAATGGGTTGTGTTACTGCTATGGAACTAATAAGTAATTCTTTAAATTTATTGATACTTTTCCTTAGGGATCAGTTCCATTTGATTCAGGAAGGAGTTGCAGAAGCACTGGTAACTCTGGCTTTGAAGCATTTAAGTCAGATACTAACAATAAAGGGATACTAACACGCGTATCTTGTTTATGGTGTGTTAATGTGTGTGTTATTTTAATAATAATATAAACTATCATATGTGTTGCTTAATACTAACACGCGTAGACGTCCAAATTAGAAAAAAAAAACAAATCCATGATGAGCCTAAAGCATAAATAAAATAGTAGCACAATAAAGGGATGAATTAGGGTATATATATACAACCAATATAAATGGTTGGCTACTATGTCCGCATCCTACTAGTCTCTACAACTTTCACTTGCAAGAAATAAGGATGAGCCTAAAGCACACAATAAGTGTTAGCAACATGTTAGTGTAACAAAAGATACTAAAATAGAATAATAAGAGACGGAAAAACAAAAGGAAGTAGAATTGTCTATATAAATAATGTAGATTGGAACAAAGTAGCCACATAAAGAAAATATTAATGCTATTGTCAATGTTGTTTTGTCTTTTCTCAACCCATGTCCTACTTGGGGGGATTTCACCATGTGCTTCCACTAGGTGTACACTGATTTGGCAAAATCCTCCTCAATTTTGCCAATTGGACTAGCCAAAATAGAAGGGCAACATGATAAAGGGGAAAATTTATCTCATAAAGTTAAAATGACGACATTAATTGAAGCAGAAAGCAAACAAACACAGTAAATAATTATCCACTATGGAGGTATAAAATCCTAGTCGATGAAGCTTTTGAGTTGCAGAAATTTGGAACAAATATTTCAACCCATGACAATAATGAGTGTATACTTTTCGTATGTCATGGAGGTATAAAAAGTCTATTCATGGGGGGAATTCCATATGTGTTTCAGTAGAGGCAATCTCTCTAGTTTTAATAATCTCAAACAAGGAAATAGCTTGATCTTAGTCTAATCACTTGTCTCATCTGCCCCATCGGCTTCAGAGTAAAAACACATGCTCTACGAAATTGCAACATCCCACATAAAGTTGATCAAGAGGTTGTAATCCTTGGAGAAAATTGAATTGCGGAAGAACACATGACAATGTGTTACATCCATGAATTTCCAATGTTTTAAGCATAGACAAAAAACCAAATAAAAGATTGAGGTTGTTCCTCATCATCCACATTGATTATGCACTCAAACTTCTTGTAGAAATATACCTTCAAAATTTTTAGCGCATTAAAACCATCTCCACCAATTGATAAGTGCAGAATTATGTGTTTTTAAGTCTCCGAATTCCACCAACTCCAGAACGTTAGCTTTTTCAGTACCAACTCAACATGTTTTATCCACCATGTGATGGTACTATTTGGATTAACGAGCATTAAAATTTTTGAATTGATAAATGAGGTAAAATATCTAATACCCCATACAAAATCGATAACTTTCAAGTTAGGTAAAAGGAACAAGCTTCACCTCATCATAGTAAATAGAAAAAGTTAAGATCGCTAAAGAGGGCAGTGATTTTAGCTCAAACAATAACTGTGAGTCGACTCTATCGAAACGCAAGTATAACTCTTAATCGAGATAAATGTGATAACAAATTACCTTCAAATATAACACAACTGTTAGACAAACCATTCATATCCAACAACCTAAGACTATTTAGCTGCGTTATCAAAGTCATTAATTCCTCGCTGTGGTTTAAACCTTTAAACTCTTGGACCTGAAAGGCATTGTCATATGCGGGCCCTTGGGCTTGAGACACGGCATCAACAAGAGTTAGAGAGGATGCGACACACAAATGACTACATATTTACACACACACATCCAACATTTATAGATGACTATATACACATGACTACAAATTTACACACATAACTACATATTTATACACAAATGACTATAGATTTATACACACATGCAACATTATAGATGACTATACACACATGATTACAAAATTTGCATATTTATACACACATGACAAAATTTTTTCACACACATGACAATAAATTTTCACACACATCCAACATATATATATATATATATATATATATATAGAGAGAGAGAGAGAGAGAGAGAGAGAGAGAGCCCTAGGTTTGTGATTGGGCATTAGACCTGTCTGAGAAGAAGTGAAAAACGTAGCCCTAGGTTTGCGATTAATCCAAATATACCTATTTAAAATTATTAGTGATAAAAAACAAAAAAAAATAAAGATTAGAAAAAGGAGACGTAGTTTTTACTATTTATAAGTGATAAAAAATCTGAATAATAATTTTTACTATTTGTAGATGCATCTAAATGAAACAAAAATAGAGATTAGAAAATCCACATATATCTAAACTAATTATGAATGATAGAAAATTCAAGTTAAACATTCATACACATATTACACTCACATGGTCCATATTATTTAACAATAAACCAAAACCCCTAAATTACCGCAACCAAAAAAAACCTAAATCATCATCGGATTAAGCTTAACACAGAATTGCAGAAAGATAGTAGTTGATTTGTGCTTAACATTGTAATTCCTTACAGAAAACCCTAAATGAGTTAAGGATCGTAATTAATTGAAGCTTAATTACATGTTTGCTCACACCCACACACAGAGAGAGAGAGAGAGTTATACCTGTATATGAAGAACAAGAGAGAGTATTAGCTGTATATGAAAAACTAGAGAGAGAGAGTTATACCTGTGTTGCGATTCTGGTTTGCGATTAAAGATTTGGGATTTTGGTTTGGATTCTTGCGATTTTGGTCAGAAGATATGCGATTTTGGTTTAGAGGATTTTGGTTTGGAGTCTTGCAATTTTGGGAGGGAGGGAAAACTTTGGTGCGGTTTCAGTAGACAAGGGATGAAAATTTTGACGGGGGAAAATTTGACAAAAAATTTGTGTCTTTACGCTTTTGGGAGAGTATCCAACACTTTTGGATATTGGGAATAATAAAATCTTAAATTTTAAAACGGCCTAGAACACTTACAAAGGTTGTAAGTGTCTAAAACCGTTATAATTTTGTAAGTGTTATAAACACTTACAAATTAAATAATTTATTAGTTACAAAATAGTCATTATGGTGTAGTGCCTCCAACCTCTATATATACTATAACGTCCTAACCCAAATTTAAGTGTCACCCAACCCGATTCGGTTCGGCCGCATTAAGTTTGAAATGATGTGAAACAAACTAAAAAAAGTTTCTAGTATTTTTAGTTGGCTAAAATGATCAAGTAAGCATGTAATTCTATTTTTTGAGATAATTAAGCTTGATATAACAGGTGTGGAACCCATTAGGCAATACCCTCAGGTTCAAGTAATCAGAGATAATAGTGTACGAATAAGAAAATACTTACGTGTAAAATTCTCTATAAAGGAAAAATATAATTTAACCAGCTGTTACGAAGGGAAGATGTTGAGCCAATGCCTAGTAGTTTTTCGCAACATAAATGGAATATCATAATTTACGGTATAAAGAATGAATACATTATTATAAACAATATAATTGTAACCCAATTCTACATGAAAATATTAGACATTTATTTGCATTAATCATGTTTTATTTCAAAACATCATCTTTAATTAGGTTAAGTACCATAAGCCCTTATCCATTTAAAGTTGTCATTTTATTCCAAAAATAGTCATTTATTCCATTAACTCACGCGATTAATTTTGGAGAAATCACGTTCTTAAACCGTATTTAAATCATAAAGTTTTCCTTAAAAATTCAATTTACACTTTAAATTCACACACGCCCGGTGTTTCTCAAAAGTATCATTTCAACACTCGCACACGGTGTTTGAAAAGAATTTTTCATACATAAAGGTGGTAAGTCTAGGATTGTGCCCCACCATGGGGTTAATCACGCATCCAAATTTTATTTTTATATAAGAAAGTGTGCACACATGCACATGTGTCAAACCTAGGATTATTTCTCGTCACGAGGTCACTCAAACACCTAATTAAAACATCTTTTTTATTCTTTTAGAACATATTAAATCATTCACACTTACTCATGCATAGCTTATTTTTTATTCCCTCCATGGGTTAACTCACACACCTAATCGTCATCTTTTTATTTTTTTATTTCACAAATACTAAGTTCCTAATTTTATCTCATATTATTTTCATAATTATCCATGACGCATGACTGTGTTATTTGAATTAAGAATACCAACTCCGTAATCATTTTTTAATCAATTATTTATTTTTTCTAGAGTTCACCAAATTTCGTTTATGTTCACGGGCTCACACTATCCTGCATAAATATCACGACCAATTGCTTTATTGGGCAATTAATTTGGTATAAGTTGAAGTCGCATTCAAGGTCTCCCAGCCCTTCTTAAATTTATTAATGATAGTTTTTTTGTGAAAACCTTTTCACTTTTATTAAATTAATTTATTTGCGATCCAACGACCGTTTTTAACAAAAAAAAAAAAAAAACTTGACTTGCTCCTTTATTTATTTGCATAAACACCCATTATTTTACTTTTGTACTTTAACATTTTATGCCTAACTTGGGGTCAATTCTCACAAAAACTTTACACATACCCTACACTTTTTATCCTCATTATATACTCAAACATACATCTTTTCCTTTCTGAACCTCTTTGGAGTTGAATTCATTTAACACAACACTTAAGGTCTATCTCATAATTTTAAAGTGTCGAGGTTTCTTTTTAATTTCTTTACAAATTCGAAGTTAAATGGAATTAAAATAATAGGGTATAATTCCCCAAACCATAAGTTTAGGGGAACTTTTATAATATTTCAAAATTTCAGGATATCTCACAATCTTTGAAAGTCTAGGGTTGTTTTGAAAATATTCAAATTTTAGAGACTTTTCTATAAATAACCAAAGTTCAACGTTATTTTGTACATATTCCTTAAAATACATTTCTACGGTCAAAATAACATATTTTCCCAAGTTTAGGGTCTCCTTTATAATTTAATTAAAGTTTGTGTTTCAATAGCTCCCTTAACCAATATCCATGGAGAAACTTAATTTATATTACTTTGTTCCACAAATAATAATTTTCTAAGAGTCCATGGTTTAAATAATATTTTTTGGATATTATTAAACACAACTCTTAAACTCATTCTTTTTATTTTTACATAAATTAATTCTCCAATATCCAAATTCACCAAAATTTGCCAACTGCCATATTTATGCAAATAATCTATAAACATTTAAAATCACATAAATGGACTCTCAAATATAATTAAATATGATGATGATTAACCCCCACTATATATTTGGTGACCAAATATGAAGAATTAGTTGGTGAGGAGAGGCAACCCCCACCTCCAAATGTGGCCTCAAGGGGCAACTATGCTTCCAATCTTGAAAGTGAGCCTCTAAATTTATTTCCATTGCATTTCTTCTATAAAATTCTAACCAAACATACCTCCATAAACACCCTTAAGTCACTACTTTGGTTTACTTTTAACACTAGTAGAAGAGAAGCGTGAGGGAAAATGGGTTTTTTGTCTCTAAACAAAATTTTTTCGAATGGCTTTTTATGAGATGGACATAAAACATCTAAGAGATAGAGTTCTGGTTTAACCAATAACATGTTCACATTAAATATATGGGTGAAATAAATTACGGGTTGAGAAGTTCCGACTAGATGCTTCCAAATATTGAGCCAAAAACCAAGTGAGTAGGAAGTAATCTCTCTTTAATTGACAACACAACACCCTAAGGGGTGTAAGTGTGACATCCAAAATATTAGCATGACCCCTTTAAATTATTTCATTATTCATAACAATTAAATTATGTGAATTATTGCATAATTGGGGAGTTTGATACTTGATAGTTTTATATATTTTATTTAATGTTACTATAGTTGATTTTGTAATTTTAAATTCCTTAACTAAAAATATGTGAGAAGTATGTTAAAAAGTGTTGAAATGATTAATTTTGATATGTTATTAATAGTAACATAAAGTGAGGGTGCTGATCTGTATTTATGCACAAGTTAAGGAAAACGATGAAAACTGTAATTTGGCTTAAGTTAGGATGTATACATGTTAAGTCTTACGGTTAGTATTCTTTAAAAGGAAGGAAATGGAAGCTTTGTGAGGAAAGAAAAGAAAAACGAGAGAAAGTTAAAAACGTTAGGTTTTACACACAAGAAAAATCGTACAAACCCAAGATTGACTCAAAAGGTAATTCTTCCTCAATTAAAGTTGTTTATTGAGGCTTGTAGATCATTTTTATCAGTTTAGATTATTATTTTGAATTTATTTTGTTTTAGTGCATTTTAGGGCCCCTATTAACTTATGTATTCTTTATAGGATCATCTAAGCAATATTAAATATAGCTCCTAAAATAAAAGTTATTTTATTATACGAGAGAAACATGATTATGAAATTTAATAGTTTTTGATTATTTTGACATGTCACTCGTTAAGACCCATATTAACTAAATATTGATTTTTAACGAGTTATCTTTTAGAATTTGATATGTTGACAAGAACTAAAGTTGTAGTACTCAATTTATAGAGTATGTTTGTACGACATACTGTATTAATTTCATTAATTATTATTTAATCATGATTAGTGTAATATTCAAATTAATTAGTGACATATTATTCCTTTGTTATCACGAATTTATGTTATTGTTGCAGTTAAAGTGTTATTATTTAATAATGCTTAAATGAAATGATTGTGAGCTTTATAGTTGACTATAAATGTGGAAAAATGTATAAATGGGTTATATATTTTAGTTAAATTTGTAAGTTAATGAAAGTTAATCATATTTAAAAGATACTGATTGTATTGGATTCTTAGGATTTGATGTGACGTTATTGACTACGAGTCAGGCTAATAAAGGAAGGAATAAGTAAACGTACATGTGAGGTGAGTCTGCTTATTGAGTTGATTATATATATATATATATATATATATATATATATATATATAATGGAGATGTTATGGCTTATTAAAAGTCAAGATATGTTGGGTTTCTATGTAATTCAATAGATGTTGGGTTATTGAAACCTATGGATATATTTATTGCCCACAGGTGATTGATGTGGGATTTATTAAGCTTTGGATATGTGTATGGGCTAATTTGTCACAGAGATGGAGATGTTTATATATCTGAGATGTTAATATAGTACCTTTTTACTATATAGAGATGTAGTACATTCACCAAGTTTTTAAATTCATGGTTTTATATGTTTACGTTTTCATATTTTGGAGTTGCCACTGCTAGGTCTAAGGTGTCACGTGAATAGTGACAAGATTCGTCAATTTTTTAATAATGCAATAGTTGTAATAAGTTAGTTTTTTTTGGAATTTTTTTTAACTTGTGTCTCCTTAAAACAATTGGATTTTTAATATTCTGTACTTAAACCTTAAAATTATCCTAATTTGTATTAGTTTGAATTTGTAAACAAAATGGATGTGTTTTGTGAACTATTTAGTTATTTTTATGCTAGTGGGAAAGGGGTATGAAAACTTTTTATTAGAGCTTTAGGTTTATATATTTTGGAGTTATAAACTCTAGATGTGGAAATGGCAGAAATAACATGTCATAAGTCATTCATATTCACTTTTTAAAAATACTAACCATTATGTTAGTAATAAATGTTATATACATGTTTCTATAATTTTGGTTTATTATAGATAGTAAGTATGATATGGAAGGAGCAAATGTTCATGAGAGGGTTCGCTAGGAGGCTTTAAGTACACTAATTGCAACTGAGGTGAACCAACAAAATAAAAAAAATATAGACGGGGCACGAGAAAAACTCACAGACATGAAGAGAATGGCTCATGCCATGACTTTGTGGTGGGACAACAAAACATGTTTATAATGTAAATAGTTAAACAATAGGCGAAGTACTTGGAGGATCAAACTTTGGCCAGAACAAAAAGAGAAATACAATGGAAGAAGAAGATTACTCTGCACGAGAAGTTTATCAAATTTAACCCACAACATTTTCAAGTCCTGTAGAGCTTTTGGAAATTAAGTCTTGGGTTAGAGACACACAAACTCTATTTGGGGTGATGAATGTACCTGATGCGCATAACGTAATTTTGGCCACTTTCATGTTAAAAGGCAACGATAAATATTGGTAGAAGTCTACGAAACATTTATTTCTAACTCTGGATGGAGGTGAGATGATCACTTGGGATTCCTTTATTGAATCTTTATATGAAAGGTATTTTCCTGGAATGTATCAGAAGAAAAAAGAGAGAGTTTTTTTTATCATTGACTTATTGGAGTATGTCGGTTAGGGAGTATGAAACTAAATTTATAACTTTATCTTGATTGTCATTTCATTCCATACATGATAAATGGGACAAATGTACAAATTTTAGAATGGACTAGAGTTGGTTATCAAGTCTAGACTCACTACACTTGAAATGGTAAATTATACTTCTTTAGTTAATAGAGCTATGATGGTTGAAGGAGATGTTAATGTGAAATTAAGAATATGTAATAAAGGGGGAAATAAGTCAATTTGATCCATTTGAGAAAAAGGAAGATAATATTAAACACAAAAAATAGGAGATTAAAATATTTCAACGAGGTAGACGGACTGGGAATTATATTCAGGGTAGGATATCAATAAGTTCTAGGGGTGCAGGATCGATGAGCCAACTGAATGTTCGTCATGACAGTTCGAGTGGGAAATCTAAACCCATTGTATACTATTTTTTCAAAGATGAGGGTTATATTAGTCCAGATTGTCCCGAGGTAAAGGGCATAGAGTGTTACCAGTGTCATCAAATTGGTCATACCATAAAGAACTATCCTATGCTAATAGGAGGGACTTAAAAAACTATTGCTAGTAGTGGGTCATCACCTAGAAGCATATGGAGGGGAGGAGGTAAGGAACAAGATAGAAGTTCCAGTGCCAAGGGAAGAGTATTTTGTATGACTCTACAAGATGCTCAGTCTACTCCAGAGGTGGTGGAATGTACATTTTCTGTCATCGATAAACATGCTTATTAGATAATCGATCCTGGATTTACTCATTATTTTATAGGACTGTTATTTGCCATTAATTTGGGTAGACCATTTTCTTATTTAGATTATGGTTTATATATTGCTAAACCTATGAGGGATGTGATGTTAGTGAAGCTTGTGTATAAAGATTGTGTATTGTTTATGGGGGAGAGGGATGATCATTTATTTGATTCCACCAAATATTTGAGATTTTGATATTATCTTGGGTATAGATTGGTTATCCTCTTACCATGCATCGATTGACTACTTTTGCAAGGAAGTTACATTAATGTGATAGTAGAGGCAGAATTAAGATTTATTGGGGAGAGGAATGTGGTTTCAAATTGCCTTATTTCCGCCTTTCGGGATAAAAATTATCGAGTAATGGTTATTAAGGTTGTTTAGCATATATTGTGGATAGAAATAAGGAATTTCCAAAAATTAGAGGAAATACCAGTAGTCAGTGATTTTGAAGATGTGTTCACATATGAATTACCAGTGTTACCACCTGATAGAGGTAGAGTTTACTATTGATTTAGTGCCTGATACAACTCCAGTTTCTCTTTCTCCATTAGAATGCCACCTTTAGAACTGAAGGAGTTGAAGACTCAACTGCAATATTTTTTATATGGGGGTTTTATTTGAGCCAGTATATCCTAAAGTCCAGTACTGTCGGTGAAGAAGAAAGATGGTACCATGTGACTTTTCATTGATTATCGACAGTTAAACAAGGTAACCATTAGAAATAAATATTATTTTCCTCGTATTGATGATATTTTGATCACTTACAAGTTGCCAAAGTATAGACACCATATTCTAGGACCCCTTAAGTCTCTCCTTATGTCCCTAGAACCTCTCCATTTAACACAAACCGTAGATCATGCTCCGAGTACCGATCTAGAGGCTATCGGGCGCTCCCTAGCCCTATTTGAATCCGGTAAACTTTATCGTCAGAGAAAAAGCTCAGTAAATGTTTAAAGGGATCTGAATCCCCTTTCCAAAGGTTCTCCCCGTGTGTGAATGGGCATAACAGTTAGGATGAACAGATTATTTTACTATCAAAAATTGATCTGGAGGCCACTAGGCGCTCCTAGTTCCCGATTTGACCCCAATCAACTTCATCACCAGAGTGAAATCTCGATGAATATTCTAAGGGAATTGAAATCCCTTTCCAATGGTACACCCCATTCGTGAAACGGCATAACCATTCAGATAAATGATCCATTTTCGCCTAAAAACTAATTCGGAGGCCACCGGGCGCTCCCGGTCTCTGTTTGACTAAAGCCAACTCTTTAAATTGAACAATATTGAATGAATCTTTGAAGGGAATTAAATACCCTTTGCAACGGTCTAATCCATGTATGAATTACCCTTACGGTATGGACGAATGATCCATTTTACTCCAGAAGGTCATCGGGCACTTTCAGGCCCCGTTTAACCAACGTTAACTCTTCGATCATAGCGAAGTTCTTTGGAACATCTAAGTGCCTCGCATAAACCTTCAAATTTTTTGCCACATACACAATTCAGACTTATGATTTGGATAAACAATCTAGCGTCATCCAACGATCTTCTGTCCAAAGGACCGACAGGCACTTCTGAGCCCCATTTGACCCAAAGTCAACTCCCAAACCCAAGAGCGACCCAAAGGATCCTCATAGGTCACTAAATTACCTTTTTAATAGTATGCCTCATGCATAATTTGGACTCATGGATTACATTCTATGATTATTTTTTTGAAAAAATCTACACGAGACTCCCAATTGGCAGGTCCATTTTCATGCCTATCGACAGTATGTCTAAGGTTACCTGCTGATAAGCAGGACAAGAGTGGTGTCGATCGGTAGTCCCCCTACCCTATATAAGGAGATTTGTGATATCCCAAATATTATCATGCCACTTTTAAATTATTTAATTAGTCATAATGGTAAAATTATTTGAATTATTACATATTTAGGGAGTTTGGTACTTTATAGTTTTATATGTTTTATTTAATATTATTATAGTTGATATTGTAATTTTAAATTCCTTAATTATAAATATTTCAGAGGTATGTTAAGAAGTATTAAAATAATTAATTTTGATACGTTATTAATAGTAGCATAAAGTGGGGGTTGTCATGTGTATTTATGCATAAGTTAAGGAAAAGGGTGGAAAATATAATTTAGTTATGGCCATCCCGAGGGGCTTCACCCTTTTCCTTTATTTCCTTTCGGGGAGAGCCTTTCGGTGTGTACACAAGATTATGTCCTTTATTGGGGCTCGGCCGTCATTAATGTGAGATAATGCGTAGAGATAGAGACGTTAGCCTATTTTGAACAAAACATGCAAGAGAAACGTTGTTGCCTTGAGAAAATGACATCAAAGACAATACTGATGCTTGTGAAACCAAGTAGTTCAAAGGTTTGGGGACTAAGTTACATAATGCGAAGGTGTTAGGAATCTATCCCGCCCTTTTGATCTCTCATGGCCATTTGTTAATAGTCTCTTGTTAGACTCCATGAAGTGGTTGCTTATTGTATAATATAGATGAAGAATGGAACCATTCAACTCGCGTCATGGAAAAGGACAGAGTGAATTCATGCTTAGGAGTGTTACCAAAAATAATAATTCAAAATATAATATGACTGTTTATCAAATCACAAGTCGTTATGGAAGAACGATTGTATATATCAGGCGAAACATAAGCATACAAGAATATGACGTTCATTATGTGTGTGTGTATATATATATATATACATGTATGTATTTTACAAATACACATAAGGAAGGACTTGAGTCTCGAGGTTAATCCAAGATTCCTGCATAGCCCAAGGGGCATCAAAGTCCATGTAGTTCGAAGATAACATAGGTTAGGTTTTATTCCATAAATCCAAAAGGGGGATTTCTCTTATGTTTGTGTAGAGAAAAATGTGCTTTAAGAATGAGAATGTGTAGGGAGAATCCATCTTTTGGAATTTATAAATAATCCCTCTTTTTCTTATTTTTGTATTTTTTATGAAAATAGAGTAAATAAAATTACTACTAACAAAGGTTTGAGATTAATGGATGTGACATAATGAAATAAAGTAACTAATACTAAAATAAGAGAATTTAGAGAAAATGATGGAGAATTGGACCTCCTTAAGAATACTTGAAGTTGATCTTGAGAGTATATACATTGATCTTGCAATGGGATGAAGATGGTATAAAGAGGGGGGATTTACTAAATGAGGTATGGAAAGGATGGAATGGAATGTGGGAAAAGGGGTTTTTAGGAAGGGAACAACTCTGAATTTGAGAGAATGTTCTCTGAACTTTATTTGCCAAAGCTGTTTCTTTAGGCCTTATTGCAAGTCTTTTACTGGTGACAAGGAACTAGATAGCTAATCCCCAAGTGGTTGCGATAGTGACATGGAAGTCTTACCTCCATAATCTTGTCGTAGTGGTGCTGGTGGAGACACTGAATGGTCTTGATGTTTGGAAAGAGGGTCGTTTTGATTTTCTGAGGGGGATCCAGGTAATGTTGTTCATATGGCTTGGAGAGAGGTTTCGTCTGGCAATACTACCTGAGCATCCCTTAGTGGATGTGACTAATTTCTTTATTCAGACTTTCTTCAGTGTTGGCCCATCGGTCAAGAATTAGGCCAACTGGTTTATGGATCACGGAGCTTGGTGTCTTCGTTGGTTGGTTCCATCGTGGGGAGAATTGTAGTTTATTTTGCATCTAGATGAGTATCGATATGTGCGGTCGATTGGCCTTCGCTAAAGTTCCTATTATTTCCCCGGGCGGCTTCTACACTAAGTTGGATGGGAACAAATTGTACCTCTTCACATAATGAACTTCTTTCCTGGGGAGGACCTAATTGAATCATTGCGAATAATGTTGGGATCCTTGTGGCTACATCACCGACTACCTACCCAATTGTCATAATTTATAAGAGGGTCCTGACACGTATTTAGGGACTACCTGATGTAATTATGAAAGTGGGTAGTGGGAAAGATCATAGAGGAAGATACTAGGCAAAGGTGTCTTGTCACCTTCGACACTATGGAGGTGGATGTTATGGTTTCATCCAACTTGTCAGGTAGTACCTCTGTATGGAGTGCACACAGAGTATTAACCATGACTAGGAGACTTAGGGGCCTCTAAGGACCAGAATGATGACGAAGCGGGGCTATCTCGTAGTTAAAGACAATGTTTATGAAGCTGGGGTAACATTTTGTGAATCATGGTAATTTGTGTTTTGGGTGATTTTGGGGTTTTTCTCTGGGGTTAGGGATAATTTTGTGAGGCTGGTAGGGTTGAGTAGGTTTGTTTATGGTGTTTTTAGTGGAAAAAAGGGGGGTTGTTTAGATCCTTTCACTGATACTTCATGTAATGATTGTAGTCCTTTATTAGAAATAAAAATGGTTTTGATCATATTTTGTTGTGCCTCTTGATGAGTTTTTCTTTTGAATTATCTATACCAATCGCTAAGGCATACATAATCCTTTTATTCATGTAATTAATAACATGAACCTCCGTTCTCAGAGATTAAAAAAGAATAGCATTGACCGTGAACATGCATGGCGTATGGGCTGCCTACGTACCTCTAAGGGTTTTAAAAAATTTCACGAGTATCATTTTAAAAAGAACTTTTTTTAAGTGATAAGGTTCCATATAGTTCTGGGTAGGAGGAAATGAAGAATATTTTTAGAATAGAAGGAGGATGAGAAGAGTTATAGCGCGCCGAGATTTCGAACTAAGGATAATATTTCTTGAGGCGGTCTAGGTTGACTATACGCGCCATCTCTTCTCCGTTGTGATATGTGAGAATAACGGTGCCGCCAGAAAGATTTTTCTTTACAATATAGGGGCCACTCCAATTCAGTTTGAATTTCCCTCTTGGGTTTCAGACGGGTTCTATGATCTCCTTAAGAGAAAGGTCTATTTCCTAGACACCACGATCCTTGGCTTTCTGGTTAAATGATCGCGCTATCCAACGATGATACCCCTATATATGATATAAAGCCTTAAATCTATTTTCATCCAAGAGCGATACACTACACCAAAACTAGCGAATGGTACAGACCAATATCCCTGGCATGGACTGTGGGTCGCGGACTTGGGCCGTGACCATTTCGGGTGCAACCAATTTCATGGGTCATGTCCCAAGTCCGTGACCAATATGGGGTCACGGCTCCGAGTGGATAACGGAAAATGGTTGCAGACTTGGTCCGTGACCCACACCACGACGGGGAAAAAAATGGTCATGGACAAAGTCTGTGACCCCTAAACTTGACAAAAAATGGCCGTGGGCAAAGTCCGTAACCCACACCACGATGAAAAAAAGGGGGAAAATGGTCGTGGCCAAAGTCCATGACCCTTAACCGTGACAAAAAATGGTCGTGGCCAAAGTCCGTGATGCACTCCGCGAGGAAAAAAAGGGAAAAAATGGTCGCGACCAAAGTCCGTGACCATTTTTCATCACGATTGGGGGTCATGGACTTTGACCGCGATCATTTTTAAGCACGAAAAAAAAAATAAAAATGGTCATGAACAAAGTCCATGACCATATTTAACTATAATAAAAAAAATTATATTTTTTAGGTCCAATCCATAAATTGAGGGTTCCATGACTGCGCGGTCGGTTGCTACGTGTAACTTTGGATGTGCACGAGGTGTTTTAAATATTTATTATTGGCAAAACGATTAAAAAAATCACAAATTGATAATCGTGAATGATGTTAATAAACTAATATACAAACAAACTTAAAAATATTATAAGTGTTAATGATTCACAGACCAAAAAAAAATTGGGCAGAGCTTCCCCGATTTTTTGGACTTTCCAAACCCTGTTAATATAAAATCTGCCAATTATAAAGACCGCACGGCCATAAAATTTAACAATCAAACATAAAAGCCCAAACGGTCATAAAACTAAACAATAAAACTATAAAAACCCGCACAGCCGTAACACATAAAAAATATAATCTTGAATGTCAACAACATCATATAACAATCTTCATCTTGCAAACCATTGCCTTCTTCATGTGTTTCACGTGCAAAAAAGCAAACAATACAATACTATCCTACAAAAAATAGGATAAAAAAAAAATTATATGAGTAACCAAGTAGTTTTAGAAAAATCGTAGTCAAGCTGAAAAATTGCATATATGAGTTATAATTGCCATGTTGTTAAGCCTAAGTTCTGAAATATGCAAATTATTATCGTATTCTCAAACTGGGGGTCCCGTGATCACGTGGTTAGTTCCTATGAGTTACATTGGTCCCGTGCGAGGTGTTGGTGTCTCTCACGGGGCCGTTCGGGTTTTTTTCGAGGTTTCGCACTATAATGCCATTTTTAAGCCTAAGTGTATATATTTTAAAATTATCGTCGCATTATCAAACCTGGGGTCCTGTGATCGGGCGATCAGTTCCTACCATGGGTTCCGTGCGAGGTGTTGGTACCTCTCACGGGGCCGTTTGGGGTTTTTTCAGGGTTTCGACCTCTAATGCCATTTTTTAAGCCCAAATCTTGATATTTTAAAATTATTCTCGTACTCTCAAATCGGGGGTCCTGTGATTGCGCGGTCAGTTCCTACGAGTTACATTGGTCTCGTGCGAGGTGTTGGTGCCACTCACGAGGCCGTTCGGGGGTTGTTTCGGGGTTTCGCCCTCTAATGCTATTTTTTAAGCCTAATTCCTAATATTTTCAAATTATCATCATATTCTCAAATCGGAGGTCCTGTGATCACGCGGTCAGTTCGTACGAGTTACATTGGTCCAGTGCAAGGTGTTGGTGCCTCTCACGGGGCCGTTCGGGGGTTATTTTGGGGTTTCGCCCTCTAATGCCATTTTTTAAGCCTAAGTCTATACATTTTCAAATTATCATTGTAATCTCAAACCGAGGGTCCCGTGATCGTGTGGTCAGTTCGTATGAGTTACATTGGTCCCGTGCGAGGTGTTGGTGCCTCTTACAAGCTGTTCGGGGGCTGTTTTGGGGTTTCGCCCTCTAACGCCATGTTTTTAAGCCTAAGTCATGATATATGCAAATTATTATCGTATTCTCAAATTGGGGGGTCCCGTGATCACGCGGTTAGTTCCTACGACTTACATTGGTCCCGTACGAGGTGTTGGTGCCTCTCACGGGGCCGTTCGGGGGTTGTCTTGAGGTTTCGCACTCCAATGCCATTTTTAAGCCTAAGTTTATATATTTTCAAATTATCATCGTACTCTCAAATCTGGGGTCCCATGATCAGGCGATCAGTTCCTACGAGTTACATAGGCCCCGTGCGAGCTGTTGGTGCCTCTCACGGGGCCATTTGGGGGTTTCACCCTCTAATGCCATTTTTTAAGTCTAAGTCTTGATATTTTCAAATTATCCTCGTACTCTCAAATCGGGGGTCCCTTGATCACGCGATCAGTTCCTACGAGTTACATTGGTCCCGTGCGAGGTGTTTGTGCCTCTTACGAGGCCGTTCGGGGGCTATTTGGGGTTTCGCCCTCTTACGCCATTTTTTAAGCCTACGTCCTGATATATGAAAATTATCATCGTATTCTTAAATCGGGGGTACCATGATCCGCGGTCAGTTCCTATGAGTTACATTAGTCCCGTGGGAGGTGTTGGTGCCTTTCACGGGGCCGTTCGGGGACTGTTTTGAGTTTTGGACATCTAATTCCTTGTTTTTAAGCCTAATTCCTTATATTTTCAAATTATCCTCGTATTCTCAAATCGGGGGTCCCGTGATTGCGCGATCAGTTCTTACAAGTTACATTGGTCCCGTGCGAGGTGTTGGTGCCTCTCACGGGACCGTTCGAGGGCTATTTGAGTTTTAGCTATCTAACGTCATGTTTTTAATCCTAATTTGTTATATTTTCAAATTATCCTTGTATTCTTAAACTGGGGGTCACGTGATCGCGCGGTCAATTCTTACGAGTTACATTGGTCCCGTGCGAGGTGTTGGTGCCTCTCACGGGGCCGTTCGGGTGCTATTTCAAGGTTTCACCTTCTAATGCCATTTTTTAAGCCTAAATCTATATATTTTCAAATTATCATTGTATTCTCAAACCGGGGGTCCAATGATCACGCGGTCAGTTCGTACGAGTTACATTGCTCCCGTGCGAGGTGTTGGTGCCTCAAGCAGGGCCATTCGGGGGTTGTTTCAGGGTTTTTCCCTCTAATGCCATTTTTTAAGCCTAAGACCTGATATTTTCAAATTATCCTCGTACTCTCAAACCGAGGGTCCCGTGATCGCGCGCTCAGTTTCTATGAGTTACATTAGTCCCATGAGAGGTGTTGGTTCTTCTCACGACCCTCAACCCCCGACCGTGACCCCATATGTGTGTCTTTTGTGCTTCATCATGCCTACGGTCACGGTCAAAGTCCATGACCCATCCGTGACCGAGCTTGGAGGGAATTTTGGTGCGAATTCAGTGTCAAGGTGGTCATGACCTGGTCATGGTTCGTGACCACTTTAAGAGTATCCATAACTCAGTATGGTAATGAATATGGTCACGCCCAAAATTGAGATGGTCAGGGCCTAAATCTATGACCAGTTGGTCACGGACTTGGGCCGTGACCAGCTGGGCGTGACCATTCGTAGGATTTGGTGTAGTGATAGTTCGTCAAGCATCTCTAATGTTAGTCTTCTTCGTTGACCCTGCTCTTAAGCATGACATATGAGGAAGGTAGTTATAGCTCAACGAGTAGGACTTCTTCCATGATGTATACAAGAGAATAAGGGGTAGCCCTAGTAGGCATCCTGATTGAAGTACGGTAGCCCCAGAGGGTGTATGGATCCGGTCATCCCAATCTTTACAACTCTCGATCATTTTGTTGATGATGGTTTTGAGGCTTTTATTGGCGATTTTGACAACACCATTGGTTTAGAGTCGGTAGGGAGAAGATTTGTGTCTTTGAATCCCATATTCGTCGACTAGTTATATGACCTCGGCTTTAAAGTGGAGTCCATTATTTGATACTAACTCATGGTAAACTCTGTATCTATAGATGATGTTCTTTCTTATAAACTTGGACACTTTCTTAGTGTTCAGACTCAACTTTGAACCATTTAGTGAAGTAATTAATGGCGACCAGGATGAATTCATAACCATTAGAAGCTGTAGGAGTAACCTTCCCTATGACGTTAATGCTCTAGGTTGAGAAAGGATACGAAGAGGTCATATTGTATAGTTCTCGAGGAGGCAAGTGTTAGAGATTGGTAAACTGTTGGCATTTGATACATCTTCGAACATAAGTAGTGAAATTTTGAACCATGGTCGTCCAGTATTACCCTTGACGGATGATCTTTTTCGTAAGCATATGACTATTCATGTGGGGCCCATATTCTGAACTGTGGATCTTCTGCATCATTTCTTCAACATCATCCCCTATTATGTAGTGTAAATAGGCTGCATTGAAGTTTATCTTAAAAAAATTCGTGTCGCACATGATATGCAGGGCAACCAATTTGCAAATGGTCGCACAGTCATTCTTATCTGTGTATTGGGTATACCTACCATGTTTGAGGAGGTTCTAAATATCATAATATCATAAACCGACCATATCAGAATCTTCGTCGTGATGAGCTTAATGTGGTGGTAGTGGGTGGGAATATCCTGTTTCTAAACTAGGAAAAGGGCCATTGTTATTTTCTCAGGCATGTCGACCATGAAGGCCAAGGTAGTAAGGGTTTTAGTTATGCTATTATTTATACGAGGTAGGTAGTGGAAGGTGACATCTTTGAACTGGGAGGCCATAGATTTTTGTCTTTGATTTTCCATTTCCTGAGGATTTGGTCGACGATGAGGGTAGAGTCTTCGTAGATGTCAAGGTGCTGGATTCCTTTTTTGAAAGAGATTTTGAGACCTATAGTGCATGCCTCATACTCAATCATGTTGTTGGTGAAAGTCAAGTCTAGTTTGATGGCAATGAGGGTATGAGAGTCATCGGGGGAAATCAGGAGTATCCTAATGACGTATCCTTTCTTATTGGAAAATCCACCAAAGAACATTTTCCATCTAAGGTCCTCTTGAGAGGTGCAAAGAATATCTTCATCTGGGAATTTAGAGACCCAAGCATTGGTTCCTTCCATGGTATAATCAGCAAGGTAGTCGGAGATGGATCTCCCTTTCATAGCTATATGTATGACGTACAAAAATCGAATTCGACTAATAACATCAACCAACAGGCCATTTGGCATGACATAATGGACCTTTTTAGCTGTTATTTGACAGGGTTCATTCGGGATATTAGTCTGATGGGGGAAAGCAAACATGTAATGCCATAATTTTTGTGTGGCCCAGACCAAGGTAGCACATGCTTTCTCCAAAGTAGTGTAGTTGACTTTAGATTTGACCAATTTATGACTAGAATAATATATGACTCTTTTCATATGGGATTCTTTAATGCATTAGGTTAGCAAAGCCCTACTATGATATCTGTTACGGTAAAGTATAAAGGAGTGGTGGATCTGGTTGTGGAGGTATTAGCACCAGAGATCGGGTGAGGTATCACTTAATTTAGTCAAAGGCTTTTTAGCAGGCCTCATTCTAGACTTTAGTTGAGTCTTTTTCAGAGAAGTTTGAAAATGGGTTTGTAGATAGAAGTTAATTGGCCGATGAACCGACAGATGTACCGTAGTTTACCCATGAGTCCTTGAACTTCCTTCTCCGTCAGTGGTGGTGGCATCTCAAGTACGACTTTTAGATTTGGTCTATTTTGATTCCTTTCTCAGTGACCATGAATACTAAGAGTTTTCCTTTCGTGATGTCCAAACACATTTTTATGAATTTAGATGCATCTGGTATTATTGCAGTTTCTCGAAGAACTTTCAGAGGGTGGGAATATGGCCTTCTCGAGTCTTGGACTTAATGATCATGTCGTCTACATAAACTTCGACCTCCTTGTGAATAAGGTCATATAAGATGGTTATGGCAGTCCTTTGGTAGGTAGCCCCGATATTCTTGAGTCCGAATGACATGACGGTATAACAAAAAGTTCCCTATAGAGTGATAAAGGTGGTCTTCTTCTAATGGTCAGGGTGAATCTTGATCTGAATTCGGGTGTAGATAGTCGTGTTATCTATGATCATGTCAATGTTGGGTAATGGGTAATCATCCCTTTAAGATGCTTTATTTAAATCCCTATAGTCGATGCACGTTTGAAATTTTCCTCCCGAATTTAGCATGGGGATGATGTTGAAAATCCATGTTGGATATTCGACACACGAATGAAGCCCACGTTTAGCTGTTGGACCACTTTCTCTTTTACCTTGAGCGACTATTTAGTACAGAGTTTCAATAGCTTTTGCTTAACTGGCTTGCATTCTGGGAATTTCAGGATCTGATGTTGAGTTATTTATGGGTCAATATCGGGCATGTCATCATAGGACCATGCGAAGATGTCCATAAATTCTTTCATTAGTTCATTAAATTGCGCACAAACATGCTCGTTAAGGGTGGACCCTATCCTAATCTCGCCTTGATGGCTACTCGAATCGAGATTAATAACAACAGTCTCATCATTATTAGTTTGAACACGGTTATGTTGTTAGTTATTCTCCTTATTAAGATCGGTTAAGAATTTTTCATTTGCTAAGTCATCATCATTAAAGGTTTGATCAAAATTAAGACAATTAATGTAAAGCAGAACAAGATACTAAAAATCTTTATTTATTTAATTTTTTGGGAAAATAACATTGAGAACCTCGTCAAAAGATGTCTCATTTACATTGATATCAGGAAAAGGAAAAATGACAATAGGTGAAAAAACTTGTGTAGGGTAAACAACAGGGTTAGGTTGAATCTGAGTAGGTTAGACTGGCATGACATTCGAATTGAGGAGAGGCATCTCAATAATTTTGATTTGAGCGGACATATTTGTTGATGTGGCATCTGAATGGATCATACATATACTCAGCTCTACTATCTTCATGTTGAAGGATTATTCGAAATAACTTTCCTCAGAGTTCCATGTAATTATCACATTTTCTCGGTGAGACGTTACACTTCGTGTTTGTAGTCTTTGGTCTAAGAGTTACTATTTGAAAGAATATTTCCAACCTCGATTTCATATTTTTGTCATATGGTCGTACCACAGTTCATGAAATCCATGGAAGGGGGAGTCTTCACCCTCCTTGGCAAATCATTTGTTCACAGAGTCTCTTGAAATAGTCTTTTTATCTTCGAAGCTTCTTTTTGGTCTTGATCGATGGAGTGATTTGAGTTTATCAGGTGAAGGTTGGTAACCCATGCCATATGGGGGAAATCCTTCCTTTAGGACTATTGGATCAATATCCCTTTCTGGCATCGCCGTAGCCCCATTCCGAGCATGAAGTGTATGTTCTTGAATATATGGATCACATTGACATTACCATAGGGTCGTGTTTTGGATAGACTTGGTCTTTGAACTTTTCTCCTACTGGGAGGAGAATTAGATCAATTATGAAACCATATAGGAGCATGTTATTAGTTCCATAATATAATTTCAATACTAGATTTCTTGTGCTGGCATTATCAGTATTATCGTCATCACCTAAAATGCTGATAATCCGACCTTTAGTGAAGAACTTTAGTTTCTGATGAAGAGAAAAAGATACCGCTCGAATGCCGCAGAGCCATGGACAGCCAAGGAGCAGATTGAAGCATAAAGGTATGTTAATGACTTAGAACTCTGTGACAGGATTGATAGGTCCAACCCCTTGTGGGATTTTTATGGACCCCATTACTTCTCGATGGTTATTGTCATAAGCACGCACGACGACAGAGGTAGGAGTGAGATAACTGGTTTTCAGTCCTAAATAATTAAAGGTTCTGAGTGGATAGACATTGAGAGAATATCTGTTATTGATAATGATAGTGGGATCGTCTTTCCTAAGACTTCGACAGAGATATTAAGACCATAATTGTGATCAGGGCAGAACTGCGGTATCTCCTCTTCAGAAACGAAGTGGATTCTAGAAGAGGTTAGGTACCCAACCATAGATACAGCTTCTTTGGGAGTAGTGCAAGAAGGGACTGTGGATCCTGTGAGGAGTCTTATCAAGACATTCTGGTGCAACTGAGAGGACATGAAAAGCCCCCATAAGGTGATATTGGCTTAGGTTTTCTTGAGCTGATCAAGGATTTTGCTTTCTTTGATGGTCGTTTATGGCATGGGAAGTTCTTCAAAATTCCATTTCCTTTGTTTGTTTTGGTTGCATGAGGAATCATATCTTTATAGTACCACCACTAGAGCAAAACTGGCAATTTGTAAGTGTTTTAAACACTTACAAAGGCCATTTGCAAGTGTTTAAAATATTTACAAATCGGCGCGTTGCAAAAAAATTATAAGTGTTCAAAACCGTTGCAAATGTCATTTGTAAGTGTTCATTGGGAACACATATCCGTTTCAGACAACGTTGCAAAAAAATTCATAAGTGTTCTGAACACTTGCATATTAAACTTTTGCAAGTGTTTTGAACACTTGCAAAATTCAGTAACTTTTTTTAATTTACAACGGTTATAAACACTTGCAAAAGAATATATATATATATGTTTGTAACGGTTCAAAACACTTACAAATATTAATATGTAAGGAAAACAATGTTCATTTTGTAAGTGTAATGAACACTTACATAAATTAAAATATTAAAAAAAATCAAAATTATCCACCACATACCACTAACCTCACATATAACAAACAATAAAAACAGCTACAAACATAGCAATTATATCAAAACACTTTCATACAATACTTATGTTCGACGTAAACAAACACTCTCATCAAGAAAGGAAGCAAGAACACCAAAGGTATATATTGAGTGTTCTCCTTAACAAACTTCATACATCTAGTTATTGTATCCAAATGCACATGTTCCATAACCCTATTAGTATAGCAAGGAAATCGTGTCTATATGAGCATTATCACTAGCGCCCTAAAGAGACCAATACCATTAATCACATTCATCACTAAATGACTCTCCAAGTGCATAAAAAATGAAATCGAAGCTTCCACCACTTCAGCATTCCTATCGACAGAAGATGAAATGACACTACCAATGAGAGTCTGATAAAAACCTGAGTAACATCAAGAAATTCAAATTTAGTAATAGTTTTATGTGATTGTGGACACAAACAAATATGTGACTCTTAAAAGTCAAGCACACGAGTCCAAGAAAAAACATTAAAACGAAAGGGGGATAACCCAATAAGGGTTGTAACATTTACACATACTTGATAATTGTAATTATTATATATATGACCTCTACCAGTTCAAAAGTAATATGGGATATGGATGTAGACTATCAAGTTGATGTGGATGGTACTTGCTGTTTGTTTTCAGCTGGCACACATGGCTATCATTGTTCAGCTATCACACATGGCAGTTCTTTTTCATCTGGCACCCATGGCATCCAAAATGTTCATAAATCTATAAGTTTCTTGAAGATAACCATTCAAAATAAAGGATGTGTGCAAATCATTAAACAATTTTGTCTGAAATGAAAATCAGTATGCAACTTACTGATGCATTCTGGAGCAGCGGGAGTAATATGAACCAAAGGACCATTCAAAATAAAGGGGGTGTGCTGATTAAGAAAATCCGCACATTCAATTTAGAATCAGAGGACCTCCTCGAGGCATTTACATCTACAATTAAGAACAACCAATCCCAACTATAATTACATAAAACCACATCACAAAATATCTTAATGCATATAACAAATTTTCATATTTAAATTACCACAAAATTCAATAGTCAATACAAACTAACAATCATTTGAAGTCTGCTATTGAACTAATAACCATTCAAACAAAATTTCCAGAATAAACTTATAAATACAAACTAGAAAAAGCATAGAAAATTTGTATGTGTTAAGAGGAGTTATCGTATTATAACTATCAAGAAATAGAAACTAAGTTACTAGTCCACATCATTCTTATTTAGCCACCAGATTTCGACACTGCCAACATGCAAAATGTCATGTACATAGTGGAGGTAAAAGAGCATACCAATCTACTATAAGGGTTGTAAGCACAAAAAGAATTTGCAATCCAAGCGCATATGCCTTCTTCTTAATGTAATCTGCAAATGTTTAATTGCAAAGTGATTACCCATACAAAGTGAAGGGGAGGCTGCCAGCAATATGACAATCAACTTAAACATTCGGAGATACACAAACTCAGATAAATTCACTTTATAATTTTACATTTTCTCAGGTATGGAGTTGTACCACTAAATTAAACTAGAAGATAGACACAGTATAAAAATGAATGTTGATTCTATTTCTCGTATATGTTACATGCCAAATGAGTTTTCAGTTTTACAAGTTCTGGTTTGTAGCTGTTGCATTCGTAAGAAGGATAAAGTCCCTAAAAATACCAATTGTATGAGATAAATGCTTTAAAAGCAGTTGAGTAACAAAATTTGAAAAGATGACTCTGCTTATAACAAGGGGGATTTTATTATGATGCGGTCTCTCTTTATAGAAAAGCTCATCGTTTCCCAATAACAAGCAAAAGCTAAAACAAAATGAAGATCTTGTCTATAGTCCTCGTATTCTAGAGAAGACCAATAATTGCTCATAGTTCAATGGTTAGTGCAACCTACTTATGTATGTAGAGGTTGCAGTTCCAACAAAACAAAATAGATAATCATGCGTGCAATATTAGATTAGTTGAACTATTACGTAATGTTATAAATAATGCAATCTACTAAATTAAAAGATACGAAAAGATGGTAGTACCTACCAGTGTTCGGACCTTAACCACTGTTCACTCTCAGAGACAAGCCAAGTGATATTCTCACATGTAGTCATTATTTGTCCCGAGGAAGCATCTATCATTATCTGTTCAGTACCAAATCAATAGATTCTAATCAAAATGAATGACAGAATAATTAGGATGATATTAGTCCTTCGATGAGATTACAAGAAAATAACATAGGTTTATCCAATCAATATGTAAGGTATATACTTGAATAAACTGAAACCATAACCATAATGTTGTGCCTATAAACATGAAAGCATAACACAAATTGTGAAAAAAAATTAACTCCTTTACTTTGACTTGAAAAGTAAATTCCCAATATATATAATATACCCAATTTATCCAAATAAAAGGCAAGATAGTTCAGCATATACATGACTTTCTACAACTCCTTCCTCAAGATCACCTGCATTTTTTAAAATAAAACTTTAACAACAAGGGATTGAACTTATATTTGTCTATCCAAATTATCAAACTCAAATAAATTTAAATCAACCTATAACAAAAACTTCAAACTTGTCAACATTCAAATGGATAATATAATTTTAGTAAAATGAACTTGTTATTGTCAATTGTGGAATGATTTGATTCTATGGATCCAAACCTGCATCTGAACCTAGGTAGCCCAATGGTGCATCAATATAAGGGAACTTAATGGTCATAAAACAAAACGAAATAAAACAAAGCAAGGAAATATGTTTGTACTTAACGTACCTTCAACATGAGTTCCTTAAAACATTGTTCTACATTAACCCGAGTTTTCTACATTCGATGAAAATGCATCCATATTCCCTAGCAGAGCCAATCCCTTCCTTTTTGGTGACAACCCTTTCACTATCTTGTGAAGAGAGATATTTTATTATCATTAGAAATATCTTTTTCCTAATTAAACAATAGATGTTGATTGATAAAGATATTTTATGTCAACCATTAGAAATATGTATACTAATTCAATTTAATGGGTGTTAAGAACCGGAAATAAAATCATAAATGTTTTAGAGTAGGCAAACTTACATAATTCACAGGTTGAAGGCTCATTTGGGCATAGATCTCATCTGTATCTTTGTCTGCCTATCGAACAAAAACAACATAAAATGTTTCATATTTATGTATGCAATACGTATTCATTTATGCATAGACAAGGGTAACAGTACATCAGCCAGAAACACATTCATGTAGCGTAACATTATGGACTTGGCACAACAACTGAGACATGAGATGGGGATAGTTAGGGATCTATGATGTGGCTATTCTATTTGTTGAAACTGCAATCTGCCAAACAATTATAAGATGACATTACCTCTTTGTAAGTTCAAAAATTTTATTAGGACATGGTTGGCATAAAATCTCTAGAAATTCCAATCATATCTATTTACTATGATAAACAAACCTATACATTGTAACTTTGATTATTTTCAGCATTAAAATGTGTTTGGTTGAAATCAGAGTGCATTTGTTAATGGCGTGGTTCCAAATCTAGTATAAAAGCCACCACAGGCATACTAGAGTTGCATAACCATTAGCCTTCTTTAAATGAAGAGAGATTATGATTTGATATAAAAACATTGAGGTATCCAAAGCTAAATGTGAGGAGAGGTGATACTAGATGACTACTTTTACAGTTTCAGGGGACTAATTACTTGGATGATGTTTATGAGTTTAAATTAGTACTGTAATAAGCTATAGCACCGAAAAAGACATTGTCTGAGAAATCAAGAAATAAGATTTTCTAATCATTTGAACTTCAACATTATTATTTATTCATTTTATGTTAAAGATCAGCTTTGTCTAATGGTGTACGTACTGACTTTCTTTTCCCAACATTTACTCCAAAAATTGGAGAATAGTTTGTTACATGGAGTCTAGATCTGACTTACATACATAATATAACTATTACATCCATACATACTACACCATTACATAGTACCACATCCTCTTTTTCTTAGTGACCTGAACCTAAACACTCTTTATTATCCAACAATGCTACATTTGATAAACCCGAGAGGCAGAAAAATTTACAACCAATATGCAGGAAAGTAAATATCAACCTTACTATAAAAAAGACTTAAATATAGATGCCTTAACTATCTAGAACACTAAAACATACATGCCTTAATAAAAAGATAAGTAAGATATACAATGTAAATAAAATACGTTCACAAACAAAAGGAATAAATGGGGAATATGGAGAAAAAGAAAGAACTTACCCATTATTATTCCCTCAGCTCCTCTGTAGTATGAACTAGTAAGAGTTCTGAAACTTTCTTGTCCAGCTGCAAAAAAAGGAAACTAAAATCAGCAGGTGCCAAAGTTTCTCACAACATATATTTCAATAATTAAAAAGTAAAGACCAATGCAAATCCAACTCCTTCACTGGTAAAATGAAACAAAGGAATAAGAGTTGTTATAATTTAAATTCTAACAAAAAGGACGAATGGTGGTGCCACATTGATAAATTAGCTAGAAGTATGAAGTCACCAACAGATCACAAGTGAGATTGGGAAACAAAATCAATAAAGTACTGATGTGCATGTCTTAGTTACCTAAATTCACCGAACACACTTCCTCGATTCTATCATTAATGTAAGTGATCATTAAACTTTGTGATCACTTCCTTAAACTAGCATGTTTGCACCAAAATTAATACCTACCAACTATGAATATATCAGATTATTCTTTATATAAATATATATATATATATATATATATATATATATATACACACAGTATCCTAGTCTTGTACAAATAGTTCAGTATTACATAATTAGAAATAAATTTATATTCATTAGTCTCAAATATAGTTATATTAATATCTTGATACACTTGGGTAAAAAGCGACTAAACATGATCCACCCTAAAACAAGAAGGCATGTCCAAGTCCAAATATAAAAAGCATGGACCATAACCAAAAGGATTGCAAATGATAATATCATTCATTCTTTGGAAATGTAAGCTTGATGCTAAAAGATGCTGAAAGATGATTTGTAATAGCACAATCATCCCAAGCTTTAAGATCCACATTAAGAAACTATTTCTCATTATAGCTTCACCTTGACTTGTAATGTTGGAAGTTAATTTCCAATTTTTTCGCTTAATTTTTTCAATAGGGGCATTTTCAAAATTACTATAATGCATATTAATTTCAGGGATTCATCACAAAATCAACTCAATCCACCTAACAAGAAAAAACACACACATAAGTGGACAAGTAATTAGAGTCACAATAATAAAAGAATGCACCTCCTGTATAATAACTAGAATGCCAAGAGGCATAATTGGATTTGAAATATTAAGTTATTCTTATAAGAAACTTACCCACAAAAACTTATTCTTTGGATTTCTATCAGCTAGAATGACAAGAGGCATAATTGGATTTGAGAAGGACTCTTAAAATTAAAACAATTAAATGAATGTTAAATTATTCCCTTAACTTATATGGATAACTATGTGTGTATGAGTGTATTTGAATTCAATGTAGACCTATAGAGCATCCTTTGTGGGGATGCGAAAAGTGACAACTACGCGTGCACCATGAAACAAAAAGACTAACATCATATGCGGTCCCGAAAATAATAATTTACAAGCAAATGACACTACATGAGCACAAAATAGATAAAGATAAATATTAACATAATTCCAAGCATACATCTACAGTATCACTAAACACTTATAATTGCTTCTTAAAATTAAATGAACTTTCACATATTTAATTGTTTCCCTTCGTTCAAAAATTATAAAATTAAATGAACTTTCACACAATAAACATGTTTAGATTATTTGCAATACTTATCCCCAGTAGGTTAAATCTTTTTTTAGTTAAATAAAGAACATCAAATACCAAAAACTTTAGGAAATAACCCTCCCAAAAAGATTTAAAAAAATGTAAAAGCGGTACAAGAACAAATAAATTCCTTAATACATCATCATACACAAAGTGCTTGGCTTGGATTCCTTAATACATCATCATACACAATGCTATAATAATTATAATTTAAGTTTGGCCCAAATATCATAAACAAACCCTAATTTCAACAACATTGCTCAATCTGCATTCAAACCCTAACTTACTTTCTACGACTTTAGCACGCACACACAATTGTAGAAATAAAAGGAATTTACTTGTCGCATAAATATGAAGAAGCTTTTATTATAAATATTACAATTCCCAATAAAAATATTATTTGTATGTCAAAAAACTAAATTCTAAATTAACTAAAATGGGCACAAATCACAACAAGCCTGATTTATCTACACTAAAATGACCACAAATTTCAATGATGACCACAACACCTAGGTAAAATAAATACTGATTTTTTTAGTAATAAGAGAAAAAACACAAATTACCACAGAATAAAAATAAATAATTGATTCCCATTTGATAGAGAGATAAAGACTGACAATGGGGGTATCTTTGATACTGGGATGTGGGAAAGGTTCGGAATTGGTAACTTGCACTGGAGCCAAGGGCGCACCCAAGACACCAAGCAACAACCTTAGATCGGATCTTTGGCAAGAAGAACTAGTAAAAACAGAGGGTGCTTTGCAAAGCTCTCCATCGACTCGCTTGGATCTCCACCCTCTGTCGACTCGTTTGGATCTAGCCCTTCTCTTAATGGCCCTTCTTTCAACGACAGTGCCTCCAATCGATTGAAAAAATCGATCAATTTTTTCAACTAATCGATTAAAAAAATCGTGGGTTTTACCTTGAGGAAAGAGACGAAAAATTCGGTGGGAAACTTTGGAGCCGTAAAGTGTGATATGAAATTTTGACAACTCTTTTAAGTTTCTAACCCTTTTAGCTTTTTCACTTAAAAATTAGTAATCATTTTAAATTTTACAACGGTTTTGAACACTTACAAACTTTGTAAGTGTCCAAAAATCGTTATAAATTTTATAAGTGTTATAAACACTTACAAATTAAATAATCTATTAGGGTCCGTTTGGTTACCCTTATTTGCCATGTGAAATGGCAAATAAGTTGGTAAATTAGGTATTTGCTGCATAATTTGTCGTGGCATTGTTTGTCAATGTACAACACTCATTATGCATAAGGTGTTAACAAACTTTGCTTATTTATTTGAGTGGGAAATATTTGCCAACAAATTTGCTAATTTCATAAACGGTTTAAATGTTTTAAAAAATAATTTAAAAACTGTTATAAATATTTAAAAATTGTTATGAATATTTAAAAATAATATAAAATATGTTTTCTTTTTCTACCCAAAAAAACTTTTTTGTTATTTTACAATAAACTGTTTGAGTGAGAAATATTTGCCAATAAATTTGCTAACTTTTTAAACGATTTTAATATTTTAAAAACTAATTTAAAACTTTTATGAATATATAAAAACTGTTATGAATATTTAAAAATAATTTAGAACATGTTTTCTTTTTTTTTACCAAATAAACTATTTCCTTATTTTACAATAAAAAAACTGTTTTCTTATTTTACAACAAAAAAATTCCCGTTTTCTATAAAAAAAACGTTTTCTTATTTTACAAAAAAAAACTATTTTTTTTAATTTACAAAGAAAACCAATTTTTTTATTTTGAAAAAAAAAACTGTTTTCCTATTTTACAACACTAAAAACTGTTTTTCTACAAAAAAACTATTTTCTTATTTTACAAAAAAAAAAACAGTTTTTTTTATTTTACAAGAAAAAACTTGTTTTTTATTAAAAAAACTGTTTTCTTATTAAAATGTTTTGTCTAAAAAACTTGTTTTTACTTAATTTGGTGTTTGATATCCTAATGTGAGAAAAACAATATTTGCATATGCAAAATTTGCCACGCCAACTGTTTTACCCAATTCAATCCAAACGGACCCTCAATTGCAAAATAGCCATAAAGATGTAGTGCACTGTGACCTGCTCATGTGATTAAAAGAACATAAAAAGAATAAGAATCCCGTGGTATCATCTACCTTTGGTTGAATGGACACCTTATTAATTTCTCCCAATAGATAATTCCACACAAGCTAGCTACTTTACTGGGTCCTTCCTTACTTGGTTAATCATCTGTGTAAGGACACAAATTTCCAATTGAGTCCTTTGTAGTTTTGGCTCAATTTCGGACAAAAACATTTGAGTCATAGGATAGAGTTCAAGTTTATCCATTCAAGCCTATGACGTATTTGTTGAATACGTAGCGACCAAGATATTAAAGATTCATCAAATGGCGTATGTGTTGTGCCTCGTTTCTACGTCATCAACAGGGTTCCATTGCTCCTAAGGTATGAATGCATTTTAATATATATATATATATATATATATATATATATATATATATATATATATAAGAGTTTGGAACATTATTTATTGGGTGTATTTTAAAAATTTATTTTGGGTGTTAGTATTTTTTTGTTAAACTTTTTTTGAATTCATAGTTCTAAATATTTTGTTTTCGGACACCTTTCAGTAGAAAATCATATCAAATCCAAAAAAATAAGAAAAATACGAAACTGACGGCCACACGTTCGTATCGAAATTATCTAGAACCATGGCCTAAGATCTCGTTAGATAGGTCGTTTGAACGACCTTGTTCGAACGAATTTTCAAACGAGTTTTTTTTCTTTCTGTCTCTTCGTTAGAAGTCTCGTTCGAACGAGATTTCTAACGAAAAAACAACGGGAACAGTTTTAAGCCAGTTTTTTCCACTTTTCCACTACTTTGCCCAACTTACTTTTTGACATACTTCTTAAGTGCGGGAACTAACTTTTTGAAGACAACTTTTTCACATTTCTAAGAGTCATTAGAGCAAAATACTTTGAAGAAAAAGTTCCTTTTTTGTGTTAAGTTTTATGGAGTAAATTCCTTTCAAAACTCATATACACCCATATGTTTATCTATATCCAAGTTTCAACATATATATATTGCTTAGTGTGTTTGGCACTGGTTTTCTCTACACCATTGAAGAAGAGAGTTTGAGTTTTCTTTTCAACTCATAAAGGAGAAGAGCTTTGTTTGATGTGACATTCCCACTCGATGAAAGGCTTCTTTAAGGGTTGACGATTAGCCAAAAGTCTCATTGGTGGATTTCAAGATTTCGGTGGAGTTTCGGGTATGTCGACTAGGTGGAGGTGTTTATAAGAAGACATGTCAAGGCTTGTAGAGAGTCGAGTAGAGAAAGTAAGTCATTTGTCTTGTAATTGTAAAACCGTACTTAGTGCACTTAAGGCTAGGGCCGTCCGAGTTTTTCCCCATTTGGGTTTTCCTCGTACATCTGGCGTAGTTCGATTGAGATTTATTTTATCTTGCTATAGCACCTAGATGCATGCTTAGGACTAAAAGATAAAATTAGTTCAAACTCACAATCTATTTAATTTGGTGCAAATTTAATGTTTGGGTATGTTCAATTTAATTCAAGTGCAAAATTACTTTATCTTGATAACATGCAAGTTTAACTTGAATTGGATTAATGTGTGTTTGAGTCGAAATAAAAATTGTGTGTGTAGTTTTAATTTCACTTTTAATTTAGTTTTATTTTTTTTATAAGTTGGTTTGTTCTCTTTAAGAAAAGAAAATTTTAAATAACTTTTGGAAAATTAAAATTTGAACCATTTCATTATATTTGAATTTAAAAATTGGGGGCTTCCGCACTTTCAAATTGGTATCAGAGCCAAAACGATAAATTATTTCGTTAAGATCCTTAAATATTTTTGGCTAAAATGGAATTTTTCCCAATTTTAAAATTTCCTATTTTCGATGGTTCTAATTACGCGTACTGAAAAGCGCGTATGAAATCGGCACTTCAATCTATTGACGAGAATGTTTGGTTATCTGTAGTTAACGGGTGGTCTCCACCAACTCATTTAGTAGATAATGAACGTTCCAAACCGTCCGATAAATGGAGTGAGAATGAGTTTAAACTTTCAAATTTTAATTCCCGAGATTTAAACGCCTTGTTTAACGCAGTCACACCGGATGAATTCCGACGCATTATGACGTGTGAGACCGCTAAAGAAGCGTGGGATATTTTACAACTCACTCATGAAGGTACAAATGTCGTAAAAGCTTCGAAACTCCAAAACCTCATCACTCAATTTGAAACAATCAAAGTGAACGAAAAAGAAACTTTTGATGAATTTTATGCTAGACTTTCCGATATTGTTAATTCATCTTTTAACTTGGGAGAGAAAATACCCGACAACCGAGTTGTAAAGAAAATTTTAAGGTCTCTACCCGATAGATTTATTCCAAAAGTGACCATTTTAAATTCTTTACCAACTTTAGCCTCTATGAAATTGGAAGAGCTCGTAGGCGATTTACAAACCTATAAACTGGACATATTTCCCTCTAAAACCGAAAAGAAAATTGAAAAGGGCATTGCTTTAAAAGCCCGAAAAGAGGAAAAATAAGTAGTAAAGACCGAAAGTGATAGTGACTCGGAAAATATGGCTATGTTTGCTAGAAAGTTTCAAAAATTTCTTAAATTTAACAAAGATAAATTTAAAAATGATTTTAAGAAATTTGAAAAATCTACGCATGATAAAGCCGATAAGATCCCTAAAACTATTAATGAAAGCTTAAATAGGGACGAGTCAAATAAGTATTTTGGTTGTGAAGGGTATAGCCATAGGGAAAAAGATTGTCCCACTAAACTAAGGAGAGAGGGTAAGCAACCAATTTCTTTTAATGCAACCCTTAGTGATAGTGATAATGAAGAGGGACCCGATTCCCCCACTACGCCCAACTTTGTGGCTTTTATGTCTAGTTATGTGAGCACCGATAATGAATCTTTCCATGAAGATATTCAAAGACATGACACTTTCGAGGTAAAATTTTATGATTCTATTATTTTTGATGGTAGTGAGAGTGAAGAAGAAAGAAATAGTGAAAATGAAGAAGAGGTTGATGTGAGTGAACTTCAAAATGCTTTTCAAGAACTTTATGAAGAATCTATTAAATTAAAAAGATCTAATTTAAAGTTAGAAGGGAGTTTAAGAGATCTTTTCAAGTTCATTGATGAAAGTATGTTGATTAAAGACCTAGGGAACTTGAGAGAGCTCTTCGTGAGAAGATTGAATATTTAGAAGGCAAGAGAGATAGCCTTAAGGGTCTAATGGAATCTTTGAAAAAGGAACATCTTGCATTTGAAGAGCGCAATATTTTATTAGAGTCTAACATTTTAGAATTAC
Source organism: Sambucus nigra (assembly GCA_949130495.1). Taxonomy (NCBI): domain Eukaryota; kingdom Viridiplantae; phylum Streptophyta; class Magnoliopsida; order Dipsacales; family Adoxaceae; genus Sambucus; species Sambucus nigra. The sequence continues at coordinate 323,603,372 of OX422217.1, forward strand.
AAGAGAAATTAAAAGACTCTAGTAAAGTCAAATTTGATTTGGAGTGTAGGTCCGAAAAACTAGATAAAATCTTAGGTACGGTCCAAATAAAAAATGACACTTGTGGTTTAGGCTTCGATAATTATAATGAATCATCTCATAAAGCCAAAACCCATATTTTAGGAGAATCATCTAGGAAAACCTTTAGAGATCAATCCTTAGGTACCAATTTTCGACGTGTTTTTACTTGTGCACATTGTGGTCGAAAAGGTCATCTTAGGAAATTTTGTTTTGATCTTAAAAGAGAAACTAGAAAATCCTTTCCTAAGGTAACCGAGGTAGCCAAGATTCCTACAACCTGAGTTAGTCACTCATCGTTAGTTTGGTTTAGGAGATCCGACTTGGTAGCTTTACAGGATAGGGTATTTGATTCTCATTTACTTTCACATGCTTCCTCGCTTGCAAAATATAAAGGTTGAATGTGTTAGTTTTATTTGCATACTTTAGCTTTTGTACTTGATGCTACATTATCATGCTAAATGTATGCTCATTTGAGTCATTTTCTAGTCTATGCTTCATGCTTAATCACATGCTAGAATAATGATTTTTTTTTAATCTTTTGTATTATACTTCTTTCATTTTTGTTTGCATTAAATGAAAAATACAAAAAGATTTTTGTTTATCATTTGAATATTATCTTTTTAGCAATTTAAGATTAATGAAAAATACAAATGATTTTTGTGTGTCTTTTGAGATATATTTTTTATATTTGGTTAAAAATTTCAAAAACTCAAAAACATTATTATTATGTGTGTATTTTAGTTTGACACACTTTATGTGGTATATACCTGTATTTGAATCCCATCTTTTACGCTCCCATGTGGCTAGAACTTTTGGTTTAGATTGTCAATCCTTATTATGTTGTTTACCATGCTTACATGGAGTAGTTGGATTTTGTGTTGATTTAAATGGATTCTATTTTTATATGCCTCAATTCACACATGCACGAGCTCATTTGAAATTTTAACTTCATATGTATATTTGAGCTTTGTGAGGTGTTCTCCTACCAATCTTGTCATCTACATGTTATATGACCTAGGAGGACTAGTGCATGACAAAATCCATTGCACGTGAGATTTGTGAGATATAAAAAATATGATATATAAATGTGTATGAGGAAGGTCTCCGAAAGGATTTATTATCCTTTGCGAATAGTAAGCCACCGTTTGTTTGGACCTAAAAGAAATACGTGGTCCAAAGGCCTAAAAGAAAATTTGGCATTAAAGAGAAAAATAATTGCCAAGGCCTATTTTAGTTGACTTATTCATTCAAAAGAATAATATATATTCTTATTGAGGGAGTTTGGATGATATATCAACGGTTTGCACAATGTCCGTTTATCCTAGTTGCGTTTTCAATGTCATGACTCTATTGGTTTGTAGAATAATCAAAAGTTTGGGCTTGTATGCATTGTGTATGTTTGTTCATTGAGTTCAATCTATATTGTCACATGAGGTTATATTCAAATGTGATGAAGTTTGCAATCAATTGAGAACTTCGTGAACATGTTTTAAGTGATTGGGTCTAAATTTAATTGTTTCTAGTTCACACCCAACACTTCCGTTTCCATATGACACATTTTTGCCATACGAGTGTGAAAAACTTATTCTGTTTTGTGTCATTTTGGTGTTTATATCTATATGTGTGTATTATGCTTAGTTTGAATATATTGTGTATACATATATACGATATTGTGTTTGTTTTTGGTCTTTGCCTTGCTTTTCTAATCCATCTATGCTTTAATTCATAATTGGTATTCATCTTGTTGCATTCTTTGTTGATATCACATGCTTAATACTTTATATATCATATTGGTATCATTTTATTGCATCCTAGTTGGTATCCGATGTTATTTGTTGGATTAGTTGAATTTTAGTTGCCTATGTGCTTTAATGTTCTCATCACTTTATGCACTAATGCATGTTTAGCTTGTTATCCCATTTTATTTGTCCCTTTTTTAATTTAAGGGGTGTATATGCTTTAATATGGGGAGATAAGTTAAGTTTTGATTCTTTAGCCTTTATCTATTCCTAAACAAAAAGGGGGAGAATGATAAGGGGAGGAATGATATCTAAACCTATTATAATCATATCTTAGTTTAGGGAGATTTATCTTAGGGGGAGACATCTTTCTAAGTAGGTCATTTGTTTGATAAAAGGGGAGAATTCATCTAGGGGTAGTATTTATTTTTACATTTAATATATTGATATTCCCTATGCGTTTGATAGTTTGCTTAAGTGTGCAGGAATTCTTCAAATGGCAACGTTCATCATCGGGCAAAGATATTGATCCTTGGGTTGTTTGAGTCAAGCATTGTATTTTTATTTTGGGTGGGATATTTTTTAGTTTAGTAGAGCTTGACGTCCCTTTAGGATTTTTGTTTGGTTTTTCTCTCGGAATAGCCAAAGGGGGAGATTTGTAAGGACACAAATTTCCAATTGAGTCCTTTGCAGTTTTGGCTCAATTCTGGACAAAAACATTTGAGTCATAGGATAGAGTTCAAGTTTATACATTCAAGCTTATGACGAGTTTGTTGAATACATAGCGGCCAAGATATTTAAGATTCATCAAATGCCGTGTGTGTTGTGCCTCGTTTCTACGTCATCAACAGGATTCCATTACTCCTAAGGTATGAATACATTTTAATATATATATATATATATATATATAGGAGCTTGGAACATTATTTATTGGTTATATTTTAGAAATTTATTTTGGGTGTTAGTATTTTTTTAGTTAAACTTTTTTTGAATTCATAGTTCTAAATATTTTGTTCTCGGACACCTTTCACTAGAAAAATCATATCAAATCCAAAAAAAATCTGAATAATACGAAACTGGCGGCCACGCGTTCGTATCGAAATTATCTACAACATGGCTTAAGATCTCATTAGATAGGTTATCCGAACGACCTTGTTCCAATGAGAAGTCATTTGAACGAGTTTTCAAACGAGAATTTTTTTTCTTTCTGTCTCTTCGTTAGAAGTCTTGTTCGAACGAGATTTCTAACAAAAAAATAGCGGGAACAGTTTTAAGCCAGTTTTTTCCACTTTTCCACTACTTTGCCCAACTTCCTTTTTGACATACTTCTTAAGTGCGGGAACTAACTTTTTGAAGATAATTTTTTCACATTTCCAAGAGTCATTAGAGAAAAATACTTTGAAGAAAAAGTTCATTTTTTGTGTTAAGTTTTATGGAGTAAATTCCTTTCAAAACACATACACACCCATATGTTTGTCTATATCCAAGTTTCAACATATATATATTGCTTGGAGTGTTTGGCACCGGTTTTCTCTACACCATTGAAGAAGAGAGTTTGAGTTTTCTTTTCAACTCATAAAGGAGAAGATCTTTATTTGATGTGACATTTCCACTCAAAGAAAGGCTTCATTGAGGGTTGACGGTTGTCCAAATGTCTCATTGATGGATTCCAAGATTCCGGTGGAGTTTTGGGGTTGTCGACTAGGGGGAGGTGTTAACAAGAAGACGCGTCAAGGCTTGAAGAGAGTCGAGCCGAGGAAGTAAGTCATCTGTCTTATAATTGTAAAACCGTACTTAGTGGACTTAAGTCTAAGGCCATCCGAGGTTTTTCTCATTTGGGTTTTCCTCGTACATTCGACGTAGTGCGATTGAGTTTTATTTTATCTTGCTATATCACCTAGATGCATGCTTAGGACTAAAAGATAAAATTAGTTCAAACTCACAATCTATTTAATTTGGTGCAAATTTAATGTTTGGGTATGTTCAATTTAATTTAAGTGCAAAATTACTTTATCTTGATAACATGCAAGTTTAACTTGAATTGGATTAATGTGTGTTTAAGTCGAAATGGAAATTGTGTGTGTAGTTTTAATTTCACTTTTAGTTTAGTTTTATTATTTTATAAGTTGTTTTTTTCTATTTAAGAAAAGCAAATTGTAAATAACTTTTGGAAAATTAAAATTTTAACCATTTCATTATATTTGAATTTAAAAATTGGGGGCTTCCGCACTTTCAATCTGAGCTGTCAAAATCATCCCCCCATCCGGTGGTAACTCCGTCCTCTTTCTAAGAGTAATTAATGCATTCAACAACCTCAAAGGCTTTATCGTATAAATCTTCCCACTCAGCGAGGACGTGCAAGAGTGAAAGAACCAAACATCCCTAAAGCTGCGAAGAGGCGAGAAACTCAAAGATGTTGCAAATTTCACTTGTCTATCGAAATATATCAGCCATGGTCTATCCAAATCATTTAGACTGACTTATTCAATTATTACTAACCAATAATTTGATTCTCGATCCCACTGTTGGGCTTTCATGAATAAGTCGCTGAAATTTTGAACATTAACGATCATCTCAGCTATGAGTTAGTTTAACACAACCAGTAACTCCATATCTCCCCTTCAGATCGGGTGCGGACGGTGATGCAGGCCCTCATAAGGAGTGGTAGAGCTTGATCAGTGAAGCATGTAGGGTGTAGAAGAAAAGATGAGAAAACATTGTGCAATTTGGGTGAGACTGTAGGGATGATGGGTGCTTTGTTGGGCATGATTTGAGTAAATGAGTCAAATTTTGGGTCACTTTCTAGAAAGATGCCATTTATATGTACTAGAAGAGGGTTATGATTGGTATTGGTCTTAGGATTAGCTGGTGGGGCGATGATACCCCAATCAATTGAGCCTTGGATCACATTTTTAAGGTGGAATCATTGGTTGTTAGTATGACCTGCTGATTGGTGGAAATCACAACAGCATCGGGTGTGATGTTTTTAGGGAGTGGATTAACTAATTAACGACGGTCTAAGGGTTTGATGAGATTTCGGCTTAACAGGACATGGCAGACTTTGGACAGGTGAGCATAGTGCTCAGTGTATTCTTTCTTGGCAGCATTAGGGCGAGTTTTGAGTGTCCAAGAGGTACCGGGTTGTGAATTATTTTTTATAGTTGAGGTTGCAACACTGGCAAGCTTCTTATACTTCTGGGGTCATTTTCTTTGGAGAAAATCACACTTTGGTAATGCCTTCCTCAATTTTTACACCAACCTATCGAAAGGATCTAAAGTGTGGGAAATGTTGTCCTTCCATGGATGTTCGAATATGAGGCAAGAAGTTCTTCTTCATAATATTGACTTGTTCTTCCTTGAAACTTGTTCCTCCTCGAAAGGTCTGTTGGTCATGGTGGAAGCTTTCTTTCTCCACCTTCCTATAAGGATATTGGATGTCTTCACAGGGTTTTTCTTATGAAGCTCTAGATCTCGATGCGTAACCTCTAATTCCTCATTATATTTATACTAAGACATGAATTCCTATGCGATATCCTCCCAACTATGGATCGTGGATTCTTCGAGGGATAAAAATCACCGGAGGGTGCTTTTTTTAAAGATGTGCTAAAATATCTAGGCCATTATCTCTTCGGAGGCACTAAGGAAGGTCATGGCTTGCTGATAACTTTAGAGGTGAAAAATTAGGGGCAGCTTCCACCAAACTTCTAAATGTCTGGCATTTTAAACTTCCCTTAAAGTCTAGCTTTGTGATAAAAAGACATATGGGTGTAATATATGTAGTTCCCGGATATCTTGACTTGGTCAAACTTATTTGACAACAGTTTGAGGTCTTCCTCAACCTTGTTCAGTTCTTTCTCGTTGGGATCCATGGTACTAGCAGATTAGCCCCTGATTGGTCAATGTTTGGAATTGGGAGTTGAGCCAGTGTTAGCCCATTGATAGGTAGGGCACGTGGAGCATGATGATACTCTTCTAAGACCCAGATGGTCTCGAGAGCGGGTGGAGCCATAGCACGAGGAAAAAGAACCTTGATTTATTTAGGAATCTGGGTCCAGTGTCACTACATTTCATGGACTTCGATTTGAAGATTGTCAATCTTGGCGCTATGATGGGATAAGATGACCATCAGATCGGGATGCACGGTGCTTGGTCAGTGTTCTCCATGAATACATCATGGAGGATGATCCTAAATTTGGACGAAGTAGCGGAATAAGTGATGGAGCTTCGGGGCCATTTGACGGACGATCGAAGCCAATAGGGAGCCAATACAAATTCGGGTATGCGATCAACCGAATAGGAAGAATGGTTCGAATTTATTTTCAAAGGAAGGAATGAGAATATTTTTGGTATTTTGGAAGGAGGAGAAAAAATGTTTTTAGTATTTTTAGTTTTTTAGAAAAAATGAGGAAAAAAGAAGAGGAATCTCAGCATGATTGTTATTATTAGGGTTATTATTGGGTTTTCACTTGTATTAGTTTTAAATAAAGAAAAGATGTCGGACAGATCTTGGGAAATAGGGTTTAAAAATATGTAATACATGGTTTGACTTATTTTTAGGCTCACAAACAGGGTCCTGTTTTGGGAAAAGACAAAGTAGAACAAAAATTTGGGCAGAGTACCGACCCAAAATTTTGGCAGAGTATCGTATGGTAGTTAGAAAACTAAATATGAGTGCCTTACGTTTGGCACTTATATGAGTTTTATGCACTTTTTGGGTTAGTTGAAGTGTTCCCCCCTTTTGCATGACTTCCACGATATACCTCTTGCCTATAAGGGCAATCATTTATCGATACGCATGGACAAGCCATTTGATATTCCCGAGTGTGCATGAATTGCTTCACAATATACCTCATGGGGACAATATATGAGAGAGAATTCGATATACATGACGTACGTGAACGATTATCTTACTATATACCTCTCGTCACGAGTTTAGTTAAGCGGTACAATGCGAGGGGAACCGTTGGATATACGTCGATGGTAAGAGGCCAATAGAAGGTGAGAGTCATATCGCTTAGGTTAATTTTTCCCCGTACTACTAGAGGCCATCACAAAGTGACCCCCTAGTACAGGACAAAATTTTTGTAAATATTGCCATGCTCTTGGTGATGTAGTGTGCAAAAATGCTTGAGTCTTAATTAATAAATTATGGACAAAGAGTATTTTTTATTTGCATAATAGGTAAGGGGAGTACTACACTAATGAGGGAGAATATACAAGTATCATGAAAAGTAAATCTATCATGAGGCATGACGAGTACACTAAGCATAGATATATGTATGTGAATATTTAAAAGTGAGTGTGTGTGTGGTAGTGAGACTATACATGGATCAATTACAAGTGGTGTGTGATATGTGTAAATGACCATAGAGATATACAAGTGTGGGTCTGTGATAGTAAATAACCATAGACTATACATGTCGTTTGAACGACTGTTGCTTCAAAAAATTATTATTTTAATGTCGACTCCAATACTTAGAAAAAATACTCATTCTCAAATTTTGACGAAAAAGTTCGCTCCAACACTTAGAAAATATTTTGTAAAAATATCTCAAAAGCTCTAAGTGTAAAGTTAAGGTATTTAAAACATAACCTTACCAAAGTAAACTTCGCGGAGTCTTTTTGATGAATAACTTGATATTCGAATCCATCTTTGATGCTTAAACGTTCTTGAATGCTCTTCGACGGTGTAGCGGTATATGACATAATAAATTGATAACGTACTTATAAAAATACGTCCTTACAAATCTCCCCCTATGTCTATGCTGGTACGTACATAAAAATATCCGAATTATCAAAAACCTAAATGCCTATACATATCTACCCCCCATGAAAAAATTTGTAAGATCTCAAACTGTTCTTCAAACATCTTCGTCAAATCTCAAAGCTTCTCTCATCAAGGTGTGCAACATAATGATCTTCAATATTTGCACCTACACATGAGAGAAAGAAAAATACCTTTGTGACGCATCGAGTTTGAAATGATATAAGAATACATCATTAGTAAATCAAATGTCCCCCATAATGCAAAAACTCCCCCATAACATGATAATTATTTCTCCCCCTTTTTATGCTGTCCCCAAATAGACAGATAAGAAAAGAAAAAAAAATCAAAACATGGAGTGTCACGATAAAATGCATAGAAAATATGGATCAAACTAAGCGTATAGAAAGGTATGTCTTAAAAATTTCACAAACTATATTTGATTTTTTTCAAATTTTTCATACAAAAATAAGATACCAAAAATCACACCATGGATTTAAACTAAAACAACCAAGTCATGGAAATGGAATGTATGGGTCTGAAGTTCTGAACACATTCGATAGGAAAATAAACTCAATCAATCATATGTGCATGATGAATATGTGTATCCCTAACGAATGAACATCAAAAGTATCCTTAGGGTAAAAAATTATTGAATTTAGATGACATCGTCTTATGCAAATCAACAAATCAAAGTCAAAGTGATTTCCACACCAATAACGTCCAAAACTATTTAGCGTTTTCTTAAGCTTTTCAAGGACGTGTAAACCGGTTAAAAAATCTCCAACCAAACTCCCTCATATATATTTTCTTTTAGAGGTGTTTAAACAAAATTCTCAAACATTGGATAATCAGTGCAAAAACCTAATGGCCCATAATTGGCATGAATTTTTTTTATTTCCTTTAAATTTTTTTCGTCTCTTTTAAACCTCTTTGGACCCCGGATAATAAAATTCCTCAATTTTTTTTAGGTCCAATTTAAACGGCGGCTTAATCGCAAAGGATAAATAAAAATCTTTCTAGCCCCTCACCATTTTCAAATAAAGCACACAAACTAACAAACGACTCTTACATGCACACTTTTCTTATCAAATTTTATCGCGCTTGGTTCGTTTTAAGGACATGATTGAAGTGAAAACACCCAACCAACATGTGATAAGACAATCACAATAATCAAACAAATCCGGACATGTGTGCAGAAAAAGGAAATCACGAGTCAAACATTTAGAAAGTAACACTTAATTACATCTTAATGACTCCAAACATTATAAAGTACAAAAAGGACATGATATATTGCCTCAAAACACTGTCAAATAGTCACATGAAAAATGGAATGATGTCGTGTCTCGGTCATCCTAAGTGTCCATCCATAAACGGTGTAAACAAAATACAAAACTCTTTTTGGAATTTTCAAAAAATTTATCAAAATAAAATCTTTATGTATTTTTCAAAATTTTCAAAAGCAAATATTAGACAAAAATGATACAAACTAGCAATAGGCAAATAATGACATCATGAAAATCATCCTATGCTAGTAAATAAGTCAAACCTCAATCGTTAGGTGCGGAGGGGTTTTCCAAAGGTGGTGCCAACTTATGAAAAACCTCCATCAAATCTTGTGAAGTTTTGACTAAAAACTTAACTTGTTCACCTAAATGTTCAAACTCTCTCATGTAGTCTCCGGGAGAATGTAAAGTATCATGTGTGGGTGCATGTGTGGCAGAAACACGTGTAGTAGAAAAATGTGACACATAAACCAACTTAAAGAAAAATTCCCTAAGATGTCCTCTCCTTTTTCAATGGGAACAAATATATATAGGACTAGGAACACCTTTCTCAAAAACTATAGGACGCGCTCTCCTAATAGGAATAGGACGCCTAGGTGGGTTAGGGTGAGACTCGTGTGAATTTAATGCTAAAGTGGGAACCGACTCGAGTGCTAATTGGGAAGTAGAAGCACCATCACGAATTATTCCTAACTTCTCACCTTCAACCTTGAGAACAACCTTTTCAACCTTCTTAGGTGAGTTCTCAAAATTTACTTTGACCTCCCTGACATGTTCGAGATCACTCTTGAGTTGGGATACACGTGTCGTCAGACTAGACAACGTGTTGGTCAAATCTCACTTCTACTTTCTTAAAACCTCCTTCTCTCTCTCCAAATCTAAAACCCGATGACCTAAATCTCTATTATACTTATTTGTTTTCAAGCTCTCGGTATACAAATATCTAAAGGCTTTTTGGAGATCACTTTTATCTCCACTCTCAAACTCGCTCTCATCCCCACTAGAAACACTCGAGTCATCACCAGTGCTCTCATGACCTTTATCAACATGAGACAAAATGGGTGTGCCCACACGACTCGAAAAAGCTACACACATCCCATGTGCTAAACCTTTATAAGACTCATCTCCCTCATCGCCATCATCACCCTCACTATCCCTAAGTGTGGCTAGCATAGCAGTCTCTTTGCCCTTTCTCCTTATCCTAGTAGGACACTCTTTAGCCATGTGCCCGTTGCCCTCACACTCAAAGCACATGATCTCATCCTACTTATCACTATCTTTGGCCTCTACTTTCTTTTTATTTGACTTAAAAGATATCTTTTTATTGGAAGAATTTCCCTTTTTCATTTTGATAAAAATTTTTAAAATTTTTCACAAGCATGGCCACATCATCAAAATCAAACTCACCCTCAGAATCGGACTCACAAACTTTTTCTTTCTTTTTCTTAAAATGAGTCTTTAAATCAACACCATTATCCTTATCCTTAATGGTTTTGGGAAACATGTCAATCTCATAGGTTTGAATATCTCCTACAAGTTCTTCCAACTTAATTGATTTCAAATTTCCCAAATAGTTCAAAACAGTGACTTTAGGAATTTAACAACCCTTACTTTTGGGTAATTGATTTTATAAATTTTTTCCATGTGAGATAATTAAATAAAATAATGGAAGTTAGAGTAAACATTATTTTGAGTGATTTAATAGATAAGACTTAATGAGTTTTACATATTTACCATTGAGAGAAGGTAAATAGCATCATATTATGTTTTATTGCGTAGTTGTGCTTTAAGCGACGGTTATGACATATATTTCAATTGGATTATAATTAATGAATTAATATAACGTCGAAACATGAAATAATTGTACGATATTCCGGACGCCAATTTTGAGAGTGCGGTTAGTCCTGAAATAGTCGAGATAGCCAAAATAAGTGCCATATTGTATTTTTGAGTTTCAGGCACTTTTGACAAGTTATGACTCAATTATGTAGTTACGAGTCATTTTAATGGTGTATTAACATTTAAAGAGGGGAATTAATGTTAAGTGCCCAATTTAGTCTTCCAACCCTCTTATTTCCTCATTTATGTGTTAAACTTAGAGTGAGTTTGAGATAAGAGAGAGTTTGGGATAAAATGGAGAGAAATGAGAGAATTGAAGATTTGGAGCTGGAATCGTTGCTACGGGAAGGAAATCTGAGACTACAAACGTGCTAGTATATGATTTAATGTGAATAATATGCATATCTAGTTGTGTTTTTGGGAGTTTTAACCATTAATGGATTTTTTGAGGATTTTGGTGTTTAACCCTTAATCTTGAGTTAAAATTGGATTTGAGTTGGAAGTATTAGTGAGTTATTGTGTAGAAATAATTTGGGTATAATATAAATTGAGTTGGTTTAGATTTTAAGAGAGAAATTTGGGTTTTGGGAATTTAGGGTTCTTAATCCCGTAGCCCAAATTGGGCATTTCTTCTTGGCCGAATCAATTCGCCTCCCAAGCGAATCGATTCACCTATAGGAGAGGCTACAGGTATGGGGAGCCGAATCGATTCGGGTTAAGGCTGAATCAATTCGGGCTGAGATAGGAGGTTGGGTTTCTTAGCCGAATCGATTTGCATTTGGGTGAATCGATTCACTATCAGGGGCGAATCGATTCGTCCCTAGGCGAATCGATTCGGGAACCCTGTTGTTTTAATAGGATTTTCTAACTTGTTTTTTTGTCCTTTTCTTTTAGTTTTAATGCCTAGGAACCTTCTCTTGGGAATTAATAAAGAGTATTAGAGGTTCATATTAGGGAGATTGATACCTTAGATAAGTATGGGGGTAAAGTTAGCCTGATTTGGAGACTATTCACTAGACATTAGCATTGTTTCATTTAGTGAGCTAGCTTCAGACTAAGGGAGGATTAAGTGATATGGTTTATGATTTTTGGGAAACAAATATTAAGGAATATAACTATTGATGGCTTATGGTATTACTTTGAACTCTTGGAGACTAGTGTGAGGATAATTGCTCTTCATGGTGTATATTATTAATAAAATATGATTTCGTGAATAAGAAATACATATTTTAAATTGGCACTTAATTGTTAAGTATAAATGATTGAGAATGTAAAAACTGAATGTTTTAAATGAAAAAAAAACTTGTAAATGATAATTTGCATATACACACCTCTCTAAATCTCTATCATAAGGGAAGTTGCGCGCATGAGGTGAAGTACCTTGGCTAGTGAATGCAGGGTGAATATAGTCCTCGGCCATTGGACCGGTTATTATTATGTGTTTATTATTCGAAGTGAGGTAATTCTGGGTGTGGTTATGACTCACTGTCGAAGGTATATGACCGCTTCCCGACGCTGCGTTATAGGATGCACAGGTTGTCTTGTGCGATAGGCCCTGGAAGAAGATAGCCATTTAGGGGCGCGTCCAGTGGGGAAACTCAGAAGGGCGGTCTTAGAATCGTTATATGATGTGATTATAAGTATTCTTAATAAAGTGGAATTTGTAATGATGGTAAAGCATTTTGTGAGATAAGCTGCTTTAAATATGTTCCTAGAGAGAAAAGGGAACTGTTAAGTTAAATATTATAAAACTGATTTGGTGAAGCATTTTGTGATATAAATTACTTTAACAATGTTTCCTAAAGAGAAAAAGGAACTGTGCATGTAAGTTGTGTAAAACTGAAATGAAATATCATTAAGTGAAACTTAGATATTTCTCTCATGCATTTATGAACTTTGAATAGTGTCATTGATATTGCGTTAAGTTGTGCTTTTAAATTGAGAGGTGAGAATTCTTATCATTATTTATGAGAGCGAGTTAAGTTTATGATGATGATATAAAATTCATAATTGTCATGCATTTTATTCACATGGTGATCATATCAAATCGGGCCCTGGCCCGTCTATAGCTCTTTGTTTTGAATGAATTCTTTATTCTCCTAGGTGCTCCACCGCAAGGACTCCCGTATTGACCTCTCCATAACAGTTGTCCTGGAGCTATAACATGTTGCGGATGTTGTAGGATATTTGTTATAGACACTTATATCTTTTATACTCTAGTTATGATAAGTCTACATATTCGGGTGTGTTACCCAAGTTTTGTACTTGTCTAATATAATGTGATATTTAATATTAGTACTCGGTGTAACCTATTTGTATTGGTCTGTTAACCAACAACTTATTCGGTTATTACATTGTGCTATTTATGATACCGTATTCGTTTGTTTTGATATCCACCTTATTTTTAAATTGATTTGTCTAAAAAATCTTCTTTAAACTTATAAATAAAATTTTGACACTCCGTTTTCTGAAATAATTGGTAGTTATCTCATATTTTTATTTTAGCGACAGTGATGCTAAGAATGGACCATCTATGATTCCTATAATTATTGGAGTATCGGGCTGGCCATCTTTTATTTTAATAAACGGGTTGTCACAGGAATAAAGCGTTTTGGGAGAGATCTCAAAATCATTTTAACGAAATCCGTGTTATCAATCACCTCACCCAAATTAAAACTGGTGTTAACAATGTCTGAAAAACGTGCATAAAAATCATCAAAGCATTCAGACTCAGACATGGTGATAGTCTCAATTTGCGTGGCCAAATTTTGTAACTTTAATTTTTTAATCATGTTCGTACCCTCATGTGTCAGTTTCAAAACATCCCATGCCTCTTTAGACGTGGTGCACGTCATAATTCAGTGGAACTCGTCGGGAGTGACGGCTCCATAAATAGAACTCAGACCACGGGAATTAAAATTAGACATTTTATAATCATCTTCAGTCCAGGCCGAAACGGGTTTTAAAGAGGTGATATTATCAACAGTGACCATGGGAGGAGTCCACCCATTTTCACAAAGCAACCAAACACGCTCGTCAATAGATTTTAAAATAGATTTCATGCGAGCTTTCCAGTAGGCATAATTAGGCCCATCAATAGCCATCTGATTATATAAGTGCTCCATAGGAAAAAATGTGATTTTTCACAAAACTGATTTTTTAAAAAAAATTCAGTATCACACAATTTTGCGAAAAATAGGAATACGCGATAAATTAGCGCAACTTACTTTGATACCACTTTGTAAAACACGTGATTGTATGATAATTGATTAAATTTTCAAATTTCTAATTTGGCACACTTATTTAATTGGAGTCTATTTTTAAACAAAGTTAATTCAGCCCCTAAACATGCATCTAAATGTCATAAATCATTCAAACCAATGATGACAAATAAAGACGACCCATTCAGGAAAAAACCCCTTCGTATAAAACCTTTTATAACACTTTGAAGAATTCGCAAGACATTTGAATTACATACAACCTGATAATCTGCCACAAGTGTGTAATGCACGGTGCCTTCAGCAAATCTTCAAAGATACGAGAGACAGCGAAATACCCTCCAGGCGTCGGTTCGTCATCTTCGGCTCGTCTACACGCAAAATGATTACACTCGGTATCCACCGATCAAATATGGAGACTCCTTCTCCACAAAGGTTGAACAAAATCAAAGTTGTGTTCCTGAACACCAAAAAATTCACTAACGTATATGGGATTTTTGTGAATTGAAAACCAAAAAGGGATTAAACCCTAAAAGGAAGAAGCTAAAAGAATTTCGCTTTTCTAGTTTTTATGTTCTGTAAAACGCTTAGACATCTTAAAGAAAATGATACCATTTAGTGAGTATTTATAATAAAATCACGCCACCTCGAAATACGTGCTCGTTCGAACGAGATCAGCATGTCGCTCGAACGAAGGACAACCGTCGCTCGAACGAGATCGCGCGACATGCCTATCTCGTGCGGACGACACTGCTATGCCATTTGAACGACTGTTGCGTCAAAAAATTATTATTTTAATGTCCGCTCCAATACTTAGAAAAAATATTCATTCTCAAATTTTGACGAAAAAGTTTCCAACACTTAGAAAATATTTTCTAAACATATCCCAAAAGCTCTAAGCGTAATGTTAAGGTATTTAAAACATAACCTTACCAAAGTAAACTTCGCGGAGTCTTTTTGATGAAGAACTTGATATTCAGATCCGTCTTTGATGCTTGAACGCTCTTGAATGCTCTTCAACGGTGTAGCGATATATGACATAATAAATTGATAATGGACTTATAAAAACATGTCCTTACATTTCTATCAGTTTAGATTGTTATTTTTGGTTTATTTTGTGTTAGTGAATTTTAGGGCCACTATTAACTTGTATTTTTCTTTATAGGACTATTTATGTAAGATTAAGTATGACTCCAAAAATAAAAATTGTGTTATTATACAAGAGAAACACGGTTATGTAATTCAATATTTTTTTGATTATTTTGATATGTCACTCGTTAAGATCGATATTAACTAAATATTGATTTTTAACTGGTTATCTATTAGAATTTGATATATTGACAAGAACTAAAGTTATCGTATTCAATTTATAGAGTATGTTGGTATGACTTTCTGTATAAAATCCATTAATTATTATTTCATCATGATTAGTGTAAGATTTAAATTAATTAGTGATATATTAACCTCTTGTTAAGACAAGTTAGTATTATTTTAGCATTTGAAGGGTTATTATCTAATAATGCTTAAATGAAATGATTGTGATCATTATAGTTGACTATAATTGTGGGAAATCAAATGAATGGGTGGTATATTTAGTCAAATTATTAAGTTAATTAAAGTTAATCATATTTATAAGATGCTGATTGTGTTGGATTTTAAGTTTATGAGATGCCGCCAGTGACTACGATTCAGGCTTATAAAGAAAAGAATAAGGAAACACACATATGAAGTTAGTGTACTTACTGAGTTGGTTATTGATTTGATATATGTATTAAATGGAGATGTTATGGCTTATTAAAAGTCGAGAGATGTTGGGATGTTAGGGGTTTATAATAGTGAAGATATGTTGGGTTGTTATGCAATTCAAGAGATGCTGGGTCATTGAAACCTATGGATATTTTTATTGCCTGTGAGTGAGAGATGTGGGGGTTATTAAACTTCGGATAGGTGTATGGCCTAATTTGTCACAAAGATGGAGATGATTATATATTTGATATGTTAATATAGTATTTTTGCTCTATAGAGATGTAGTACATTAATTGAGTTTTTAAACTCACGATTTTATATGTTTGTCTTTTCAGGTTTTCGAGGTTTCACTGCCAGGTCTATGGTGTTGGATGAATAGTAGCAGGGTTTGGTTAGTTTTTGAATAATGTAATAGTTGTAATTAAGGTAGTTTGGTTTGGATATTTGTTTAAATTATGTCTCCTTGAAATAATTGAGTTTTAGTATTCTGCACTTAAGCCTTGGAAATTATCTTAATTTGTATTGATTTGAATTTGAATAAAAAATGGATGCATTTTGTGAAATATTTAGTTGTAAGGCCCTGACCCAAATTTATGTATTACCCGTGGATCTACCCTGACCTGAACGTTAAGTGTGAAGTGCAGCAAGACAACCTAAATAATGTTACTAGTTTAATTTTATTTGATTAATTTTTCACTTGTTTAACATTTAATTCCTATTCATATCAAGCAACGTGAGGGACCCATGGGAAGTGTCCCCGGAGTCCGATCATTCAGATTTACTAACGTAAAATAAAAGGGAAACTTACTTATATAACTCTCTTACACATAACCTGCCATAACAAAGAATAGGGAATGAGCCGAATGCCCAGTGGAAAATTCAACAATGCGATATAGAATCGAACAGCAGAAAAGAGACTCTAGCATTATACATACATGCTCATGAAATTTCCTCATATATATACATATACATACATTAACGTACCCGGTTACATACTTAAAAAGAATACCATTTGTTTAGATAGAATACTTATTTTATCGAAATCACCCGTTTACTCACACTGTATTTATCTTAGTATTTTTCTTGAAAATAACCTTTAAACACACGTACACTTCAGGTTAGAAAATACTTGTTTTCTGTCGAAAATATTTCACAACCACACACTTGTTTTAATTTTAAGTTTAAACCTCCTTAGGCTTCTCAATTACCCATTTACTTGCTTCACACGAACATTAGCCAAATTCTCCTGTTTCTTTTCCATATTATCTTTTCAACCGAAATGATTGCCAATTACATTTTGTTTTAGGTTGTCTTTTCTTATATTCACACCAAAACCCATTTCTTTACCATGTTTCATTATCTCTTTCTCTAAATCCTTCAAATAATTGCGTACTTTAACGGGCTCGACACCACTGGCTATGCTACCATATGCTCTAGTCAGTGTTTTGGATCTTTCACCTTAGGGATCTAGGCCCTTCTTAATTCTTTTTCTATCTCATCTGAGTCCATATTAATGTGTTAAAATATTTTTCAAATGTCCACATTATTCCAGTTTTATCGGCCGAAGCCAAACCTTAGAATTTCACCCCACCTTGTGTTACACTATGAAAATTACCATTTCTTGTCCCTTACATACTTGTGTTAAATTTATCCCCAAAATAACTTTCATTTAGTACCATTTGTATAACAACGTTTCCTCCACTTTACGTAAAATTACAATTTTACCCATTTATTTCCAAACTTCCGTTTTCCTCCATTTTCACAAATGATATCTTTCCAAAACATTGTTAAGTTATCATAATAGCTTCTCAAATGCCTTTAACTCATTAACCCTTCTTTAACACCTTTAAGTAATACACTTCTAAAGTTGAAAATCTATTTTTTCATTACTTTTTTTACTAAATAGACCTTTGACATTTTGAGGACTACTTTGGAAGAAAACACCATTTTCCATTTATTATCATATTTATTCAAGAAATTTCATAATACTTGTAAAAACATGCTTTTCAAGATTAAAAGACATTTTTTCATTCTTCAAACTTGAATAAATTTCTAACTTCATAAAATCCCAATTTTTTTACAAGAAGGTTGGAGACATTTGTTCGTAAAATATTTCCAATAAGATAAATATTATTTTAAACATTGTATTCCGTAAAATGTTTAAATACCATATTTTCTTGAAATATATCATTTTACTCAAAACTCATGAATCATATATGCATTATACTCTTACAAACTCTAACAACAAGACCAATACTATGGAAAATAGAGTTCTTAAGCTAAAGACTAGAGTTTCCCACCTCAAAGATGCCTTGAACGTGGTTGGATGAAGAAGAAGTTTATGAAATCCTTCCACATCGGACTTGAAAAGGTTGTCTATCTCCACTAGTTTGCTCCATGAATTCTCCAAACGAATCCCAATTCATACTCCAATCTTTCTTCTTCACTTCTTCTCCAAAAATCCCCAATAACATCTCCATCAATTATAACTTTTCCCAATAATGGTGTAGATGGGTTTTATAGGCTTAATTATGGTAGAATATATGGTAAATATAGTGGTTTGAGTTATTGTGGGTGGTGGTTCTAGGGTGGTGGAGCTTCATGAGAGATCTAAGTGTTAGAGAGAGAAAGAGAGAGGAAATATTATTGGAGTGGGGTAAAATGAGCCAAATATAACTTAAATACCCCAAAACCATTGGGGATTAAATCCCAAAAATGACCAAGAAGTCATATACCAAGTTGATCTGTTGTGCTGAGAGGTTGACACGTGTTTTAATCTAATGGCAAGAAATTTGACAGCATTTTCTGATCCTGCAAAAACTGATTTTTGTAGTCTCGTTCGAACGAGAACTACTATATCGTTCGAACCAAACTAGATCTCATTCGAATGAGAACTAAATCTTGTTTGATTTTACTTCGAACGAGGTTCTAATTAGGGTAGGTTTTGAAAATCGGGGTGGGTTGTTGGAAGGTCATTTGAGGTATCGTTCCAACGAGATAGGAGTCTCGTTCAAACGACCATAACTTTTCTCCAAATTAATTACAAGGCCATTCTAATTCAATTAATTTCATCAAGGCCACTACATAATCCAAATTTGACCCATAATTCATCTTACATAGTCTAAAGCTCGATTGGGTCACATCAAGTCACCAAATTTCACAGGTACGATCAAAATCACGGGGGCGAGAGTTACATTATTCCCTCTTTAGGGATTTCATTCTTGAAATTCTCAATCCATTAATTCCTCAAGTTCTTGGAAGTTATAAATTCTTATTCAAAGTCATAGGTATCTTTCAAGGCTAGGCCATTAAAGTCCTCAATCACTAAGAAGTCAGCATACGCCCTTTCACAAGTTGTTGTCACTAAAGAACTCAACATGAAACATCTTCTAATGCAAACCATCAGCTAACCATTAAATCCACATCATAGTCCACGAATCTTTACTTACACAATGATCACACTCAATCAAGTATTAAGGCTTCTTTGCTTCCACCTAAGGTATATCGACACCTCTACCAAGGCAATAATCTATAGTGATCAACACTCACCTAAGAGCAAAACAACATATAACTAAAATCAAATCCATTATCGTAAATTATGTCAATCCCTTTATACCTTTATACCTTTTGTCAAACATGTTCTCTCATCTATCCCTTTATACCTTTTGTCAGCGTTGCTGCCTACTAAACAGACCATTATATCTATAGAAAAATTATTTGCTAATTTTTTCTGGAGCTCTAGTTTTGGTGACCATAGATATCACTGGTGTAAATGGAATGTTATCTCTAAACCAACAGATGAAGGGGGTCTGGGTGTTCGAAGCATTTCTGATATGAGCAAAGCTTTTTCTATGAAACTCTGGTGGAAGCTTAGAAGTCAAGACACTCTTTGGAGCAATCTCATGTCTGCTAAATACTGTAGAAAGGTGCATCCAGTCATAGCTAAAGACCTCTTGGGATCTCAAACATGGAGGAGAATGTTCAATATTCGAGCTGAAGCTGAAGCATGTATCCAGTGGAGGATAGGAGAGGGAGAGTGCAGTGCCTTATGGGACAAGTGGTGTTCTTTTGGGCCCCTTTACCATTACACTGTAGTTTCTAATCCAATCAGAGTCAAAGACCTGTGGACTGTCGACAAAAGATGGGATGTGAACAAAATATCAGATCTTTTCCCCCAAGAGATATGCTACAAAATAATGGGAGTTAAAGTCAGATTGAATAACAAGAAGGGTGATTGTATCTGGACTGCTACAAATGATGGAAAGTTCTCAATTAAATCAGCCTGGTCTATTATTAAAACCTCATCTATATCCAGGTGGACTTCCTCGCTAGCTTAGCAGCAAGTTCTCCCAGTTAAGTTATCTATATTTTCTTGGAAATTAATTCAAGGTTTCCTTCCCATTGATGAAAATCTATTCTCCATGGGATGGAATGGTCCCTCAAAATGCCACTGTTGTTCTTCTCCCCATACTGAGAGCATTAACCATGTTTTTATTCAAAGTGAGATAGCTGATGCAGTTTGGTTTCATTTTGGTAATGTTCTGGGAGTTCCTTATGTGAGATCAGATATCAAAAGCAGGTGTTTATTGTGGTGGATTACAGCTCAGAATAATTTCAGCGGTATTTGTCAAAAATTGATGCCAATTATCATATGCTGGGCTATATGGTGTCAGAGGAATGAGTGTAGATTTAATGGTTCTTCTTCTAATATCGCTAAAGTAATCAGAAATATTGAAGCGCTTTCTTCGTCTATTTTTCAACTGATTCCCCATTCTCCTAATAAAGTCTCTATCTACTCTTTGGGTGATTTTAAAGTTATTATGGAATATTGTTTTGTGAAGTGGCATCCTCCTCCTTCTCAGGTGTTAAAGCTCAATACAGATGGTAGCTCAATCCAAAATCCAGGTAATAGTGGTGGGGGTGGTATTTTACGGAATGCTAAGGGAGATGTGATTTGGGCCTATTGTCACTTCTTTGGTGTAAAATCCAACATAGAAGCTGAAGCTCTGGCTATTTTAGAAGGATTAAGATTCTATTGGGATTTAAAAGATTATGAGCTAATTGTAGAATCTGATTCAAAGATTATTATTGAGGTTCTTAATAACAAAATGCACTGTCCTTGGAAAATCAGAGATATTGTGGAGGATATTCAGGTGCTAAGTGAAAGTTTCAACATTTCCTTTGTTCATGTTTTTCGAGAGGGTAATCAACCTGCTGATTTTTTAGCCAATTTGGGTAGTCAATCTCAGCTTTCTCTTTGGTCTCTTCAAATGGATTCTTTTCCAGCTTATATTAGAGGAGCAGTTAAGATGGATAAATGGGGACTCTCTACTCTAAGAATCTCAAAAATTCTAGAGTAGGCATTTTTTATTCAGTTATTTTTTTCTTATTTCATTTATTTGTAAGGGTTTTTCTTATAAAAAGCCCTATTTAATTTTTTAAGCTTTCTTCATTTATGTTAGCCTCCAGATCAGGGCTTTTCTGATCTTTGGTTATTAATAAATAGAGTGGGGGATCTGTCCCTCTTCACAAAAAATAAAAAATAAAAATAAAAATAAATAAAATAAATAAAAATAAAAATAAAAATAAAAAAAATAAAAAAGTAAATTATGTCAATTTTTAGGATGACATATCCTTAGTCTCCTTGAATGATCAGGTCATCCTAACTACATAAATTCACTTAAAATTAATACCAATCTCGCATTTCTAGTCAGTCATTCTACGGAGCGACACACCAACCAAGTCACAAATTATGCGTCCGCCTAACACATTTCACAAGATCCTTTCATGAACCTTGGATCACTCTAAGCGTCCAACTATTGAACACTCACTCGAGGGTTACACCAATCCACTCATTGTGGGAAAATAACACTACATACACTGTTTCCTTGAGTTCTAACACTTTACGATATCCTTAAATCGTAATCATGCTCTTTAAAACTTTAGCCACCAATTGCCATCCTGGCCAATACATGAGATACACTAATCCTACAAAAAAAGGATACTAACGCATAACCATATGTACAAGAAACTTGTGCAAAATAAAAGGATATTTCAAGAAAGAGCGCACTCAGTTATCGAGCTGCAATGACCACACCAGGTCCATCCACACTCATACTGAGCTAAGTCGCACTATGACCAAACTATTAACATGAAAGAATACCTGACCACCGAAATCAAAATAACATTGTCCTCAACCATTAGAACTGAAAGAAAACGGTCCTCAACTAATGGTACTAAAAGAACACAATAAATCAGAATGAACAAACAACCTTTATGAGGGAATTTGATATGTATGCAATCGGCTATGGTTTACAAAAGGTGAACCCAAGACATAAGCTTGAAGTGTATGACTCCTCCCAGTCATTTTCATCGGATCATAATCCATCCATACATCTCGATTTGAGTCACCAACCATAATGAATCGGATCACAAACCATTCATCATTATGAAAAGAACGTAAAATACAAACTATTATCCTTTGGGAAGTCAATCACTAGATGTTCCTCCTTAGGAATAAATCTTCCTCCTGAACAAACATGAAATCCTTTGATCGATGAATGCCAAACACCTTTGTCAACACCGAGATTGTTAATCTCTCTAGTCAATGTGATGTCGTGATCGACCTAACAAACCTAGGTTACTATTTAATTTATCCTATAATGATCATATCCTAAACATCTCCTTAGGATATGCCCAATTAGGCGAAACACTAACCTTTTAGAACCTTCAATGACATAAGGTCGTCACTTTGCCTATTTCCAATTTTTACCCAATTTGAATCTACGTGACGGCCACACCAGTCGTCATCGACACTATAAGGATAACAAGTACTATACAGTTATACACCTTCTAATCCGTACAATCCTGGAAAGAAATTCCAAGGAATAATTTTTTCCCTACTAGGGTTATTCTTTCTTATACTGATGGAACATGTCAATATCATAACCATACTTCGATACCCAATCTGGGTGCTATTCTCAAATCCTTAATATGAAATCATAAATCTAAGTCTCCAATGCATTTCCTAGTACTCATTAAAATCAAGTATGACACTTACTACACTTGTAATTTTATGACAACGAGTATTATGTCCCATCACGACACTAATCTTCCATTTCCTTTCAAAGTTCAAACTATCTATTTAAACTGAAATGGATGGCGTCACTAAGGATAACACGATTTGACTCCCTTAAAATTGACCAGTAACGTGATATCATAACATGATCATTAATACAACCATTATTTGAGCCTTTTCACTCCATAACACCAAACTTAATTGGCTCCCACAGGACACCCATCATATCTCAAAGTAAAACTTACCAAAAATCGGATAAGGTTTCATCACCCATAATTTCCTCATATCAAGTATGCTATATTGCTTTCCCAATATCCATCCGATAAATATTAGATACTCACAAGGATATTGTCCGATAGTCTCCACACCTGGAAAACTATAATCATTGAACACCTCAAGGTGCCGTATAAAGTCAATTTCTATTCCCAAGGAAACCATATGAAATTGATCTCATGGGTCAGATGGAGTAGATAATTTCCTCATTAAATAAGTAATTTTTTCCAAGGATCATCACTCAGACTAACTATTGGACAAGGACAAAAAAAGTCTACTTTTTGCAGAACACTAATGAAGCAGAGGTTCATCAAAGTTAGTAACTCACACCGAAATCGGTTCACATTAAATCATTACTTAGCCCGTTGAAAATGGGCTACGGTATTTAGAAAAAAATATTATTTCCCTTTTTTGTTTGAAACATTATCATATATCTAACCAACGACTCTCTCCTTGAGACCCAATGAAACGTTTGAAAACTTCCTTCCAAACAGCCAATGCCGCATACTACGTATAAAACCATAGGCTGACACTACTGAGGGTTCTAGCATGATATAAGATGTCGTAGACATACTATAAGACTCTAAATCCACACTACCAATGTCACATAGGATACTATTCCTCAAATGTGGAATCAATATTATCCAAAACCACATTAGTGAAAGCTACATAGGGTTCACTCATATGTAACTTCTAATTATCATCATTACCCACGTAACATACTTACCACCTGTGGATCATAACTCACATCATAGATTATAATGTAAATCTATTAATTGAAAATTACTAGGGCACTCACTAATAATGATAGTATCCTTCCAACTACGGACTGAGTACACATCCTCAAGTAACAACCAACATGGGTATATATTTCTACCGAATTGCTAAATACCCATGATATGTCAATACCCCAAGGATCAAATTCGCCTAATTGCATCACCAATATTAGCCACCCATGTGTTACTAACCAAGGGGCCTAACTAAGGACCTCGTTATGATTAACTTACCAAGTTTCCCAATTTAGCGTACCCGGTTAAATACTCAAATAAAATACCATTTGTTTAGAGAGAATACTTCTTTTATCGCAATCACCCATTTACTCACACCGTATTTATCTTTGTATTTTCCTTGAAAATAATCTTTGAACAGACGCATGCTCCATGTTAGAAAATACTTATTTTCCATCGAAAAACTTTTACAACCACACACTCGTGTTAATTTTGGGTATAAACATCCTTAGATTTCTTAATTACCCATTTAATCTCGTCACATGATCAATAACCAAATTCTCATGTTTCTTGTCCATATTATCTTTTCAAGAATAATATTTTCCAATTTCATTTCATATTAGGTTGTCTTTTTTTATATTCCCAACACAACTAATTTTTTTACCATGTCGCATTATCTCTTTCTCGGAATCCTTCAAATAACTGCGTACTTTAACGAGTTCCACACCACTGGCTGTGGTACCATATGCTCTGGCAAGTGTTTTGGGTCTTTTATCCTAGGACTCTGGGACCTTATTATTTCTTTTCCAGTCTTATTTGAGTGTATATTAATGCGTTTGAACATTTTTCAAATGTCCACATTATTCCACTTTTACCAGCCAAAGCCAAACACTGGGATTTCACCCCACCTTGTGTTACACTTTGAAAAGTATCATTTTTTATCCTTTACACACTTGCATTGATTTTATCCCAAAAAACACTTTCATTTAGGAACAATTGTGTTACACCTTTTCAAACATTTTTATTTCATAAAATTGTTCCACTTTACGTAAAATCACCATTTTATCCATTTATTTCTAAACTTGCCTTTTCTTCTATTTTCACAAGTGCTATCTTTTCAAAACATTGTTAAGTTATCACACTAACTTATTAAATGTCTTTAAATCATTAACACTTCTTTAACACCCTGGAGTAACACACTTGTCAAGTTCGAAATTTCTTTATTTCCTTACTTTCTTTACTAAAAGCACCTTTGACATTTTGATGACTACTTTGTAAGAAACCACAATTTTCCTTTATTATCATATGCAGTCTTGAAATGAATACTTATCACATTTTCAACATTTATTCACACACTTTAAGGGATGAAATTTCTATATTCTTTATTTCACGTCAAAACACATTAAAACCTTTACTAAACTTGTTAATATGCTTCTTGCCAATTTACTACAAGTTTATATACATGGGAAGTGGGATTTTAAGCCCAAAAATCCAAGAAAATGAGTTTAACACATGATTTATTCAAGAAATTTCATAATACTTGTAAAAATTTTCTTTCCAAGACTAAAAGATATTTTGTTTATTCTTCAAACTTGAATTGATGTCTAACTTCATAAAATCCCCATTTTTTACAAGAAACTTTGATACATTTGTTTGTAAAATATTTCCAACAATATAAATATTATTTCAAATATTTTATTCCATAAAATATATAAATACCAAGTTTTCTTGAAATATATCATTTTACTTAAAACTCTTGAAATCATTTGTAAATCAATTTACAAAAAAACATGATAAATAACCTTCTTAAATCAGATGTGCACTCTACTCTTACAAACTCTAACTATAAGACCAATACTATGGAGTATAGAGTTTTTAATCAAAATAGTATAGTTTACCACCTCAAAGATGCCTTGAACATGGTTGGATGAAGAAAAGGTTTATGGCATCCTCCCACCTCCTAAGTTGGCCTTAAAGAGGTTACCTAGATCCAAAAGTTTTCTCCTTGAATTCTCTAAGCAAACCCCCTTCATACTCTAATGTTTTTTTCTTCCTTTCTTCTTTAAAATTCCCCAAAAGCATCTCCATAAATGATAACTTTTCCCAACAGTGGTGTAGATGGGTTTTATAGGCTTAATTGGGGTAGAATATGAGGTAAACATAAGAGCTCTAAGTGTTAGATATATATATATATATATATATATATATATATATAGAGAGAGAGAGAGAGGGAGAGAGAGAGAGAGAGGAAATCTTCTTATAATAAGGTAAAATGAGCTAAACCTCACTTAAATACCCCAAAAACCTTTGGGGTTAAATCTCTAAAATGCCCAAGAAGTCATATCTCGAGTTGATCTGTTGTGCTGAGAGGTTGACATGTGTTTTAATCTAATGGCCAGGAATTTGATAGCATTTTCAGAACCTGCAAAAGGGAATGGATATCGTTCGAACGAGAACTATTATACAATTCAAACCAAATTAGATCTCGTATGAATGAGAACTACATCTCGTTCAAACGAGGTTCTAGCGAGGGTAGGTTTTCTAAATAGGGGTTAGTCATTTTTTTTTGGGAAGAGGGACTGAACCCCCACACTTATTATTAAAATGGAGAAAAAACCTCTCCAAGCACTACATGCTGAATAAATTTAAAGGGGCACAAGGCCCAAAGCTAGAGAAAATAAAATTGGGATTTTATACTAATCCCATTACAAAGTCTCAAAGTTTAACTAATCTAAAATAAAAGAAACTAATCTAAAATAAAGGGGTTAGTCATTTGAAGCATCATTCCAACATAGAAAGAATCTCATTCGAATGACCAAGGGTCTCATTCTAACGAACCTAAATTTCTCTAAATTAAATATAAGTACATTCTAATCTAATTTATTACACCAAGGACACTACATTATCCAAATTTGACCCATAAATCATCTTACAAAGTATTAAGCTTAATTAGGTTACATCAAGTCACCAAATTTCATGGGTACGGTCAAAATCACGGGGGCGGGTGTTATATTAGATATTTGTATGCTAATGAGTAATCTTTGTAGAGTGCGCACAAAGCATTTAGTGTAATATTTGTAGAGTGCGCACAAAGCAGCAACCATGGAAGATTTGGATCGTGGTCATGATATTAGGCTGTAGTGGCGGTGGATTATGGTCGCAGTAGCACCAAATTTTGCCGACAATGGAAGTCCTCAAGCCACGATCACTGTTGAGGGTACCGTTATCGTGGCCTCACCCGCGATGCTCTTTTTCCCTCCATTTTGTCCAAGTGTTATTAGTTGAGAATTATGGACCTTACTTTTCTTATACTCCTAAGCCACTCTGATCTAGATTGGCTAGTTTGGGAATGGACCTTAATGTCTCTTTCTCTATGATCACCCCTCAGTTTGTTTGCTAAATTATTATTTTTATAGCTCTATACAATCAAATGATCATAATAATTCCCTATTATATTATATGATTTCTAACTTTATCATTAATTCTATCAATGATTCTTCTACATTATTAATAATTTATATTTCATACAACTTGGAAATTGGTACCAACTTACAAGTATTCTCTTAGGTTAGTTCATCTTCTGTGTATACGCCTATATGTCTATATGTTGTTTTCTCAACACTTGAATTTTTCTCACTTAATTCAACACAACTTGGTCACTCCTATCCAAGCTATCTCAAATCACATAATTACTCTTTAAAATACTTAATCTTATCCAATAATCTTCCACTTACTCTAATTCGATTCACACAAACCTATACTTAATCGAATAATTATTCGCAACTAATTGAGTAATTTCTCATTTATACCCACCAACATTAAATGCATACAAAATAATAGAATCTACTCATTTTCTTGAATTTCAATATCCATAAAATTAATTAAAGAGTCAAGTCATTGCATATACATACTATTGGAGTGGTTGTATTAAATGGAGTTGTTGGAGTGGTTGGTGGGATGCATTCATTGAGTGGTTGGTGAGGTGAAATCTCTACCATCCATCTCATTGTCGATCCAACGGATGTGGTGAAAGCCAAGAAGCTATAAATAGTACCCTCTCGAGAAGGATTAAACACACCAAAACATCAAACACTAAGAAGAGTTAGAGAGTGAGAAAGAATTTATTTAGAGTTTTGAGTATACACATTTGTGTAGAAAAATACACATTGTATTTTTCATTTGGAGTGTATTTATGAGAGTCTCTTTTGAAACCCATTTGCAATGGTGAATTGATCCGAGTGTCAGTGGACGTGGCCAAATTGGTGAACCACTTGAATATTTTGTCTTCTCTTGTGTGTGTGTTTTTTCTACTCATTATACTTTTATTGTGAGTGTGCCATATTATTATTTGGGGTTACAGTCAGTATTATTTGTTGACACGCTTTCGCACAACAAATTGGTATCAGAGCCAAGGTCCTCCGATCTAGGCATTTTGGATATATTTTTTGTGTGGAGAAATAACCATACGTATAGTACTATTCATACTATACTATTCACAACCGGAAAAAATCTCTAAACTTAAATTTTTTTCGTTTGAATTTTTTTGTGACTGTGATCGTTTGAAAAATGACAACCGCAAAATTTGACGTAGAAAAATTTGATGGGCAAAGACATTTCAGCATATGGCAATGTGAAGTTATGGATGTCTTAGTCCAACAAGAGCTGGAAATTACTCTTGGAGATAAGCCAGAAGGCATGAAGGAAGATGACTGGAAAAAATCAACCGCAAGGCTTGTGGTCATATTCGTCCTTATCTCGACAAGGATAAAAAATATCCTTATATGCGCGAGACCTCAGCACAAAAATTATGGAAACAAGTGGAGGACAAGTACATGACGAAGAGCATTGAAAATCGGATCTATTTGAAGAAGAAACTCTTCTGGTTCCAATACGTAGAAGGTATTTCTATGTCTGAGCATCTGGACAATTTTAACAAAAATATTACTGATTTGCAAAATTTGGATGTTGAAATTGATGATGAGGATAAAGCACTGTTAATGCTAAATTTTCTACCTGACTCATATGAACATCTCATTACCACGCTATTGTATGAAAAGGAGGAAATAAAAAATGTTGAGGTCTCCAATGCCTTATTGAATAATGAAGTTCGTAAGAAGGATAAGGAGGTATATAGAGACTCAACATCTGAAGCGTTGACGGTTCGTGGCAGAATAAATGAAAGGAAGAATGGCAACCATGGAAGATCTCAATCTAAATCGAGAGGTAGAGCATCAACTTCGGGTAGAAGAATTCCTGAAAAATATGAATGCACCTTTTGTCACCAGAAAGGGCATTGGAAGAAATATTGTCCTAAGTTATAGAAGAACACAAAAAACCCCATTGCAAACGTTGCAGCGAGTGACGATGAAGATTCTGAATTTTCTTTGTCTATTTCACCATTTGGATCCAGTTCCCAGGAATGGATTTTGGATTCGGGTTGTTCCTATCACATGTGTCCCAATAGGGAGTGGTTTTCTAGCTTTAAGAGCTAGATGGTGGATCTGTTTTGATGGGCAATGATCATTCTTGTCAAACAAAAGGGATAGGAAAAATTTGTCTGATGTTGCATAGTGGAATAGTTAGAGTGCTGGAAGATGTTCGGTATGTACCGGACCTGAAGAAAAATCTTATCTCAGTTGGCACTTTGGTAGCTAAAAGTTATGATATCACACTAAAAGGCGATGGTCTGAAGTTGTCACATGGATCCCTGGTTGTGATGAAGGGAATGGAAAAGATTAACTTGTATTTTCTCCTTGGAAATACAGTTACAAATGCAGCAGTAGTCTCAGAAAGTTCAGAAGAGATTGCATATGATGCCACGAGATTATGGCATGTACGCTTGGCACATGTAGGAGAGAAGGCTTTGCAAGGATTAGTAAAGCAAGGTCTATTGAAAGGGGCCAAGACAAGAAAGCTTGTATTTTGTTAACAATGTGTTTTGGGCAAGCAGACAAGAGTAAAGTTTGGCACAACTGCACATCGTATAAATGGGACTCTTGATTATGTTCACACAGATGTTTGGGGACCTGCCAAAATTTCATACTTGGGAGGTAAGCATTATTTTGTATCTTTTGTGGATGACTTCTCCAAACGAGTTTAAGTGTACACTGCGATATAAGGATTAAGTCTTGAATATTTTCTTAAGGTGGAAAAAGATGATAGAGACCCAAACTGGAAGAAAACTTGGAAGACTCAGGTCAGAAATGGCGGTGTATACAAGTCAGACCCTTTTTTGTAAGTATGCCAGGAAGAAAGGATCATGCGACACTTTACAGTAAGAGACGCCACAACAAAATGGGGTGGCTGAACATATGAATTGCACTTTACTGGATAAGGTGCAATGCATGTTATCTAATGCTGGTTTAGGCACGACATTTTGGGCTGAAGCTGTTACATATGCATGTCACCTCATTAATAGGTTACCTGCAGCTGCAAATGAGGGCAAAACACCCATGGAGGTATGGTCGGGAAAACCTGCTACAAATTATTATTCTTTATGTATTTTTGGCTCCCTTGTATATTTCCATGTTAGGGAAAGTAAGTTGGATCCTAGATCTAAGAAAGCCATATTCTTGGGATTTTGTGATGGAGTGAAGGGGTATAGACATTGGTGCCTCGAGATGAAAAAGATCATAAATAACAGGGATGTTACATTCGATGAGTCTTCAATGTTGAAGAGTTATCCTAGGGAGAGAAAAACCAAAGAAGTTCCACAGTAGGTAGAGCTTGAGACTCCAATTGTTCCAGCCAAGCTTGTCACAAATTTAGAAATTGACGAGACAAGTACAGATGAGGTAGAGGATCCTGCCCTTGAGTCTCCTCGGCAACCATATTCTATTGCAGCTAATAGACCAGAAAAACAAAAAGGGAAATTTGGATGGATTATTACTGACATGGTAGCATATGCACTACCCATAGTTAAAGATGACATTCCATCTACTTACAAAGAAGCCGAAAGAAGATTGCAAGTATAGATTGGAAGAAGGTGATGAACGAGGAGATACAGTCTCTTCATACGAACCAGACTTGGGAGTTAGTCCAACTTCCAAAATACAAGAATTCCATTGGGTGCCAGAGGGTATATGCCAAGAAGAAAGGATCCTCGAAGAAAGCCAATGTAAGATTCAAGGCTAGGTTGATGGAGAAAGGCTACGCGCAGAATAAAGGGATCGATTATAATGAGGTATTTTCCCCGATTGTGAAGCATTCTTCTATTCGTATTTTTCTAGCATTGGTTGCGCAGTTTGATCTCGAGCTGGCACAACTTGACGTGAAAACTGCATTCTTACATAGAGATTTGGAGGAGGAAATTTTTATGACTCAGCTCGAAGGGTACAAGGTTATTGGTAAAGAAAATTGGGCCTGTAAACTAAGAAATTCGTTCTATGGGTTGAAGCAAAATCAAAGGCAGTGGTACAAGCGATTCGATCGGTTTATGTTTGGGCAGCAGTACACAAGGATCCACTATGATCATTGTGTGTGTTTTCGTAAACTTCGTGATGGATCCTTCATTTATTTTCTCTTATATGTTGATGATATGCTGATTGCTTCTAAGAGCAAGGTGGAGATTGAAAGACTAAAAATTTAGTCTAGTCAAGAATTTGAGATGAAGGATCTAGGCGAGGCGAGTAAAATACTTGGCATGGAGATTAGCAGAAATTATTCCAGGGGCATTGTTTATTTATCACAAAAATAGTATTTGAAGAAAGTATTACAACTTTTTGGTATAGATTCTAAAACTAAACCTGTAAGTACTCCGTTGTCCCCACACTTCAAGCTAAGTTCTATGGAATCCCCACAAACAGATGAGGAACGTTGAGAAATGGCTCGTGCTCCCTATGCTAATGCAGTGGGAAGTTTAATGTATGTAATGGTGTGTACGAGGCCCAATATTTCACAAGTCGTTAGTATGATGAGAAGATACATGCGTGATCTAAGAAAAATACATTGGTAGGCAGTGAAATGGATCTTACGGTACATCCATGGTACTGTAGATTTTGGTTTGAAATTTAGTGGGATTCACGTGCTCATCAGCATGTGTTTGGATATGTGGATTCAGATTACGCCGGTGATTTGGATAAACGACGATCCACTACTGGTTATGTGTTTACACTAGCTGTAGGCCAAGTCTATTGGAGACGCTACAGTCTACGGTGGCTTTGTCAACTACATAGGTAGAGTATATCGCAGTGATAGAGGCCATTAAGGAGGCCATTTGGTTGCATGGTTTGATTTCATAATTGAGAATTATTCAGGATCTCGTGGATGTCTTCTGTGATAGTCAGAGTGCAATCCACTTAGCCAAGAACGAGGTTCATCATTCATGGACAAAGCACATCGACGTTCGTTTACATTTTGTTCGAGAAATTTTGGATGAGAGGACTATTCTCCTCAAGAAGATTGGAACCACGGATAATCCCGTGGATATGCTGACGAAGATTGTTACTACGATCAATTTTGAACACCGTTTAAGCTCGATCAATATTCTTCGTATTTGAACACCTTCGGGTGTATGGCGCTTATGAGCACATTTGGAGGTTACTCGGATCATTTTTAATAATATATGGTTACGTGTTTTGGTGGAGCTTTACATATCTATGCCAAGATGAGATTGTCAATTTTTTGTTGGAAAAAGTTTGACAGAGCGACCTGGTTTGGTGGAGCTTTGTCAAACTCATTTCAAATTCACCCATTTACAATTCACTACTTCACAATGAATTTATTTATACAATCAAACAATTTACGCAACCAAACTGAGCCTTAATGAACTTAGTCACATAGGAAGCATAATTTCCTATTATTAGTATGTCATCAACATAATTGAGTAGGATACCGAGAAGTTTCCCAAGCTTATATATAAATAATGAATACTATGATTTGGATTCTTCGAACTCGAGATTCTATAAATAATTTGAAAAATGGTCAAGCCAAGCTCGTGGTGCTTGATTTAAACTTTATAAGAACGCGTGACGCCTCTATACATACTTGGGGAAATCTGGATCAACAAAACCTAAGTGTGGTCTCATATAAATGTATTCAAAGAGGAACCTATGAAAAAAGGCATTCTAAAAATCTAATAAGAGAATTGGCCAATTATGATGAATGATTAAAATAATAACTATGCGAATGGTGGAGTGTTTTATTATAGGATTAAAAGTCTCAATGTAGTCAATGCCTTCTTGTTGGTGAAACCCATTTTCTACCGGTCATGGCTTATATCATTAAATTGACCCATTAACCCTTATTTTTATTTTAAACACCCATTTATTTTGTAAAAAATTTATTTATGGATGAGTGGGAACCAAAGAACACGTCCCATTTTGTTGGAAATCATTAAATTTTGTGCCCATATAGTATGTCGTCATACTGTTTTCTTAACAACTTGGGTGAAACAACTTGGTTCAGATTTAGTAACAAGTACCACATTGAGTGCATATTTTTGGTTGGGCTTATGAATGCCAAGTTGACTTCTTATAACCATGTAGTGTAATGGTTCCAAGTGCTGGGGATGATGCAGGTTCGATCGGTGCATTTGTTGGTTTAAAGGTGGCAATGGGACTTACTGTAGGTAATATAGAGGAGCTGGTATAATGATTAGAGTGGGGAGATGGAGATGAATGTGGTGAAGGGTGTGGTGAATGGTTAGTCATTGTAGGAAATATGACACTCTATGAATTACTTTGTGAAGGTAAGTTAACCCATTCTACTAAATGCACATATGAGTAAGGGGTAGTTTTTGTGTGGGAAGCGTTACCACTATCTTTTCTGAAAGGGAAGGAATTTTTTTCAAATACAACGTGATGGAAGAAATATACATGACTTATTAAGGGATCAAGAATTCTGCATCCTTGATGATTGACTCAATAGCCTAATAAAACACTTTTTTTAGAGTGGAATCGTAATTTATTTGTACTATAGGGACGCAAATAAGGAAAGAAACCAAAAACTTAAATCATATATAGGATTTTGATTAAACAATGTGGCATATGGAGTGTTATTCTTTAAGACACGAGTTGGCAGATGATTAATCAAATACATGGTCCTATTAAATGCATCAACCTACTATTTAAGAGGCATGTGCGAATGAGCCAAGAGAGCGATACCAATTTAAAAAACATGTCAATGTTTTCTTTCAGTTGTCATTTTGTTCAAGGTGACCCGTACAAAAAGATCCAAAGCATATACCATGGTTAGCTAAACAAAGTTGAAAAGTGCATTTAGTATACTTTCCTTATCCATCAGATTGGAAGGCTTTAATTATAGGATGAATTACCAAAAAATCCCTCAAACATTTTTAATACACATTGAGTCCAAGCCTTTTATTTTGTACCAAAAAGTCCCTTATTCTCTTACCTTTAAAGGTCCGCGCCAGCAGCATGGTAAAGCCTTTTTTTGATGGTGAAGGACTTTTTGGTGCAAAATAAAAAGGCTTGGACTATATATGTATTAAAAGAAGTTCAAGGGACTATTTGATATATACCCCTTAATTATATAGAAATTTGTTTTTTCCACAAGTAATTTTAATTTGACAATGATATAGAAAACATGATGCTCAGATTACATTGGGAAAATATATGAATACCGAGAAAAATCATGAACAAATTAAACATAGTACTTCGAACCTTTAATTAAAGCAATGGGACCAAACCTACATGTGAACGAACAAATTCTAAAGGAGCTTTGGTAATAGAATCATATAATTGAAATGGTAACTTAGTAATTTTTGTTAAAGGGCATGATTGACAAAATGACATGGAGTTTGATCCTTTAAGAGTTAAATTCCTATTTAAAACAAGATACAAACGTGTATTTGAGGCTGGATGATTGAGTCTAGAGTGCTAAACTTGCATAGGAACACAAATCCCTATGAAAGAAAATGGACGACCTGCTTTGTTGGAAATTTGATTATGAATTGTCAATAGATACAATCCATTTTTTATTTCTCAATTGAGTAAATGATTATACTTAAATAAATAAAAAATAGTAAACTCAATCATCCTATAAATTAGTAATCTGTAATCATCATGTGATCTCTTCATGAATCACATCCATACCTTTCTGTTCGGGTTCACTAAACTAGCTAAATACGCTTTCATCATCATGCGCTCGCTTGTTCCCGTTCTTCTCATGAACAACTCCATTAGGAATTCCCATGCCCTTTTTCCACTTAATTGATGTTGAAGTTATTTTTGTAGTTCCTTCATCAAGGAAGGTAAATGACTTTGTGAGCTTTGCATATTCATAGAAAGGATTCATATTGAAGTTAAAACTAATGGAATAACCCGATTTCACATCTTTAAAATCTTCCACTTCAAGAGATTTAATATGCCTGAAAATATTTTGGTCTTTTTTAGTCAAAAGATTCCCAAGAGTAGGATAACTCAAAAAAGAAGTTAACCAGAAGTCAGGAATGGATTCTATGATGTCATTTCTCTTATCATAGATAGGATTGCAAATCTTATTATACTTCTACTTTACTGCCAAAACTTTATCACTTGCTTCTTCATTGATTTTCTCAAGGCCAACTTGGATTTATTACAACTTCTCAATAGAGATAATGAGGTCTCCATCATTATGGTTTGGGTTTTCAACCTTAAGTTTCTTACCGTTGTCTTCTACCATTTTTACAATAAACTTAAACCCTAGTCTATAAGAGAGGGTGAAGAGGAGAGAAATGTGGTTCAATTGATACAATACATTGTTACTCCTTCCATGGAAAAGTGTCTTCCTCAATTGCAGGTCCATAACATATAAATAATCAAGAAGAAAAATAAATAAATAATTATTGCCATGTGTAAATTGATTAACTGATAACAGATTTATAGTTACATCGGGACAATGGAGAAGGTTGTTTACTTTGAAGGAAGACGAATGATAGTAAATATGAGAAGAAAGAATATGTGGAATATACAAACCTGCACTATTTCTAATAATAACTTATGATTTTCTTTGATAGTCATCATGAACAATAAGATTTACAAGATCTATAATGATTTGCTAGAAGCTCTACCATCTGTAATCCATGTGGTAGAATCACTGTTGAAAGGAGCATAAGGAGTTGTATGGGCAATGACTGCCACATTAGTAAGCTTTTAGTCGGTGTGCGACCTTCATAAGCCTGATTCATGCATTGGTAGCAATCAATTATGGTGTGCCTTTGTCTACTACATATTTGACACACGGGATTACCTTTGTTGACATTTAAATTGCCCATGTTGACGGAATTTGAGACATTAATGGAGGGATGACAACCCCTACCTAACATTTCATATTTGCATTCCGATTAGGTCCTTTTCCTCGATATTGATTTTGATTAAAAAAAATTAATGTACAGGATGTAAGTTATATTTTATACATGATTTCCAAAATCATTGAACAATATGATAATCACATCAATGTACATGTGAAAAGAGTAATTTTATTTATCTCCTTTCGACGTCATGGATTCAGTCCCGCTGTTGAACGTCGCCGGTGTGATAGCCTTAGCAATCCTTTAAAGGAGAATTTGGCTACTCTCTCCTTGCGTTTAGGTATGTGTTTTAATTGGGATTTCTTGGATGCACTTTTGATGGAGGAAAAACATCTATTTATAGGTGGAGAGAGGGCCAGAATTCCAAAGGTCAATTAATCTAAACCGTCCATCAAGGTAGAGGTTAAGTGGAATTTTAACTCCTTTTTATTCTTTATTTCGTGTGGAATACGAACCATTTATACAGGATATAACGAATTCCAAAGGTCAATTAACCTAAACCGTCCATTAAGGTAGGGATTAAGTGGAATTTTAACTCCTTTTTATTCTTTATCTCGTGTGGAATACGAACCATTTATACATGATATAACATGTACTCTTTATTAAAAACGGATTAATAAAGACCACAATTCGGAGAAGGAAATAAACGAAAGGTTAATTTAATAATTTCCTTATACAGGGCAGTGGTTAAAGTCTCTAAACATCGAGTGTTTTGAGACCTGAACCTCATGTTTTCACCAAGAGGAAGAGTTATAAGATCATCATAAAATATTGGTGCATTTAGTGTTTGTGCAGATCCTATGCTAGCCTCATTATTAGGTCCAATATTTTTCATAATGATGGAAATAATATCACTCTCATTTACAGGTTTTTCGGCTAGTGATACGTTATCAACAATTTGGTTAATTTTATCTACAAATTCAGTAATTGAAAGTCCACATCCTTCAGTAAAAAATAATTCATTTTGTAAATACATAATGCGAGTGTGGTACTAAGATGCATACCTTTTCTCGAGAGAAGTCCATGATTCATGGGATGTCTTTAATCGAGAAACCATCAAAAGAACCACTGGGGTCAAGTAGTTATTGATCTATCCCAAGATTTTTTGATCTTTTTTCTTCTAGTCATCATATGTCTGGTCAATCTCTGTTGTTACAAAACCATTCACCCATATTTTATATTATGATGGACACTTATTGGTACCATCAACAATACCTTTGAAATTTCTAATAGTTGGCTTTATTGAGTTTGTTCAAAATCAATTCTAATATCCTAGGCACTACAACACTAGCATTCGAATTGGAGTAATTTCCTTCCATTAATTGAAGGGTGGGTATATGAATACTCTGAGAAAATTAGATATAGGGACTCATTGGATTTCATTAAGATACTTAAGAATATGTTTCCCCTGTAGGATACAATCGATGAAGTTAAATTATAAATGTGATCGAGGAAGAGTTAGGCTACAGTGATGGCAGAAAATAGGTGAGACAATGGGATGAATGCCCATATTTTGTGAGCTTATCCACTACTACCATGATGCAATATTTTGCTTTAGATTTGGGTAAAAATTACAAAAAATCCATAGTTATATGGATCCATTATAGATGGGGAACTGGTAGTGGTTGCAGTAATCCAGTTGGATGCAGATGCTCAAGCTTATGCTTTAGAAACATATCACCCATCATCATAAATTCATACATTTCCCACTTTAGCCCCGGCCAAAAGAAGTATTAATTTTCCATTTATATCTTGCTTGAGTTCCCAAGTGACCTCTCAATGATGACGAGAGCATGACAACATTAATTTTCTCAGTCAAGTAATTTTTCTAACAAATGTAAATCTTTCCTTTTGTTCAGAGGATGCCCTTTTTTAGGGGTAATGAGTTGATCCGTCGTGTGAGACCAACAACAGAGATATTACGTCTTGATCCTTTTCATCTCATTCATAACTTTCTACCATGTTTTCCATCCATGCTCGAGTTAGCACAGTTATATCATTACAAGTGACCTCAAGTACCCGAGAGAGAGCATAAGTAGTGCCATTTTCTCCCCCTTTTTGCATTTAGTTTCATAATCATAGCCGATAACTTTGGTCAACCATCTATGCTTCAACATAGTATGAACTCTCTGTTCTATGAAATATTTAATACTCTGATGGTCTGGGAAAATAAGAAACAGTTCCCCAATAAATAAGGCATCCACTTGGTCCCAGCTAAGATTATTACCAATAATTCTTTTTCGTAAGTCGAGATCGCCGTAAGCCCTATCGCTAAAGCCTTCTTGAAAAAGTTAATAGGCCTTCCCTCTTGCAGTAAAACAACACCTATCCCTTAATTACAAGCATAAACTTCCATCTCAAACTACCTTTGAAGGTTCGGTATGGCCAAAGCAGGTGTAGTGGTCATTATTTCCTTAAGTTATTGGAAAGAAGATTCAGGTTTTGAGTTCCAATTGAAATTTCCTTTCTTAAAAGGTTCTTCCAGGACTCTACTTATGATCCCATAGACCATTATAAACCTCCTATAGTATTCGCTTAGGCTAAGAAAACCTCACAATCCTTTATGATTGTGAGGTCTATGCCAAGAAACCATTCTCTTAATCTTTGAGGGGTATGCAACCACCCCTTACCTTGAAATGATGTGCCCTAAATAATCCACATGTTCTTGGGTAAATAAGAACTTTGACAACTTAGCAAATAATTGGTGTTAATGCAAAATGGCTAGGGTAATCCTAAGATGAGCTAAGTAAGACTCCATAGAAAGGCTATAAATAAGTATATCATCAAAAAATACCAAAATAAACGTCCTTGGGTAATACTAGAAAATGTTTTGCATGGGGTTTTGGAAGTTTACATGGGCATTGGTCAGCCCAAAGGACCGTACTTTAATGGCCTTGATGGGTTTGAAAGTCTATTTATACACGTCACTACGATTAACTCTAATCTGGTGATAGCTCCGCCTCAAATCTATCTTAGTGAAGACTTTTGCCCCTTTTAGATCAGACAATAACTCCTCAATTATTGAGATGGGACACGCATTCTTTACAATCATGTCATTCAACTTCCTATATTCTAAGAAAAATCTCCATCCACAACCTTTCCTTTTTACCAGTAAAATAGGGGAAACAAATGGTCTTTGTCTCGGTTGAATAATCTTTAATTGGAATATCTCTTGGACCAACTTTTCTATTTAATCCTTTTGTATATATGGGTATCGGTAGGGCCTTTGATTAGTTGGTTGAGCATTATGTTTTAGGGGAATTAAATGACAGTGTTGTCTTAGAGGGGAAATCCTTTAGGATCTTGAAATATGTCTTGAAACTCATTAGTATTTGGGTGACTGAAAAATGAGTTATGTTTAGCTCTAGATGGTTAGATGTAGCTAAGAACAAGTGTCCAATCAACCCACACTTGTTCTTCTTAAAGAATTTTTTAAAAGAATTTTCAGTCATACATTTGATGATCCCTTCTTCGGTGCCCCCGTGCAGAACTATATTCTTACCGTCTTTAGAGAAGGATATTTTTAAATGTTGGAAATGAAACACTATAGGCTTATAGGCTTTCATCCAGTTTACCCCTGCACTATATAGTAACCTCCCAAGCTCAGTACCCTCATATTCACATCGAATTGGTTCCCTTGAATACTCAACTTCAACTTGGGACACTTAGCCACACTAACTATGCTGCTTCCATCAGCCACTGTAACTAGTAGTGGTATACTGGGATCCATTACACAACCATTTTTTTGGCCATTTCCATGTTTAGGAAGATATGCGTGCAGTCACTATATACTAGAATAATGATATTCTTCTTTTTCAATAGCTCTTGTTCCTTATGGTGTTATAGGATGAATTCATAGTCAAGTATGTATTGATATTTCAATATTTTCACCCTCCTCTTTCTCACGGTCTTATGCCTCTTCTTCCATCACCAACTAACATTCCTCCTCCATTTTTTCTTCTTCCATCAGAAGCATGTATAGATGTTGGGTCAAAAATTTGTGACCATGTCTGAACACCTCATCACAATTGGTCCCTTATTTCAACATATGGAAAGTTCTTAATAGGAGGTAGGACACTGACATTTTTTTATTAGATTAGACTTAGAATTAGGTGGGTTGTATGTTTTAGTAATAACATATAGAGGTGTTTGATAGTTGATCTTAAGAGGGGTGATGGTGGTTTTCTAGTTCCGATAAGGGAAAATATGTGGAGAATTGTTTTTTAAGGAGGCGATCGCTTGCAGTGACATGATGTGATGGAAGATTCTTGCATTTTAGCTAGGTATAAGGCTTGAGTGAGAGTAGTGGGGTTAAAAATCTGAACAATGGGTCGAATCTCCGGCTTAAGTCCACTAAGAAATCTCATAAAAAATTATTCTTTAGAGTTTCTTAGCCATCATTAAAGACATTATCACCTCAAATTGCTCTTAATACTTCTCCACTGAGTCAATTTATTGAAGTTTATTGAACTTCCCCATAATATTTTCATGGCCTACTTCTTTAAACCTCACACACAAATCCTCAATAAATGGTTTCCACAACACGTGTTCCTTCTCCTCTTGGTAATCCTGATATCAAACAGCGGATCTATTGTACGGACAAATTTCCAAATTGATCCAATTTATAGTTAGACAAAACATTTGACATTGTCTAGGTATCATATTATACTCCACATTAAAGAAATTGAGCAACCGGGATTTAATTGAATTGAAGACTTCATCATCAATTATAACGCTAATTTTTTCCAAAGGTATATAACCCACTTTTAAAGTTTGTTGGAGATACATTTTATAGGCTTCCTATTTTTACATAACATTTTTTAAACTTTAATTTATTTTTCATACATTGTTAAGGTCATTCTAACGAGATTTACTATCTCGTTCGAACGAGGTGGTTCAAACAACTTCGAATGAGATCCCTCGAGGGTCTGTGCTGAGATCTTGTTTGAAACCTCGTTCATATCTCATGCAAATGATATTTAACAATGTCGTTCAAACAAGAATGGATGTCGTTTGACCGATCACCGCAGTTATGGAAAGTTTCGATTATGTTAACATTTTTTCTTCATAAATTCCCTTGTTCACTACTTCCAGTTTTGATAAACAAAAGGGGCTCGAGTAAAATTAGGTGATAAACTCTTTGAGGTTTTGAGGAAATGCAAAAATCTCTTAAGAAAATTTCTCCAACATTTGAGTGATATTTTTTGGATTATTTTTTAAGAACAAAAACCCAGAATCATCTTCTCGCACATCCATCATCATTATGTGCAAGGGACTTCACATGGGCTGGATACGACATTTGGATTTCGTTGGATAATGGGACACATGATGTGTCATGAAATGTGTTAAAGCTACACGTATTATGGATGAAGGTGTTGAAGACGACATCAATGGTATTTATAGGGTCAAGTCCGTAAGTCTTTTGTGTTTTCTTGTAAAACTGTATTTGTAGTGAATTTTTTCTAGGCCTGGCCTTTCGAGATTTTTCCCATTTAGGTTTTTCTTGTACATCATGACATTGTAGTTATGTTCTTTCTATTTATGTATCAATTCCTGTATGCCCACTTAGGGTTTAGTAATCAATAATAAAATTTGAAAGTAATAATCTGTTGTCCTAGTTGTAATTGAAACCTGTGTTGTAAATTTGTATCTGTGATTATACTTTACGAATTTGAACCTAAGACATATAATCGAGCGATTTCAAATTGGTATGAGAGCAAGTTTTTAAAATTTATTTAGATTAATCATGGAGGTTATATGTAAGGTTATTCGTCAAAAAGACCCCTATGTTTGATGGAACAAATTTTGCCTATTGGAAAACACGTATGGGATTTGCATTAAAATCAATTACTGAACATGTTTGGCTTACTGTTGAGAAAGGGTGATCCCCTCCAACCATTGTAGTTGGGGATCTACTATTTTAAAACCTTTAGAAGAATGGAGTGAGTATGAGTTGAAATTATGCAATTTTAATTCTAAGGGTTTAAATGTTTTATTTAGTGTTTCTACTCACGAGTAGTTTCGTCATATCATGACATGTGAAAATTCAAAGGAGACATGGGGCATTTTTCAAGTTACTCATGAGGTAATGAGTGAAGTTAATGCGCCCAAACATCAGAATCTAACCACTAAATTTGAAACTATCACCATGAAAGAGAGTGAAACTTTCGATTAGTTTTATTCCCGTATTTCCAATATAGGTAACTCATTTTTCAACTTAGGTGATAAGATACCTAAAAATTATCTATTCAAGAAGATTTTTAGATCTCTCTCTAGTCGATTCAATGCTAAAGTCACTGTCCTTAATTCTTTAGGTGTGTTAAATTCTTTAAAACTCGAAGAGCTTGTAAGTGATCTCCAAACATATGAGTTAGCCATATTTCCTAAAGATAACAAAAATAAAGATAAAGGTGTTGCTCTAAAAGTTAAAAAGGAAGAAGTGTCTGAATATGATGAATCCAATGTGGATCCTGATGATATGGCCTTATTTGCTAAAAAAATTCAAAGAGTTTCTCATGTTTAAAAAGCAATATTCAAAATTTTGATAAATCAAAATTTGAGAAAAATTAAAAACAAGGAAAGTAGAAGTTCTAATGATTATGATCAAAAGAAATATAAAAGTGAGAACTCTAAATATGTGAGTTGGAACCTATCTTTTGGGATTTGGTACCCTTTCCACATTAATTATTTTATGTTACCGTATTCGGATGTCGATTGGGAAGGAGATGTTGATGGATATAAGAGAACCTCGGGCAGATGTTTCTATTTTGGGAGTGAACTTGTATCATGGATGAGAAAAAACCAAAACATCATTTCTTTGTCCACGACGGAGGCCGAATACATAGCCGTCGGGAGTTGTTGCGCACAATTCAAATGGATGAAGTAAATTTTGGAGGATTACGGTATTTCACAAGGCACAATGACTATATAATGTGATAATAAAATTGCAATACATATTTCTAAAAATTCCATCCAACATTCAAGAACAAAGAACAATAGGATTCGTGAGAACTTTATCCGCGAATTAGTTAAAAGAAAGTCATTTCCTTAAGCTTTGTATGCATTGAACGTCGATTGACTGATATCTTTACCAAACCTCTAATTGCCCTTAGGTTTGAGGATCTTAGGAAATCCATAGGGGTTTGCTCCATTGGTTGAGTTTGGAATAAAAAATATAAATTAGGGTGAGCTTTATGTATATCTTTTTACCTCTGAACTAGATTATATTTGT
The DNA here is from genome assembly GCA_949130495.1 of Sambucus nigra. Taxonomy (NCBI): domain Eukaryota; kingdom Viridiplantae; phylum Streptophyta; class Magnoliopsida; order Dipsacales; family Adoxaceae; genus Sambucus; species Sambucus nigra. The sequence goes on from OX422217.1 coordinate 323,646,584, forward strand.
GTACATCTATTTTTAAAAATTCAAAAAATATTTTCATTTTCCTTTGTTGTATAAAAGTTTTCATAAATAAGAACTTTATTTTTGTCCGTGTGGGATATGTTTTAGAGATATTCGCATCGCAATATCATTCCATGTTCGTGTGGCTTACGATGAGTAGCTACTCTTGATTTCATCTCACTTGTGCGCTTTATGCATTGTTATGACAGCTTGATGCTCATTAATAATATTTTTTTCTATGTTGGCCTCATATCATTGCCTTTTATGCACACACCTCTCATGGAATTTTAAGGATGTTATTCTCGCTTTACATAATCTTATAAGTAATAGACATATAAATTGTGCATGTGATAACCATTGCCCATATCTATGGATTGCGTCAAAATGTGTGAGCAACGGAAACGGGTGGTGAATAGAGCATACTCTTTTTTAAGAAAAGTCACAATTTGAAAAGAGCCTAAAAGAATATATGGCACATACAAACAAAATTGCCAAGTCCAATATTTATTCTACATTGATACTTCAAGATATTGTGTGAAGTATATACATTTGAGGGAGACATAAGTCGAAGATCAACGAATTTGCACAATAAGTCCTCATATTGCGTTTTAGGTGACGCTATTTTCCCGAGAATCACAAAACTTCTAAGCATTTTTATTGAAGTGACTTGACTCCAATTAAATTCTCCTTATTTATCACAAGGTTGATGTGAGTGCATAACGCGTAGGAATATTATTTATCATCCTGCCCTTGTATGCTATCTTGGGTGATGCTCTTATTTTATTCGTTGACACCCATACATTCCATTTTCACGGTCCGAATATTTTTAACATTTCCTAAGATAATTTTAAAACAAAAATTCATTGTCTTTTAAACCTTGTTGGTTCTTTATGTTTTCTATTTTTTTCGGAGGCTCTAAAATCTCCTTTGAATGAGATTCGAATTAAACTCACCCCAACTATCCCTAAATTCTCGTTTGAAGTATCGTTCGAATGTCATTCAAACGATGTCATCGAATGGGAAGGTCAGTCATTTGAACGATCGAGCTTTTATCAGGTCAGTAGATTCTATGTTTTTTAGCGGTTTGAGTCTTTCTATTCTCCCTATACTTCATTTTTCTCTCTTATTTTCTCTCAACCTTTCAAACTATAACACCCCCACTCTCAACCCTCCATCTTCCCTCTTCTCCTATATCAAACCCACACCACCTTAGTCTGTTCTACATTACTCCTAGAGATTTTGTTGGCTTTTGGAAGTTCATCTTAAGGTACTCTCTTATTTCATCTACTACACTACGTATTTCCTTCTTTTGGTTTGAGTTTACGTATTTCGGGTTGATATTCTTAACATGCAACATTTTTGTGTTATAATTTTTGCTCAATCATAACCCATTTCATATGAAAACTTGATAATATTTCTCTCTTTGGGGATATTTGTGTATATAATTTATTTTTTTGGAAAAACATAAAAAGATTTTCTTAGTTTTTCTTGCCCCTAATAAATGATATTTCATGATTTTTTTGGGGATCACTTTTATTTCAATTTTTGTGTCAAATGACTCATGAAATATCATTTAATTTAATTTTCATGTTGTTTTGGTCTTTATGTGTTATATATATATATATATATATATATATATATATATATATATATATATATATATATATATATATATATACGGCGGTTTGGTTGTTGATATTTTGGTAGGGTGTAGAAATCGTTACATCTTACTCTATGGGATGTAATAGGCGTCCTAGGCATGCGGTTCAGTCCAACAAACACAATACTTAGAAGATGACGTAACCTTCCCCAACCTCTGACTTTGTTGGGGAACTCGTGTTAACCACACCCTATTTCACACCCTAGGTTTCCTGACTAGGTCAATAATTGGGGAGAAAATGATTAACCGCGTCTCTCTGTCTGACAGCATTGTCTTTACTTGGCTTGCCACTCGAGGTTAGGACCCTATTTTCAACCTTTGTGACCCCATTTACCCCGATCTCATCCGGGATTTTTTCTTTGCCATGGTTGATAGTGTGTGAGGTCTAGTGTCGAAGATTCTTGGCAAAGACATCGGAATTACCGCCGACTCAATTGCTAACTTAATTGGTTTGCCCCGAGTGGCTAATTGTACCTACCATTTGACTGGTGATGAGAGAACTAACCTTGATCACATTTTGAGACAGTTTTTGAGGTGTTAGAGACAGGAATTTCCATTCTATATTATAGGAACCTCAAAGGTTGTTTTAGTCACTAGGCACTATATTGATGTTGGTTGCTCTTTCCTACCTACTGACATTACTTCCTCCTATTATTAGTCTATCGACACTCCATCTATTGGCCGATCTCGGAGTCATCTTACTAAAGGCACTTCTCAACCCACTCTATCCCATTCTTAATCATCTCACTCTGCAGCCTCGTCTGCCTCTATAAGTCCAGACCATCTACCTCTTATCATTATCCCCCTTCTGAGTCGAAGGATCTTAGGTTGATACGTTTATAGGTTGAGCAAATTCATAAGGAGTGGTGTCAATATAGGGCCATGATGTAGAAGTTCCTTGCCTCTATGGGGGGAGAGATAGAGAGAGAGAGAGAGAGACGAGGAGGCCCAGGCTTTTCGAGAGGTGGCACAGACACATCGAGATTCACTTATGATGAAGTATTTTAAGGAGCTTCATCGTGCTAAGATGTGATGTGGTGTAGGCCCTTCGAGTACCGGCTCTTCTCTTGGAGATGATATTCCAGATGATACACCCAATGATCCGACCCATTGACTGCTATTTTTATATTCAATTCTTTATATGTACTTGTGAGTGAGAGATTTTTGGTTTTTTTTTATTATTCTCTTTTTGTACCAAATATTGGATATCATTTATATTCTTAATCATTAGCTTTGGATACTTATTTGTGGCACATTTAGTTTAGTTGTATTCTTAATTTTAATCATCATATGTTTATTTCTCTTATGTAGCGATCTATTGGATGATTTCCATTCTATGTTGTGCTATACTTTTTGAATTACTCATGTTAGTGTTTTATTTTATCTATATTGAGCTTTATGACCTAATCACTAAAAATGTAAGTATTATTCTATCCCTTTTTCTTTTCTGGTAAAGAAAGGGGGAACATGTTTAGGGCGAGGAGCTCTTAATTATTACTTATATCTTATTTTCCCCACAAGCGTTTATATGCTTGTTATTTCATGCGTGTTGGCCATTTAAATTTCTATATTCATGCCTATAAAGAACTGCAAGCAGCTAGGTTATTAGGGAGTCGATTTGTCCATTTTATTTAGGGTTTTGGGTATGGGCATTAGGATCGTCTTGATGTCCTGACTTAACAAATTCTAAGTCTTTTTTTATTTTGTATGTTTTTTCTCGAAATAGATAAAGGGGGAGAATTGTAAGGACAAATTTCCAAATCGAGTTAATTTGTAGTATTGGCTATTTTCGTTGGATAAAACATTTAGATTGGCTATTTTCGTTGGATAAAACATTTAGATTGGCTATACTCCACATTGAAGAAATTGAGAAACCGGGATTTCACTTAATTGAAGAATTCATTATCAATTCGAATGTTCATTTTTCCCAAAGTATATGAATCACTTTTAAAGTTTGTTGGCGATACATTTTATTGGCTTCCTATTTTTCCAAAAAAAAATTTATTTTATTTTATTTTTCATAAATTGTTAAGGTCGTTCTAACGGAATTTTCTATCTTGTTTGAACGAGGTGTTTCAAACGACTTCGAACGAGATCCTTTGAAGTTCTATGCTATGATCTCATTTGAAACCTCGTTCAAATGACATATAGCAACGTCGTTCGAACAAGACTGTATGCCGTTTGAATGACCACAACAGTTATGGAAAATTTCGGTTATTTCATCAGTTTTTCTTCATAACTTCCCTTGTCTACTACTTCCACTTTTGAGAAACAAAAGGGGTGGGTTAGGGAAAAATTATATGATAACATATTTGAAGTTTTGAGGAAAGCCAAAAATATCTTAAGAAAATTTCTCCAACATTTGTATGATCTTTTTGGATTATTTTTCTAGAACAAAAACCCAGAATCATCTTCTCCCACATTCATCATCATTATGTGCAGTGGACCTCCGCACGAGTTAGCGATAGAATTTGGCTTTTGATGGACACAGGAGGTGTCATGCAACGTGTTAGAGATGCATGTACTACTGATAGAGGTGTTGAAGATGGCATCAATGGTACTTGTAGGGTTAAATCTATAAGTCTTTTGTGTCTTCTTGTAAAATCGTATTCGTAGTGGATTTTATCTAGGCCTAGTTGTCCAAGGTTTTTCCCATTTCTGTTTTACTTATACATCACGGCATTGTGGTTATATTATTTCTATTTTTATATTAAATCTTGTATGCTTACTTAAGGTTTAGTAATCAAGACTAAAATTTAAAGAGTAACAATTTATTGGCCTAGTTGTAATTGTAACCTGTGTTGTGACTTTGTATCTCAGAGTGTATTTTATGAATTTGGACCTAAGCCATATAACAGAGAGACTGCATCTACCCTTAAAGTAAATAGGATAAACAGTTGCCTTTTTTCCCTCACACATTGGATGTATTTGGAAATATTTACATAATTTTTTAATCCAAGCTCTTGGGTTATCCCCATCGAATTTTGGAAATTCAACTTTGGGAAGTCTAGGAGTATTACCGTGTGCTCCATTCTTCCATGGATTTCTATTTTGGATATGAATGGGGGTTCCCTACACTATTCCTTCACCATCAATTCCATCTTGAGAGTTTATTTGGGATGTGCTTCCTTCCATTTGAACTCTTTGCCTCTCCATTGGTCTATCATTGAGAAACTTGAAGAGTTGCCCAAATCTGGACTCCATCTTTTTCTCTAATTCCACTGGAGATAAAATTCCTTTATGTGACCTTTAATTGAGCACCTTGCATTGTTCTTTCATCTCAATAAGACCAGCTCTATTTTTCTTTGATAGATCTTCATTTTACATTTATCCCAACCTATCTACCATGGTGGATCATTTTTCTTTGATACCAAATGTCCTATTCTATGGGACTTGAGCTATTCTACTACACCCTTTTCTCTATCTTAAGAAGATATAGAGCCTCAATTACTAATTTTATTCTCTGCCTTCCCAAATGAAATAAATGGTTACAATTTATGATATTCACTACTATCTCTCCTCTAACAAAAAATCCCATCATTGGTTGTTTTATAACACACTCAACACCTCACATGGAGTTTTTCATGAGCTAAACTAGTACTAGTTAAATGAAAAAAAAAATACAAATAAAAGGACCAAACAACCCTAAAATTAAAAATACAATTAATTTGACATACTCCACCCCTATCCATATAGCTCATCACCTCACGTGCTTAGTACCATGACAAAATGATGTGTAAGAAAAGGAATCATTTGGGGATTAAGATAAGATAAAAACTACTATGGACAAAGAGAGTTATGGTAAGAATAACATGGTTAAGATGTACTTTTCTTCGTGAAATTTTGTAAAAGTTGCAACTTACCCTTCCATGCCTTTTCTCCCGTAGACTTGGATATTTATTGCATCTTAACTCAATGCAATATTTTCTTTTGTAAATGAATGGAATGTTTTTTTTATATGTTTCACTTTTAAAATTACTTTCTCGTAAATCTACCGTGTTAAATGGATATTTTACCATTCAACCAAATAGGAATGAATTTTTAACGACATTTCAAATTCATGTTGTTTAAAGAATACGAGATTTTAGCTATTATGGACTTTCAAAAACTTGTGTGTACTTATATTATTCCCAAATAAACCTCATTTGATCTTATGACAAATATATGTAGAGCAAGTACCATCCATGTTAAGTTTAAAAATAGTGTGATAATAGCGCCTCCTTCTTTTTTGAACTACTTTATTATTTTGTAAACTGAACTCCGAGCATTAGAAAAATTTCAACATCGTCACGAACTTGATATTGAAATTATTAGTATTGAATGACAATGTTTTGAAAGATAACATTGAGTTTCATGCTACACAACACATTAACAGCGCCGAATGAAATTGAGATTCAATTTTCAATAGGAGCGATAATTAAATTTTCTATTTTCTATAGCATAATATATTTATTCATCACCAATCCTATTTTTCCCATAACACAAAAAACAAATCCAATTATCTATTTCACATAAAAAACACCACACCAAAATGCTCTTTTAGTAACAGAGTATTTATGGTATTAGTAACAGTATTATACCATTACTATTTCTTACAGTACATTACCGTTACTAATTTGAGATAAGTGTTAGTAATATTAGTTTAATATTTTAAAAAATAATTATTTTTCTTAAAAAATAGGTTACTTTTTATGTCCCTACTCTCTCCAATCAATTCATACATGCTTTAATTTTTGTCTTCCCACGAAAATCATCCCGACCTAGGGTTCCTAAGAAATACATCTCTCCAAATCGCATCGCAAGCTCCGATACTGCCTCAATATGTACACATATAAATTTCCACGCTCAATCTCTACACGAAAATCATCTTGACCTAGTGTTTTTTCACCGCATCATCAAAAAAGGTATACATGCGTTGTAATTACTTTTTCTTTTTGATGATATTTTTCCAAATCGAATCCCTTTCCATTTGTTCTTGAATATCCAGATCTGTAAAGCATTTACATTTAAAGTACATATACACATATATGCACAAATACACACCCGATCTGTATATATACACAAATCACACTAATCATTTCATATATACATAGATTGGTGTATATATACATGAATCGATGTATAAGAGAGTTCACCTCTTCTGCTCGTCATTTCACGGCTGCTGTTTCAGCCTTGTGTGCGTGTAGATCTTCAGGTAACCAATCAAGATCTTTCCATATATTTTATTTGATTTATTTTTAGGTGTTAGTGTGTATAAACTATTTTTGACTGCAAAGATCTGCTTAAAAGTTTTAGTTTTAATTTACCTATGTGCTGGGTTTACAAATTGGTCAAAATCTGTATGTTGCGTATATGTGTTTCTATCTAGATCTATTTTCTGGTAACCGATTGGCACATATTTGGTTCGATTTGATTTCGATAATGTCTGGTTAATCTCGTAATCAATTTTGGTAGATTTAATTTAGTACCTAATTATGGACATAATTGGGTTACTTTATTTAGTAGTGTTGGTTATTTGACGTGATTTGAGCGATATATATATTTCTGCTTTATTGAATGTGGAATTTTGCTCCCCTGCTTTGAGGTTCGATATGATTAACATATAGTTTATTGCCCATATATTTCATCACGGTCTTGCTTATGTTTCAAAATAGATAATTCATCTGTTTTGAACTACCAATCGCATTGGACGTGTATCTCTTGTAAACTAACTGGTCATTCAAAAATAATGTTTCAATATTGAATGTGATAGTGTAAGAAGCAATACATGGTGTCTAACTTTGCAATACTCGGATGACTGTGATCCAGTTATCTCCTGGAACAACACCACCACCAAAATTTACTTATTACGTCGTTTATTTCATTTATCCTTTTCTCATTTCACCTTATCATAATTTTTTAAGGCTTCGCATGTCATTGTTGAAGGGGAGGACTTCATTTCTAATAATATCTCTTTCGAGAACTTTGCTCTCGAGGTAACTATCTTTATATTTTCAACTACCAAGGCACCAATAATATCTCAATTGGCATGTATCTCACGGATTCGATTGTAGGGTTCAGGCCAGGCTGTGGAAATTAGAGTGACAGCTGATCGATGTGTTTTCTATAACTAGAGGTCTGCTCACTGCCTTAGTATATGCATACTTGACACGTGTCACTACACTAAAATGCTCAATTAGTAACAGACTATTTTTGTTATTACTAACAGTATTATACCATTACCATTTCTCTCATTACATTATCGTTAGTAATTTAAGATAAGTGTTAGTAATATTAGTTCAATATTTTAAAATTAATTGGTTTAATGTAAAAAGTGGGAAAATTTGCTCCCAGCGCCCAAAACACCCCGACTTAGCTATACTCCCAAACTCTCCAAAGGCTACACCAAAATGAGATATCCCCACTACCTTCTTCTCCAAATCCACCAGCCAAAATCCCATCTTCTCCTCTAGGGTTTGGTCATTTGGAAGAATCGCGATTGATTTAGACCCCAAACCTATAAGATTTACTTCAACTCTTATTAATATACACTCATATGTGTTCATCTAGAAATATACATCATTTGTTCTGTGATTATGTATAGGTTTGGGATCTGGATCTTTTTCTATTAATTTCCATTTCATTTGGTGTTGTGCTAACATATAGTGTGCCTAATTTTCTAGGTGAAAGTAACATTTGAAATAATATATTGGTTAGTTTTATTAGAAAATATAAGTAATGACATGGATTATTGTAGATTTGTGTTCAAGGATTAGTAATTTTATTTTACAGGAAAAAGTTATGTCTTCTTTTCCTTGTTATCTAATTATGCTTTCTTATTCTAACTCATGATAAATCACGTTCTTGGTGTTTGATGAAACTCCAAAAAGAGTTTAACACATTAGACAAATATCTATTAGCATTGAAGCATCTTTGTTATTGTTTTGGTGATTTTTAAGTTGTTGTTTTGGATTTATTTTTTTATTAAATTAATTTTCATAAAGAAGTTAGATATGGTTGTTTAACTATATCATTTATAGATATTGATATTAGCACTACCACCGTTGGATAGCTTTGCCATTGTCCATCTGATACTCCTATAAGCCACAAGAAAAAGTCTTGCACTATATCATAGTTAAACAAGAGTTTGATTAGAGATATGTTATTAAGGTCTAGAGAATTTTAAGGTGATGGGGCTACTCATGTTGTCCCCTTCGTAGATGGTTATGTTATTAGGAGAAGTATTAAGTCAATTTCGATTTCTAGGAAATATATTACTCTCTTCATCTAGCAACTGATGCGGGTGTGTTGTCTTTGATTATCATTTTTTATTTATTTCTTAATACTCTAGTAGTTTATCAATCCCGATAGTTGTATTAATTATTTGCCTATTCTTTCCTTTATTGAATCATTGACTAAATAGTAATGGTTTAGCTCTAACTTTAATTTTGTTTTGACATTGTTTCACATAAGAAAGATGAGATAACATTCCACCAGAAGACTCTCCACCCTCCGATGTCGTTGCTCTTCGGTATCACATACAACATTGTTATAATTGTACTAAATAGTATTGTTTATTGTTTATTGATTATTGTGAGACTATTGATTTGATTTGTACAGTTTTATGTGTTTGACTTGACACACAAGAGTGGTAGGATGACGATTATTAACAAGTTTTAAGGAAACACCTGGTGGCGAAAATGTTACGTTCGAATGTTCTCCTTCTGGAACTTGCATCGCTTGCCTCTAATCCGAAAAGGTCTTCTCTCTTAATTTAATAGATTCTCATGCCATTTCATTTCTTCATATTTATTCGACTATGGATAGAGGTACAAACAAACCAAGTCTTGTTTTCTAAAATTTAATGCTTTATTACGTGTAGTTTTAATGAGAGACGACACAGAGCTGTTGAGTTTACTAATCTAATGTCTACTTTGATCTACAACATAAGATATTTCTAATGTCCACTTCATTCGTTTCATTCCTTATCTATTCTATACAAGGTTTGGGGAGATATACACATAACCTAGCTTTATTAACATCCTCTCTAATAACTCCATTATAATATATCTAACTACTTTATTACATTCTCTTTCCTCTAATTAATCTAACTACTTAAGTTAATCATAATGTCAAATTAGACTAATAATTCCTTGATATCTCTTAGTCATGACATTATTAGGGTTAAAAAGCATTGAAAACTAATATAAACCTAGATTTAATCACAAATTAAAATTTTGAGGATAATTAATTAATGAAAACTAATAAATTGTGGTTAAACTCCCGGATGAAGTCATCATGCTCAGTTATATTACAATATCGTGGCGGAAGATAACAACATTATATCGTGGCGTGCAAAATACCATATAAAATGATGGTTCAATTATTATATAGTCCATAACCTAAATACAAAGTCTCCCGTTCAATGTCAATGAGGAGGTTGCATTGAAGTATAAAACAAGGTGGCATTTATCAAGAAAGAAATGGTACCTAGGCCAGGGAATCTTACATACTATTAAAAAAGAGTTAGAATTCAGTTCAAAGTTCAATCAATTCTTTCTAGTTCGTTAAATAATTCAAAGTCAGTCAGATTTCTAGAAGTTTATGCTTGAGTAAAAGTAATGCTCATTATAATTTAGAAAATTGTAATGAGCATTACTTTTTGTTCTTCTTTTGATCTGTTTGTTCCTTGAGGCAACACAACAAATACAGAAAAAGAAATGGTTTCACAGCAAAAAAAATTTTGGAATTCTTGCTATGGAAATCTACTTCCCCTACTTGTATCCAACAAGTCTATATATAACACACTTACAGAGATACACATATCCGTCTCTGTTTTTATGTTTGGTCTTTTTTATTTTTTGGTGCCAGAATTTATTACAAAGTGAAAAATAAGTAGGAATATGTATATATATCCAATCTGGGTTTGCACTAAATTATGGGAAATGTCGCATTTTTGTTTCAAGAAACTCAAAATTTATAAATTTTGTGAAATGCTCGATTTTATGTGTATCGCGTGCATTTATAATGTTTCCACAATGCATGTATGGGATTTTTTAGTAACAATTGTTTTTTATTTGGGGTATATTTAATAGTTTACTTATTGTTGTTTATGTACTTCTAAGATCTGGAAAAAGACTCGAATGTTTTTTATCCATAGAAAAAAATCACATTTTTTTAACTGAATGGTGTTTAGGAATCATTGGAGGCTCGTGATGGAGCTAGTATAGGGAATACCCCATTGGGCTTGGACAAGATTGTATGGAATTTTGTACTGAGGTGGAAGATGTTATCTCAATGAGGTAACAATTCTACCTAACTGGAACTACCTTCTTTTGAAAACACATTGTGCGTCATTAAGTCAATGATAATAACTAATGGGCACCCATATGCTTATAATGAAAAGGGAACTGATTTTGTGATGTATCTGTACAAATGTATGTAAAGATCAACTCAACTATTTTTATATAGATCTGATTAATATCGTGCTTACACCTATTCTATCTTTAGATATTCCAATAATTTAGTCATCGTGCTCATGTTTATACTCAACATTTGTTTAGAGCTCAACACAGCTCATGATATTGGAAATTTTGTGTTCCTACCTAACATAGCTCTCAGTTTCCTGGTTATGTGTTATTATTTTTTCCTATTGCAGATCATACGTGTTATTCGGTACTCAAAAATGTATGTTTCATTATATTTTGATGTTGAAATCTACACCTTGGGTTCTGCCACCTCAATTTTTGTATAATGTTCTTAAACTCGTTGGCGTCGTTGGTTCTATAGATGAGTGGATTAGGTAAGTAGGTCCCAATCACATTCAATTCTTCTATCTTATTATTATAATGAATCAGCTATAGATGATTAATATGCATAAGCTATAAAAATTAATTAAAAGAGTTGAAAAGGAAAAACGAAACTTTTATCGAGCCAATGTCGCAAATATACTCTTTATTTACAGACGTTCATATCATGTGATGTCCTATATTATATTCTCTAATATTATGTGTAATATAATAGCGGCAGAAACTGTTTTAGCCATGAGATGTGTATGCATTGAACCTATAGGGAGGCTTGTAGTTAGGCGCGTTATGTTTGGATAAAATCACTCTTTTTACTTCCCATATTTGTTGTTCCTTCCCCCTTCTTAGTTTTTATGTTACATTAATCATAATGATGAAAAATATCGCTGTAGTGAAACTGGATATCGAATCCCTTTGAATTGTGTTAAAATTGGATTTGGTTCGAAGGAAACGAGCAGCAAAAAATTGTAGAAGAGTCGATCCGCCCTTGAAAACACTAATGGAAAAACAAACAAAGATACACGTGATGTTGCATGAGACAGAATATCTAAATACTTCTATAAGACATAGAAGCCTACTAGATGATTCATCCACATTAGAGGGTGGGTCAGAGGCTTACATTAGTTACAGAAGCTACATACCATCAGTTAATGAATAAAAGTTGTCAGTAGTTGGATTTGAGGCATGTTTTAATTTTTTGTGTCTCTCTTTTTTTGTTTTATGTTTATCTCACTATGCAAATATTTGATGTGCTTGTTTCTCGCATCCTAGAGAACTTGAGCTTTTGTGATAAACAGTCTAGTATGGTAGTATAAGAGCTTTGATTCTATAAGGTAGGGTGCATTTTTTTCCTGTATACCAGTAGGTTAGTTTATTTGTGTTATGTTTCTCTCTCAGCATGCCAGAGGAGATTACGACATTAACAAAGGTGTCAAGGCTATATTTTATGGTACTAATCCCCTAGTGTTGATTCTGATTGTGTTTGTGCTTGATATGCATGATCAATCCTGAGGTTTTAAGGGTCCTAGATAAATTCCAAAACCTTGACCCTTATGCACATTCACACATGCCTTACATAATGTTTAATAAATATATCATAATAACTTAATTAGAGGATTGTTAGGTGTCATCACGTACACGTTATTCTTACAATTACCATCCTATACAAATAATTAGGAAAACGTCTGTTGAGTTGAGTATGAAACCTATAAGTATTTAATTTTTTTATCTTATTGATATTGCTGAGAATATAAATCCCACATCGTGAAATTAAATCGGGCACAATAGTTAATCAGATTCAATTAAAGTTAAATGCAGCCATCCTTAAAGCTCGAAAGCTATCATGGTCATTATCTCCTGCAAGCTTTGCGTGTGATCATATGTAATCAGTTTACAGCTTGGTAATGGTGCTTTTTAATCTTACAGGAAACAAATATCTCGAGTCTCCAGGGAGTGGTTGCAAGATCCAGCCATTGGTAATAACCCAATCTTATGACCAATTGTTGGGATCATATTCATACATGAGCAGGATTATAATGAGGCACTGAAACACACAAATGCTGGGGGCACTATGGAGATGTGAGTTTACTTGGTTAACATTCAATGTCCTTAAAGCTTTTATAACATTTTATCAATAGCAAATATTTATTACTGATTTTTCCTCATTGTATTTTGATTGTGAACCTTGCATATATTCTACAAGAAGATTGAAGTTTTCTTTATACCATTGTTATATTAGATTTCCCTCAAGTTATTTAGTACTAAAATTGAGTTAGCAAACTTTTTTCTTAGAATTGGCCTAAAATTGGCCAATCCTTCACTTTTAGAGTAATCATTCACTTAGAAATTTGCTATTTCATATACCCAATCTATATGTATATCTCATGTGACCATATCGGAAGGGTACCTCACATTCCTCTTTAATTACGCCAGAATTAGTATATCTCATTAATTATTATTAAACGATGCAAATTAATATTCAGTGTCTTTTTTGCTCCCCATAACACCAGATACGAGTTGAATTTCACAGTTACATGCGATTTGGGGTTGATGATGAGTATACTTAAACTCATCATCCCTGGAGTGAACCTCCCTTCCATCCCTGGAGTGATTTTACCATCACATTGCTTTCTGTTTTTTTTCACTAGGGACTGCCAATTATTAATTCCACTAATTTACACCTGATTCACACCTATGCTATTCTTATTTTTCATGTTTTTCTTGTATTGATTTGTTTATCATACAGACACGACAAGGGGGCTTACATGTTTGGATGAGTAGATCTATGTGATTTTTCCTTGAGTACCCCACCATCTCTCGATTTCATGCAGGTACATCTTCTTTTTTTTTGTTTACTCATACATATGAAATTTTGTGCTTAAATTACTATTGAAGTCCTAATGTATGTTTTTATTTGTCTTGGCTCACTTATTTTAGGTTACGGCGATTCAAAAATTGGGAGAAAATATTTTTTGATAAAAAAGGTGATAGTGCTGGGATCGCGGGACGTGCATACAAGGCAATGAGCAATGCAGGATATCTTGACTCTAATCTCATAAGCGTCATATGTTGAATATTGTTGTGTTATTTTTTTATTTCTTAAACAGGGTGGATAGTCCTATAAATAAAGGAAGCTCTATTTAATTTTTTTTATATTATTTACAATTATTTGTGTCATGTAACAAATGTTTTTGAATTAAGTATTGGTGTTATTTTCACGAATTGAGTTGGCATTTGTTTATATCATGTTTAGGACGGATTTTTAGTATTATTGTTCGAGTATTTTATTCTTTCTTAAATAAGGTGGGCAGTTTTATAACAAAGGAAACTCCAAAAAATTTAAATTGTCTGTGTTTATTTTCGAATTGATTAGTTTGAAATATGATTAGGTCACTATTTTTGTATATGTTCTTAGGATTTAATTAGCATTCCTGATTTTAAATTCAGGATATTGGATCCTGATTTTTTTAAAATATGTACTACGATTAGTAACATAATTTTACCGTTACTATTAGTAACATGAATTTACCGTTACTAATTTTGAATTTTACCATTACTACTAGTAACAAAATTTCACTGTTGCTACTCATGAACTTTTCGTGACTATTAGTAACATAAATTTTCCGTTAGTACTTCCGAATTTTTCGTTACTATTAGTAACACAACTTTAACGTTACTAATTTTGAATTTTACCGTTAATATTAGTAACAAAATTTACCGTTACTAATTCTAAATTTTACCGTTACTATTAGTAACAAAATTTTACCGTTACTATTAGTAACAAAATTTTACCGTTACTAGCTTCATGCCCCACACCTTTTTTCTAACGGAAAAATTGTGTTACTAATGGCGTGTTTTGGTGTAGTGAAATAAATTCGCTATCATTAGTTTTTTGAAATAACACTAAATTTATTAATAGAAATATATTCATTCTTTGAACTTTACAATAATAAATTATAAAATTTTATTAATTCCCAAAACATAAAAATGTCATATAAGTTTACATAAATCATAAGTCTCATTTGCCTATTAATTTTTAACAGTACTCCTAGTCTTTTAGTCTTTTTTATATTCTAAAGTCCTGCAATTAGAGTTATTTAAAGGGCCATGGATTACTTTTTGCAATTAGAATAACAAAAAGGTGAACATTTAGGTTTTTATAATTAGGTCAAAATTTGCAGTTATGGTAAGTTTAAGGGTTGAGCATTGGGGGATACAAAATTAAATTTATGATTAAATCATAGATGTACAACTAAATAAATGTGAGGGTAAGTAGTAGATATGTTTGTTGTCTGCTTGCTGGAGTAACTTAGGTGAATTAAAGGTAAAAAGGATTAAAGATATTGAAACGTGTTAAAGTTGAAGGGCTTTGGGTCTAAATAAATTTTTTGAAATAACTAAATAAACCAAAAGGCTTAACTTTTTCCTAATTATCTCACTCTAAAATAAAAGAACTTTAAAGTGGGCTTTAGTTTGACATTGGAGATAACATGGAATTTGTTTGGGTGACTCCCTCATACTTAAACAAAGAAACTAAGCTTTTGAGAATTATAGTGGGGTTATTGACTCCTTCAATCCCTTTTCTAGTTTCATTTATGAGCAACGGGAAGCCCATTATGATTTAAGAAAAAAAAAGATGTATCTTGAATAGTATGAGGGAGAACAAGACCGTGAAATTTTAAAAGTTAATTTTAATACTTTTTGTGGGTACCCAGAGTTAGAATGGCGGGCCTGGACTAGTAGCCCAATTGGAGCGGCCCAAAGTCCAAACCCTTCATATCTTAACATTAATTCGGTTATGACTTAGTCTTCTCCCATGTTCTCGTTATGAGGTGTTCTAGGAGAAGATGGAAAACATGGGGGAGTCCAACACCCCCACTCCCTGAAAATGGACATGTATATAATAAACCCTAGGTCCGGGGCATAGCACACGCAATGTATTCTCTGTAATCGCTCTCCAGAGCATAGATAAATAATACTGACTGCACCACCGTGGACGTAGGCATCCTTGGTGAACCACGTAATCTCTTGTTGTGTGATTGGAATTTTGTAATCCTCATTTTTCTTGGTGATTGTGCTTCTTTTAACTCTTTGTGTTGAATAATAATTGTCACCACAATTGGCGCCGTTTGTGGGAAGCATTTATCTTCCCTGAGAAAGCCCACACCAACAAAGAGTTCAAAATGTCTGGTCACAGTAGTAATGTTCCTTAGGCAGGAGATATCCAAGAACAACCTGCCCCTCGCAGGATCAGATTTGAAGTTCGGCGTTCAGATCAGAGGGCTTGCCTAAAAAGGTCAGCCTCAGAAGAAAGCCAAGGACCAGCGAGGTCCACACAAATATCGAGGTTGATTGATGCTTATGAGGCGAGGCTCCAAGAGCAAAAGGAGTCTTCTCGCAGGCACGAAGATGAGAATGCTCGCCTGAAGAGAAGGTTAGAAAGAATGGAGATAGAGATCCATCGTAGCACCAGGAGACGTCCATACTGCACTCCTAGCCCTCAAACGAGCTAGTCTCGCAGCCAAGGAAGGATACCTAGACGCAAGTCCCAGAAAGTTGAGGGAAACGAGTCAGAGAACGACCTACTCGAGCAACTGTGACTAGCTCTCAATCGCAGAAGACCATCTCGTAGTAACGAGAACATACGAAGTCTAGTCCGAAGGGAGATGGACCAACAACGAGAACATACGAAATCACCTTTCTCGAGAGAAATAAAAGAAGAGGAAGCCCCCAAGAAGTTTTGTATTCCAAGGTTCAAGATCTATGATGGTAAGACTGATCCCATTGATCACGTCAGGCAGTACAGGCAGGCCCTGACCCTCTGGAACCATCGAGACGCACTAAAATTTTCCCTCGAGCCTGCATGACGTGACACATAAATGGTTCGAAAGGCTCCCCCACAGGTCCATCAGAAGCTTTAAATCCCTAGCCGAGCTCTTTATAGCATTCTTCATTACTAGCAGCTCCCATCCTAAAAGGATGGATGCTTTGCTAACAATGAAAAAGACACCTCAAGAGACCCTCCGAGACTACGCTAAGAGGTATTAGGAGTTATTCAACGAGGTCGAAGACTGCTCAGAGCAAGTGGAAGTAGCCTCTTTCAAAATTGGGCTACCCAGTTCTTCCCTTCTGTACCAATCCCTGACCAAGAAAGAGGCCATAACCATCGATGAGCTGATGGCTCGCATCGAGAAGTATGCCAAGGTGGAGGATGTAACCTGCATCAGCACAGGGGAGAACGGTCGAGCTAAGCTCACTACCAAAGGCAATGATAAAATTGAGAACTCGAAGAAAGGAGCGAAGAATGGGGGAAAGAATAGCTCCAAAAATGGAGGCAACAATGATGTGGCAAAATCATTTCAGGCGGTCAACACTGTCTTCAGGGAACCAATTTACAAAATTCTCGCAAAAATCAAAGACGAGTCATTTATTAAGTGGCCCAAAAAGATGGGAGGAGATCCCTCGAAGAGAAATAACGCGCTGAGATACGCTCTCCACAAAGAAGGAGGACATAAAGCCGAGCATTGCAAGACTCTTAAGTCCCACCTCGAAGAATTGGCTCAGTCCGGGCATCTGAACGCATTCGTGGAAAAAAAATCAGAGAAAGTCGCTACCCATAGGGAAGAAAAGCCTGACAACGTACTTGAAGACGATGCCGACCATGAATTTGCAATAATTCATGGGGCATCTGACGTGAAGCAAATTCAGGGAAATTCAGCTCAAATGGAGGTAAAAAAGTTTACAGCGGTGATGCAAGCTTTTCAGATCGATCTAGCAAAAACACAGTGAGCATATCGTATTTGCAGATGAAGATCTGGTGGGAGTGAGAACCCCACATCATGATGCTTTAATCATTACTCTTAGGATAGCAAACTATGACTTAGATCAGTTGCTCATCGAATAAGGAAGCTCATCCGAGGTAATGTATCTCGACCTGTTCAAAAAATTGAAATTAAGCATCGCCGACCTGAAGGAAGCTACTGTCCCTTTGGTTGGTTTCGCTAGAAAGGTGACTATGCCCTTGGGAAAGATCGTGTTTCCAGTAAGGGCAGGACATGTTTCTAAAATGATCGAGTTTCTGGTGGTCGACATTGACTCGCCGTACCAGGATATCCTCAGTAGAGGATGGCTGCACGCAATGAAGGCAGTCTCCTCGACCTACCATCAGAAGCTCAAATATGTGACCGAGCGAGGAGTAATGGAGATCCATGGAGATCAAGTGATGTCAAGAAGATGCTTCATAGCATCCATACGCCCAAGACCAGAGAAGAAGGCCGATAAGTCCAGCGAGAAGGTTGAAGAACAAAGAGGTCTGATACCTTCAAAATAGCAATTAAAATATGGAAGTCCCAAAGTAGAAGAAAGTAGGCTCCTCCCCTCTGAACGTGTCATCGAGGACCTGGAGGAAATCACAGCTGGAGATTGCGACGATAGCAGGATCTTCTTGATTGGAGCTTCTCTCACAGATCAGGAGAAGAAGGAATTGATGATTCTGCTAAGGAACAATATAAAAGTCTTTACGTGGGAACCATACGAGCTTCCTGGAATTGATCCTAGTATGGTTTGTCATCAGGTGCACATCGATCCCACCTTTAAACCAATTGTGCAGAAGGAACAGCGAACTGCACCCGAGAAGGCAAAAGCCGTGGAGAAAGAGGTTGAAAAACTGCTAGATGTAGGATCCATACGGGAGGTCGAATTCCCCAAATGGTTATCCAACCCAGTAGTAGTTCCCAAGAGCAACGAAAAGTGTAGAGTCTGCATCAACTTCACTGACCTTAACAGGGCGTGCCGTAAAGACAACTTCCCTCTTCCAAAAATCGATCAGCTAGTGGACACCACAACAACTCATGAGAGAATGACTTTTCTGGATGCATACTCAGGGTATCATTAGATCCTCTTGTACGCTCCAGACCGGGATAAAATAGCATTCATCACCACTGTTGGATTGTACTGTTACAATGTCATGCCCTTCGGGCTAAAAAATGCAGGGGTAACCTACCAGCGGCTGGTCACCAAGATGTTCAAGAACCAAATGGGAGACACCATGGAAGTTTACATCGACGATATGCTCGTCAAAAGCAGGAAGAAAGAAACCCACCTCTCACACCTATTAAGAACCTTCGATATCCTCAGGAAGTACCGAATGAAACTTAACGCAAGCAAGTGTTCTTTTGGTGTCCAGTTAGGAAAATTTCTTGGGTAATTGGTCAGTAAGAGAGGCATCGAGGCTAACCCAGACCAGATCGATGCAATAAATATGGTACAACTTCCTCGAATAATCTGGAACATACAGAAGCTCACCGGTATGCTTGCTGCCTTGAACTGCTTTATCTTTAAGTCCTCCGAAAAGTACAAGACTTTCTTCCAGCTTCTAAAGGGAAACAAAACGGTAGAATGGAACCAAGATTGCTCGCGGGCATTGAATGAGCTCAAGGCTTACCTTAGCTCCCCACCACTGCTCATCATAGCACAGGAAAAAGATTCCTTGTACTTATACCTCTCCGTCTTCAACCACACTATCAGTTCTTCATTGATGTGCAAAATTACAGGAATCCAGCACCTCGTTTATTACGCAAGCAAGACCTTATTAGAGGCCGAGAAGCGGTACCTACCACTAGAAAAGCTCGCATTTCCACTTGTAGTCACCTCGAGGAAGTTAAAGCACTACTTTGAAGCTCACACTATTATCGTCCTTACATTTCACCCCCTTAAATAAATCCGGAGGAAGGAGGATTTATCGGGTAGACTGTCTAAATGGTTAGTCGAGCTCGGATGATTTGACATCCAATTTCAACCAAGGAACTCAATCAAGGGGAAGGTCCTTGCTGATTTCATAGCCGAATTCACAGGCAAACAGCCCCTCGACCAATCTCAACCAGTAATGCAAGAAGAAAACCACACAATAGAGGGAATCTAGAAATTATTTGTTGATGGAGCCTCCAACTCAAAGGGGGCAAGAATCGACATTGTACTTATTAATCTAGAGGATACAATCCTCGAACAAGGAATCAGTCTTGGATTTGCAGCCTCCAACAACGAAGCAGAATACGAAGCTTTAATAGCTGGCCTCCAGAAGGCACACACTTTGGGGGCAAAGCATTTACAGGTGTTAGGAGATTCTTAATTAGTCTCCAATTACAGATAAGTGGAGACTACAATGCAAAAGATGAAAGAATGGCAGCCTACCTCGCCTTATCAAAAAGGCTAATGGCTAGCTTCGAGGAAGTCAATGTCCAGTAGTTTCCCAGAGGACAGAGCAGCCATGCTGACGCCCTAGCAGCCCTGAGTTCAGCAATAGATTCTGACTGAAAAAGAACAATCCCCATCTATTTCCTCCCTTATTCGAGCATTAGTTGTAACAGCAAGCCACTAGGCATGGAGCAGGTGCTCCAAATTGAGTTAGCACCCAGCTGGATGAATCCTTTAAGGGACTATTTGAAGGATGGAACACTCCCAGATGATAAGAAGATCGCTCACCAGATAAGAGTCAGAGTTTCTCGCGTTCACTTATCTCCAGAGGGTAAGCTATATAAGAGATCCTTTTCTGGTCCCTACCTTCAATGCGTTCCCCTGAGGGATGTCGAGCAAGTTCTACATGAGCTTCATGAGGGAATATATGGAAGCCATATTGAAGGAAGGTCTCTGGATTTCCATGAAATGAAGGAAGGCTATTGGTGGCCATATATGCAAAGGGACTCTGTGGTGTACTTTCGCAAGTGCCTGAAATGCCAACTTCACGCTCCTATGGTCCACCAACCTGCTACCGACCTGAAATCACTTTCCAGCCCATGGCCATTTTCCCAATGGGGAATAGGCATCGTAGGACCACTTCCTATCACCACCGATAATCGCAAATATCTGTTGGTCATAACTGATTACTTCACCAAATGGATTGAGGCGAAACCCCTAGCGAACATCCGAGATGCAGATATGATAAGATTCATATGGATAAATATAATCACCCATTTTGGCATCCCGAGAACCATCATCACTGACAATGGAATGCAGTTCGAGAGCGGCTCCTTTCAGAGTTTCTGTGACGAGCATGGAATCAGACACCATTTCAGCTCGATAGCCTATCCTCAGAGCAATGTCCAAGCCGAGGCTTCCAACAAAACGGTGATCAACGGATTAAAGAAACGATTAGAGAGAGCCAAAGGCGTATGGTTAAATGAGATACCACATATTCTATGGGCCTACCGTACTACTCCATAATGAGCGACAGGGGAAACCCCATTCTCATCGACGTATGGAATGGAAGCAGTCATTCCCTTGGAAGCAGGCTTGCCAACAATGAGATCCAGCCTTGTTGACTAGGGCAGTATGATGTAACATTTCTCGATGAGCTCGACCTGGCCGATGAATGCCCCGAGATGGCCCTGGTAAAACTAACAAGATATCAGCAGCAGCTCGTAAGGCACTATAATAGGAAGGTCAATCCAAGGACATTCCGAGTTGGGGACTATGTCCTGAGGAAAGTCCTGGGCAGCGCAGTAAAACCATCAGACGGAAAGCTAGGGCCAAACTGGGAAGGACCATTCAAGATAACAAGAGATGATCTGCAGGGAGCCTATCACTTAGAAACTCTAGAAGGCAGAGAGATACCCCGAGCATGGAATGCAGCCAATCATAAGAAATTCAATTTCAAGATTCTTCTTTTAATCTTTAATTATGAAACTGAAAGTTTATTTCCTTATCATTAATAAAAATTTGTTTGGCAGATGCATTCTACGGAGTATCAGTTTCTTCATTATAGTAATTGGGTCTCGGGGTATTTTTGGGCATAGCCTGGCCCACATGGGGTGAGTTGGGCCTTTTTAATTAGACCCACATGGCCAAAAACAGGATTTGATGTTTTTAACCTAATTGAGAGATTAGGGAACGACAGTCAACACAACTCTAAGCCTAGGGCTTGAGAGGGAAATTGGGGGAAAGAAAATCAAGAGCAATTGGGAGTCTTTTGGAGCCAAATTAAGGGATTAATTTGGGGTGTTCTTCGTCAACCAATCTCTACACCGACGAATATTTATTAAATATCAGTGACTAGATATTTATTAAATTTATGTACTCTAGTGCTATCAAGGGAGGTTGCACGGTGTGGGTGAATCCTCTAGCTTGAGGAGTAGGGCGAGTATATCCCCAGGTCATAGCGTCCGGTATATGTGGGTGAGGGATTTATCTCACTTTCAGGGAAGGAATATGACCGCCTCCACTACGTTTATATTTTGGGCCAAGTTGGTGTGCGATTCCAACTGGGGGAACAAGGTTTTGTGAGCACACCTAGTGAGATATAATTTTAGAGGAAATCATCCGGCGAGGGTATACTCGAAGGGATGGATATACTTAGGTTATATGTGTGGATGTTGTGGTAAAGGTACGTATATAATGGTAGAAAATATTATGTGCAGGTAATAATATAGTGTGTGATGTATTTACTTTATATAACTTGTGACACGATAATATGATACTATTTAAGAGGAATTAATGAAGTTAATTGTGATATAACTTATAATTCAAGAATCGTTATACTCGGGTTAGAGTAGTATGGGAAGGGGAGGTTATACCGGGACTTGTAAAAATTAGACCAGTGCCAAATTTTATCTTTCTTAAAACAGATAAATCAACCATGCAGAACAAAGTATAAACATAACCATGTACTATAACCCAATCAACAAAGTGTGAGTACAAAAGAATAAGAGTAATACCGAATAAACCATCAGCTAAAATCCCAAAATAATAGTAGAACAAGCACTATTCTGAAACTAAACATCTGAGACTGATACCGGACCACAAGTCCATACAAAGAATAGTGTGAGATCCTGCACTAGATCTGAATGAGAGATATCATCTAATCAAAATCTTGTAAGCATCCACTGTGATACAGCTTCGAGTCCCTGGAATGAAATCATCATACATGGCGTACCTGTGGCTGGACACCTAAAAAGTTTTGAAAATATTTTATAGCAAGAGTTAGTACTCAAAACATTTTGAAAATATTTAACAAGCGTTTATCACAATATAAAATGCGGTTATTGATTAAACATGTTAGGTTCTCGTACACTCTCTTAAGTTTACTCACCCCTCATCTTTTGTGCACACCTAACGTTCTACACTTAGCCTACCTAGCCATATCTTCCAAGCTAACTAGGACTATTTAATCATTTGAACTTATCTATACTTAAGATCTCGTATCTCCCACACAGTACATCCATTTCCTTTAACATCTCGCGAAGGTTAATTAATACTCAAGTAACATTTCACCTATGTTAGGTTTCAAAACTTCTCATTTAGTTTCACTACTAAATTTCTACAATTATCACAATTTCTATCTTCCCACTTTTGTAATTAAGTTTCACTACTTAAATTACTAAATATATATTCTCTATCTAACGTTATGTTTTGTAATTAAGTTTCACTACTTAACTTACGAGTTCGGTATGTATCTTTAAATACATAATATATATCAATCTACTAATACACAGAAGTAGAATATCATCAAGTATATATTTCACACACAATATATACTAAATATCAGTCATTACTATTTTGTCCTTCACACACACATAAAGGACTCTTAGTTCGGAATGATTCATCGACCCCAAGTAAGCATTGGTTCGGAATGATACATTGACCCCAATTATTTATATACACAAATTCTGGCTCGGACTCTTTCATCACACCGCCAGTTCAAAGGTTTAGTTCGACATTTTACATCGACCCCAAACATATAATAACCCTATGTTAGTTCGGAATATCTCATCGACCCTAAAAGATATAATAACATAGTTAATTCAGGTATACTTCTCTCGACCTAAAAGATCATATAATTCAGTAGCTACATGACCGACCTATTAATTATGTCCGTACGTAATATTTTATTCTCTTATATATACCGTACAATATTCGCTTTACGATTTATCTCATTAATTGCATTTATTTGAGTATTCACACAGCTCTAAGGGTCCTAGTTACCCCTCACATATAATTTTAGTAGTTATTACTTACCCTACTGGTCTATTACTTGAATTGACTTTACCTCTCCTCGTAACTAAATTCTGAGTTCCCCGATACTCTACTAAATCGGATTATTCTCGTCGGTCCATAATCCAAGTCCTACATTCGATGGCTTAATCGGACCTCGACAATATACCTACTGGTCTTATTCTCACTCCCATATAAGTATAATATAAATCCTAGGATACTCATTCATTCCCGGAAATCAAAGATTCCTTAAACACAAAAAATTCAGGAAACATAGCTTACGTCGATCGATCGACTACTGGTTTCGATCGATCGACCTAGTCGATTGATCGACATTCGAGATCGATTGATCGATCGAGCAGGGACAGACGCAGTTTGTCTTCTTCGTTAACCTCTTCCTCCATTAACAAACCTCCAAACTTCATTATAGTCCACCAAACTTCGACTCAATGATCCTAACATGTTTCCACATATACTAGGACAATTTCTAAGGTGTCAAATACATCAAAACCCCAATTCCTTTAAAGAAATCGTGAATTAAATCCATAATTTCTTAAAACCCTAGTTATGGTGTTCTTCCCATATATGCATTCAAAACCCAGATTTTATTCCGAAATAATCATCAAGTCTACTCTGAATATTAATCCTCTACATATGTTAAATCATTCTACATGCGATTCCTACCCCAACATGTATAAATATCATTATTTTCCTATCAAGCTATTGATTTAACAAAACGACTCAAAAACCCTACCCATGGGTATTATAACTTTATAATTTTTTCAATAAACAACTTGCCTTGATAGAGGGAATCTGATTTCGTGGAGTTGATGATGTATTGATGCTTCTCTTCTTCAATCCTTCCTCCTTTGGCTCCTAGGGTGCATGATCCAAACCCAACCTTCTCAAAAGCATCTTATAAGCCTTGAGAATGATTTTCTCCTTCTCTCTAATGGTATTGGTGTTTACATGGGTTTTCTAACCCTAACCCCTCTTTCATGCGGCTAATAAAAAGGCTCTCAAATTCGTAGGTCTGCATACCCTCTCATGTAAAAGACCAAAATGCCCCCGAACGGTATCGGTTCAAAATTACCCCGAGACTCAACTAGTACCCTCGGGTATACTATTTTGACTAATTTGACCCTTACGGACTCAGCTGTGACCTCTAAATTATCATTTGAGTCACTTAAAAATATTACTCGTTCTCACCCCAACACGGCCTACACGCGTTAAGTTACTATTTACCACTCGCACTAAGTAAATATAATGAGGCAATATAAATCGGTATCTATCTCTCGATTAATATTCCATAATTACAATTTTTAATAAATCTCATTAAATTACTCATCTTACGTAATTTAAATTAAGCCGTATTTTCTCATTTAATTCTCCAATTTAATTAAATAGAATATTCAGAAATACGGGGTATTACATACTTTCCCCCTTACAAAGGAATTTTGTCCTCGAAATTAGGATGAGGCTGGTATTAAGACTAAGAACCTTAAACATCACTGCATCCTCTAATACCCAAAATCAAATCATATCATCCTAACGGTCGCCCCAAGTACATGCCTTGCTTCATTATAAACTCTTATCGCATGTTACCCATGTCGCATATATCATAATTAAGTCTCACTACTTAATTTCTCCATAGATTTTACTTAATTTACCCTTTTGATGTATATCTCTCTATATAAAATCTATTTGCCTACTATCACTCATAAGTAGAATATTATAAGGTATATATTTCACACGCAATATATACTATAAGGGAAATTGGTCTGGCAAAATCATCGGCCCCAATAATCCTATCATTTACATTGGTCCGAAAATCCCTCGCCCCCAAGGTAAATGTAATGCATATGTTGGTTCAGACCTTCCATCGATACCAAACTTATCATCGATTTGGTTCAGAAAATCATCGACCCCAAATCGATCCTTCATGTATTGGTCTGGAACATCATCAACCCCAATACAGAATTTCAGCATACTTATTATTGCACATAAGTAGGAAATCATAAGGTATATATATCTTACACATAACATATACTATCAACACTTATTTTATAATCACCCCCCTTTTATAACACTTTTGGGGTTATTGGCTCGGAATCCCACGTCGATCACCAATAGTGATTGTTATATTGTCTCGGAATAACACTTCAAGCACAATATAAGTATATATATCTCATTGCACATGAGTAGACAATTTGTGAGCCATATATTTCACACTTCATATATTCTAAAATGTCATACCCCAATAGAATGTCCTCATATCACGCATTAAGAACTAAGAGTTTGGAATTTCTCCTCGAACCACACCTCAAAGTACATGTATTGTTCATAATAGGTACCCACGAACCTAATCCTTATGTACAGTCCATATAGGCACTCACACTACCTATAAATATGCTCATATAGTTATACATTCAACCTATGAATTGATAAGTGGGATTTTCCAAAATTTCCACTATCCTAAGGGTGTATTATCATCCTTTCTCACTAACATTGAGTCGTAGGTGACACAACATACTCAAAATAAAACTTTATCCCTATTCCTCCCTGACCATCTCTCACAGGGTGGAATTTTAGGATTTCATCCTGATTCACAACCATGTAGAGCGGCACTGTGCACTTGTGCA
Organism: Sambucus nigra; assembly: GCA_949130495.1. Lineage (NCBI taxonomy): Eukaryota > Viridiplantae > Streptophyta > Magnoliopsida > Dipsacales > Adoxaceae > Sambucus > Sambucus nigra. The sequence goes on from OX422217.1 coordinate 323,673,151, forward strand.
CTCTTCCTTTTCAACTACATACTAATCCATCCCGATCACCCCATTCCGCTACCCCAACAAAATGTTGGCTTAATTATGATGTTCACAGCCCATCAATAATTTATAAGTCTGTCTCCTCATTCCATCATTAGAAACATAGGTTCACTACCACATTCCGGTTGCTCATTTCGAGTCCATCTTTCTCTATCAAATAGTGGTGCGTCTGGAGACAATCTCACTATGTCTCTTCCTCAACACCGCTTCCCACTTACGTCATTTTTCCTCAAGTGGTACTCTATTCCCCTTTCTCTCCGGGTATATTCTACTTTACATACTTTACAACTCGTGCACTCTTCGTAATTGGCGCACTTTTAGGGTTGGTTACTTTATAAGAGTCAACATTTTAGTAACGCGTAAGTCACGCTCGACACTCAGTTAAGTAGCACCTTGCATCACTTCTTCACAACAGTTAGGCCTCCCAAATCAAGAGATAACTTTTGAACGGCTTCCCACAGACTTTTATCCCATGGGGTGTGCTGGCTCTCTCAGCACATATAAGCTTGGATCATCGTCTATCTCCCATGACGTTTAATCCATTTCATCGATACGACTTGCCTCATAACTTCCCCACCGGCGCACTTATCAAATATATTTTTTCTGCATCCCTCTATCTCGGATGACTAAGAAAGCCAATTGACTAGGGCGCCCATACACCCTTTTCTCCGTGCACATTTGCAAAAACATTGCAAACGTCGCACTTGTAACATTTTTTTCCTCAACTCTAGCCTTGTCTTCACGGTGTGACTACAATTTTGCTGGTATTCTCAATCCCCTATAGATCAAGAATCAAATTCTTGCCCTCAAAGTCCCATATATCCCTTCATGGTGAACTAAGCCTTTCAGTGTTTCTCCACAACACTACCGGTTCCACTGATTCCCTAGTATCTAACAACGTCTCTTCTCCTGACATGCATAAAAATTTAGTCGCATCCCCTTTCGCAACTGAACTTAAACAAGGGACTTCTCTCCATGCATTCTTACTGAGCATTATTGGAACAACACATAGTCGAGATACTCAAATTCCATTCCTCAACATTATGTGTGACAATACTCCACTAATTCCTTATCACTAATCATAACAATGAACTCGATCTCTCCGCTCAGCGGTCATACGATATACCTTGAATCACATCATTAAAGTCCCTATACATCGGGATCAATCACTATGAGACATCCATAATCTCTGGAGTCTCTAACATAATGATGAATAATGCGAGCTTGACCCTCTTTCAGGTGAGGCATCATCAAATACCTCATTCACTTGATGATATTCTACTTATGTGTATTAGTAAATTGATATATATTATGTATTTAAAGATACATACCGAACTGTTAAGTTAAGTTGTGAAACTTAATTACGAAACGTAACGTTAGATAGAGAATATCTATTTAGTAATTTAAGTAGTGAAACTTAATTACAAAAGTGGGAATATAGAAATTGTGATAATTGTAGAAATTTAGTAGTGAAACTAGATGAGAAGTTTTGAAACATAACATAGGTGAAATGTTACTTGAGTATTAATTAACCTTTGCGAGATATTAATGAAATGGATGTACTGTGTGGGCGATACGAGAACTTAAGTATAGATAAGTTCAGATGATTACTTAGTCCTAGTTAGCTTGGAAGATATGGCTAGGTAGGCTAAGTGTAGAACGTTAGGTGTGCACAAAAGATGAGGGGTGAGTAAACTCAAGAGAGTATACGAGAACCTAACATGTGTAATCAATAACCGCATTTTATATTATGATAAATGCTTGTTAAATATTTTCAAAATGTTTTGAGTACTAACTCTTGCTATAAAATATTTTCAAAACCTTTTAGGTGTCCAGACACAGGGACGCCATGTATGATGATTTCATTCTAGGGACTCGAAGCTGTAGCATAGTGGATGCTTATAGGATTTTGATTAGATGATATCTCTCATTCAGATCTAGTACAGGATCTCACACTATTCTTTGTATGGACTTGTGGTCTGGTATCAGTCTCAGATGTTTAGTTTCAGACAAGTGGTTGTTCTACTATTATTTTGGGATTTTAGCCGGTGGTTTATTCGGTATTACTCTTGTTCTTTTGTACTCACACTTTGTTGATTGGGTTATAGTACATGGTTATTTTTATACTTTGTTCCGCATGGTTGATTTATCTATTTTAAGAAAGATAAAATTTGACACCGGTCTAATTTTTACTTAGGGGATTAGTAATTAAAAAGTTTTGACCCTTATATTTCTTCCCCTATTTTAGAAACTTATGATACTATCCCTGTTATTCCTCCTTATGATCAAGGAGACATCGTGGATACGGTTTCTATGGATCCCATAAATCATGAATCTCTTTTTGAAGAACCTTCTACTGATAGGGCATAAGATATTAGATCGAAAATTTTGGGTCCCCACCTTTTTTACTGAGGGGTGTCATGACGAGACTTTGGATAAAGAAGAAGAGGACCCTACTGGGTCTTCTAATACTTATAATCCAGCTGAAACTGATGTCCATTGGTGTAAATGTATTGTAACTAAGGAATGTGATGCAATGAGTTAAATATTTTCCCTTCCCATAAATATCCAAACCAGAATGCCCAGCGTGTCAGAGAGATGTTACTTTGTATAAGATTCTCATGAGATTTGCCTCCCCTTGTGGGCTCTCTATGTGGGGTTAATGCTATCTCTTCATCCCACCATTCGCTCCATTTTGAGGGGTTATGGCGTGACTCTTACCCAACTTCCTCCAAATGTATATAGGACCATACTGGGTCAATGATATTTAGAAACTTAGGTCGGGATTTGATTTGATGAGAGATATCTTCATGTATGTATATAGTTTAAAAAATAATGCCGAAGCCCCCCGATATTACTATTTTTATGCCCGAAATCCCTAGTATAGGATGGTTACTATAGTCCAGTATAGTAACCATAGCTGGAAAGGTTTATACATGTTCATAAAAGGATACTAGGAGTTTAGGGCCCATGAGCGGGGCAGGTCGTGTAAAGTCCCCAGGGAATGGAATGGGCCTAATGACATAGGTAAAGCCCTTTCTATCATTTGATATCATATTTCTTCATTCTGGTTGTCCTATTACATTGACATTATTCTTTTGTTTTGGGTATTTCAGTGAAGCGAGCCCCCAGGGTGCCCAAGACTCTAGTTGACCTGGTTGTCTCCTATTATGAAAATAAGCCTCCCAAATTTGAGGATTTATTTATTGTGGAAAAGTTCATTACTGTTGGGTTCCATACTCCACCTGGTGGTAGGGTCCCCTTGGAGTTTGAGGTACCTCAAGAAGGTTGGGTGGCAAAGGAAACCCATTTTTATACAGATGATTAGTTTACAGGTAGGGAAGATAATTTCAAAGCAGGTAATTTATGTTGGTGCTTTACTTACTATACTCTTATGCTTGAAGTCGACACACTGACGTGTAAGTGAATTATTTTGTTAGGGTTAAAAGATCATCCTTACGAAGAAACCTTGGGTGTGGCTACTCGTCCTATCAATCGTAAGTCATTAGCTGAGGCTCACAAAAAAAGAGTCGATGTTGGCCAAAACCAGAAAAGAGATGAGCAAGCTACTTCTTCTAGGGTGATCGACTAGGCTACTCATCATTAGGAGGTTGTAGACATCACTAAGGCTAAGGAGAAATACGCCATGGATCCTTCAATAGGGGATAAGAGGCCCACGGAGGATGAGGAAGATAAGTAACCTTTGTACAAAATTTTAAGAGGAATTGGTCGCACTTTCGAGCCTAGTCACGCTTCGGGGCCAGTTCATACTTATCGTTATGGGAAGGTTCCTAAGTTTAACTTTGACCCGAGCAGAAGGTTACTTACGAATACTTGAAGTTCAATTAGGACTCTATCTTTTATCATGCTACGAATGCCCTAGATCTACTCAACTACTGGGTCCATGTGAAGGATTTTGAGTTTTTTCATTATTTTGATCCAAACTCCCTGTGGACTTTGGCTCAGCATCAACTGTCGGTGGTATGTATCTCTTATCCATTTTTCATTATAATCTTTAGGTACCTGATTTTTGTATCTTGACCATGTTTTATTATTGGTCTTCCAGGCTTCCATGGTTTACACTGTCTTGAAAGAGAAATCATTGGTAAACCACGTAGCCTATAATGAGCTTGCTGAGGAAAACAAGACATTAAAGGATGGGTATGACACAGTTTCTACTGAATTAAATGAGAGGGATGAGCAACTAATGGCCAAGACGAAAGAGTTGATCAAGGTGGAGGGAATGAATGTTACTCTCAAGGAAAAGTCTAATACCGATGATGCCAAGATTTAAAGATTAAATAATGCTCTTGCTTCAGAGTTACAAGCTAGTCAGGATGCCCTAGCCTCTACTGGTATGCAGCTGTTGAAGCTTTCAAGTCTTAAGCCAAATTTAACATCGAATGCCCTGGATAATCTTTAGATGGGTATGAAAAGTTGAAGAAGAGACATTGCTGAGACGATAAATGGGTGGCAAGGAGATGATGAGGAGGCCACAAACTTGGCAGGAGAAGAAGACAGTGACCTACCGACCATGTCTGATAAACTTTTGTGTATCTACCTTTATCTTGTTTTGGTTTAATAACACTTATATAATACTAGACACCCCAACTATGACATCAATCTGATTGCGTTAATGCTTCTTTGTTTAAATATGGCCTTGTTAATTTGCTTATTTACATCTTTTTGCTTTCTTGGAAATAATATTTGGTGCCTTTGTTCCCAACTCATGAGGTCGGAGATAGGATTTAGGTTTCACACCTATAATAATAAGTTTGTTCGAGTATAACTGTAATATTTTGTATATTCTAATTTCTAGGTTCCTATCAGCGCTAATGTTGATCCTATAACATCACCACAGTTGCAACCTTTAACATCTGAGGTTCAATCGCAACGTTGATTGCAATCCTCAATGAAGGCACCACCAGAAATCATATCGTGAACTCAACTTCGTAACTATTGTGGAGTTAGTATTTTTGCATTTAAAATTCTTCATTTCACATTTTAAAGATCCATTATATATATATGATAGTTATACTCATTTCAATGGTAATTCGTTGAACACGTGTTGATGGAACTAATTTATGACGTTATATATGTTGAAATTGGTGGAAGGGATTTATTTGTGGTTTAATTTGGTGGTTGTTTCTATTGATGAGTTAATTTTAAATGTCAAAATAAGTTGGTTTTCATGGATAAACAAAGGAAACTCTGTCGAATGTTTTTAAAAATAATAAGCGTGTTAAATGTGTTTTGCTATTACATAACTATTTACTTTATCACATCCACATGTTTTTATCACTTCACTTATTCGAATGCATGTAAAAAACAAAATATATTATAGTATCCAACAACGAAAAAAAGTAATTTACAACATATTACGTCTATTTTTATAAATCTTATAATAATTCGCTGACCACAATTTGTCAAAATATTACATCTATTTTTATAAATCTTATAATAATGCGTTGACCACAATTTGTCATAAAATATGTTAAAACTTTAGGGATCCCTTTTGGAAATTAATCTTTTAATTTGGACATAAAAAATGTTATAAGACCTAGATTGTGTGGCTTACGATTTTTATTTGGGTTGTGTCGCAAACTTCATAAGCTATATGGGAATATTATTTATTAACATATTACATTTTTTTTTATTCTTTTATATTTGAAAATATCTTTTAAAGTTATATATATCACCATTTTTCAGTTTTCTCGTACAAGTTGTTATAAGTTTTCATTATTAATATATAAGTTGTTGATTTGAAAACATTGAAGCTAATTACTATCCATCTGCCAACTATTTTCTTGTTCAAATTTTAGGAGCAGATGAAGAAGGCAAAAAATACCAACAAATTGAAAAGTTTGAATTGGGAAGTAAGTCCCTCACCACCTTTCATTTTTCTTTTGTGCATCACTTTTACATTAGCTTATTTACTTTTTAATGCTTATTTTCTTTTTTTTACAGGTGGTTCTGTCATGCCCATGGTCGCGAAAATATCATATTGATTGTTTCGAAGATTACTCTAGTAGTTTTTTATGATAATATACGTTTCATATTTTATTTGGAATATATGGAATATAACGTAGTAGACAAGTTTGGGATATTTGAAGATACACTTTCTTCATTTTGTCTTGGGATGATTAGATACTATTGTGGTTGATTGATAATTTCTTTGAGGGATCCATTATAATATTAATGATATTTACTTGGATATTAAATGGCACTTAAAATATTTATGTTTTACAAAAAAATGTTGGAATATAATATGGGATGTTTAAGTAAAATATTTACGTTAACATTATGATGTTTTCATTATAAATGATTAAATTTTTTGTTAATATCTTAATTTAATATTCCTGACGCTTTTGGGGAAACGTTGAGACAAAATTCGATGTTTAAAAAAAAGCCGCATCTATATCACAAGGCGTGGACAATTGCCGATGCTTAATAAATGTAGCAGAAAGCATCAGGAGATTTGTATCCGACGTTTTTCACAAATGACGGTAATTTCCGGGCTGTAGATACCCCGACGTTTTCTAAAAACGTTGTCCTAACGTCAGGATTTTTTTCCCGACATTTATAGAATTTATCCCAACGTTTACAAAACCTTGCTAAAGTAAATTTTTCTTGTAGTGAGTAGTTAGTCCATCTCCTGAGTTTTAGTATGGCACACTATCAACAATACTTTATACTTATCTAAACTAGGAGATAACTTTTAACTTTGGATTATTAAGTAAGGACAACGACTCCATCACTAGAACTTGATTCTAGACTGACAAAATAATCTCCCTAATATGAATCATCAGTTGAACCATTAGTAGCACCTATAGAATAGTCACCATGTACTTCACCATTTGACGTGGCATCGGGGTACATAGGTGGAGTCGACGGATTATCTGCAAGTGCAAGATTTATGGCTTCTTGAAAAAACATCGGATCAATCACATAATAATCAACCTTCCTCAAGACTTGCATATCGCCCAAAACTCTATTTTTCATCACTAGTGTTTCAACATCACTACTCGCTTCTGCCCAGTCATCCTCAATTGCATGAATTATCTCTTGCAATTTTGCTAATGCCTCCTCTTTAACTTTGCTTTCCCAGCGATTGTTTGATTTGATATCTACATTGAATAAAAATGGGTCCCACGTATCCATGCTTTAAAATGGAGTTACCATATAATAATAGCAATAAAAGAAATTATGAAAAGGTAAAATAACTATTATCTTATTTTTTCCCACATAGATTGCTAATCCCTCGATATGTTTAAATTTTAAACTAGCTCTAATACAACCTTGTCGCTCCGACTTTTTGGTATGAATGAATAAGAAGTACACATAAAGAAATGAATTAGAGTTAAGGTAGAGTAATGTAACTTTATTCATATATTAAAGCTACTTACATAGGGTTTTACTATCGCAAGGGTGAGTTACATTTTTTTAGTATAAACAATGATGTAGAATATTGAAAAACGCTATTCCTTGCTCCCATCTGGCTTTTTTCTTCCCACACAGTCATATATACAGATAGGTGATTGAAATGTGTCTCTAATAGGAAAGAGATATTATTATCTTTTTTCGAGTTCATCTGGAGAAAAAAGGAATTAGCATAAATATGCTAAGCAGGATCTACCAGTTTTATAACAAATATACGTATAGATAAGAGTTGGAATGTATATAAAATCAGCATTTAGTAAAGCTAAAGAAATAAAGTTGATATCCCATACTTATTAGTTTATAAATAACATTAAGGTTCTTAATCTCACTATCCCATACTTACGAGTTCATTAAGAAAATAAAGTTCATTACGAGTTCATTAAGGATTTTGTATAGAATTTCAAGGATTCTTGAACTAATAATCCCATACCTACCAGTTCACTAAGAGGTATAGATATAATAAATCCATCAGTAAGATCAAAGTAATAATAATAATAATCAACCCAAAACCTTTGGAGAAAAGTAACCGGATAGGAACACAATCAAAGGGGCACTCATACGTATGTAGCTATAAATCCAGGCTCTCAATCATTTGAGACCTTTAGGCCAAGTAGAAAGTTCCGTGGGATAACACATCAGTTTACGTCCTAGGTAATACTAATGCTTATAATATAATGGCACAAAACTACAGGGCAAACTGAATAAGTAAGGAAAATGATATCAGTTATTAGGTGATAAGGGTTAAATTGATCCATAGTCACATTCAAATACCGTTGTTCAAATTTAAATACCGATGATATGTAATATAATATTTTGTGTGGAAGTATGATAACATGCATATGCTAAGAGTAAATAGGAGCTATCATACAGTGATATTAATAGAAGTATGCCAAATATGAAAAGTTTACTATTGAAAAGGTAGGAAAAAGCCTACTTGCTTGGTATATCGGTCTGCTTTATATATCACAAAAAGATATCGGGAGGATATGGTACTTGACTTTCTATATACAATGTTCGGGTATGTAAATATTTCGGATTAGGTTAGTCGGTTTATACAAAATAGTATCTTTTAAAGCTCCGGGGTTTTAATTGTAAACATTTTAGGACTTTAAAATATTGAACTTAAGGTCACTTTTAAACTTTGGTGCAAGAGACGTTTTTTTGAAATATTTTGTAGTATTCATAGACAAAGTAGGGAGATCAAATTTATATGCTGAAAAAGTCAGGAGGGGTTAATACGTAATTTTGGAAAAATATTCTTAATTTAAAACCTCATTTTCCCATAACTCAGGCTCGGTTAATACAAACATGGCCTTAACTTGTACCATTTTGACAAAAATAAATAAATTAAATTAGTGGAAAAAAATTCAAAAATTTCTGATTGGGCACGCACTAGGTCCATATATTCGATCAAAAAGTTCATCTTCTTCCCCTCGATAGTTGACTTTAGGCTTTTTGATTTGTGTCCTTGAATAACTCCTTCATTTCTAAACCATTTGAGATGATTTATAAAGAAACTCACCCTAATTTTTCATAAGAAATCCGAATATAGAAGTTTGGTGGATTGAGGTGTAGTATATCTCAATTTCCATAACTATGTATTTTGCTAAAATTTTGACTTAGCATTCGTGTATTTGAAGGATATGGAAGGGATTCTTATGATCATGGCTTGTTTTCTGCTATTTATAGGAGTATTTTGGTTTTCATTTCCTAGGTCGAGATTGATTATATATGAAGAATTTAAAATTTTCAGTTCCCTGATTCAAAACACACTTTCAATATATTCGAGCTTAATAGACACATTCATGGATTTTGATCATTACATAAGAGTTCCTGAGGTTATAATGAATATATTCAAAGATTTAAACATGAGTTTTGATTGATATTTGGAAGTTCACCATTTAAGCTCAAACTTTAATGGTGGAAACTTCATGTTCTTCACCTAGAGGTTGGTTTCTAATTTTCCTACTATTTTGAGCTATTCGAATATTTTAACTATACGGAAAATTATTGAAACAAAAAGAACTGAATATAATAAATAAAATCATATAGTACCTTTTTGGAGTGAAAAATTCAAGTTTTGGAACTTCTATTTTAGTGAGTTTTAACTGAGATTTTTATGGGGTATTTATAGTATAGTAGAAGGGCAGTTCATCGATGGAAAAAAGGTGGATTTGAATTGCTGTGGTGGATTTTTCAACTTAGGATTTTCTTCCTCACATGTTTGCTTGGTGTACACATGTGATTCTTTCCTTTTTGTGCTTAGGTGGGGGCTTATTTGGACAGGGTTTTTAATAAATTAACATATGTTTGGTGTTTGGTCCTTGGATGGTCTTGTAGTTACACTTATAGGCTTAAAAGTACACTTTTCATAAAGTATAGTGGTAATTTTGTAATTTTAGAAAGTGTCAAGGGTTGAAATTGTTATTTTATATTAGTTGAAGTCTAAAGGGTTAATTTGATATAGAGTTAAGGTTTAGGAGTGAAATATAAGTCAAGTTATGTTACTTTGAAGTTTTTAGGGGCTATTTTATAATTACTGAAACTTTAAGGGGTTTAGGTTAATTTAGTAAAATTATAGAGCATCAAGTATAGTTTTTTTCTTCTTAGAAGACTTTTGAATTTGAATATTTTATAAGGGTTAAAACAGTGATTGTAGGTGTTAGGTTTGGTTTTGAAAATCCCGATTATTACAAATACTCCAGTTAATGTTAGTTCGGTTAATTATCCAGTACTTTCATCTTCAAGTTCAAGTGAACTAGAGCTTATTTTCACCTCCATAGTTTGTAAACAACTCCCTCTCTCACTCTTACATAGTTTGTAAACAACTCCCTCTCTCACTCTTACAGTCTTTTTATCCTCTGTAAGTTGTTGAACAGATCCTTCATTTTTCCTTTATTTTCGTATTGTTTGTCTGCAAAGATGGTTTATATTATAAATGAGACACTAAACCAAAACTGTCGGATTGTCACGGTCATTGACCATGATAAGTCTGGGGGTGACAACTTCTTTATCACGGACTTGTCACGGTCATTGACTGTGATAAGTTCATTAGACTTGTCACGGTCCTGTCAAGGTCTTTAACCGTGACAAGTTTTTGTCACAGTCAAAGACCTTGACAAACCTGTGAAAAAATCAAAAAAAATTATCACGGTCAAAGACGGTGACAAGTTTCTTTGTCAAGGACTTATCACAATCTTTTACCGTGATAATTCTGGGCAGAATATAAAAACACTAATGGGCAGTATAGCCACTGCCACCGGCCAGCAGTATATTTGTACCTGTTATAACAAAATTTTACCTATTTAAGCAACATATATCCAAATAAAATACAAATAATATACCAATTCAAGGCATTTATAATTCATATCCAAATAAAATAGAAATGTAAATATCCATCATATCCAAGCCTAATTGTACAAAAATCAAAAGAATATAAATACAATCCAATTTTCAAAGTAAAAAGAGATATAAATAATGTCAATCTTCAGCAGGTCAGAGGAGGAAGGAAGGTCACACAATATATGAATTGACACACCCTGCAATATGCTGAACGTCGTATTGTTCGCGCAACCACACTGGTCTCTCCACCACATTCGTGACACGTACTCTTGCCTAAATGTCTTCGAGGGGACATCCATGAAGAAGCACACCCAGGAGAATGTTTGGATCCCTCAACCCCCTCGCTATCGACAACCCACACTATATGTCGAGTAGATGCACGCTCGACCAATCGAGTGTTGACATAGACCTCCCGATGGGGGTCACGATGGGAAATGTATCATCATATGACGTCGAGTCCGTGTGTATCGATGATAAAGCAATGACGTTAACGTCAGCACCGGAGTCCTCTTCCACGTCCTCATCCTCCTCTACCACCTTCTCCGTCCCCTTGCCCTTCCCCAACTGACGCTTCATGAAGGCGTACATATCTAGGACTATCACCTCCAACCTTGATAGCTTATCGTCATGGGAGTCCACCTTATGGGCCAACCCAGTGTTGATTGTCTACATGCCGATGATCTTAGACTTCCCCACCCTCGAGCTCACCTCCCTAGCCCTCCCCTTACGATTTGGACCGAGCACTTGGCTGAGTGCATCTGTAACCAACTATGCTTTGTAGGCATTAGACTATGACTCATGCACTTCCTTAAGCTTTGCCTAAAAAAACAAAAAGTACATAATTAGTCAATTAAGTAAATAAAAAAAAGTTAAACATTTATAACTTACAATGGTGGCTGCGAAGCATGAGGCCACCTCCTTGTCCTTCTCAATTTTCGTCTGAATTGCCACGTAGGCATCGAGCCTATGTGGCCTACCCCCAAGTACACTCCCCGTCTCCTGAAATAAAATAATACATAATTAGTAAGTAACACAAATAATTGTTAAATTATACTAACTAAAATTAAAGACAATTAAAAACTAACCATCATGTGCTGCACCTCGGCATAAGACGTCCACCCTGAGTAGTGCACATCCAACTTTTTCGCCCAGTTGTCCCTTCCCGATTGGCGAGATGCCAATTGCCGCTCATTCGTCTAATTGTCGATAAATTTCTACCCCTGTGCCAATGAGATTGGCTCCTTGGGGGGGGGGGAGGGGACAGTTTCACCGAGTCTCGAAATGGACTCCCGGGTCTTCCCAAAGTCCGTGCCTGTAAATTATTCTTCCGCATTTTATATTAATCTCTCAATTGCTCCAACGTGGGATCGTGGAGATATATGGGCAAGCCTAATTGTTCCCTGTCAAACAAATACAAACCATCATGTAAGTAATTATTACAATTATAAATATAAATATTAAACACACAACCTATACCGCCCTCCAGATATTCATCTTGGGGTCAATAGGCACGTCCCTCCAATCAGTGTACCCTGGGCCGACAATCTCCTTCAACAACTCTAGCGCTGTAGCTAATAATATCGTCTTATTTTCGGTGACTGTCCCTAATTTTCTCCATTTTGGGGGCCTTCTATCTGAGGAGCCCTCATCGCCTCCGCTACTGTGTCCTAATGAAGTCAATTTCTGCAAAAATTGTTATTATTAGTACAAATATGTATATGAACTTTGAATTAATGCTCAAATACGATAATAACAATACATATCCATACCAATACCAATATCAATTTATACCAACTTCAATTTATACCAATACCAATCCAAATAATTTGAACACTTATTACAAATAAAAAAATTATTTCAAATTCAGGTTATCATAAAAAATGGATTGATATTCGTTAGATGGAGCCAAGTCATCCACACTACTGTTTAGACGCTTTGGAACATGTAGGACGATTGACCATAACTCGTTGTTGATATACTCAAAGTAAAACAATTTATAATATTATTTCCTATTTCCTCCATCTCCTCTAAAGGGTAAGTGATCATATCCCATTCAAGACCGCATATTTCTGTAGTATACTTAACAACTCATGTATATTGTTCTGATTTGAGGAAAATTCGGCAGCATATCCCCATAGTTCTCCGAGTAAACGACATTGATTCGCAAGTGTGAGTATTATTTCAATTTATCAATTGAAATAACACTTGACATCGCATCATCTAGTATGTACCCAGAGAACATTAAGATATGACTGCATAAATCCCCCCAAAAGTAACGAGTTTAAGCCATGAAGAATATTATTATACAGAAAATATTCAGTCCCAATCTATCCAAACGGGATAATTCGAGAGATCTCATTACAAGGGCAATGAGTCTCGAATGGGTCTAAGGGCTATTCAATGTGTACGTATAAGAAGTAGAAGACTAATATCTATGCGCACTATAAGTAATTTAAAGTATGTTTCATTTTACCATGTCTTATCACAATTGGAGAGATTTCATTTAATTATGTAATTTAAAGTATGTTACATTTAATTTAAAGTACACACAAGAACTAAAACTTATACCTAAACGGCGAATTATTAATACGAATTTGGGAGATATATGATTAAACTACACAATTGTGCATAATTCATAATGAATATTTATTACTCTAATTCATTAATTCTAATCATAAATAATGTCGGTATGAGACTCAAGCAAGAAAAAGAATGTTGGTATAGGAATTGAGATGGAGGTTAGCTAAACTAGGCTCATGTCAATGTTTGGTAAAAAAATTAGATACCATTAAATTTAGCTGTAATCATATATCTCTATCTAAATATCACGACCAACTAATACAAACACTAGTGAACCCTACCCCCTAATAACAACTAGTGGCCCACAAATCAAAATTGACCCTTTTCATTTTTATAAAAGGATCATAACACATTATATACACACTCAACAAAACCTTATAACCACAAATATATTGGAAAATTTATGTTTTCAAACCTTTTAGATGGAACATTAATAAAATTTGGTAAATCAAACACATAAACGCAAAACCTTTAACTAATCAACTCCTATAAGAATTATATATTGAATACAATTTAAATTCTCAAGACGTCAACTTTTTCTTTATCTACCAATCTATTCACCCGTATTCAAAACAGGGTCTCGAAGAAATTAATGTTATATTTTGATTGCCTGCCCACCCACTATTAAGACACACACATGCACATGCACACACCCACTTCCCCACCACTTCCCTCCCCCCTTCCCCCTCCCACACACATGCACACACACCAGCACACACAAATGCACACACGCACACACACTTCCCACCCCCACCTGCACACACACACACATAAATAAGGGTTATACACACACATATACACATATGCACAACACATATACACACATATAATGGAAAGACAGAGGGAGAGAAAAATGTACCTTAGAGAGAGAGAGAGGCCGCGTGAGAAAGGGAAAAAAGGAGGGAACTAGAAACGGTGGGAAAAAAGAGGGGGTAGGATTTTTTTACTGATAAAGTTATCATGGACTTGTCAAGGTCTTTGACCGTGGAAAATCGTTGTCATGGTTAATGACGGTGATAAAAAAAGAGGCTGGCCAGCTCAAAGGTGACAATTTGGCCTTTTTGGTGTAGTGAGAACACCATAGAGGTTTTTAGACGATGTTACATTCCTTCCTAGGTGACTTTCGAGTTGTGGAAAGCTTCCATAGATTATTGCAACAGTGATCGGGTGACATTGGCTATTTTCCCAATTTATGGCTAAAGCATTGATTAATTTCCCTCCCAATCTCTTATTTCTTGAGTTCGGACAATATTTTGACATTCTCCTTACTTAATCGGGTCCCAACACTTAGAGAATCGTTAATGTGATGAACTGAATTAATGAACTCTATAGGATCCTATTAGGGATCCACGAACTTAGTTTCTTAATGAAAGGGTTTATTATTTAAGGGCAAGAAAGGCCAAGAGGGACCTTATGGTTAACTTGTCGGACTCCAATAATGAGTATTGGTCCCATGGATGTTTTTATTAAGGATTGTGAACAGTTGCACATACCAAAGGGTGGTGAGCCCTATAGATGACCTAGATTCCCCAAGGGTTATAATGAAATAGGTTTAGTCTTCATTGAAATGCCTCTCCTCGATTGACTTTTGATTGGCTTATATATTTTGTACTTATTCTAATAGTTTGATCTTTTACTATTCAGGTCATCATAGGAAGAAAGAGACTAAAACTAGAGACATCAACTTCGTTGACTTGAATAATGTTTTCTTATTTAAATCATCCCAGGTAGGCTTCCTGTTGTTTTACACATCCACCACCATTTCATTCCTTTCTCTCCATATAGATCGAGAACTAGACAATGTAGAAGATTTTTCCAAGAATGATCCTTCAACAACTAACACTTCAGGGTCTTTAGAGTTTGTTGAAATATCCACCATCCCAACAGTTACTCCCGCATATTTTAAGGATAGGATGGAACAGAAAAAAAGATCCCTAACCTAATAAAGAATGCATTTGGCCCCAGTTTTCTAAATGTCAAGTCTTCCAACATAAAGTAGGTCCTTGTGATCCTATGGCTATGGGGCATTTCCTAGACAAGAATAAGACTATAATTCCAATAAGTGCAAGTATAACACGAACCTTGTTATCCAACTATCAATCCAAAAGTCTATTTATGCCACCAACAATAAGGAGAAAGGACTAGATGAAGGTTCTATGGACACGCATCTATACTTAGCTCGTGGTCTCTTAAGGGGAGATGGCCTCTCCACCATCCAATCTTTGGTCATCAATCTACCCTCGGATAGGTTGAATACTAGAGATTATTCCCTTGTAAGTGTTGAACTTAGTCACTTAGTTTTTGTTGTTTTAAGTTTTATTATGCTAAATGTGTTTCTTTTCTTGTATTGCAGTTTATGGTGGGATTTTTTGAATTCCTTGATTGGAGGTCCGACTAGAATAAAGATGGTCGAATTAGGGAACCTCGTACAGGGCCTAAAAAGCCGATTCTTCCACTCAAAATAAGGCCTTGGATCATGAAGTTTCCATAAACACAAAATACACCAAGGTCAGCTATCGAAAGACCAAGAAGGATTGGTTGAAGAAGTCTAACAAAGAGTTTAATGAGTCCCTTGATATGACGTTGGAAGCTAACAACATTATCTTTGATAAATTTTGGGATACGGCATTTCCTAATGCCCAAAAGAAAGTGGTCTTCATATAAAAGACATTTTATAAAAAGGAATGGAATGATGTCGTGGAAAAGGTTAGGGTCCCCGTGGAGATAATCGCTCAGCATACTCCAGACTCCTGTTCTAACTTGGGAAAAGAAGAATAAAAGGTCATCGACCAGTATAAGGATGCTGTCGAAGAGAGAAAGGTTATTCTAGAGAAGACTTCTGCCAAGTAGTTTAGACTAGGATCTTTTTTACTTATTGAATGTCTTGTATCTCATCTTTTTATTATTATTCCTAAGTGTGTGTCCTATTTTTTAACGGAATGAAAAAATCTTTTGATTAAATTGTGTTCATATACATGTAATTTCTATACATATGCTCATATGTGCCTTGTATTATTGCTACATTATATTTTTTAATTTGTTTATTTCATCCTTGGAGTCTAGTAATAATTTGGCCTAGGTGCCAATTGTATGATAGAGTGGAGATATGGACTTTATTCTTAGGAATGATGCTTCTGAGCGAACTCGAACAACTTTTTTGGCTATTTGCTAAGTGTTGCAGAAAATGACAAGTCTTTATAGTGAATAGACTTATCACTATAAAGACTTGGAAAACTTAATGATGAAATGTAGGATATTAGAAATACAAAAGGTCTTTTGCAAATTGAGAATGTATACCTTATAGAGGAGATTGGCAAGGAAGAATAGGACTTCAAACAAAATCAGATGATCAAACATGGGTTGTACCAAATGATCATGAGATTAAGGTACAAATTCAGAATGGGTCCTCATCATTTGGGCTGAAGTTTCACTTAGACGAGGAAAAGAAACTGTCTTACAAACACAGGTGTCTAAATTCCTTAACGACTCATAATGCCCCCAAGGATTATTGATTTTATTGCTTGTACTAGGTGGATGATCCCTTTTCTCTGCTTCCTCTTATTGGGAGTGATGAATCATGAATACCAACCCCTATGATCCCCTTTATCTACTTCCATAGGGTCCAAACCATAACGAAACCCAATTTCAACCAGTAAACAAGCCAAATAAGCCATCACGCTAACTCATCCCAATGTGCCAACAAAAAGATTAGTACTAGCATTGGTCACGTGGATAAATAAGAGACATTTATCATTTAGTCATTGATAAGCTTAATTTGGTAACTATAACCTTAGAGGTGGTAATCAGGAGTCACGATATGAGATAATACAAAGCCAAGAGAGTTTTTTAAATTACTCAGCTACATTACTTTATGAAACTATAAATACAACCCTCACCTCAGGGCCAAGGCGGATTTAGTTTTTGAAATTTGAGAGACATTAATAAAAGGTCAGTGACCTCTTTGTGGACATAAAAAATTCTTCTAACCACTTATATTTGCGTGTGGTGTGGCATTTACGTGTTCTTTCATTACTTACTTTCTTAAATTCATTAATTGTGATTAATTTCACTCATGATTGGAGTCGTCTGTGGGAATCAATTTCCTTTTTCTATGAAAGCAATCCCTACAAAAGAAGTCACAAATGTCTCACCACCTGAACAGCGTACCCCAAACTAGTGACTTGCGACCTGACCCTACTCCACTTAGGGTCAGATATGAAGTTTTCCAAGATGGGAAACCAAGATTTAATCCAGAGAAACGTCTTTCTGAGGAGAGCCACAGGTAGCCTAAATCAACCTATATCTCACGTATAGTCGATGCATATGAAGCACGACTTCAATAGCAGGAGGAGATGACTCGCGTCCTAATTGGGGAGAATTCTCGTCTTTAGCAGCAATTAAGATCCTTGTAGTTTTCTATTTTATTCACATGCTTCTTGTGGTAGGAACATCTTAGGATTGTGTTTCTATTTAATGGTTACCCTTCCATCTTCCTCAGCCACTTGAAGAACTGTTAATCCTGAATTTGTTCAGGATATTGTAGATTGATTCTTTAAAATCGGTGTCGATTGCACGATGAGCCTTATTTGGGTTTGACTTGTCATCAAACTTGGATCCTTCATTTTGTTTCTAACCCCCTCTTAAGGATGTTATCTTTATTTCTATTCTTGCTCTCCTTCAAATGACCATTGTCTTATTGAGTGCTTGCTACTATTTCTTTAACCTTGGCATATTTCTTAATTCTAAACATCAGGATGTCTATAATAGTATCTTACTTCTTCGTAAGGGACTGGTGCAATATGGAACTATTCGGTAAGCTGATCTTGAATGAGGATAGTTCTACTCTCTTGGAATAGCCCTATACATAGTTTTAGTCTCCCAATAGCATTGAGCATATGTAAGTAAGGTTTCTTAGGGTTTATTCTTCATTATAAGGAGGGATTCCATCCTCTTTAGATGAGTTCTACTAGTGATGAACCTCACCAGGAAGGCCTCAGTGAGTTATTTAGAGTTAGTGATAGACCGATGTGGTAACTTGTCAAACCATTTTTGTGCCTCCTCAGAATGGAAGGGAAAATATGATATATATAAGGGACTCGTTACTAGTACAGAGAGTCATCGCCTCTCGATACTGGCAAACATGGTTAATGAGATCAGTTTTTCCATTACGAATCTTAAATATGGGAGTGGCGAACTTTTTGGTAGGCTCAAATTCCTCGATCGACTGTGTGAAAAGGGATTTTATGTTATTTATGAGGTCCCTTATGTCTAACTCCTTCATTGGCTTGTCCCCTCGGTGGGAAGGATGGTTGTCCTTCTCCCTTCGCATGAGGAAGCATACGTCCTTTATGTTATGAAATATAATATGATTATCTTTCTTATCCAGTGAGCCCTCTTGGTAGGAATGGAACTAGTCCATGAACTCCTTCCTCGATTATAAGTTTTACTCACCTAAGGGCTAGATGTATGCATGTGGTTTTTACATTTCTCTCTATGGAGATCGTTTTTAATATTTTCAAAATGACTTTGGAGGCGGACATTCTTGTCATGCTGGTTGTTCATGTCCGCCTCGAAATATCGAAAATGTTATTCATATCCATCCATAAGCCATGATATTTGGTTATATCGGATGTCTTATTACTTTAATAGTTTGGTCCTCAAGTGGACCGTAGTGAGAAATGGGAGTATGACGACTCCTATTAGGTTGGATCTAAAACCTAATCTTGAGGGCATGGTTACATTTCTGGTTATCTTGTCGACTTTTGTGAGATGACAAGTGTTGAATATGTGAATGACACATGACTCATTTCTATTTGTCTTTATTTGGTTGAGAAAGGAAATTCTTTTCCCATGGGCGTTGCTAATTTTAGGTAGTTAAATAATATGTCTAGGGTTTAGTAATGTGCCTATGTCCATGAGGTGTTTCTCTCTCTCTATTGATGTTGTTCTTTACATGACCCTTTTCCCTAGGGTGAGGTTACACTTATAGAGGAAAATAAAAGAGGTTGATCCGTGTAAGACTCCTAACCTTAGATAGTTATCCAAATTGATCGAAAATATCTAATTCTTAGATTTTCTCAAGTCAGCGTCCCCAATCATTGTCCTCTCATTTGAGGTCTTTGATAGGAAAAATAGATATGTGTCCTCTCCCTCTATATGGTCGAATTATCCCTCGTAATATCTAATTCCAATGCATCCTTAAAAGAATAAGTGAACGGTTTGGAAACCAAAAAAATAACTTGTTACATCAAGTTCAAAAATTTGATCTTAAAAATTTATCTTTCTAATATACCTGAAAATTTATCACAACGTATTATGTTTTATCAAATTCAAGTCATGACTAGTTTGTGTTGCATTGAAGTCGTGTGTATCAGCTTAATGTCATCTATGCCATGTTTTTTTACACAAATCTATACTAGGGTCTAATGGTTCAACTCATTATGACTCGATATATATTAAGGATCTACTCATGAGAGAATATTTTTTTATCGATTCATATTTTTTCTCATTGTTTCATGTTTGGTTAAAAAGATAATGTGAAAATTGTAAACTCATATGACATTCTATATGCTTATGTAAGTTTATATAGTTTTAATTACTATTTATTATGTGTGATTTATTTACTATAACTATATATCAATTATATATTCTCATTTATGAACGGACTGTTAAATATTAAACATGACTAAAAGTAAATACATTCTCACCTCACCATCCTCACACTTGTGGCATTGTTAACGATTTAGCACAAAGTTTAACTGTAGTAGGGTAGTGGCACTAGAGCCTATGAAAAATTATAAATGGGTAAGGCGTGACCCACTCTAATGGAAAGTGTCTATAAGTTAACAATATTTCAAGATTAGAGCATAGACAAAAACTAACTCTCCAAATATAATAATGATGATTACGATTACAATAAATGAGCATCTAATTATTGAATATAACTTTTGACAACAAAGTGAAGTAATGAATCCTTAAGAGTTGTTATTCTCTAAGAGCAGAGAGGTAAGAACTTTAATATCTGGTAGAGAGCAGTGAGAGAATATTTAAATGAAAGACTATGTGAAGCAAAACAGTTCTAGTAATTTTTTCATTCTTCTTTGAGAACCTAGTGCTCTATTTATAGTAAAACTTTTAGGGCACACGTGACATCTGAGGCGCCTCAAAATATTACCATGTGAAAAAATATCTTAAAATTCTTTTTTTGTCTTTATTACTATAATTGAAGATTTATCTGTTGTGGTGTGAAACCTAGTGTAATAGTGCAAAAAGGGTGATCTTGTCGAGCAACCCTTAGTACCCCAAAAGTTATGAGAGTAATACCAAAAATGAGGTTGAGCGAGCAACCCCAAGTGAATTATCAAAATAAGATCAAGTACACGAGCATTCCTTGGCTTCCTAGTGAAATAAAATTTTGAGTAGTTACTCAAGCACTGCATAAATAAGTGGATGAGAACATCCTTCACTAACACTCAATTTTGTAATTTTACGCAAGTTTAGTTAATAATAAGACTTGTTTAAGAAATCAGGGCTTGATCATATGGCCAATTGGGACTTGTTGAGAGTTTTTGTTTGGAGGATGATAGGCAAGTCTTCTTAATCAAGATAAGGATCACTCGCATTCATTTATACCACATAATTCAAATTATAAAACAACGAGTAGTCACTTGACTACTCACAAGAAAATTTTAATATTTCAAATGGCGGGTGACACACTAGTACACTCACGAAGTTTTCAAAGTTATTCAACAAGAATTTTTGACAAAGAGATAAAATAGCACTTTTTGGCGTTATGGCTAACATGATCATATTTTTTCCTACTATTAAACTAGGTGTCATGCAACAACAGACAAATTATGGGTGAAAGTAATAAAAATAAAATGTTTTAAGATATTTTTTCACATGGGAATATTCCTAGGAACCTCAGATGCCACATGTGCCCTAAAAATTTTACTATAAATAGAGTACTAGGTGCTCACAGAAGAATAATCAATTCAACTAGCACTATTATGCTGTAAAGATTATTTCACTAGAATATTCTCTTCCTGCTCTATCCAAGATATTGAGATGCATGGCTCTCCTCTCTCATAGAATCATTGCTCTTAAGGGTTCCTTTCTCTCCTTTATTTTCAAAATTTGTATTCAATATTTAATTATTCATTTTTCTTAATCAAAAACTCATTATTATATTGAAAAAGTTAGATTTTGTCTCTGCTCTTGTTCTTACAATTTTATTACATTATAGACAGCTTTCATTAGAATGGGTCAGGCCTCACCCATTTATATATTTTCATAGACCCTAGTATCACTACCCTCCTACATTTGAAGACTATATGGGGGAGATATCCTCATTACTAATGATAAAAAAAGGTATCAATGTTTCTAAGAAGTCGGTCATTGAATACACTCTAGCGTGCAATAGAGTTTAAAGACACAAAACCACAAATGAACATGTTGTTGTTATAGGAGCGAGAGGTCCTGGTCCCTTTGTAGGTCATAATAGTAACTCAATTGTTGCACAACTGACTGGAATTAATCTTATGAGACTATTTTTCTATTTTTAAATCTTCACAACATGGACATATGGAAATTTTGGGCCAAGATTATGTTACACTAGTGGTAGGTCCTACTGGAGGAATAGTTTCACCAAAGGCGATGCATGCAAAGAAGGTGGTGGATGAGAAGATTCTAAATCTCGCTTCCTTATTGATAGTAAAGAAAGTTAAGGTGGATGAGTCACCATCCAAGGAGGTCAGTCTAAAGGAGGTGAAGAAGATCCTCTCACTTAAGAAGATAAAGTTTCCTCTTCTGTATAAGGAGTTGAAAAACCCTTACCCAGATAGTATCAATGACATCCACAAAAATTTATAAAGTTCATTAGAAAATAAAAGAATGCAAAAGACCATATCAAGTGGTTTATGGAGTACATCGATGTACATTTCAATGACAAGTACTTTAGGTTGAGAGATTTATTTAAAAACTCACAGGAAAATCCTACTCATGATATTCCCACTTGGCTCCAAGAAGTATTCCTACCAGGGAAGAGATGCATAGACAGTTCCCCGAGACATTATGTTTAGATGAAGATGAGTTCATATTGAGGCACTTGACCTAAAAAACCCATAAGACAGGAGAGGAGATGACGAAAAATACGAAACATTTTAGAGAAAGGTTTCTAGATGTCCATGAGGAAGTCACAATAACAAAACCGTTGGAGATATTCATAGAAGGACTGCTCATAGAAGGACTGCTTGAAGAATATAAAGTTCACTTGATTAATGAAACTCATGAGGTTACGTTTAGATAATTGACTCGAGTTTCAAGGAACATCATGATTAGGAGTGGCAATTCGGGTTAGTCGTGTCATTTTCGGGTCGCGTTGATTTTTATTCTAGTATAAGTTTTGGGTACTCTTAAATATATACAACCTAATCGGGTCATGTTCGAGTCATTTCGGGTTATTACCATAAACGGGTTATCGGGTCAAAAATTGCCAGCTCTAATCATGATGATCATAAATTCTAAAGCCTGGAGTTGGAAGACTCAAGTTATTCCTCAATCAGGAAGGTTTCAGGTTGCTCGGCAACAAGTTGTTTACTATGTGGACAGTATTCCCAAAGGAAAGAAACAATGGTCAAATAATATTGCTTCAGGAAAAAGAAGTTTGAAAGTGATGTTCCTCCACCACTACTATGCAGTGTTGCAAAAGGCTTAAATGTTTACTAAATCTTGGTATGAGAGAAAGTGGAAAATTGACCCTACTCGAATAGTCAAATTCCTTGATGTAGAGTAATATGATGCAAAGTTTTGTGAGCTATACTAGAGGATCTAACACTTGACAAAAGAATTTTATTATCGGTAAAAGATAATAAATGATTAAATTTACAATGGTACTCTTCAAATTCCTGCCACAGATGTCAATGAGAATACAATGCCCACCCATCAATATGATTTTGTAAATATAGTTGTAGCTCATGAGTTGGATAGATGACAGAGCCTGAGGAATGTATGAAAAATGTTAGTGATTAGTATCTCTGGTTAGCCAACATAGATTAGAAATGTAATTGGAATGAGGAGTTAGAAATTGAAGAAGGGAATGTCAGTGTGGTGCTTGGACTTGACGAAGGAGGAACATATGAAGCTGACTTTATTTCCAATGCTCAAACCTATGAGGTGGAAATTGATTCAGAATGCACGATGATCGCAAAAAGTTTAAAATTAAAGTGGATTTTTTTTTATCAAATTGGTGTAAAGTATGAAATCAGATTGGCAGTTACTAATAAAATTCTTAAAGTAATGCAAGATCGAGGGGATTCATCCATCAACTAGAATGGACTCATCTGAAGGCTTATTAAAAGGTACACCATAGAAATGGTGTTTTATGAGGCTATAAACAAGTACCATTTTTTCACAACAGAACCATGTATATTAATACTATAGTAAATGGGATTAGTTGTCCAAGATCACTGCTAGATGGAGGGGCATCTATTTAGTCATGACCATAAGTACTCTGTATGAGACATGAATCTCGAAGGACAAGGTTTTGTCAGTTTCTTTAGTGATTTCATGCTTTAATAGCATTGGTATGCAATCAATCGGATATGATCAAGTTTGGAAATTTTTCTTTCCATATAAGATTCCATGTCATCAATATCAATGCAAGTTAGTGGTCATTGATAGAGGCCGAGTGTGTATGCGTACTTAGGGATTGTATCTTCAATGTTGCACCAGTGCGTGAATGCCAACATTCGCATAACAAAAATAATAATCAAGGATGGGGAAAGGTGTTTATCAGTGGAAGAAGCCGATTTAGTTGATGCAGCATTCGATATAGATCTTAATGAAGAAAGAAATACATGTTTAATCAAAGGAGTGGATGAGCCCTGAGAAGATCAGGAAGGGGGAAATTAAAGAATTCTGTCAATGATAGGTTGGGTCCATGGGTGGTAACCCGCGAAAGAAAGGATGAAGGAAAAAAAAAGTTGGAAGAAGGTTCAAGATGTGTTCGGACTTGAAAGAAAATTATTTTTCCCCATGGCAAAGTTATCTATCATATTTAACGATGTGTGTGGGTGGCGTTCTAGGATGAGAGCATCAACCCGGTGCCACGGTGCTTTGTAATAAATTATTCCCATATAATTGAGGATATTGCAGAGCTAGAAGAAGCGCCACAGTTCATGCGAGATATACCTAGAGAGAAGCTCTAAGAACTCAAGGAGTTAAACTTCGGGGAAGAGGGAGACAACGAGATACCCATCTTTATCTTCAAAAGTTTGAGTCCAAAGCAATGAGAAGAGATTATCAGCCCTCTCAAGGAATTCACATATGTGTTTGCATGAAAATATACAAAAATTTGAGGCATTGACCTAGAGGTAAGTTCTCATAAGTTGAACATTTTTCATAATGCTTTGCTGGTGATACAACCTATGCACACTTGCAAAGCTGGGATATATTTAAAGGTTAAAGAAGAAGTTGAGAAGATTATCACTGATGGATTCATCAAACCCATCCAACACCATATTTGGTTATTGAGCATTGTGCCCATCGCTAAAAAGGATAAGACATATCTGAATACATTTGGACTTTAGAGATTTAAACCACACATGTCCCAAAGATGAATCTCCATTACCGAGTATTGATAGCTTGGTGGATGTGACTAATGGCTACGAAGTGTATAGCTTCATAGAGGGTTATGTTGGCTATAATCAAATCATAATGAATCTTTTAGACATGAAGAAGGAAACTTTCTGGACACCCCCAAATAATTTCCACTACACAATTATGTCGTTTGGCATGAAGAATGACGGAGCGACGTGCCAATGAACTATGATAGAAATGTTTCATGATTTATTTCATGATACATTGGAATAATATGTAGATGACTTTGTGGTATAATCCTAAATAAAGTTCATGCACATCCAAGATCTGAGAAGAGTTTTTGAACATTGGCATAAGTATAAGATGAGGATGAATCCCTATGAGTGTGCCTAAGGGGTTTTACAGGTAAAGTCCTTAATTTTTATATCAACATGAAATACATGTTAATAGATGTCGAGAAGGAAAAGTCAATTTTGATGATGACACAACCCAGAAGTTGGAGATAACTCAAAAGTTTCTTGGGCAAAGTTTCCTATCTGAGAAGATTTATACCAGCTAAGGAACAAATCACCCATCCTTTCTCATTGCTCATAAAAGATAAGGCGAAATTGTATTCGGGGATTAGTTGCGTAAAGCATTCGAGAGGATTAAGAAGATATTGACCTCTCCTTTAATTAAGATCCCCCCAGAGGCGGGTATACCCTTAGTTTTGTATTTAACTTCCACTGATCAATCTATTGGAGACTTTTTTACCCAAGAGAAAAAAGGGAAATATCCCAAGTGATATCTAGAACTGAGATCAGATACAGAAGTGTAGAAAGGAATTATTTTCCCTTGGTCTTTATGGGTGAAAAGTTAAGATACTACATGCTCACATTTATTGTGCATATAATCAATAAGTGTGATCTTATCAAGTACCTGGTTGTAAGAACTATTTTGATAAGACAAGCAAACACGTGGTTTCTTATTCTCCCAGACTATGATTTGAAGTGTTTTGCACCCAATGATATCAAAAGTCAAGATTTGGATGATCTCTTACACTACACCACAATACGTTAATATTGATGGGGGTTTTAGGGTAAGAATAACTGAATGCTTTGATACCAAATGAGAATTCAAAAATAAATGTGCTCGATAAGGATGTTCACAAATAAAAATTCTATTTTTGTATTTTTATCAATTTAATTTCCTAGCATACAAACCAATTTTAAACAAATTTTAATCTTTGATTAAATTAGTTATGAAGGAAAATTTGTGTTGAAAATAATATAAATATGCTACGCATTCGAGAGCATAAAGATCGAGGAAAAATCCATTTCGGGCAAATCCTTTATTCAACACTTTAGAGAGTTTATAAGACTGTCGACTTACAAAATACTTGATACCGGCCATAAGTACAACCCGCGGTGCCTTCATACAACCTCCAAAGATTATAAATTGTCACCAAGCAATCCACAGATGACAGATTAGTCCTTGTTATCCACCGATCCAGCCTCAGCCTTCGTTTTCAGCAGTGATTCCCTTAGGTTTCACAAGCCATCCATGGAGTTTCCTTCTCCATAAAGGTGTATGCAAGATACTAAAGTAGTCTAGGGTTTAAATGAATTCACAAGAACAATTTCAGGATGTATATTTTGACTTTAAAATGTTTTATAATACTAAACAAAAAACTTTTGTAAAATATATTCAGAAAATGATCAAGCAAAAGTCTTAAACAATCTGAACACGAAATATGTATCTATAGGGTGTTCACAAATTTTAAGGCAGAGACTCGTTCGAATGACATTGAGGATTATTCGAATGAGATAAGCCACTCATTAGAACAAAACAAAGTCTCGTTCGAACGAGAAGGCTTTGTCATTTGAACAGGCTTCAAATGACCTTCTGATAAGTCAAAACAGTACGCCCTCGATCGATGCTCACTAGATAAATTGAATGAGGTTTAAAATAAAAAACTAATTTTCTTTTTAAAAATAAAAAACCATTATTCGTTTTTATAATAAAAATGGACATCTCAAAAATAAATTTTGTGAATTAATTTAAACACTAAATTGCTTTATACCTTTATAGGATGTCAGGATGTCTCAAGTGTTGATGTCGGTTTTCCATGATGGTTTGTATGTGATATGACAAACTAGCCTAAACCAATAAAAGGCCTATACTATAAGCAATATCAATAAATCTGCTATTACAAATCTCCCCCTTTGGCTATGCCGGTACAAAAACAAACAAAAGAAAGCTAACACCCTTCCTAACCCTATAATGGAATGGCATAAGTCTCTTTGTCTTAAAACTTTTTCTTCTTCCCTTCCAAAAAATTTGTCTTGATTTGGTGTGTCTTGAATTCCTCTTTAAGTACCTACGCATATGAGACAAAAACATATACCCCGTGACACATAGAGTTTGAAAGAAACATAAAAACATCCCTATAACTTGTTCTCCTATTTTTCTTCCCTCATAGACAAATGAGTAAAACATAATCATGAAAACGCAGCATCACTTAGAAGATAAGATATAATCACAAAAAGATATAAATCAATCATGTAAAATGATAATCTCAAAGCCCATCAAAACCAACTATTTTTTTACTTTTTAATTTTTCCAAAACAAATAAAATAAAAAGTACAAATTATATATTACAACACAAAATATGGTCATATAATCACAAATAATCCAATAGATTCAATCATTTTTCAAACATGGACTAAATGTAACTAAAAATCAAAATACTATATATAATATAGGCAAAATATATCAGTGAAAATTCAACACACATATATAGGTATAAACGACGTATAAAAATATGACACAAACACAAAAGCTTTACATACTAGCATAGTATTGAACTTTTTAAACATGTGAGGTGGAATGAATGGGTGTGAACTAGATTAAAATGAATTATGATCCAAACACTCAAAAATGTTCAAGAAGTTCTAATTGACCCCAAAAACTTTATCAAACTAAGCTTTAGCCTCAAGTGACAAAATAAAGTAAACTTCAATGAATAAACAAGCACAATGCACACAAGCCTAAAATGTTGATGATTCTATAAATCAATATCGTCATGGCAAAATAAGCATACTATGATTCATTGTGCAAACCCATTGATCTTCACCTAAACTCCCTCAAAAGATAAACATATATAGTATTTTTCTATACTTTTCCTCTGTTTTCTTTTGAAGTTATTTCTATTTGAAAGATCAAGCAAACTAAACTGAGTTAACCCCTTTTTGGCAAATGTTATTGTTTTTATTACCTTTATTTTTTCTTGGGATCTTTTCAACGGTAGCTTTCACAGAAAGTCAAACTGTCTTTTGCAGTCCTTTTTCATGTTCACTCATATTTTTAATAATAAACAAAATCTCTCATGGGAAACGATTCTCTCATGAAAAAATCCCTCATAGTCACATAAACATGTAAATGACAAAATTGATGGAAGAAGATCTTACAAAGCTCATATATACATGTGAATCTAACGTTCAAAAAGCTCGTGCATGTGTCATGAAAGCATATACCAAGTCGAATTCGTAAAGCAAATGAAGTTCGAAACGACTCTATAAACACGGTTAATATCAATCTAAGTATCTAAAGTCATACCAAATGTCCTAGGCACATGCAAAGTACGAACTGGATTGGACTCAAACACACCAATATGCCACACCAAATGTGTAAAACTAAAATACGCAAAAGCTGAAAATCTTTTTGTATTTTTCAAACAAATTTAACAAAATATTTTTTTTTTTGTAATTTTCCAATATGACTCAATAAAATAAAAATATAATACAAAAGGTACACATGTCATAACACTAGAAACCATATATCATGAATTTCAACTAGAGTATGACAAATAAAAATCATGCAAGCAATCATCCATAAGATAGAGCATGTGAAGCATCATGTGCAAGCATGTGATAAGCAACAAGTCTGACATCTAGCTCCTCCAAAATCGATTTCCTAACCCCAGATATCTGTATACTTAATCCGTCGAGTTTCAGGAACCAAGGAAACACTAGACTTAAACTTCCTTGGACCTCTTCCAAGATCACAACAAAAAGCTTAAGGTGACCTTTCCTACCAGAATGCGAACATGTGAAAACTCGAGGAATGTTATGTAGGAGTTGAATTTTCTAATTTCCTTGGATGTGGTTGATCCTCTAAAATAAATAATGGTCTTGACTTTGACACTGGAAGCATTAGAAATATGTGAGCCGGTACCATCACTACTAAAACTACTCGAGTCTTTTAAATCATCTTTTAACTTCAAAATTTTTTACTTAAGAAAAGAATTTGACTATTCAAGTTTTAGGACAACTTCTTCATATTTCCAATCATTCCAATAAGTCTATCTTGATCCCCCTTAATGAAAGAAAACTTATCCCTAAGATTCTTCTCACTAGCCTTATAATTATTAATTAATTTATTATTATCCTTGATGGCACAATCACAAACCCTAGAAATTTTAGAGTATTCTAATTATTTCTCTAAAAGTTGGACTCTATCGTCACTCTCTATCTTGAACAATTCTAAATATTTAAAATCACTGTCCATGTCCACAAGTTTTTAAAATATCTTTGAGTTTGAACATTTTGCAAAATATCCATAGCAACTTTAAAACAATAAAAATCATTTTCAAGAATCTCAATTCTTTTAGCAAACTTCAAATTCAAATGATTTAAGTCGCCAAAACTGTGGGAATCCATTGAGAAGAAAAACAAACCAACACAAGAGAGATGAAAAATAATAACCACCCTAAAATTGCACTAAACAAGGATCTACACGATAACTTATTGCAACCCTCTCTGATTCCATGTGTTTGGATAAGAACAGCTGAATGCTCTGATACCAAATGAGAATGATGAAATAAACGTGCTCAACAAGGATGGTCACAAACAAAAATTCTATTTTTGTATTTTTATCAAAATAACTCCCAAGCATACAAAACCAATTTCAAAAAAATTTATTCTTTGACTAAATTAGTTATGAAGGCAAGTATATGTTCCAAAAAAATATGAAATGCTACGCATTCAAGAACACAAAGATTTAGGAAAATTCCATTTCTAACAAAACCTTTATTCAGCAATTTAGAGAGTTTACAAGACTATCAACTTACAGACTACTTGATACTCTCTGCAAGTATAATGCTCAGTGTCATTGTACAACCTCTAAGAAATATCACTTGTCACTAAGACATCAGTAGACGACGAATTCGTCCTCGGTATCCAATGATCCATCCACAGCCTTCATCTTCAGTAGTGATCCCCTCACGTTTCCCAAGTAATCCATGGAGATGCCTTTTTCACAAAGGTCTATACAAGATACTAAAACAGTCTAAGATTTAGACAAAGTCACAAGAATAATTTTCAGGATGTATATTGTGAACTAAAAGTATTTTAAAACACTAAACAGAGAAGAACTTTTGTAAAAGATATTCAGAAAAATATTTGACAAAAGTCTTAAACAATCTGAACATGAAACAGGTATTTATAGGACGTTTTCAAGTTTTGAGGCGATAACTCGTTGGAATGACATTGAGGCTCTTTCAAGCGAGATAAGCAAGTCATTAAAATGAAACAAATTTTCGTTGGAACGAGAAGGCTTTCTCATTTGAACATGCTTCAACAACCTTCTAACGAGTCAAAATAGTACACCCTTGATCAACGCTCGTCAGATAGAAACTTCAAATGACCCTTCTAATGAAATAACCTTTTCGTTCAAATGAGATAAAGTTCTCATTTAAACAAGGTTTTAAATAAAAAAATAATTTTCTTTTTAAAATAAAAACCCCCTATTCGTTTTTTAATAAAAATAAACATCCCCAAAATAAAATCTCTCAGTTAATTTAAACATTAAATTTCTTTATACCTTTTATGGTATTTAGAAGTCTCGAGTGCTGATGTTGGTTTTCCGTGACGGTACATGAGGATTTGTAACGGGATACGCCAAACTATCCTAAAATAATACAAGGCCGATACTATGCGCAATACCAAAAATTTTACTCTTACAATAGGTGGCTCATGACCCATAACCCTGACCAAGACAAAGGGTGACATCCAATGGATATGGTCACGATCATAGACCGTGACCATGGGGGTCACGGCTATGGTCCGTGACCAATCCATTACCAAATAGGCACCAAACTCACACTAAACTTGGTCATGGCACTAGACCGTGACCAGGTGCATGACAAATATAAGGGGTTCAGTTAAGTTTGGTCACGACCCTGGGTCGTGACCATTTTGGAATAGCCACGATGGTGGTCATTATCATAGGTTGTGGCCCATATACCATGGCCATTTATTTTTTACACACCATAAAACATGGTCACGGTATAAGGCCATGACTACATTACTGACATGTAAAAAATAAATGGTTACGATAAGTGATTCATGACCTAGGATTGTGATTAAAACATGTACAGATAAACACCCTACATCATTTTCTCATTTCATGTGAACTCTCTCTCTCTCTCTCTCTCCCTCTCTAAACTACTACCTGATATCTCTATCTCCCCCCCTCGTCAACATCTCTCTCCTTCGGAGACCTCTTTAGTTCAAGTATCCTCTCCATGTATTTTCCATATCAACTTTTATCTAAGGTGTATGTGTAATGTGTGCGTGTGTGCGTGTGTGTGTGTGTGTGCATGTATTGTGTGTTTATGTATATGTATGTATTGTGTGAGTTTTTATGTATGTTCATGTGTATGTACCCAAATGAGACTGAAATGTGAAAATAACTAAATCAAATAAACCCTAAGATTGAAATGTGAAAATACACAAATTAAACAATCCAAAATTTGAAAATACTGAAATGTTGTAATTGGATTTTAGACCATAAGGTTTTAAAGGATTTTGAAGTGATTGAGGATATGGGATTCGATTTGTATCGGTGTAAGCTAGGTTTACTTCAATTCAGAAACAAATTAATTTTGTGTTAAAATAATATAAGTTCATTAGAATCTAGACTTAATTCATGATATCGTATTTTAATCACATTATAAACTAATTTTCGGGATGAGATCAATTGGATGTTTAAGTCTTAACCACAAAGTAATGAACTAGGGTAGGTTTGATGTTGAACCGATGTAAATGATCCACCATGAGTTCATGTAATCTTAATATAATTTCATGTGATCACAAAGAAATATATTTCAATTCAATATCAGTTCTTAATTTATAACACACACACTCCCACATGTATAACACACATATATGCGCACATGGTCACAACATGTGGTCACGGCTTAGGACCGTGACCAGAGAAAAAAAACTTGTGACACAGGCCGTGACCAAGACAAAGGGTAACATCCAATGGATGTGGTCACATCCATAGACCGTGACCATGGGTGTTTATGGGTGTTTGCAACCAAAATTAAAATTGAGTGGGAATCAGTGTGCAAGTATTTATGGGTGTTTGAAAATCCAAACTAAAACTGAGTATGACCGAGTGTAGTTGAATTAGAGAGTGTGTGTGGGTGGGTGTGTATGAATTAGTGGGTTAGAGAGAGGGTGCGAGATGGATTATTACCATATGCTACAAATTCCTCTATCCAATAAGTAACATTATAATTCTCTCTCTCTATTTCTCTTTTTGTTTTGCTTCTATTTTTGCACCTGTTATTAACCTATCACTATAATATATAATCTGTCTACCAAATGGAGATTTTAACATCTAGAGAAATAACCTAGATCGCAAAATCTCGATCTTATCCCAAAACCCTAACAAAAGAAATAACCTAGAGAACTCACCTAATATGAGAAGAAATAACCTTTTATGGAACCCACCTAATATGAGAATGAGTTTAAGACTCGTTTCAAACAAAAATTTTGTGGAAAATGTTGACTTTAGTGGGAAAATAGAGGCAATTGAAAATGGCAATGGTAGTTATAGTAATAGAAGTAATGATCAAATTCATGCACTTGTACAACAAAAATGTACAAAAACACACACATATATATACTTAAAAGTGTTTTTTTCTCGAAAAGATGCATAACAATGTTAGGATTAAATGAAATGAGATGAACTTAAATGTAATTGGTTGGAAAACTAGTTAATGATTAATTAGAGCCATTACTTGTAGGACTCATATGCACACCGTCAAATATTTTTCTAAGGAAAAATGAGGCACGGTGATGATCACTAACAACAAGAGTACCAGAGGTTACAACTGGACTCCACTTGTACCACTTTTATAAGTGCGTTTCGTATAGAGGTTACTCCTATTTAAAAGTATGGGAATAAGAAGATCAAATAGTTTAACTACCTTGCAAATCATGGAGTTCATCTCTTGCAAGAGTACCTGTGTGATCAAATTCTATTTTCCATACCATTATGCTAGGATGAGGAAATAGAGAATATATTTTGCGTACATAATCCGGACATAGCCCTGACGTTCATTACGCTGTTAGATAAGGCAAAAAAATTCACCCATTATGAATAGAACTACGTAAAGAGAGCATTGATCAAAATTGTGATGTCTCGTGACATGTGCACGTTAAATTGAATCTTGACAACTATTTAAAGGAGAAAGGATTCCATGTTTATGTCACGAACATCTATACATCAATCATAGATATGCTTCTTGTTAGTTAGCCATGGGTAAAAAGCCATAGATTTTTGTAAAGTAATACCGAATGGATGAAGATCGGAGTCACCGATCATATTTTAAAGTCTTAATATGAGAAGGTATATACATATATATAGTTGTAAACATGATTAGTTAGTTGTAAACATGTTAGTATAATGATTTCTTCGCTTATTCTTTTATTGTAGAAGGTATCGAGCGGCGGTCGACATAACGTACCAAGTGATGACGTGATACCTCCTAGATTCTCATCTCCTGCACCCCAACAAGGATTTTCATCACCACTGGGTGAACAATTATCTTCTCTAGCATTGGTACACTCTACCACTCCATCCACGAATAGGCAACAAACACGTGTTAATCCAATAAACCCACCCCCCGCTCCTAACACCTCCCGAGCAATTGAGAAGAAGCCCATTGGGTTATCCCTTCTCAGGAATAATCCTACTAGAAACAAAAATGAAATCCAAATCTTTAAATCCTAGTGTTTGTCACTTAGGAAAATGAATGTGAGTGTCGGGGCGTCAAATAACTGGAACTTAATTGATTAAGCCATTTAAAATGACGTTTTTGAACAAATTTATAAGATTTTTCATTACCCGATCATTCAAAGCAAAAGGTTCATTCCCGGGTTGCTGAACAACTATGAACACATCGTATAAACCTTCGGTAGAGACATTTCTTTAAGGGGGCATCGAGATGCATCATTTTTCTTTGAAAGAGAGAGTCCCTCTAAATGTTGAAATGCCATACGATGTCCAGATGGAGAAAAATAAACAAGGCAATCCAAGTGCCGACAGTGCATGCTTGATGGGACAAAGATAAAAGATTCACACCACACTAGGCTCCGACTCTGACGGTATGACCAGTTATTTATTTATATGTATACACGTTATATAAAATAATGTTAAAATCACAAGACTAAATATAATTTCACACTATAGGAATCGATCGAAGCCATTAACAATCAGTCCACTTTGAGCCCTTATGATGAGATTAAAGATGAGGCCCTGACCTGGACCTTTGTAACTGATAAAAGAGGGAAGACAATAAATGTCATATCATATATTCCTCGTATGAGGCACGAACACCTCACACGAGACAAATACAACTTGTAGGAACTAACACCATAGTCACAAAAAATCGGGTTTGAGAATATGATGAAAATTTGAAGATATCAAGACTTAGGCTTAAAAATATACCGCTAGAGGAAAAAAAGCCCAAAATAATCCACAAATGGCCCCATAAGAGACTTGAACACTTCGCACGGGATCAATGTAACTTGTAGAAACTGATTGCATAGTCATGGGACTCCTGGTTTGATAATATGATAAAAATTTGCAAATATCTAGACTTAGGCTGAAAAACATGATGCTGGAGGGCGAAAAATCAAAACAACCCACAAACGGTCCAGTAAGAGGAACAAACACCTTGCACGGGACGAATGTAAGTCGTAGGAACTGATCACAAAGTCATGTGACTAACAGTTTGATAATATGAAGAAAATATGAAAATATCTAGTATTTATACATATTTCTTTAAATAATCATACTAACTTAGTCACTACCCTACTAAATGGGTTTTCCACTTATTTTTATCTTTTATTTGAGTAATGTTATCACTAACATTACTCGGCATATACAAATATCGACTCGTAACTACGAGTCTCTAAACTAGGTTTTATCTGCAAACCTACTCCTATGATGTAATTCTAAATGATCTAGAGTCCTAACACCGAACCCTGATCGAATTAAACACAAACCTGGCCATAGTCAAAGGTTGTTCGAACAAGACCATCAAGTCATTCAGACAAGATGTCCATTATCGTTTGGATGAGAACTCCAAGCCATAAAAAATATACCCTATCTTGCTCAATGGAAACTCAAATATCGTTAAAAAAAGATGGTCTTATATACCCTTCTTCTTCCTTCAATCGAAACGCTTATAGCCAACATAATACCTCCAACTAAAAGCATCTAACCATTAGATTGTACATTCTCCTTCGAATATACACTACTAAATAACAATACTAACATGTATTAACCAACTCAATATGATTTAAACAACGTTTAAGGAACTAATCACAAATTAAAAAGATGTAACCCTAAGTTTATTTTCTCAACAATATTCACCAAATTAGTTAACGAGTTTAATTCAATACTCAAAGTAAAATGAAGGAATTTACTGATGAACATCATCAATATTAACGTCTAATTTTATAGGTCCTAATTGCATAATTTTGTGATTAAATTTAAGGATTTAATAACCAAGTTACAATACTTCTTCATTATAAAACAAGGCTTAAAAATGAATTAACTCTAATTACCAAATTAAGTTGTAATATGATTTCAAATCAGATTCCATAAGTATAATTACATATTATAATGAAAAACTATTATTTGAACACAATCTAATCATATTCTTAATCAAAATAGACATTTCATGGATTGAATGAAAAATCAACCCCCAATTCCTCCAATTATCTAAGACAAACTCTCAATTCTCCAAGCTATGGTTTCTACACCATTTCCTTAGCAACTTGGTTTCTCCCACAAATGTATTATCCTAAATAGGTTAACCTAATATGTTATATTAATTCACTAACCACAATACTAGGCTAGGCCCCTAAAACGAACCCTACTAAAAAAGGCCCAAAACATGCACCAAATACTAACCTAATGGGATAAAATCCCATTATAATAAGCTCAAACCAGACTTTTTAAACATCATAAAAACTACTCGAAGTTTAAAATCTTTTATAAGTAAATCATCAATATTACGTTAATAATTATCTTATTAAATTAATTAAACAACCTAAACACGCAATTTATGTTAAAATCTCAATTATTAATTATTAGGTTACGACTCGGTATTATAAAAAGCTAATTTGCGATTCGTGGTACCTGATACCGAGGGAAGAATTCAAACAAGGAAACCATCAACACCTAGCTGCTGACCATTCCATAGTCACCCATAATAGTAAGTCACTTAATTATTATCTTAGTGAATTATTAAGAGCTCGCTATCACCAATACGAAAAATTCCAATCAATATGTAACTCAATTATGTACAACAACATATTAAACATTCCATAGTCACATATTAATTTATTAAATAACACACCAAAAGTCCAACATATCAAATCATAAAATGACATATCACATGTCATAAAAACTTATCCAAAGCCGATAATGAATTCAACAATTAATTAATACCATAAAAATAGGGGGTATTACAAAAATCTCATGTACAGCATTCCCCTCCTTAAGGTTCTCAAAGAAAATAACTTCATGAGACTCTAATTGAGTCATAAGTGCCTCACACTCCTTCATGGCATAATTATATTCCTTGAGTTTCTTAAGCTTTGGGGAAAACCTAAGATTTACCTTCTCTATCTTGAGAGACATTAAAATAATTTCAGAGAGAGCCTTTTAAATGTCATAATCATATTCATCTTGGGAATCTATTCCATCATCCTCAACCTTCTCTTAAACAAGGTAATTTCTAAGACTAGACACATCCTTAATGTCAATGAACGCGATAGTATTACATTCAACAAAAGACCCACTTTAAAAAAAGTAAACATTTATTGATATAATATAATTGACTTAATTTCATGTCAAATCATTTTAGTCTTGGACAAAATTGAATGAAAAAAATTGGTTCATAGTTTTTTTATAAAGAGAATATTGTTCATTATAATCTATGAACATTGAAATTGAAGATCAGATGGCTTCTCTACATAAAATCTTATGTGAGTAAATTTTGGATTTTTAAAGACCATATCCTTTTGTGTGGTATTTTTGATTAAATTGTCTCAAGGCTAATACATGCGCGTACATGTTTATATCATTTTGTGAAAAATGATTTTTGTATTGATCAAGCGAATTGTTTTATAAAAAAATCATTGTCTTATATTCTTGTTTAAGTGAATCTAGGATTCTTCTAACAAGTATTTGCACGGCTAGGTTTTGTACCTGGGGGCATGACAAATGGTTTCGTTAAAGGAAATGCTCTTCCTAAAACCGTTTACATGGGTGTAAAACCTTTGCCATTCGTAAGATATGTACGTTTTTTTGAATTATTGAGCTTACTTCCTAAAATATTATGCAAGGCTTTAAATCTCTCCAAGTGCACTATAGTGACATGTTAAATATGACATAGGCCTCTTACCAAAACCATGCTTTTGATATAATTTTTAACAGTGTAGTTGATACTAATGATTTTTAAACAAATCTGTAAATAGGATATTTTCCCTGCAATTTTTAGTGATCCTTTTTTTCGTACTTATCACATGTAGATATATTATTTTTTTGGCCAGTGATTAGAGAAACACTTTTCAAGGACAATTTCACTTGATCTACGGAATTTTGAGAAAAAAAATTGATTCCATACTTGATTCATGATTTGTGAGATTTAAGAATGATTTGAGTTGGAAATTACATAGACTAAATTCAGTTATACCTAATTCATATTTAAATTTGAAGATCTAAACTCCCTATCTAAATGAGGTGTTTGATCTATTCAAAATTTTAAGATTGGTGAGATCCGATAATGGAGAACGCGACTTATATATCTTCTTGATGGATCTTTGAGCATATCACTCGTTTAAAAGAGGGAGACTTCCAAGTCCCATAGGTAAACTATTGTTAGAGAAAAGATAGATGTAACTTATTACATTAGTGTAAACTTTCTTTTCAAATGGAATGATTTACGAGGATGCACCGAGGTTTTTTCACCCCTTTGGTGGGGGTTTTCCTCATTGATCTTGATGTGTGCCCCTTTTGTGGTTGATGGTTGTTCATGTACAGATTTTCTATCGTACACACACTTACAACAAATTTTGGATACAACATGATCTATTTATAAAATATAATTAGGGTTTTAATCTTGTAAATTCACGTAATTAACCTATATTTGGTCCTAATTTTCTTAATTGACTTAGATCCATTAGATTTCTCACCTATATGAATGTTAACTAGGTCAAATATAAAAACTTGGCCAAGTGAATTTTGAATTTGGTAAAAAATCTCACTAAAACCTATTCATCCCTCTAGGTTTATTAGACTTGAACACTTTTCTAAAACACACCACGCTCAATTGGTATCATACCAGTAACTCTTTTACTCACTCACGTGTTTGACTAGATCTTTCTTATTTGTGTGTTGTTAGTTGTTTTCTTTGTTCCTTGATCAATTTTTTAGTTGGGTCTAGATATTATTTGGATAATGGATTAATATCATGATAGTATCTCTACAAATTGTCCACCTTTCTTTCATGGTTCAAATTATGGCCATTGGAGAGTGAAAATGTATGCTTATTTGAATTATAAGCATGAGAGAGTGTGAATAAGTGTAATAAATGGGTGAAGTGGTCCCATGATTGAATAAGATGGAGTTAGAATTAATAAATCGAGAGTTATTTAGTCTGATGTCCGGTTTATCGATTATAATTATAACTTGATTGGGTTGAATGCTATATTTTCATCGATTAGCATAAACGATTATAAACGTGTACTCAATATGAAAGGAAAAATTAATCTTTGAATATGTTAAAAGTCACTCTTAAGGGAGATTTAAGTTTAAAGAGAGCTAAGTTTAAAAATATTGCGACTATCTTTAAAACAATGAGAATGAACGAAGAGAATAACTTCAATGATTATTATACTAGAATGACTGAGGTTGTTAATGTGTATTTGAATTTAGGAGAGATTATCCTCGGGAACAAGGTTATTAAGAATTTATTAGGAATGTTAGCTTCTAGTTTCAAAGCCAAGGTTAATATCCACAGTGAGATAAAAGATACGAACACATGTAGTTTAAAAGAGTTGGTTGGGTCACTTCAAATTTATGATCATAAGATCATTTGAGTGTGATAAAGACTAAGAGGGATATTTCATTTGTTGCCTAATATAATGAGAAGGTTGAGGCTCGAAAGAGTGGTGATAGATTGAAAGATACTGTTGAAGTTTATATTGCTTTATTTATGAAAAGGTTCAACAAAGTTTATAAAAATAGTAAGAAATTTTTCAAAAATGAAAACAAGTTTCAACTTAAGCATCACAAATCCACTTTATCAAGGTAGTCATGATAGGAATGTGCCCAAAAGAGGAAAAAAACAGAGGAAGATACATTTTTTTGGTTGTGGTGGAGTAGGACTTCATCTAAAAATGTGTCCAACACACTTGAGAAAGAAAAAAAAAAAAATTCCTTGCGAAAAGGGAAGAAATTCTATAAAGCAATTTTAAGTGATTTGAAGAGTGAGTTCGATGATATTAAGTTATGAGTGTGGAGTGAAATATCCTTAAGGGTGAGGTTAGATTAAGATGAAAAGGCACATGATGCGAGTATGTCATTTTATGATGTTATAAAGAGAAATATGATCAAAGAGTCTAGTCATAGATCTCTTAGTTATTCCTCATCGTGTAGAAGTATAAGTTCACACATATTGTCTTAGAGGTCACTAAATGAGAATGATAACGAGGTGAATGAGATACATTATTTTTTTATGAGATCTATCAAGAGTACTTGAAATTAAAAAAGTCAAATATTAAAATCTTAAACAAAATGAGGAAAAGGTTGAAAATGTCCAATTGGAGAATTTGAAAGTAAAAGAGAAGATTGATGAGAATGAGACTTTAGAAAGAAAAAATGAGGTCCTTTTGAAAGAAAAATAAGAAGTTGATCTTTAAAGAGAAATTTTGAAAATTGAGCTTCACCATGACAAAGACTTGAAAATTAACATTATTCATAAAAGAAACGTTCTTGATAACATTTTAATGAACCGTGGTCAAATAAAAAACAACAAACACGGTATCCACTATATTGAACGAGTGAAAGAAAATATTTTTTCTTCGAAATTGAATGTTGAAATTTCTTCTTGTAAAAAAAAAAAGACTAAGGAACAAACTCCATTATTGAAAAATAAGGATTTCGTATCTATTTTTTCATCTAGGTCACATGCCTATGGATGCTCTTTTTTAGGAAAAGAACTCACAATGCCCACTTTTTCTTCAAAAGAATGAATATTGAGAAAGTTGATAAAAGAGGTCATGTACCAGAATCTAAGTTTAGGAAAGATGTGCCTTTTTCTACCTATTATAGGTTACATGGACAATATAACAAAACTTATAGGTATTTGAAATAAAGAAAAATCTAGGTTCATTCAAAATAGGAGAAATTTTGTTAAGATAGATCCTATTAGTGTTCTAAGAGATGAGATTGTAAAGTTGATGAAAAAGGTTGATTTCATGATCAATGAGAGAAGAGGGCTTAGGAAAGAGTTTCCTAGACTTGGATCCTATTCTCATGTTCCTGGGAATAACAATCCTATGAGGAAATATAGATCGATACTGAACGATGGTAGAGGTATGACAAGGAATTATCCAATTAAGAAGAATAAGATTGACAAACCTGAAAGAAAAAATTTGTCTTTGTGCCTCCCAAATGTCTGAGAAATGAGTATTTTCTTAATATAACAAGGTATATTCTTTTATGAGTCCCCTTACTAGGAACTCCTTGGTTCGTTTGGGATCAGATCATTTGGGTGAGTGATTTCATTATCAAAATTTGCTCACTTCTCATACATTTTGTGAGGATTTTTTGTTCATGCATGCATCTTTGTGCATTTTCTCTTTGGCTTTATTTCTTACATAGTGTATATGTACAAACTACATCATTCATATTTCGAAATGCCAAAAATATTTTCATTTTATTCTTTTTGTGATGTGAGATTAAGTTTTATGTGTACATTTATTTGATGTATGGAATTAATTTTAATGATTATTAAAGCATTGATTCTTAATTATTTGTGGCAACTGACGACGAACTCAATGATATTTTAGAATTCACATGAAAAATCATGATAGATAATATTTATTGAAATCTATGTTTATGATCTCACATTACATATGCACTTGCATATCACTTGGATCATATGATTTTTGTTATGTGTCTTGCATTAGTGTTTGATTTTAAGTCATGATTAAAGCATAAGATCTAATATTGGTTATCTTAAAACCTTTCAATGGACCGTTTGAGAGTTGTGTGTGCAAAACACTTTAACTTAATGGAGTTGATTGATGATGCACTATTTAAATGGTAAGGGAAAGCATTGGTGATATTTTGTTGATTTGAATATGAGTCGATAGGTGTCTACAAAAGTGTGTGTGTGAAAGGTACCATAGAAAAAGTAATTTTATGATGAAAATAGCCAAATCCAAATGCTATAAAATTCAAGGCAAGAAAAACACGATAGCAATTTTAAATTTTCTTATGATTCTATCTTTTAGTATCTACTTTAGGTATATACATCATATGAAGGAGATTAAATGGTTAGATTCTACCACTTAGAAGATCCTAAACGTATATTAATGAAGTGATAAAATTAATCATGACTTTTATTTCGTAGAAGTTGATTATATGCATTAATTTAATTTTATTACTTATATTTGTTTACGATTATGTCTTTATTAAGATACAAAGTTTCTTTATTTAATTCGATTGGACGTTCTAATATTTTTTTAACTTATTAACATTCATGTTGAATATGTTCTAAAATCATGTCATTAATCAAAATTCAAAGGAAATTCATACAATGAATCATATTTACCATAAATAGCCTAACCATATTCACACTTTACATATTTGGGGTCATACGTAAATATGTATGTGTGTGTGGGCTTTCTGCATGTATATAAAAAAAAATCTTTAAATGACTAAATGAATATTTTTACATCCATCTATATATATTCATATCATCTTTTTGAGTGGTTGGGATTTTGTTTCTATCGGCTAAGTCTTTTTTAAAGAGTTTCCCCTGACTTTAGCTACTAGCCTGAATCATTTTCAAGGTTCAGATTAGTGCTCATATGCATGTTACATTTTCTAGCCGTACGCGTGACTTTGCAGTCACTTAACATATTGGGTTTTTAAGCAGGCTTTTAGGGTTCATTCCAAAACATTTGAAATCCTTGTACCCTAGAGAAAACCTTGGGTCATTTTAAAGAGACAAAGTTGATTTTGTTCTTTCATGTAAGGATTGATTCCATTTTTGGTGTGCTTTCTTGGATTAGGAGTGAGAAACCCTAGTTTATGACATTTTGAGCTTTTCAAAATTTAACTCAAGTAACTATTGTTCTTTCAAATATTTTTCTTAATTTGATATCTTTTAGAGTTTATATAGTATATTCCATCATAAATATATGTTGTGTTATTTTTTATAAGCTGGATTTAGGCATTTTTTTTATTAATTTTTAATATCACCGTATGATAAGTACCCAAAAGTGTTATATTTATTCCCCAAATAGACGCATTTGACTTGTTACTTCTCGATAAAATCAGACTTATATTTGTATTTGTTTGTTTTGTAGGCCACTATGCATTTGTAGTGTCAAACAAGCTTAATTCGAGGCAATTGCTATAAATAAGTAGTCAAGTACATCAAATGTGGCAATGATGCGGTTACATAAGCCTAAACCCAAGCCTAACTCAAGCCATCGCCTTAGCCTTATGTGTGTTTAGTTTTTACTTATATATATATTTTTTTAGATTGTTAGTTCAGTAGTGTATAATTTTTTAGTATTTTTATATTTTATTTGTGTTCGTATAGTGTAAATATTAAGGTACGTATTTTTTTTAAAGTTCGTGTGTTTTTATATTTTCATGTAAATATTTTAGGTGTGCATTTTATTTTTATTTTTGTAAAAAGTTTTTAGTTTGTTTATATTATTTATATTATTTTATTTTATTAGGTTAGTTTTATTGTTTTTATTTTAGTTTATTTTGAGTCTTTTTATTAATAGGTTAGAATTTTTATTTCTTAGTTTTTAAATTTTAGTAGATTTCATTTTAGCATTAGTTTTATTTATTTTATATTTTAGTTGGGTATTATGTAGTTTTTTTTATTTTTTTTATTAGACTTATAAATATTTATTTTTAGGTTAGATTTTTAATTTGTATAAATTTTATTGATTTTAGTTAAGTTTTATTTTATTTTATTCTTTTGGTGCACAACTAGACACACACCCACACTAACTAACATACACCCACACACACTCAATACCCCTTTCAATATTTATCTTCTTCCCTACACCCCCACACTCTCTCTCCTCCCACCTCCATAACTAAAACCCACTTCTCATTCACCCCATACAAACTCCTAGTTGCATCCAACACCATAACCAAAATTGGCCATACACTATTCCATCCCTTACCCCATCACGCCATAACCATAGCTCACCCATTTCCATTACAACCAATAAAACCAAAGCCCCACCCTCGACTCACCATGAACCCACAAACTCGAAACTTCAAACCGCAATCGCCAAGCTCACCTAACCCAAAACCAAATTGATTTCTACCCTGAAACTCAAGCCCAACCTGCTCTTACCCGTGTCCTTGTGAACTCGACATCATACCCGAAACCCATTTCTCTACCTTCTCAATCTGGCGACCCCAATAAGCCAAACCCGACCCCGATTTGTAGACCCGACCATCTCAAACTGAAACCTTCTCTGTTTTCAACCTTGCGACCACCTGATATACCCATTTCAAATCCAATACCCAGCTCCTATACTCGAAACCCAACACTAAACCCACTTGAGCCAAAATCGTATCTGCCACCTTTAAGTTTCTAAAACTAAAACAAATCAAAAGAAAATATAAACATTACATCCCCAAGCTCTACCCACTTCGACTCCATACCTCTGACGCCGCTTTTTCAATCACAGGTACAAATGCAACCTTACCCATTTCATGCAAAACTCATTACTTACAACACCCTACCATTGCTATTTTTCCAAAATAAAAGTCACATTTTTTAACCCTTTTACCCTCTTTTTGTTTTCCCTAAACCACCCTCATCCATTATACCTTCCAATTCTATCCCTAGCCTTATCTCACATTTAAATTGAAGACTTGTGGCATTTGAGGAAGGCTCTCCATTTCCGTTTTAAAATTGGGATAATTTATGCTTCATCACTCTATGGAAAGTATTTGTATTTTTAGCAAATATTTCAATATAGAGTGGTGTGGTAGAATTTATTTCACATGAATGAATTTTTATGTACAAATTTGTAGTGAGAGGATTTGTATTTTTTGCAAATGTTTTTCATTATTTAATAGTGCATTAAGAGTTCATTTAGAGAGAGAAATACTTAAATGCAAATTTTTGTTGGGGTTGTTTGTA
This sequence comes from Sambucus nigra, assembly GCA_949130495.1. Taxonomy (NCBI): domain Eukaryota; kingdom Viridiplantae; phylum Streptophyta; class Magnoliopsida; order Dipsacales; family Adoxaceae; genus Sambucus; species Sambucus nigra. The sequence continues at coordinate 323,717,912 of OX422217.1, forward strand.
TTTTTAGCAGATTTAATTCAAGATGAGTGTTTGGGGGTTCACCCATTTGTACATATTGTAGATATTATTATTCTTTCTTTTTGTAGTATCTAATTTCTCTCACTTTGATATTGTTACTTATTGAGAAAAAAAATTGTAAATATTTTATTTAATAGACTTTATATTTCATTAATTTATTTTCTGCATTTTCTTTTAATTAATTAATTTAGATTAGCTTTAATAAAAAAATTGCAACTCATATTGTATCACTTTGTTTTAATTTAAATAACAAATCATGTTTCTCTCATTAGTATTTTCTTCTTAGTTAGTTTACTTTAAAAAAAATAGAAGACTTATTTAATTAATAATCCCTTGAAAAATCATAAAAAAGAATAATATGAAAATAATTTTACACTTGTCTTCACATATTTTGTTCTTCACACATTAAAGATGGATTAATACCCGTACTTATCCTATGCATATTTTTAGTGTATTTGTAGGTTCAAGGGAACTTTGATTGGAAAAAGCTTCGGAACAACGATTACACTTAAAAATAATTTTTCTAAATATCATCGTACATACTCTCTCTGGATTTCACTCCATTTCTTTCTTTATGTGCATTTTTATGCTCTTGTCTATCACTATGGTTCGTGATACAACACATGCACGCAAGAGAGTCATTTGTTTACAGTTGATCGTCTCAATGCTTTCTAGAGCAACCTTTATCAAACCTCCTAGTGCACGAAGCACAAATAAATAATGAACTCAGACCCGAGTGCCTCTATACCCGTTTCAGAGATGAATAATGATTCATCTTTGATTCGGTTGAGAGGTTTGATTTTGAAGGATGTTAGATCTTGGGTGGATGTGGACCTGACACATCTTCGACGTTTTATTAAGGCTTTGTATCATTAGAAGAGGATTCAACACCTCTCATATTCCCGTTTACGTAGACCACACGCGTTAGCTAATTTTACTGTTGTTCGCGAGTTCTATACAAATATGATTATTTCATCTAAGGATCATTTGATCCTGACTTCATTTGCTCATTTCCTAGAGATCATCCTAACAAAAGATGTGTTGGCTTCTCATATGAGTTTACAAATAGAGGAGAGTCATGTGTAAAACCCTTACACTGAGAGTAATTTGACCTATAATTAGTTATCATCGTTTCTAGCAGGTAGAGGGATAGAGTGGGTAGGAAATTTATTCTTGTGGCCTTCATTGAGACATATATATACACTATATTTTACACATTGTGGTTATTTATAATCTCATTCCTAAGAGATGGTAATAAGATTTCCCGTACTCGATTTGATGTCTCATATAAAGTCAAACCATCACTTCCCATTATGGTTGTTCATAAACGACTGAGGATGTTTTTCCCTTTGATCATATGGTAACCAGTTACATATATTCTCTAGGTGTTATGCGTTTAGGATTTGATTAGTCTATGACCATTCTAGGTTTGCTCATGAGTGCCAGTACAACATGTTTTGAGGTATATACTTTGCATCAGATTCCTACACCTGCCACTGACCCCGATGCTGAGGATATAGAACATGTCCATGCTCTTACACCTTCTTCTAACAATAAGTTTTAGTGAAAACTATTTTTATGGATAAACTTCGCGTCGAATTCCTACAGCTACCATTGACCCCGATGTTGAGGATATAGAACATGTTCATGCTCTTGCACTTGCTCCAGCTCTAACTCAATCTGCTTCTGATTTGAGAGCACATCGATTAATTAGAGAGTACTTTCATACTCAGTTTTCCTACATACATGATGAATTTTCCCGTATGAATGTGAGGATGATGCGTGTATGAAAGAGCACTTTGATTATCACTTAACATAGCTCGATAGGACTACCGAGCATTTTCGTACATGGATTTTAACCATCAAGCATAGTGGCATGTCATTTTGGGGATCATATGGGTATCGTTCACTTCCTTCTCCTAGTTTAATAGAGGTTGATGAGGATGAGGAGGAGGAGTGTGCTGAGGTTGTTGATAATAATTATGATGCTGAGGATGATGATGGTGATGATGCTAAGCATGAGGACATGTCAGCATATTTTTTTATGATGATGGAATATTTTATGTTTATCTATATTTTTGTTGATAGATTTTGTACTATTTATGTTTTAGTACATTTGTGATATTTTGTACATGATTTTTACCATTTCCTATTTGGTTTTAGATTTGATTTGTGATTGATACATTTTATGGTTTGCATGGATATTTTTTATCCATTATTATTTTCATATAGCTCGGTTATATTCATTTATATATCTTGTTCCTTTATATTGGTGATTTATTATTGGTTTGTATGATGTTGTCTTGTTTAACGTGCTCACATGCTTAAATCTTGTACTACTACTTTTTATATGGGATTCACTTGCTATACATTATGTTGTATCATGTTCACATCTTTTAGTTGATGTTATAGACATTGATTGAGATATCATGATCATATTCATAATGATTCCCATGTTTTATCTTGATCTTAGTATTTGTTTTATCACATGTATATATACTTTTGTTTTACCATATCAATATCTTATTAAAGAGAGAATGAGGAAGCGAGGCACCCAGGAGGTCACTCACATTTACACAGTCTATAATTGTTAAATGAGCGAGTAGTTAATGACTTGCTCGCAAGATATTTCAAATATGTCAATGGCGAGTGGCCATTAATGCTACTCGTAAATTTTCAAATTTTTTCACTAAGCAAACCATTCACAAATAAACAAAATAGTACACTTTGGCGTTAAGGTAAAAAACACAACTTTTTGTCCACTATTATACTAGGTGGCACTCCACAAACAGATGGATCGTCGTAGACAGTGACAAATAATAGTGTGGACAAAAGTATTTTTAAAGATACATGTCAATATTCCTTTGGCACGCATTTTCCACATCCACTCTAAGGTTTTAATATAAGTATAACACTTGGGGCACAGTTATCAGGATCTGGAATCAATAACATAACCATGCACAGATCTCACCACAAACATTCTCTCCTTCCACTACCAAAGATATATAAAGTGCTTATCTCTACTCTCTCACATAATCATCATTCTCAAATGGTTTCTTTCCTTTTGTTTTTATTGAAAAAGTTATATTCACTTTTTTTTCCTCCTTGTTGCAACAAGAAAATTATTTATTGTATTAAAAAAAGTTTATTTTTGGTTTATTTTGTATTCTTGAAATATTAACACCTTAAAGATAGTTTCCATAGGAGTGGGTCACACATCACCCTCTTAGTATATTCATAGAACCTAGTATCACTACCCTCGTACAATAGTACTTATTTCTTGTGGTTTATTCACAAACTTACTCACTAGATCAATTCTCTTCTCATATGAAGTAAAATTGTCAAAATATCTCTCCCATTTATGTGACCTACTCATTTCATGTCACTATAGGGAAGTTTGATTTTACTACTACGAAACTAATAGTCAATGCTAGTGTATTTCTTTTTGGTTGCCTATAAAATATCTATGATATTTTCATGGCCTTAATGCTAAATGGCATTGCATCAAACTGATATGCATATTTATGTAAAAAGAAAATCATGAAATGCTATCAACATCCCTTAAATTGCAAGATTTGAGATTATTTTATAATAGCATACGTTAGTAATTATTTTTAGGTTAAATATCTGACCATTTTGTTTCGGTGAGATGTGATTCAATCCTAGGACATAATAGCCCTTAAACAAGTTAGTACCATTAGAGACTCTCTCATTACTATTTTTCTTGTGTTTGGTAATTTGTATAAGTTATGGTTATTGAATGTTTTTAAACAAAATTTACATACAAGAAAAAAAAATTGAGTTCTAAGGTAGAGAAATTAATTGTGTGTAAACTTTTTTTTTTCTTATTATAGAGAATATTAAATATTTTACTTGTTTTTAAAATTCTTTTTCATGAGTATTTTCCCCATAGTTTGTGAGATTTTGTGTGAGACAAAATATTTTCTCTACACCATTGACTTTTGGATACATCACTTATCCTCATATTTGGTTTCCAATGTCAAAATTTGGTTCTTCATTCCATGAAAGAGGTTTAGTCTATCTTCATAAAAGACTCAGAAGCAGTTCATTGGTCACATTATCAACCCAGACCAAGGTTAACACATTATAACATAATGAGTGGGTGGATTCAATTCATGATCACTCTGACAATGATAGTGTGAAAGAAGTTGGTTGAGAAAGTTATGCATAATGGGGCAATCACATGTTCAAGTTTGTAATTAATTTGACCTTCATGTGATACTTTGACTATGTTAATGTAAGGTGTGAGTTGGTCCCGAGGTTTTTTCGTATGGTTTTCCTCATAAAAATCATCGTCTCAAGGGGATAGTTTTATTTTTTAAACTTTTATTAGCATAATATAATTAATGAAAATATCTTAATAAGTAGAATCATTTTGTAAACTCCCATTTTGTCTCTTACACACAAGGATAATGTTTTACCCAATTTAGATAAAATGAAATTTTCATTTTTAATGTTAAATAAGTTTTATTTTGGTACATACCATCTAGAGTCACACAGTCTCAAATAAAATGTCTCCTTTCTCATACCAAGCCTTATTCGCCAAATAAATCAAACATTTTTCCCTCTTCATTCTAGACCCGAAGCCTCGACGCTTATAACACAAAACTTTTTTTTTCCACACACAGAAACTAGCATTAAAACCACAATATTTTACAAGAGATGTTTTGGGAAGAATCCCGAAGAACACCAAAAGGACTCAAATCAAACTGCAAATTAGAAATTAAAAACTGAGGGGCAGACTGAAAAAGTTGATAACCAAAGGGAATATTTACAGTCGTAGCAGCTAAAAGGTCGGCACAGTAGTTAGATTATCTGAAAACAAGGCTGAGAGTGATATGATGGAACCGGTGAAATCCTTCAGTGATGATCCTGGTCTGGTCCTCGAGAACTAGAGGCCAGGCTGTAGTCCTGGTAATCATGTCGAATGCAGTTTGACAGTCTGTTTCTAGATCAATACATTTTAGGCCCGCATGAAAAGATAAATTTATTATTGTATAAATTGCCCAAAGCTCAGCAAATATGGATGACACATAGCCAATATTCGAAGAGAAACCAAGCTGGAATTGGCCTTGAGAATTCCCGATAAGATTACCAATGGATGCTAGTCCAGAGACAAGGGACCAAGAACTTTTCGTGTTGCATTTATAAAATGGGTGGGTAGGAGGCATCCAGGTAATAAGGAAATGGTTGAGTTGGGAAAAAATAGGAGGTCGAAGAGATGAAGCATCTTGAGAATATTGAATAGTCTGGTCAGAGACTGCGTGTCGGATAGGTGTGGGAAGAATGGGTTTATGTTGAAAAAGTGTCTCGTTTCGAGTAATCCATATTGTTTGGAGCAGGAAGAAAGGCCAAGAAGTCTGGAATGATAAAGTGGAAGAATGATTGTAAGACCAGAGCGCGAAGGATGGATAACGAAGAAGGATTCGTGATGACGGTTAAAAGGCAAAGTTAATAGAAGGCTGGGCAGTCCCTGAAGATATGGGAATTTGAATTCGGCATCCCACATAAAGGCTGAATTCAAATTCCCACGGGATCCCACACGATTCGGGGGAGAGATGTGGGAATCGTGTGGCAAGCGATTCCTGAAGGACCCAAATATTTTTTCCTAAGGAGAGAGAGCCTGGACCAACACTCCATTTAATGCCACGACAGGATGTAGGGAGGAATTTTACAAGGTGCCTCCAGAACTAGGAAGCATTAGGAGATTGTTACGCTTCCAGAATGGTAGAGTGCGGATAATATTTATGGTTAAGAACACGAGACCAAAGAGATCAGGTTCAGTGAAAAGTTTCTAGAGAAGCTTGAGCATGAAGGTTGTGTTAAGGTCATGTAAATTTTTAATTCCTAGTCCGCCCAAGTTTTTGTGGAGAGTAATAATGGACCATGGAAGGGTACGCGTCTTATGAGAGGACACAAAAGCATTTCGGAAAAAAAAAACTTGATTTTTTTTGTGAGGGATGCTAGAATTCCTTTGAGGAGCAGGAAAGCAGACATGTTGTAGGATGGAAGAGAAGTAAAGACTACATTAATAAGGGTGGATCTGCCTACATAAGATAGTAAATGCGTATACCAGGTCTGGAGACGAGCATCCATGTCAGTGATGAGAGTTTGAAATAAGTCTCGCATGACACGACCCGCTATAAGGGGGATCCCAAGATACCTTTCTTAACCAGAGTGGCATCGAATTCCGAGCATCCGACCCATCAAACACATAACTTGAGGTGGTGCGGCTTTACCAAATGTGATCATGGATTTATCTCAATTGATTTCCTGCCCTGATATAAGAGAAAAAATTTCGATAATGGCTCTAAAATGGGTTAAGGTTGCATGGTTTGGCTGAAGGAAGAAAATACAGTCGTCAGCAAAAGCCAACCCTGGGATGAAAGGCCTAAATTTTAAAGGACGGAGGGCAGTCATATTCTTGTTGCTATAATCAAAGTCAATTATCCGAAGAAGTACATCAAGACTAAGGATGAAGAGAAGAGGGGATAAATTATCCCCCTGAAGAATGCCACGAGAAGGAATGAATCAAAGTCCTAAGTGTTCGTTGATTAAGTTTTGGAAGGAGGGAGTTGAGATACAGGCGTGAATGTATGCAATCTAGATGGTGGGAGTCATGTTGTCGGAGAGTCCATCGAATAAAAGACCATTCCATTTGATCAAATTCTTTTGTTAGGTCACTCTTTATGGCGCAACTATCTTTACATCCTTCGGATTTGCACATAGAATGAAGCATTTCGTGAGAAATTAGGACATTGTCCTGGATGTGCCTGTTGGTTACGAAGGCTGCCTGATAGGGAGAAATAATAAAGGGCACAAGAGGCCAAAGGCATACCACGATGAGGGAGGATATGATTTTATAGATGACGTTACAGAGACTAATGGGTTAGAAGTGCGGAACCTGCGTCGGGTGTGGGCGCTTAGGGATAAATCTGAGGAGCGTATGATTAAGCTGATGAGGCATGATACCCGAGGCAAAGAAATTAAATATTAAGGAGCATATGGTGATTCTGATATCCGACTAGTGGTTAAGGTAGAATTCAACAGTCAAACCGTTAGGCCCGGGAGATTTATTCCGACCCATGCGCTTAAGAGTCTGCAGAATTTCTTGTTCCGTGATGGGCTGAAGAAGATCGAGTTTGTCAGCAGTCTTAAGGCGAACGAATGGTCAAGCCTCAGTAGGGCACTGGGGTCCTAGGTTTGGGAAAAGGGGTGTGTAAAAGAGGAGAAATACAGTGTTAATGGAGTTAGGGGTCTTGTACCAACCAGTATCGAGGTTAAAGATGGCCGAGATGTTATTTAAACGCCGACGGTGAGAAACGTGGGGTGGAAAAACTTGGTGTTCAAGTCACCATATAGATTCCATTGGAGTTTGTACTTATTTTTCCAATACAAGGCCTCTTGGTTAAGGCATTGAGCCAGCTGTTGTTGAAGATGATACTCCCGTGTGTATAAGGTATTATAACACAAAACTTACTCTTCCCATTTCATTCCAGAACTAACACCTTAACACTCCTGGTGAATTAGTTTCTATGCCTTCTTAATTCCATGTATGACATCTTATCACTCTCAGCACATCATTTACTCTGCAAATTTTTGGTCGGACTATCCAAAGTCTCCTAACATAGTAGTTACTCCTCCAAAAATTTAATAATACTTGAATTATGGGCTGGCCCTAATTTGGGTGGATCAATTGTGGGTTGGTCTAAATATGAGTTGGGTTAAATTTGGGTCGGGCCAAATATGGGTGGACAAAATATGGGTTGGGCCCACCATTATTTTTTTTACTAAAGTAAGTATTACAATTCGAGTTATATGTAAAAAAAACTCATATTTCACTCACAACTTTTAAAAATGAGTATTATATTTGATTCGTATCTTTTAAAATTGGACTTCATATTTGATTCCGAGCTTTAAAAATATGGGCCCTATATTTAACACATAGCTTTTAAATATGGGCCCCATATTTAATTCATAGCTTGTAAATATGAGCCTCATATTTAGATGATGGGCTAATATGGGTTGTTTTATTATTTGGGCCACATTTTTCCACTACTACTCTTCGCTTAATAATTGATTTGCTTGTTTGATGTCTCGTGACTAACTTCAAGTTCTTCTATATCGTGAATTATTATCATATCATTAACATCCTTTAAAATTTTCTACATAATTTCATTGAATTTTAGAGTTATACATATTAATGTTTATATTTTTCAATCTCTGTATAGTCTTCCATACTGACTCTTCAATTGTACACACTTGACACTTGAAATTGGAGAGCACTACTAAATACAAAAAATGAGGGTTTGAATTAATAATTTCCAATTTGGAAGGTTTTCATATTATTCTTTTAATCAAAACTCAAACTGGAAAAAACAATGATAGATATCCCTTTTCAATACCTAAGACCAACGTTAGTGTTATTTGTGCAACTGCATCCAACACAAGCCTAGGACAATGCCACCCAACAATGTCCTGGTGTTAGTCCGTAGTAGCATAAAATAATATAGTAGACATCTTTCATAATATTCTCATGAAACTACGAGAAACTATATATCGGCTTTGGATAAGAGTAATTACACTTTCATTTTCTAAACAAAACCAAGACTAAATGGTAAGTCAACCATTGATCGATGCTTGTTTGTTGTTAGATGAAATACACCTTTGTCAGTCGATGTAAATAGATATTATTTCCTTAATGCGTTTACACCACACTTTATGTTTTTAAGACATAAAAATATTTTAACTTGGATGTGTCTTCTTCAAATCCCGATCAATCGAGCTCTATAGACATTAATTTTTTCTATTACGGAATCATAAGTTTGAGAGGGTTTCCATCTTTTAAACACAAGTCAAATATCTTATATACTATCTCCATACTTACCATTAGTAACTTTATTTGATAAATACAATAAATGAAGCAAGTTATATAAAAAAAAGAATTGTACAAAAAATAGTGTTATAAATACAGGATTACTTAACCTGAGGATTTTACCACGTGTTTTAAAATTGTCATAAGAGATTTCAACTTTATGTTTTGAATCAAAATATTTTAAACTCAATGAACATCTTTCAAAACACAATTAAATCAATACATTCACCGGTCGAATTTGAATGTAAAATTTAATTTGATTGTATCAAACTAAGATGACTTTGATTTCTCGACTCGAGGGTACATAGAATTTATGGGAAAACACCAACTCAAGTCCAAACATAAAAATATTTTTTTCTCTTTATAACCATGTATATTCAACCTTGAATATAATTTTATGAAACATTCTTTTTTTCACCACATATTATCATCCCTACCTTGGTAAATAATTATTCATTATCGATTAGTGTTTTCTAGTAGCCAACCTAATCGTCATGTCTCTATAGAATCTTATACTTGTACATTTAATCTCATGTTTTGTACCTATCATCAGTACATCCCAAAAGTAATACATAAAGGAAAACCCATGTGAGGGCACGTCGTGGTAACAAGTATAACACAAGATCTTGACATTGAGACTGAAAGATCGGACAGGGTGCCTAACACCTTCATATTCTTCATATTTAAACATTAGTTCTCAATAAATTCAATATCCATTTTAGCCCTCTCAAGATAACATGTGAAAAATAAAGATCTTCTCATTGGTAGATAAATTAAATTAATATCAAATTAATAATTTCCAATTTTGATTCTAATTACTAATTACTAATTTACCTTTGGTCAATTTATTCATTAAATGTTGATTAACCAAAGTAAAAAAATATGTTGCAAATTAAAAATAACAATTTATTTTTTTTCCCAATTAAATTAATTAAGTCCAATTATATAATTTATCGAATTAATTACCGGGGTCAAATTGCATATGAGGTGATAGAAATTAACAAATGGACACCCAATAGGCACAATAATTAACATGGAAACCTTTTGGTAAAACCCATTTGAACCCAACCCCAAAATCAATTCAATTAGTAAAAAAGTTACAGGATGTTTTAAAAAGGACAAACATGACTCATAACCCTGATTTGACCGCAACCACAAAATCCTTGTCATTCTGAACCTCCAACCTCCCCAGTACTAGCTTTATCAATCTTCACTACATCTTTGACTTGACCTCTATACCCCTCGAGCCTCGATATCAACCGATCTATGATTGGATATGTTAGCTTGAGTGACTACGGCATCTTTGACTCTTGGGTCACCAGTTTTGCCAATGTGTCTCAGATGCAACCCTTGTAGATCGTCTCATCGATCTCCGTAACCTCGGTAAGGTTTGATCACAACAAATTACAAAACCTCCAAAGATTTATATAGTAATTTATGGGAGAATTTGATTGAAAAAACACTAAATTGATCTTCATTTGATGTAAAAGGTTTTTTTAAATTATTAAAAAGAACCAAAATACCAAGCAGTGAGTGTGGGAGATTTTTATGGTTTTAAAGGTGTACAAAAGTTTTTACAAAAAAGTAAAAGTTGGTCACATAAAAGACTGCACAAAATTCTATTTTTAGAAAAATTAGAGATTAGGTTCAAGAGTTTAGCGATAAGAAAAGACTTAAAAGTAACTTTAAAGCTATTAAAATTATAGGTCAACGTGTAAGAGAGTTAGTAAAGTACAGTGACTACTAAAATACATATATTCGAACCCATAGTGATAAAGACCATGTGTATTACCCCGTGTCCACCTGATAAAATGCCTCAATCATGGCATGAGCAACCACACCTATTTATTTCATGATTTGTGTCTAAAGTGTTATTATAATAGCCTTAATAAACACAAATAACCTCACGCGGTCAGATTTATGAGGAAAAACTTCAATTAGAGAAAAAAAAAACCTTGTGATGCATGCTCTCTCTCATTAGATAAGAAAATTAATTTTACAAGGTGCAAGTGCACAACTCTAATACATGATATACTTTAGCGATGGTTACTTCAACACCTCAAATCTCCCCAAATCCAAACAAAAATTGAATCACAAAGATTATTCATGGATTAGAAGACCTATAATATTCTAAGCATCACAATTTCATCAAATTATCCCCCAATAATAAATCTAATCCTTTGATATGACATTTCATAGTTCTTAAATGTGTGGTCCGATATATAAATGTGTATTGATCTAGTTGTTCTGATTTTATTCTTCAAATAATGCATGACCTTTATTTTCCGACAATGGTATGTTGGATTCATATTGAAATATTAATCATATTCGTGATAATAATTTATATTTATCATAAATATATTATATAAATGTCAGTGAATTAAACTTAGTCCGAATTCTGGTGAGTTGGGTTCGACATGATCACAAAAGATTAAAATTTCGATTCTAATTCAATTGAACGGGTCAGAGCCTATATGGAAAATTCACATCATATAGGTAAATTTGTGAGTACAATCTTAGTAGTTTATCTTAACTATGGGAACATGTTTGATGGTTCAGGGACTTGATTAATATTTTAAAGAGGATAATATCAATACATCAAGAATGTATTGAATAGGATGACAATCGAGATTCAATTCTATATACTGACTAAATTAGACTTTCATAATATCATTATGTTTTTAGAGGGTGCATATATTCTTAACCCGAGGATTATGAGGAATGGAATACTCACTCCGTTATTGATTTTACTTTTATAGGTAAAACTTAATCTCTTGGGTCTAAATCTCTAAAAGTTAGGCTATCATTGGGTGGCTATGTCTGAGATCATATTCCAGAGGAATCGACATTTGGGAGATAACCTAGATTGTGATACACCCTTTATCAACTTATAAATTTTATAAATACTAATAAATATGGTATGTGGATTTTATAATCCGGTAAGATATTAAATAATTTAAATGTAAACAAGGAATACATTAGACATTGGTGAAAATCAATTAGTAGTTAATTGAATTATAATAAGCAGATATTGTATGCTTTATTCTGAGAGTCATATTATGTGTTATCCAACTTCACAAACAAGACCTCATTATTTGAGTAATTATGAGATAATTAAATTGGAGTGCAATTATAATTATTTAGTGGAGCTATTACACTTTAAAGGAGAAGAAACTCATAATATTGGATTTTCATTTGGAAGATAATTTAATTATTTGTATTGGGTATCTAGTATAGTCCATTTACAAAGTAGCATATCCAAAACTCTTCGAAAACCCTTATTGTCACAAGCCTACTTCATATACCAGTTTATAGAGTTTAAAGTAAGGGGTTTAAAATTCAGGTGACATTAATGTAACACCTCGTATTTTTTGAGATAAATAATTTATTTAATTTTATGAATTAGAATTTAAACTAAATTGATAATTTGGAGAAATTATTTTATTTGGAGAATTTATTTAATTTGCAAGATTCAATTTATTTGGAGAATTAAGATTTAAATTAATTCGGGTTATTTCTTTTAAAATACATGCGTCATAAATTGAGGGTGAAATTGGAGATTTCAGTTATGTATCTTGGATGACGATACTTAGTGCACGGTTGGTTCCAAATAGGTCGAAATAGCTAAAATTGAGTACCGGAGAGTTGTGTTTGGGCCTCGGGGGCATTTTAGACAAATTAGAACTTATTTTGGTAACTTTAGGGCTTCTTAATGGTAAATGAAAAGTAAAAAATCGGATTATGATTATAAAATGAAAAGTTTGGGCTTAGAGAAGAGTTATTTTCACAAAACCAAAGGTTAGGAGAGTTATACTAAGAGGTAGAGATAAAGTGAATAGAATTGACAAGGATTTTCAAGAGTCTAATGGATGATTTGAGGAATTTTTACAAGAACATTCCTAGAGTGAAGATTTGGGAAGGAAATTCTAGGAAGTGGATCAATTTCTTCACCAAAATTAGACACTGCAACTTGCTTTCTTTTAATTTGAAGTTTTGGTATTCATATCATGGTGGTTGTAAACCATAGTCTTTTTTTTGGGTGAATAATTTCATTAAAATGGGTTTTGGGTTAATTAACCATTTTGATTGATATGGATTGATGATTAGTACGAAATTGATATTATGAATTGCAGGAAGTCAAAGTTATATTCTTTAATTGAGAATTGTAGGATCAAATTCAAAGGAATGATTGAATAAAAATTATAAAACCCAATTCATGAAATCATGAGTGATAATCGAAACCATTGAATTTTTAGAGATTGATATGATGATTAGAACCTGTTTACTATGTGTAATAAACATTAGTTATGATTAGGATGAGTCTTGAGAAGAAACTACCAAGGTTAGATGTGTAAAAATGGAGGAAAAAAGAATTGGAGAAGAAGGAGGTTCGCTATTCAGCAGTAGCGAACTGGTTCTGTTTTGAGGTCGAACCGTTCCGAATTAACTGTTTGTTAAAAAATAAAATTTGTAGATATTTTCATTACAATCACGTGGGAGTTGCCTCTGTATTTCTCTGATTTGTTTTAATTAGTTATGAATTTTCTATCGAAGGGTGTCTGAAACCGAAATCCTTTGTGAGAAATAATAACTGGATTATTTAGGGTTGTCCGTAGATGAGCGTAGGACTTCGAAAAATATTAAGGAACATTATTTTTACCTTGAAATTGGATGGGAATGAATTTGAGGTATGGATTTAGAGTGTTTAGGATGAACAACCCTCGAAAATATATGAACGGATTCGTATGAAAATTTAGGATGAAATTAGGATACGAACTTGATTGAGATGTGTTTAGTGTCTTGAAACAAAATTATGAATGTAAGTTAATACTTATAGAATTAAGACTTGGGGTCATGACTCTGATATTTTTAGGCTATTCCAACGAGAGTTAGGCACAGAGTATCCGGTTCAATTTATTATGGATGTATATAGTAAATTATCGAATATTGAATTTAATAAAGGGTGTTTTACCTAATAGTGGGACTTTGTGTAATACATACTCAAGGGTGAAGGTACGGACCGAATGAGTGAGTCGGGGTATTGTAGTTGGGTGACACTACTTAATAAATTAATTATTATCAAATTGATGAGATTAATGGCTGTAGTTTAAAATATAACGAATTCGGGAAATAAGAAAATCTAGGATTTAAATCAATAGGATATGAGTGAATTACCTATTGACATATTTTAAAGGATAATTAGTACACTTCGAGTAGTGAGGGATACTCGGGAATATTTGATAAGAAGTATAATATGAATTAAATAATACGTAGAATATTCAGGAGATATATATATATGCTACGTATGGGATATATGATATAGGTTGTATGTATACCTATAATGATTTGTATGATTTATTATGTGTATGACATACCTACGCTGCTTGCTATCGGGAGGAAGTTGCGCGTTGTGGACAATCTTATCCTGATGAGACCATTGAGGGGATTTTATACTTGTACCCAGAACATAAGAACTTGTACACTTGCTATCTGAGAGTATGATAGTTTCGACCGTTGAATGGGAGCTTAGGTATGTTCGTGTCCCATTTGGCCGCGGACTATATACTCCTCCAATATGTGTGATTTGTGATGATGGTTCGAGTGAGATACTGAACTAATAGTCCTTTATAAAGTGCGTGATGTACTGGAACTTGATAACAGAGTATGCATGCACTGCAGGTCTCAGCCTAGGGGTGTCGTATTGTGTGTGTGAGTGTGTCTGTGTGTATATATATATATATATATATATATATATTTATTCTACTATGTGTGCTTGGTTAATGATGTATCGGGTTAGTATGTATATGAGGAGATGCTAAATATATGTTTATGACTTATTCTACAGTGTGTAATTAGTAAATGAGAAAGATAGTGACATTTAAAATAACTTTAGTAGGTGGAGGATTTCACATATAATGAGAAATTCATAATTGTCTAATTGATATAAAGAATCCCGTAACGTATTGAATGAGAAATACGGGTGGGGACAAAAAGTTAGTATGAAGAAAGAGACTTGATACGGCAAGTTAGGTGGGGTAGTGTAACTATGAAAGGTTAACTGGCAAGCATTAGGTGTGTGCATTAGATGAGGGGTGAGTTATACCTCAAGAGAGTGTGAAACTAACTTAAATATGAAGAGTGTACATACAAATTTAATTACTATAATTTAACTGCTTGCTAAATAATTTCAAAATATTTTACTTCGGCTCTGACTCATGTCAAAATATTTTTCAAAACCTTTCAGGTTTCCATCCACAGGGATGCCCAGTTTGAATATTCTATACAGGGATGCTCATTTGTAGCCCATGTGGAAGTTGCAGGAGTTGATATAGACGCTTCATTCATTCATTCTAATGTAGGACCTTTACTCCCTTATTCATTTAGGCATGTCGCCCTCAGATGTTGTAACAGTTATTTATTTGACATTGGGTATTCCATTTATTATTCAGTTTACTGTTGTATATTATTGTTGAACCGAAAGTTGATTCGATTACTTTTATTTATATTATTCTATTATGTTTGATTTATTTATCATTTTGTGTGATGGTTTAATTATTATTTATTTGTGCATTATTATTATCTAATGAAAGATAAAATTTGGCACCAGTCTAATTAAATTACTAGGTGGTTAGTAACTTCAAAAAGTTTTTCGACAGCGATGCTGAGAATGAGCTATATGAGATCAACGTTTTATGTTTACCACGGGCTGGCCACCTGGTATTTTAACAGGCGGGGTGTCACGGATGGTGTCAGAGCATCAGGTTCTAGAGTCCTTAGGATCTGTGTGGCTTATTATGTTTTAGCGTAGCATTCTTTGATATAGAGACTTATTATAGGATTGAGATATTCCTTGATATATGCGACTTACGTTATCCTACGATTAAGTTTTGCTTATGTGATCCATATATGAGTTCGGTTGGAATTCATACACCGAACAGTTTTGGGATGACTAGCGAGGGTCGTTAGAAGGACGGAAGGAGGGGAGGCTCAGTAGCAGCCATGAAATATTTCGAGAAGGGTATTTGCGATAGGAGTCACCGTAGCAATGGGAGGAAAATATCCAAAGACAATTGTGTAAGGTGGAGTGCAGTGGCACCGAGGATTAAAAAAAAATAGGATTTTTTGGCTCATAGGAGCTGCATTGTAGTGGTGTGAGTCAGACACTACAGCCATGAAGGGATACCATGGGTAATGAGGAGTTTGGGATTTCAAGACTTGTTTCAAAAGGGTCGTATAGTGGTCAGTCATGAAGAAGAGTTGGCATGTTTAGCAAACTTTGTACCAGACGAGGTGGATACGGAGAATCAAGAAGGTCCGTAAGCTAATAATGGACTCATAGGTAGAACATACAATCATGGATGGGGAAGTCTGAAGAGAATGACTGGTATCGTTGTTGTCATTATCATGAGAAGGGAGTCAAGAGAGTTGAAGAATGTAACTAAAGGGTAAGAGTAGATTTAACGGTGCTAGTGAGGCACCACAAGAGGGGATACCCAGTAGAGAATTCATTTTAATGATTGAGATCAAACGAATTTCTACCACATGACGGCGGATTCAGTTAGGGCCGTCAAGGCCAGTAATGAGTCTCATAGGTCCAACAGAGCCAAAAGGACAACAGGGTAAGCAAAGGGTCAAGTCCACTAGGTATATGAGAAGGAAAACCCCGACATAGCTAGTGGGGCCAGAGGAAGGGGTATGATAGAGTGAGGTGTTTAGGTGTAAAGAGTAGGAACACAAGTGTGAATATTGTTCGCGATAAACTGGGGGACAGGATCAGGATGCCTAATAGGGGCAGTAATTATAGAATTTTTTTGGTTCGGTTGGGATAAAGGTGTTATGTCCAGGAATCATTTGAACCGCGAGTACTATAGGCAATTGGAAGTATGAGATTTTTATCCCGGAGTGAGTTGGGTTCTTCTTTATGTGTCATGAGCAAGTCACAGTAGTTCGTTAGTACTAGATTCGCATGAGAAATGGTTTAGTAGAGGCATCGTTAATATTACTATAGTGTGTGTATATTTACCGTGGAGTAGCGAGGCGCTCTTCAGTTCTGCAGGAGAGCAGGTGTGGATGCTAAGAGGATATATTTTATGAGGTTAGCTCATTTGAGAGGTGATATTCGAGGTATGGTTACATCCTGGGTACGGACTATTATACGATGGTGGGAGATTATAGCAAGACTATCGTGTTCGCTGTTTTAGGGCATGATGTATATTTTGGGGATGTCTCACCTGAGAGGGGGTCGAGATCACAATGAGATTTTATGAAATAGACTTCAGAGAGTATAGTTGTCCAGTTATATGGGATTCGGTGCATAGTGACTTTTATTTAATGTGATTAAGGGTATATCAGGTTCACCATTGAGTGGAGACTTTTATCTCATTGATGTTTACATGTAGAGGACTTAATGATCGTGAGACCATCATATCATGTGACGCCTTGAGATACATTGGGCATAAACTATTTGATTTATGTATCGGAAGACAAAAATTAGTGATATCTTAGTTGTGTGTTTGGGAATCACAGATTTCAATGATCGACAATACTATAATATAGTCACTACACCAAATAAAGTTGTCACGGACTTTTCACGGTCATTGACCGTGACAAGCCTATAAAGTTGTCATGCTCATAGATCGTGACATTTCCGTGACAATTCTTCCAGTAAAAAACCCTTCCCTCTTCTTTTTCCCATCGATTTATATTCCCTCCATTTCTCTCTATCTCTAAGCGGCTGAACACTCTCTCTACGATTTTGGTACGTTTTATCACTCTATTTCTCTTCCATTTGTGTATATGTGTCTGTATATGTGCGTGTTGATATATGTGTGTGTAAATGTGCATGTGTCTGTGTGTGGTGTATATATAAGAGTGTGTGTGTATGGGGAGGGGGCATGGCTGGGGGGAGGGGAGGGGGTGTATATGTGCGTGTGTGTGAGTGTGTGAATATATATGTGTGTGCGTGTGTATATATGCATGTGTGAGTGTATATATATTCGTGTATGTGTATATATGTGTATATGTGTATGTGTGCGTGCATGTGTGGTGAGCAGTGGTAGTGGGAGGGAGGGGGGCTCTATGTGTGTGTATATGTGCGTGGGTGTGCGTGTTTTAATTAAATTTTTATTGGTTTATTAGAGATTGCCTCTCATATTATAGTGCCCCTTGTAAAAGAATTGATTTATTAATATTGATTGGTTGTTAATTTTTTTAGTAAATTAATAATAAGTGCCCCTTTCATATGCAAGTAGAATTGCCCCTCGTTGTAAATTAGTAAATTAATAATTGTATACTTTAATTGTTAGTTTAATTGATGAAGAGAATTAATTGAGTAGATGGATTAGAAGGAGTACGGGATACACATTTATTGTTGCCATTGCGGTTGGATTGTAGTGGATCGATATTCGGTTAGTTAATTTTTAAAGTGGCATAACCACTGGATTATTGTCCATATGGAGGTGGGATTTGTCAACCTTTTTTTAAAATTACTTTGTATCACGAACAATATATATATAGTATGATAATTAAATGAAACATACTTGGAATTACATATAGTGCGCATAGATATTAGTCTTCTAGTTCTTATGCATACGCATTCAATAGCCCTTAGACCCATTCGAGAGTCATTACCACTGTAGTGAGATCTCTCGAATTGTCCCGTCTGACAGTTTGGGACTGCATAATTTCTGTATAATAATATTCTTAATGGCTTAAAGTTGTTACTTTTGGAGGAATTTTTGCATTCATATCCTAATGTTCTTTGCGTACATACTAGATTGACAAGTGTGACTGTTATTTCAATTGATCAATTAAAATAACACTCACACTTGCCAATCCACATCATGTACTTGGATAACTACGCGGATATGCTACCGAACTTTTATCAAATCGTAACAATGTGCTTGAGTTGTTAAGTATATTATAAAAATATGCGGTCTTGAATGGGATAAGACCACTCACCATTTAGAGGAGATGGAGGAAATAGGAATTTCTATTATAAATTGAATTTGAATTTGAATTTGAAATTTAAAAATCTAATATAAATAAGACATAATCAAATGAAACATACTATAAATCTAAGTTTTATTTATACTAACCCATGAATATATGCTTCTTACCTTTAATAGGTGATTAGTTGTGGTAGTTGTGATGGGATATCTGAAATACAAAGAGTGAATGGGTAAGACAATTAGAATGGGGGATGTGTTTCGCAGAAGTGCTAATGAATTTGTGAAATACACAAAGAGATGTCATAATGATGAAGAGTTTCCATGTCCATTTGCTAGGTGTAAGAATGGTAAGGTGTTTGAGTGGAAAACAGTTGAACTACATTTGTTAAGATGGGGTATGCAAGATATTTATCAATTTTGGAGTTTTCACAGTGAATTAAAAGTCCCCTTTTGTCCCCGAACAACCTTCACAATAACCTTCAACAAGTAGGATAGATGTAGAAGGGGACGACGTAGATCGTAATATGTTATAGGATTTAGTTGATGATGCATACGAAGTTTATGGAGCGGAGGAGAATGAGGTTAATAATGATGTAAAAGGTTAAAGTGCTCGTAAAAATATCACGATAAACCTTGACGATGACTGCCAAATTTTAAAATTTAAGGCGACCCAACCATTATACTCTGGCTATGAGAAAGATCAAATAACTTTACATGCCATGGTTGGTTTGCACAGTTTGAAGATGTAGTATGGTTTTTCTAAAAATAGCATGACAGGAATTCTGAATGGGGTGAAGGGCTCACTACCCAAAGAGTAGGCTTCAAAATAGCTATCATGTTATGAAGAACAAGTTGAAAGGTTTGGGAATGAAGTATAAATCGATTCATGCTTGTGTGTATGACTACATACTATACCAAAAGGAGTATGAAAATCTCGATCGTTGTCCGGTATGCGATGAACCTAGATATGTCCAATCTACTAGTAAGGAAGGCAGAAGCTCAAAAGTTCCTCAAAAAATGTTGAAATATTTTTCCATTGTGCCTAGATTAACGAGATTTTTCACACTACCATGGATAGCAGAGGAAATGACTTGGCATGCTAGGGAAGAAGTAGGGGATAATATCATACGTCATCCTATTAATTTTACATCTTGGAGGAGGATGAATTATGAGTATCTCGATTCTGCTCGAGAATAGTGCAACATTTTTTTGGCTATATTTCAATCCATTTTGAAATCTAAGCACCAATCAGACTGTATGGCCAGTGATCCTATCCCCACTCAACCTCCCTCCTTCACTGTGTATGAGACCAACATTTTCGATGTTGTCTTTGTTGATACCTGGGACAAAGGTATTAAGTGATGACATCGACATCTACCTGGCTCCTTTGGTAGAATTAAATGAGTTGTGGGAAGAGGGTGTGCAATCATTTAACTCCTTTAAAAAAGAAGAGTTTACGCTGAAAGCTATGTCGATGTGGGAATTTCATGATTTTCTAGCTTATGGGACATTATTCGGTGGTGTAGTACATGGTTATTTGGGGTGCCCTATTTGTGGAGAGGATACTGAATCTATTCATCTATCCACTAGCTCAAAAAATTTATACCATTGCCATAGGAGGTTTTTTCCCCTGGCTCATAGTTTCAGATTTGAGAAAGGTTCCAATTTTTTATCGGGCAGCGCTGAACATAGGCTACAACTGAGACAACTTTCAGGTTCAGAAATTGAAAGTAAATCTTCTGGATATGGCCCTAATATGCTAGGTAAGAATCCCAAATTTAATAATTTCAAACATAAGAAGACCCCAACTGGGAATGAAACTGAGATAAGAAAGGCATGGTCTAGGAGGTCAATTTTATTTGACTTGCCTTATTGGAATAATAACCCAGTGTGCCATGTATTGGATGTGATGCATGCAGATAAGAACCTCGTTGAACATATTGTGGGCACTTGTTTTGGGGGGAGTCATTCGAAGGATGGAGAAAATGCACGAAAAGACCTTAAATCGTTAAAACTTGCGCCCTAACTATGGTTGAAAGAAGATAGTAGAGGAAGGGCAATAATTCCCCCTAGTTTGTTTACTTTGACGAGTAGGGAAAGGAAGGTGATTTTAGACACAATATATAATTTGAAGGGCCCATCTAATTTTTCGTCCAACTTGCAAAGTATTGTGAATTATGCTACTTATGATTTACATAAGTGTAAGTCCCACGATTGGCATGTGATCATGCAATTGGTTCCTCTATTCTTTAAGCATTGTTTCTCCAAGCACAAGGATTTACGAAGGGCTATTATTCAAATTAGTATTACCTTCTCACTTTTGTGTTAGAAGGTAGTCAATCAAGAACACATAATGGCCACAAAATTGGTAGTGACCGAAGCGATTTGTGCATTGGAGAAGTACTTTCCCCCAGTATTATTTGACATAAGTGTTCACTTGTTGGTACACATATGCGACGAGGAACTTCTTTGTGGTCCAGTTAGATACCGGTGGATGTTTCCGTTTAAAATCTTGATTAAAGTTTTCAAATATTACGTCAAGAATACGTGACACATTGCAGGATCAATTGCAGAGGAATACATCACTGTGGAGTCATCAATCTATACTAGGGAATATATGCCTGACTCAACCAGCGTTGATGACACTAATGAGTTCTGTAAGGACATAAATTTCCAATTGAGTCCCTGTGTTGTTTCGACTTAATTCCGTGAACAAAACCGTGTTTGTAATATGTCATAGGGAGATTTTATTTTGTCACGATCTCACTTGGTCTATGACGTATTGAAGAAAATTGAAGACGTTGCAGCAAAGCTTCAAAGAAATAATCATGCCAAAGTTTAATTGGTGCAAGTTTATTCGTCTTCAAAGTTAATTGCATTATGAGATCACTCAGGTATGAATGCGTATAATTAATGGTCCTCGGAATTGTTTTTTACAAAAGATAAGGATGTATTTTTATAAAGAAAAATGTTTTAAAATGTTTTAATCTGTTTTAAATGGTTTACTCTACGTTTTATTCTGATAAGCTCGAAACAGAGTTTTACTAATTTGGATCTCCTCTTAAAGAGACGTTTTGAACTAAAAGTCAAAAACTCAAACTGACACGCCAACTCATTCAAACGAAAACCAGTCTTGTTCAAACGAGATAGGTATGTCGCGCGAACGACGTGGCATTGTCA
Organism: Sambucus nigra; assembly: GCA_949130495.1. Lineage (NCBI taxonomy): Eukaryota > Viridiplantae > Streptophyta > Magnoliopsida > Dipsacales > Adoxaceae > Sambucus > Sambucus nigra. The sequence goes on from OX422217.1 coordinate 323,739,956, forward strand.
TTCGAATGACATAGTTTTTGAGGCGACATTTAAATCTTATTTAAAGTGTGTTCCCATTAGAGTTTCACAAGTGTGCATTCTAGAAAAACAGTATACCATCCAGTACGAGTTCTGCACATGTTTTCTAAGGTTTAAAAATCTTAAACACATCCTCAGAGTTTGCAAAGATCCGAGTTATCATTATTATATGTTTACGTGATCTTGCTTCACCAAGAAGTTTGTTCTATCATTGAACATAAGGGTTTTGCGGTGAAGAAAAGATAAGGACTTCTTGTTCGACATCGTAGACGAATTAAAGCCAATCGGTGGACACCGAGACATTCGTGGAGTCGAGTGTTGTGGACAGGTATCGTGGAAGACAAAATTTCTGCGTGGGCACTATTGAAGAACGGTAGAAGATCAGAAGGAGCGTCAAGACCCATGGGGATTGAGTCATTGAGTAAGGCTAATCTGTCTTTGTAAAACCTTTGTTCATAGTGATTATTTGGCCTTGGCCGTCTGAGGTTATTTTCCTGTTTTGGGTTTTTTCCTCGTATATCCGGTGTTGTGAGTATTCTTTACTTTAATTTACTTGCTTTAATCACTAGATGCATATTTAGGATTAATCAAGATAAAATTCGTTTAAAGTAAGAATTGGGTTTTCACAACTTGGTTTGGTGCACATTAAGAGTTGGATAATTTTTGATAAAAATTGGTTTGATTTGAAACACATGCAAAGAGGGATATTTTCAAGTTCGTCGATGATGGTGGTTATGTGATGGGAAATGAGTGAAATTAATGAGTTTGCAACATGAAAAAATAACTCTTTATCTATTTGACATACATGAAGATATCGAAGAATGGAAAAAGTAAGTTTAAATAATATTAAGTTTTACACTATTTTAGATTATTTTATACATGTTTAATTTTGTAATATGCAGAAAATATGAAGCCTGTGAGAACAATAAAAGATGAAAAATAATGGTACAATTAGATAGAAAATTTAGGTTGTGGTTGTCACAAGAGGTAATTATAGTGAAAATGGTCGTTATATAACGTTACATTACACTCAAACTTTACAAATAATCTAATTAATTTATCCATATTCTCAGCTCTTAAAGACGGGTGATGCAACATCATGGCTTGCTCGTCTAGTCAATGGACCCCTGTTCATGGCACAAGAGTATAAAAAGTATAGATTGAATGGTTACGTATTCGGCACAAAAGTGTACGAGGAAAGTACAAATGTACAGAACTCGAGCATTTCATACATGGCTCTTACTTTCTTTCGAGCGAGCGCAAAAGATAGAAGCCTCGTTGAAGCTGAAATGACTTACTATGGTGTAATTCGAAATATATTTGAATTGGATTATATAAGATTCAAAGAGGTTGTATTTTACTGTGACTGGGTAAGAGTTGAGGATAAAAATGCTTGAAAAATTTATGCCTAACACCAATTTGATCATGGTTGACTTATCCAAGTTGAAGAGCAACAACCAAGTGAGCGATGAGCCGTTTGTTTGTGCATTTCAAAAGGTCAACTAAGTGTTTTACTCGGAGTATATCAACAATGAGCCCTGGTCAATTTTTCTACATGCGCCAAAGCGTCTAAATAGTAGTGTGGATGACTTGGTTGCTCTTACCAAATATCAATCCATTTTTTATAATAACCTGAATTTGAAACAATTTTTCAATTTGTAATAAATATTCCAATTTGTACTTTATCAATCCATTTTTAATGCTTTTAATTGATTTTCACTTTATCATTTTCACTACTGTGTAGTGTGCGTGTGTGGATGGGGGTGGGGATGTTTCGGATTTTTAGTAATTATACATATTATGAGTTAGATGTTGTTGTTTTAGAATTCAGAATTGAGGTGATAAACAATAATAATCCATTTGGATTTTTAGTAATTGTACATATTTGCATGTCTTCTTCTAATTCATTTTGATTTTTATTAATAATTTTTTTTTACAGAAAATCTCTCCTTCAGGTATTAATGTGAGGATGATGATGTTGATTATGATGATGTCGTCTGCGCTTGGTGGTAGCAAAGGCGGCGAGGGTTCCTCGTCCCTTAGGCTCCCCAAATATGACAAATTAGGTATGGCCATCGAGAACAAGACGGGGCTATTAGCGAGATCCCTCGAGCTGGTAAAGATGATCATCGGCCCGGGGTACACTAGTTGGAGTGAGGTGACAAATGAGCTCAAGTTAGCTATTTGAGTGGCACTACAGGTAATGTATTTATATTTATATGAATATTTCAATTTCGATTTCGATTTTGATTTATATTTCGATTTCGATTTTGATTTCTATTTCGTTTTATATTTATATTTATTCTCAACTAACATTGTATTTGGTGGACAGGAACAATTCAGCCGGGATCCAAAACTACGTGATTCCATCTTAGAGCACTTGACGGAGCAACACAAGATGTGGAAGAAAAATATGTGGACCCGGTACTTTGGGAAGACTCGAGACTCCACTATCCGAATGCATGACTTCGTACCACCAAAGGAGTCGATCTCATTATCACAATGGCAAAAGTTCATTGACAATGAGATCGGGGAGCAACAATTGACATCTCGCCAATCGGGGAGGGAAATTGGGCGAAAAAGACGGACGTGTACTACTCCGGTCGGACGTCTTATGCCGAGGTGGAGCATAGGATGATGATAAGATTTAATTTTTCTATAATTACATAAATATATTATTCTGCATTATTTTACTTTGCGGGGCCGATAGTAATTTTGCATTATTTTACTTCAGGGGACGGGGAGTGGCCCAAGGGGTAGGCCACATAGACTCGATACTTATGTGGCTATTCGAACGAAGAAGGGGAAGGATAAGGAGGTATCCCTGAGCATCGCAGTCACGATTGTAAGTAATCCAAGAGTTTACTTATTGTTAATTACGTTGTAATTTTTTTATTTACTTATTTAACTAATCATGTGCTTTTTATCGTTTCAGGCAAAGCTTAAATAAGTGTATGAGTCGCAGTCTGATGCCGATAAGGCATCTTTGTCCACATACGCACTCAGCCAAGTGCTTGGCGCTAATCGCAAAGGGAGGACAAAGGGGGTGAGCTCTCGGGTGGCCAAATCTGGGATCATCGGATTGGAGACGAGCGACACCGGGTTGGCTCAAACGGTGGACTTGCATGATGCGAAGCTGTCCCGTTTGGAGGCGATGGTTCAAGATATGTTCTCATTCATGAAGCATTCATTGGGTGAAAACCGTAAGGGTAAAGGGTGTAACAACCCGAGGTCTTGGAGACAACAATTAATTTATTTTGGGAGAAATAAATATTAGTTTATTCAGAGAAAAATCGAATTGGCAATTAAAGTCAAAATTTGGAGTCGTTAGAAAGTGTGTCGAATAGAAATTCTGAGGGTACCATCGTTTTCGGAAGGGTCAAGAAAGTCAAAATGACTGTACTTGGGGTCTATTTGGGTTCCGAAATAATTTAGGACCGTTTGGCTCGAATTAAAGTTATCGAGTCATTTAAAGTGTGTATTATTATTTAAAGATGTGTATCTTGGGAGATTAGGCTAAATTAGCCTACGGGAGAAACAATTCTCCAAAGAGAGAAATAGAAAGAAAGAAAGAAGAAGAGAAAGAAGGAGAAAAGAGAGAGAAAGTGGAGATTTCCGGTTTATACGCGATCTCAAGGCGGATTCAGACCCTACGAACCCGAGGCAAGTGATTAAACTTGCTAAATAATTATTGTGTACCAATTATTGCATGATTTGTGGATTGAATTTTGGGTTTTAGGTTTAAATTGTTAAAACCTAACTTTTGGGAAAAACCTTAGATTTGTAGTGTATAAAATGGATTTGAGGGTAGAAATTAGTTTATATGTATTCTAGGATGAATATTAATGTTATATATGTGATTGGGTTGGATGAAAATGGTTGGAAGATGATTAAAATGATTTTTGGGTATTTTGGGTTAAGAAGAAAACAACCCATTTCGTAGCTTGCTACACTTGCCGAATCGATTCGCCCCTACCGAATCGATTCGGTCTGTTGCAGATTGCCCAAGTCTTTAGGGCCGAATCGATTCACCCCTTTGCGAATCGATTCGGCATGTAGCAGACTCCCAAGTCCTTTGGACCGAATCAATTCGGAGGGGCCGAATCGATTCGGAAACAGGGGAATTTTTGGAGATGTTTTCTAAGGAAAATTACATCTCGTTTTGTTCAAGGTTATCGATTTGGGGCCTCTACATGAGACATTTGGAGTATGTTTTGGAGACTTTTAGAGGGTTTCCATCATACGAAATTATGGGAGTCATATTAATTAAAGTTGAGGATTACCGATTAGAGATTTTTGTATATTCTAAGTGGGGAACCCACCTTGATTTGAAGATTCGACTTGGGGATGATAATTACAATTATATGAATAAATGAGACAAATTTAGAGATATTGGATCTTAGGATCAAATCCCCAAATGGGAAAATTTTAAAGATTCATAAAATGACTTGAACCTATTATGGATCGAAAATTATAAATGTAAATTTGAGGTGCATTAGGGTAAAGAATACCCTTAACTTACAAGAATTGAGAGACAATTCTTACTAGAAGCGATATGAGAGCTTTAAGCAAGAATTAGTATAGCATATACTAAGTGGGGAAAATGTATGAGTATTGACGATTGATGTATCAAAAGAGAGGGATATACTAAATAATGATATTAATCTAATTCGCCTAAGGGCGTATAATGAAAATAAATATGTTCTTGCAGGTATACCTTATATAATGGTTTATCTTTATTATGTGGGATGTATGTATACTTTATATGATGGTGTATATACATGTTAAGCATACCCCCTCTTTGTTATCATTGGGAAGTTTCGTGCGTAGAGGGTGAGCATTCTGACTAGAAAAGCAGGATGTGGATATTCCCCAGGTCATAGTCGTCCATGGTAATCAGCAAATGACATATATATATATACTAGGGTATGCCCGTGCCTGAAGGCACGACACTAATTTTCGAAAGTGTACGTCATTCATAAGACCATACGTCGTATTTAGTGAATATGAGCAGGCTGAATTTTCAATATACGTAAACATAAAAGGGCAAAAATTCTCGTAGTACATAATTGCGAAACGTCAAAAAATTTCATTCCCTAACAAAGTATTCCGTGTGTAAAAAATTTAGGGAATATGGGCAAACTCTTCTTTGTTTATAGGAGTATCCACCCTATTTAAAAAATAATAAATACACCAACAACGACAATACTAATAGTCAGTTTTGCACCTTGTATAAACATCATAGCCATCAAATAGAAAGAGTGATTTACATAGGTTTAATCTATTTCACACGTGTTAGATTTAGAGTAATGTTTTCACACACATCATATTTGATCAGTATATCCTATTTTTCTTGGAGACTTAAATAATACATATCTTTATGCACAACCAAGTCAACATGTGTTGAGTGAGTAAATCTACCCAAAAGCCATACCCACATATGAGATAAAATCTAAAAGTCCATTATTACATGAAAATATGAAAATAATATAACATAAATCAAATACGTTGAACGACATTATTACATGTTTTCTTAAACAATATCATGAAACCAAATCGAGAATGATAGTATTATTAGTTATTTAAGTTACATCATATCTAGAGGAGAAAATAAAAACAAAAGAATAGAATGGACAAATGTCAATCTTATAAAATATGTAAACATGAACAATGGCAATGACACACCAAATATTGGTAAAAAAAAATATTATCAAATAAAAGCACTATAAAAAACATATTATGATTTGATCTATGCGTGCCAGCTATACTCAATACCTTATTTATGCCTTTGGTACATAAAACTGAGTAATAACCAATGCGTATAAGTATCGAAAATGCCATCTATCATTAATATATCTAATGCGGGATTTGAAATTCATAGCTTGAAAAAATTGTTATGAATAGTGATATAGATACATAAAACTCCCCCAAGTCTGATGTGGATTTCACATATTCTCTCACTTACCTATTAAGTACTACCTTGTGATATGAAATCACGTCAGAAAATAATTTTTTTTTAATTTTGAGAAAAAAATTGTAAAATTACTTTATACGCATAATACTACTCGATTGTTAATGTTGCAAATCCTTTAAAGTAATTGATTGAAACTGTGCCATCGATAAAAAACTAATATAGCTGCCTTGGGAACGAAAATGACATATTAGCTTTAGGAGAGTGACCAATGAAATGAATAGACAGCTCATTTATTTTAATTAAAAGGATGAAACCTAACACGTGTTATAATGCATTAAAGGGCATTTGATCATTTCAAAAAGGATCAAATACCAAAAGTTCCCTTAAACAATTTTTAATACATATTTAGTCCAAGCCTTTTATTTTGTACCAAAAAGTCCCAAGACTTTTTGGTGCAAAATAAAAAGATTTGGACTAAACGTGTATTAAAAAATATTTGAGGGACTATTTGGTATATGCCCCTTTGAAAAATAAGATTTGCGAACATTAATTTTTTTATAAAATCGAGATCTGGTTTCGACTTCGTTCAAAGGCCTTTTCTCGAGCTTTGAGCTCTTTTTATTACAAACCATCCACAACTTTCTATCAACATTTTCTTATTAAAACTTTCTATCCGACACGGTGTAAATACCCACAACCATCCAAAACTGAATTTACTTGAAAAATAGACCCAAAAAAAACATGTAAACGTAAAATAAAATTAAATTCAGTAATAGTTTTGTGAACGTACGGATGGCACAATAATAATAAATTAAATAAAAAACGCTTAAAATGACAATATTGAATGTCGATAATAGTTGAACTTTGGTGTTATTTAAGGGTTGTAGTGATAGAGAAATTCATTTAATTTGACTTAATATTTAGTCCAAAGTATTTTCAAAATTAATATTTAGTCAACAACATTCAGATTAGTATACAAATAACGACATCAATTATGTATTCACTTAGTATCACTTTTTTGTGATAATATAAAAAATATGTAATTTTCAAAATATATTAAAATAAACATGAAACAAATTTTTACTCAAAGATTAAACATTAATTAGCCCTTTATTTATGATATATAGAAAGAATTGAAACGAAAAGAGAAAAAATTCAAAAACAAAATTGATGCCCATCGTTTACACACCTTCAACATGTTTGCCCAACGTGTTTTTATAGAATTTTATGCCCAACATTTGCTCCAAACGTCATACAAACCTTCAAATCTGCAAAAAATTGTAAAAACAACATAAATCAACGGTTTAAGTATAACAATATAATATTTATAACACATTGTTATCTAAATCTGAAATAAATAAAAAAAGAAACGAAAAGTCCAACTTCAAAGAAAAAGTTTAAACCATGGTGACTACCACCAATGGGTGGTCCGGCAGTAAAATGGTAAACCCGTGATGATGTCTTTCCCTGATTGTTTATTCTTGTTTTTTTAACGGACCTAACCTGATTAACCATTTATTTATACAGGGAGATTATAAACATTTGATTACCAATGCATAAGTAGAAATAAAATTAAATATCAATTATTTTTCAGGAAAAAAAAATACAGATGGGTGAAGGAAGATAAGATGCAAAACCGAAAAAACATAAACAAAAAATACAGAAAAATACAAACCTAAAAAAAGGGGTTGAGAGAGATTTATATACAAACCTAACTCCTAAACCCACCTACACTATTTAGCAAATATGTAATCTCACTGATTGAAACAAAAGATATTATATTAGCAAGTTATACACATCAAAACAATAATCACATTTACCTGCACCATTTTCATTAGCAGGGGTGCGTTAGGAAACCTCTTGATGAATACATGTCATATTTTCTTGTTGCAGATATCATTGAGAAAAATGTCATTGCGAGAAATTTCTGAACTCAACCAAATTAGCAAAAATATGGTCAGAGGAAAGAGTAGGAGAAGTCACGACCTGCAAATATGCTTAATACCCGAAGGAAACCCGTCAAGAAATAACACCCAATTTTCAAAAGGTTTAAAACATCAAAGAAATTAACAGAACAAAACCGAGTTCTTGATCTTCATGTTAAAATCTACTAAGGTTTGTAGAACCAAATCGAGTTCTTGATCCCACCCACCAATATTTTCGTCAACAGATCTGTTGATGTTTGTGAGGGGAGATTGAGGCGAGTTAAGAGAGTGAAGGGGGCTTACTTTTAGTTCCACCCATCATAGGCATCCTTTTTTAATTCCAATGTCCCAAGAGTGGGTGGTTATAGCACAGTCCAGTAGCTGTGAGTCCCAATAAAAAAGCTTGATGTCCAAAGGTTCTTGAAGTTGTCCAAAGTCTTCCAAAGTTGGAGTAATGTGAGGAATTGGATTGGCAGCATTAAATCGTGGCCATTCTTTTTTTTTTTTGTGATTCTAAGCCATCAGATTCAGGGATTTGAGTTTCTTTTTCATTTTGGACATATTTATCCTTATTTTTGAATTTTGAAAAAAAGGGGGAAATAAATTAGAGTGTGTTAAAAGAGGGGGAATTAAAAAGTTTCAAGGGTAAAATAGGGAGTACAAAAAAAAATTATATTGATGACATCATAGTGTTATCTTGTGACATATATAAGTTTCTTACTTTATTATATATATATATATATATATATATATATATATATATATATATATATATATATATATATATATATTGGGGGTGAGAGATCGTGGGTATGTGTCGCTCTCACTTGCCGGTTAGGAGCTATGACCGCTTCCCGGACGTTGTGTGCGTGAGTAGATCACGAGGTGGGTGTCGTTGAACCCCACCAGGTGGCCCCAGTTTGTTACGCATATGGGCAACTGGAAGATGATAGCATGTGAGCCTGCGTCCTTCGAGTTATAGCTCGGTTGGATGGTTATTATTGCTTGTGTTTGTATTTGGGTGTCAAGGGAATAATGGACCTCAACGACCTACATTACCAGGATTAGTGTATCGGGGGGGCGGGGGTCCTTGTTTGGATTTCGCTTCGGCGAGACGTCCCACACACAAACCGCAGTGTAATGTTGGAACTTGGGGATAAGTTTAGTCCTTAATGCTCATAATCATCTATATATATATATCACCTATCCCAACGATGGACAGTGCCAGTAGTAGTGTAACGGGGGGGGGGGGGGGGGGGGGGGGGAGGGGGTTCCTTGTTTGGATTTCGCTTCGGCGAGACGTCCCACGCATGAAACGTCGTGTACTGTTGAGAATTGGGAATATTAATTAATTAAAATTGGATAATAATCATTTGGGTTACATGCATCTTGCATTGAGGGCATAATGAGCACCGAGAATCGATACGGTCAGGAGTAGTGTAACAAGGGGGCTCCTTATTTGAATTTCGCTTCGTCTAGACGTCCCACGCACGAAACGCAGCGCCGTGTTGAGAATCGGAAGGAGTTTAGTCCTTAACTCTTGATGCTAATAACTCATATAATAATTATATATATGGTTTCATGCCTTATAAGGGCATCTCTAGAATATAAAATTCTAATAAATGAGATTGTTGATGTATTGTGATGATGTGGACATGATTGGATCATGTAACTTTATATGTTCAATAAATGAACATTATAAAGATAATTATAACTATTACATTAAAGTTAATGTATATAACTTATAAATTATGGAAACAAATGTATTGGGAGATAGGTTAGACGATTTCACTTAAATACTTCTTTTGGGTTTAAGTTAGAATCCTCTTACTTAAATTAGAATCGGACATCCATTTGGAGATCACGTGCATACGCTTACTGCGCGCTTTAGATGAGAGGTGAGTTGTATTATTATGAAGAGTTCGATTCTAGTTAAATCATGTGATAATGCAATTATAATTATTATGCATTTTAATACACTTGCTATAAAATGTTTTTCAAAATCGAGCTCTAACCCATTTATATTTTCTCCTCCGTGTATATATTGTACTGCTTCAGGTGTTCCTTCGCAAGGACGCCTTTGATGTTCATCCATTCAGGATTCGTGGGTTGTGGCAGTAGTGGGCTGTTGCGGCACTTTGCTTTAGTCGATTCCTATCTTTGTATATCTAGATTAGGATTCAGTTGTATTGAGTTAGTATTCAAGTGTTGTAGATTAACACTTTCATATTTCATTTATCAGATTATTGTATTGTTTGTTACCCGACAGCATATTCGGGTATTTCGTTGTTGAGATTTTGTTGTACAATGTATTGTACTCTTTCATATTATTGGAGCATGCACATTTCACTCATCATAGTTAGAACTTTATTGCTGGTTGAGTTGAATTATTGGTTTTGTTGTTGTTGTTAAATAAAAAGTTTTTAAATTTTTGACAATTCGCTTTGAATGATTTCGGGTAGTTAGCCTTATATTGTTTTGTCTGTTGATGTTGAGACTGTGCCATCTGGGATACCTGATATATTGTAGTATAGGGCTGGCCACCCATTATTATTTAGAGCGGGTTGTCACAGAGGGAAGGAGAGGGTCGAGGAGGAGGAGGATGTGGACCTCGCTCCTTCATCGCCGACACATGCAGACTCTAATGATCCAGTCCCCTATTTGTCTCCCTTCGATCGATCGATCGATGTCGATGCTTGGTTGGACAAGCATGTTTATACACGACATATTTGATGGCCAGCGGATAAGGTGGGGGTTGAGGAACCCGAATACTATCCTGGGTATGCCAGTACATGGACGTTTGCTTCAGACATAGAGGCCAAGGTGCTCGTCATGATGTGATACCTAAGAAGGAGAACTCCCCATTGTGGTTGTGCGAACAATGCGGTACGATGCATATTTTTGGGTGTATTAATTCGTATATCGTGTGGCCTACTCATCTCCTCAGACCTACCCTAGACATGTAGTGACATTATTTTAATTGAATTGTTTTAAGTTGTTTCATTTGAATTATATTTGGATTATATCGTGATGCATATTTTTTTGAATGTAGATTTGCATTATCTCTATTTTATTTGGATATTTGATGTTTGAGCAGGTACAATGTTGCTATAACAGGTATAAATATACTGCTGGGCAGCGGCAGTAGCCATACTACCCATCAATTTTTTTTAATTCTGCCCAGAATTGTCACGGTGAATGACTGTGATGATTTTTTTTAAATGTCATGGGTTTTTCATGGTTAATAACCGTGACTAATATTGTCACGATCATTGATCGTACAATGACCGTGACAAGGCTAATGAACTTGTCACGGTCATTGACCTTGACAAGTTAGACTTCTCATGGTCAATGACCGTGATAATTCGGCAGATTTTGTGTAGTGAGTGCATTGGGGAAATTTTTTGGGGGCTTCATTGTGGGATGGTATACGCATGATACTTAATAAACATTGAGCATAGTGAGACGTTGTTGGATCCTAGTGCATCGGTTTTAAATGTTAAATTATCGAATGTGTAAAGGAAACACATTAAGCTGAGAGTTATTATGATATATAGCCCGGAGAGTCGGGTAGTGTTGCGAAGGAAGCACTGAAAGAACTTTTACACCACAAGTTAATAGGTGGTGCAGTATTGAGAAGAATTAAATTGCGAAGTGTGGGGTAATCGAAAACACCCGTATGATATAGCCACATTGAGAGAGTGCGAAAATGAACTTGAGATAAGTGGGTTACATACGATATGCTAGTGATACTTATACCGCGATTTTTGGGCTATAGTATATAGTATGGTGAGACGTTGTGTTTGTTGTTCCGAAATATGATTTACTTGTGCTAGTTATTTCCTAAAAAAGGGTCTAGCCTATATATTCATGTATATATGTTATTGTGTGTTGCATAATAGACTTATAAGAAAGTATTTATATTGTTATATTTAATACCGGGGAGTAGGGATGTTTACTGATGGGATTCGGGACGGATATATTTATTATCGTGTGGGGAGATATAACTCGTGATTAATTCACTCTAAGAAACTAGTGATAGTAGGAGCGCAATATTGTATGATGTATTTTGTAACATGAGAGTGGAAGAGTATACTTTTATGCTAGGAGACAAGAATTTGGGGGTACGTGATATGGACTAAGTACCTAAAAGATCTTAACGATCGACAATGTTAGGTAGTAGTGTAACAGGGGGGTTCCTAGTTTGGATTTCACTTTGCGAGACATCCCACGCATGAAACTTAACGCAATGATGGAATTGGGGAGATGTGTGGTCATTAGTACATAGGTTTGTTACCTTGGTTATTGTATACATATGAGGTAACGACTGTGAGTTTAGAGTTATATTCTAATTTAAGACTAGTAGAGCCGAGTGACTTTAATGTTGATGACCATGGGTACAGGGTGTATGGGCGCCCTGGGTAATTAATTTTATCCTAATATAATTTGCGATTACAAGGGTTATAGATATGGGTACGATCTTAAGGGCATGTGGGTAGGAAAGTATTCGAGAGTTATAGTACTAGACTCATCTGAATTTCGAGGACGAAATTCCTTCGCAAGGGGGGAAGTATGTAACACCCCGTATTTTTTAGGATAAATAATTTATTTATTTTCCTTGATTAGAATTTAAACTAAATTTATAATTTGGAGAAATTATTTTATTTGGAATATTCAATTTATTTGGAGAATTAAGATTTAAATTAATCTGGGTTATTTCTTTTAAAATACGTGTGTCGTAAATTTAGGGTGAAATTGGACATGTTAGTTAAGCAACTTGGATAACGATTCTGAGTGCACGGTTGGTTCCGAATAGGTTTGGGGGCTTTCTATACTAATTAGAACTTATTTTGGTGACTTTGGGGCTTCTTAATGGTAAATGAAAAGTCAAAAATGGGATTACACTTATAAAATGAAAGGTTTGGACTTAGAGAATAGTTATTTTCACAAAACCAAAGGTTAGGAGAGTTATACAAAGAGGTAGAGAGAAAGTGAAGATAATTGAGAAGGATTTTATAGAGTCTAGTGGATGATTTGAGGAATTTTTACTAAAACATTCTTAGAGTGAAGATTTGGGAAGGAAATTCTTGGAGGTGCATCAATATCTTCACCAAAATCAAAAACTCATAAATTATCCAGGAAATTAGTTAAACTTGCTTTCATTTAATTTGCGGTATTGCAATTCATATCATAGTGGGTGTTAACCATAGTCTTTTTTTTGGGTGAATAATTTCATTAAAATGGGTTTTGGGTTAATTAACCATTTTGATTGATATGGATTGATGATTAGTACGAAATTGATATTATGAAAAGATATATAACACAATTACCTTGCAGGAAATCAAAGTTGGATTCTTTAATTGAGAATTGTAGAATCAAATTCAAAAGAATGATTGAATAAAAGTTGTAAAACCCAATTCGTGAAATCATAAGTGATAATCGAGACCATTGAATTTTTAGAGATTGATATGATGATTAGAACCTATTTAGTATGTGTAAAAGACATTGGTTATGATTAGGATAAGTCTTGAGAAGAAACTACAAAGGTTAGATGCGTAAAAATGGAGGAAAATGAATTGGAGAAGAAGGAGGTTTGCTATTCAGCAGTAGCGAACTGGTCCTGTTTTGAGACCGAACCATTTCGAATTAACTGTTTGTTAAAAAATAAAATTTGTAGATCTTTTTCATTACGATCACGTGGGAGTTTCCCTTATATTTCTCTGATTTGTTTTTAATTATTTACGATTTTTCTACTGAAGGGTGTTTGAAATCGAAATCCTTTGTGAGAAATAAAATTTGGATTATTTAGGGATGTCCGTAGATGAGCGTAGGACTCTGAAAAATACTAAGGAACATTATTTTTACCTTGAAATTGGATGGGAATGAATTCGAGGTATGGATTTAGAGTGTTTAGGATGAACAACCCTCTAAAATATATGAACGGATTCGTATGGAAATTTCAGATGAAATTAGGATACGAGCTAGATTGAGATGTGTTTAGAATATTGAAATAAAAATATGAATGAAAGTTAATACTTATAGAATTAAGATTCGGGGTCATGACTCAGATATTTTTAGGCTAGTCCGATAGGAGTTAGGCATAAAGTAGCCGATTCAATTTATTATGGATGTATATAGAAATTTTTTTAATATTGAATTTAATAAAGGGTCTTTTACCTAATAGTGGGACTTGGTGTAATACATACTGAAGGGTGAAGGTATGGACCGAATGAGTGAGTCGGGGCATTGTAGTTAGGTGACACTACTTTAATAAATTAATTAATGTGAAATTGATGAGATTAATCGGTGTAATTTAAAATGTAACGAATTCGGGAAATAAGCGAATCTATGATTAAATCACTAGGTATGAGTTAATTACCTATTGACATATTTTAAAGGATAATTGGCACACTTCGAGTAGTGAGGGATATTCAAGATATATATATATATATATATATATATATACACTACTACGTATGGGATATATGATATAGGTTGTGTGTATACCTATAATGATTTGTATGATTTATTATGTGCATGACATACCTACGCTGCTTGCTATCGGGAGGAGGTTGCGCACTATGGACAGCCTTTTTCTAATGAACCCATTGGGGGATTTTTATACTTGTACCCTGAATATAAGAACTTGGACACGTGCTATCTGAAAGTATGATAGTTTCTACGGTTGAATGGGAGTGTAGGTATGTACGTGACCCATTTGGCTGGGGACTATGTTCGACGCCAATATGTGTGATTTGTGATGATGGTTCGAGTGAGATACTGAACTAATAGTCCTTTATATACTGTGTAATGTACCAGGACATGATATCACAGTATGCATGCACCGCAGGTGTCAGCGTAGGGGTGCCGTATTGTATATATATATATATATATATATATATATATATATATATATATATATATATATATATATATATATATATATATATATATATATATATATATATATATATATATATATATATATATTATATATAGTATAATTTATATACTTGTGGTTTATTCTACTATGTGTGCTTGGTAGATGATGTATCGGGTTATTATGTATATAACAAGGTGATAAATATACCCTTATGACTTATTATACAGTGTGTAATTAGTAAATGAGAATTATAGTGACATTAAAATAACTTTAATAGATGGAAGATTAAACATATAATGAGAAATTTATAATTGGATAATTGATATAAAAAATCCAGTAACGTATTGAAAGGGAAATACGGGTGGGCAGAACAACTATTATGAAGAAGGAGACTTGATACGGCTAGTTAGGTGGGGTAGAATAATTAAGAAAGGTTAGAAGGCAAGCATTAGGTGTGCACATTAGATGAGGGGTGAGTTATACCTCAAGAGAGTGTAACACTAACTTAAATATGATGAGTGTACATGAATATTTAATTACTGCAATTTAACTACTTGCTAAATATTTTCAAAATGTTTTACATGGGATCTGACCTATGTCAAAATATTTTTCAAAACCTTTTAGGTGTCCAGCCGTAGGGACATCCAGTTTGAATATTCTATACAGGGTTGCGCTGCTACAGCTTACGTGGAAGTTGCAGGACTTGCTATAGACACTTCGTTCGTTTATTCTAGTGTAGGACCTTTACTCCACTATTCATTTGGGCATATTGTCCTCATATGTTGTACTCAGTTGTTTATTTGATATTGTGTATTCCGTTTATTGATCAGTTTACTATTGTATATTATTGTTAAACTGATAGTTGATTCGGTTAATTTTATTTATATTATTCTGTTGTGTTGGATTTATTTATCAGTTTGTGTGATGGTTTAATTGTTATTTATTTTCACATTATTATTATTATTTGATGAATGATAAAATTTGGCACCAGCCTAATTAAATTATTAGGTGGTTAGTGACTTTAAAGAGCTTCTCGACGGTGATGCTGAGAATGAGCCATATGAGACCAACTTTTTCTTTTGACCATGAGCTGGCCACCCGGTATTTTAATAGGCGGGGTGTCACAATTAAGAAGGATTATAAAGGGGTAATAAAAGAACTATGCAAGTTTTTATGAAGGAGTGGGGACAGAGAAAATCATATCTCTTACATTTCATAAATATATCATCTCTAAAAGTGACCAAACGCATGGCTTGCTTCTGATGGATCATATAATAGAAGATCTAAGGCCTACGACACATCGTAGGAAGGATTTCGATCATGAAGAAATTAATAACATCATCTTATTTATCATATCATTTTACTGTATTGAATAATCTATAATATCCATATAGGTATCATGATCTAAACCCTAGATTTGTTCTTTTAAATCTAGTTCTTTTCTTACTTTCTAAAACAAGATCAATCAAAGTTTTAGGGCAACAACACTTTTTATTATTCTAATTCCCAACCATTGGTATCTGAGCCCTAGTTATAGATTGATAATGTGTTCAAAGGATCCACCCTATCTACCATGAACCCTAATTTTTCATGTTCGATATATATACTATATGCATGTGGTATCGTACAAACATGCTTTTGTAGGTTTCTAATGATTATATTGTTTTTATCATGGTCAGATGAATTTCATTTTATGAAAATGGATCCTACGATGGTTTATCCACACTTAATTTCGCCACGAATTCGATTTCAAGACTAAATACATTCTAACAAAATCCTATTCATCGAGACTGGGGATCCTGATTTATCGATTTTACATTTCCCGACCCAATTTTACAATTTTGATGTTTTCATCTCGGTTCTTCGTTTCGATCATTCCCGAATATTTAGAGGAGTATCTCTAGAGGCCCAATTCCATTTCATAAATATAGCTTAAGTATAAGTCTACTTCATATAAGGATCCTTGCTCATGAGTAAGTCTACTCCAAAAGAAATTCTTGATCTCGAAGAATATTACTTCAAGAAAATCTATTGGTCATGATGGAAAGGAGAATTTGAAACAAAGTTGAATAATAATTTAATGTGATTCGATTTTAATATGATTCTAACATTACACATGTAGATAATTATTTTTTTGTAGTTAACAGATTAATTAGGATTCCATATCTTCATGGACTACATGGATTATTTATGTGATTGCACTAGTTCGCGATTTTTTTTAAAAATCATATTTTATATCTTCTTTTCTAAAATTGAATTTAATCAGGTAATCAATTAAAGTTATAAATTAAATTTTGGTCTCGTGTTTTTATTTTAATTAAAAATGGTTTATTTTTGGAAAAGTAAAATAGTGGGGCTAGATTATTTAATGTGTACAAGAAGTTGGGAAATTACTACTTAATTCAGGGATTTAGAATTGAATAAATATTTTATGAAAATACTATCAAGTATAAAATATTAAGTGGATGAGGGGTTTCAACATAAGCCCCATCGCATCCATAGGTATTTTAAGAATGTGATGTAATTATTTTTTCGCGTTAGCATAGGCATTTCACCCCTAATGGAGAGAATTAATCATCATATCGTGATATTGTTAAAACTCTTAAGTGATAATTTTTTAAAATTAAATGTCACTCTGTTCGGTCCACCCAACATGGAAGTTCTAAATGAGATGATTAAATTTCAATGAATATATCTATGATATAAACTTAAACACAACTAAGGATAATCTCCCTAAAATAGTCAGTGTCGTTGATTGTGGTACCAAAAGCCATCGGTCATTCAATTATGTAGTACAAAAGTTTCATGGATAGTCCGAATAATATAATTGAAAAATTAATTTTGTTTAGTATAGGGCGAGGTGATTTAAGCTCCCAATGAGAAATATCGCGTCACAAGGGAACTACTATGCTCAATGTAATTAATTCTAATTGGTAGAAAAAGGATACCAAATTAAAATTGAATCAAAATATAATCCTCACATATTTAATTGGACATTAAGTTTTTCAAAGATGATTCCATGTTTTCAAAAATGAACTCAAATTTTCACCCATTTTTTTAGTCTTAAATGTAAAATGTTTAATTTTAATAAATTTCAAGGATTGGAAAAAATATTTGGATATTGTTCTACCTAAATGGGATAATCAACTTGTTTAACCCACAATTCCCATAAATATTTTAAAATTATGATTTGATTAATTTCTCATGTTAGCTTTGTATTTACTCCACAACAAAGGGAATCAATTACGCTATCATTACATTTTAAAATCCTTAATTATAAATTCTTTGGAATTAAGTTTTATATATATTCGATCCCCCCATTAGGGAAGTTCTATATTTACATGTTTAATTTTAAAAAATGGACCAATGGGAATTTGTAAAGATTGATGTTGGATGATAAAGATCAAGTAATAATCACGTTCTTAATATGATTTTCATCTTTGATGAGTTCTTAATTTATTGGATTATAAATTGTTAAGGAAACCAAAATCAATTTCCTCATTAATGAGCATAATCAAAAAATAAGTTTTGGTGTTAGATGTTGAGAAGCACTCGGATTTTTTTTCTGAAAGGAAGGAAGAATGAGAAGTATTAGTCTCGAGTGAAACATTATAAGGTTAAGAAATTTTATATTCCTCGAGAAGCAACGAAATGGAAGGTATTTTCACTGCAAGTAATTAGATTATTGATAAAAATGTGTCGATCTTTTCCTTACAGTATAAGAAAAAAGGACACGGTAATGGTTATTTTTTCTTAAAAGTAGAAGAATGATTTGTTATCTAGTATACAAGAACCTAGTGTGTCGATTCGAGAGCCACAAACCAAGACTAAAACTCCTTGTAGAGGTTTTAGGTAACTAGTGTATTACTTAAAGAAATTATGTTCCTAATATTGGGCAATAAAAATAAGGCTACAACATTACGAGTTGGGTACTTATTTTATAATTTGGCTGAGACAAAAGGATTGTGTTGGAAAATTATTTAATCTACTTGTTTTTAAAAGAAAAGTTTCCATTAGATTCTAAATTGGCTTTGAATAGATATTCAATTATTTTAATAAAATAATTTTTATTAAAATTTGGAAACCCTTTATTTGTTATAGTGCATTGAAAAATAATTTATACATTATAAGGTATGTCTCACCAATATTACAAATCACTTAAATGAATAATATTAGTGTGATATCATTATAGAGAAAGATTTTTTCTCACTAGAACTAGACATGATTTTTTTCACTTACACTGTGGTTATTTTATTTTAAAGAGAATCTAAAGACTAGTATAACATGTACAATTAAGTTTATTAGAAGTGGAGGCACTTTCAGTATGTGAATCCTTTTTAGAAGGTAAAAGGACTAAGGGTACCTTAACGGTCCAAAGCTAAAGATGTGTTGGAAATGTTAGATGGACCTATGACTATCCAGTCAAGAGATGCTTATGAGTTCTTCACTAGTTTTATTAATGATTACTCGAAGTATAGATATGTTTATCATATACACTACAATCCTCAAATCTTTTATTAATTGAATGTGTACAAGGCTAAGGTGGATCATAGGTGAGGTAAACTAATCTAACCCCTACGATATGATCATGAGGGCGTATACCTCTAGGGAGAGTTTAGGAATTATTTATCATAGGTGGGGATTATATCCCAGTTGTTTTCACCGGTTATTCCACCACAGGATGATGTAGCTAAAAAAAGAATAACTCTGTTAGATATGATAAAATACATAACTAGTTAATCAAGACTATAACATAATTGTTGGGATTTACTATTAATAGATAGTTATATACATTCTAAATTTCCTTCCATTTAAATTGGTCTCTTCAACTCCCATGGAACTATGGAATAGAAGAAATCTCATTCGATGACATGTTCGAATATGGGGGTGATCGACACTCGTTTTACGAAAAGAACCAAGGAAGTAGGATTCAAATATATAAGTATGCTTCTTTATCCGTTATTCTAAAGGTAATTAAGGTAGTTTATGTCATATTCCAAAGAACAATAATTTCACTGATCGTATCAATGTCCATTTCTTAAAAGTGGATTATGGATTAAAACATGGTCCCATGAGTAGGCTAGATGTATAAGCTATTACAAAGGAACATCAGATTAATGATGTTGTTAAACCATCCGTACAAGAATAAATACAACTTGATATCTATACTACATTAAATAATGATAATAAGAGTATTACCGATAATCATGTAAAACATGTCACTTATATGGGATCATAAGTGTAGCCATATTATAGTGGAAGGTTAAAGCGTCAGCCTGACAGATTAGTATATTTGGATAATCACTTATATGAGATCCCATAAGAACACGAGTCGGATCCCAAGAACTACAACGAGGTATTCCAAGATAAGAATCTTAGCTTTGACTTAAGACTACGAATATTGATGTGGATTTAATATATTCAAATCAGATCTTAGGAGCTTGTAGACTTGTAGACTTGTTGACTGGATAAAACTCATTAGGTGAAAGTAAATCTACACGCAGTTAAAAGATAGCTAGATGGGAAGATGGAAAACTTCAAGGCAAGACTAGTTTTAAAGGGTTTACTCAGAAAGAAGGGGATAAACTATTATAAAATCATTTTATCAGTATCCATGCTAAGGTTTATCGGGATTCTTTTAACATCAAGACTGTATTCTTGAACCGTGATCTTAACGAGTGCATTTACATGGTGTAACCCAAGGGATTTTTAATAAGAAGTCAAAAAGGAAAAGTGTCTTAAATTAAGAAGTCCATATATGGACTCAACCTAACATCAAGGTGTTAGAAATTTTAGTTTGATCAGGTAATCAAATTTTAATTTTGATGAAATCCTGAACAAACTTGTGTGTATAAAAAGCATGAAAAAAACATGGTGGTATTTATGGTACCTCTTGTGGACTATATTTTCTTAACCGGGAACAAAGTGTGTGTATTATCTTGTATAAAAGTGTGGTTGTTTAGTGAAGCTCGATATGAACTTAGGAGAAGACAATTACATCCTTAAGATCAAGCTGTCACTAGATAGGTTAAATAGGTTGTTAGGCTTATGCCAAGCAACTTATATTAATGATGTGCTCACAAGTTTAGCATACAGGATTCCACGAAAGGATTTTTCACTACCAAATATGGAATCACTCCATCTAAGGATCAGTGTCCTAAAACACTTGATCAGATAGAGAGGTTGGGCAATACACCTTATGCTTTGGCAGTGGTCAACAGATTTTCCATTATCATGGTTAGTAGATTTTAGTCTAACCTAGGTAAAGAGAACTAGACTGTAGTGTCATACCCATATAATACCAAAGGTGAATGAGATATAAGTAGCAAAAAAATTAATAAATGTTCTCGGCTTTACTCCAAAATGAGGTCGTCTCAGTGTCAATTTGCTCGACTCACTTTTTTGAATAAGATTGGACACATCTATGTTCCAGTGAGTTCTTACATATAAGACGTCCCATATTAAACACGTGGAGTTATAATAATGTGTTTATTATACATCAATGATCCATTAACTTATCACTAAGGCCAGTCCGTGATCCAAGGATCCTTGATTTATTATGATAAACATATATCTCCAGGTGTAACTACCCGACTTATGCAATCCACCTGTTCTTTTCTAAATATCTGCGAATCACTCATAAATAGGGCCTTAGCCCACAAAAGAAAGGGATTCCCATTGATATCTTTGCATGCCACGAGTTGTATTAGGAACCCTAATTCTAGAATTGTCATTAAGTGCAATAGCAAACCAGCAACACTGTGGACGAAGGTTTCCTTAAAGGGCCGAACCACGTAAAATCATTGTGTTTTCTCTGTCTCTCATACCCATTCTCTATAATTATAATTTCTCTCTAATTATCTTCTTTATTATTTGTTGCTTCAACTTTTGAACGTTAATAAATTGGCTATGTCTGTGGGAACCTCATAATAAGTCATTGCAGTTCGTACCCAAAACCACCTATTCAGATGAAAATCGTAATGGTGGATAACCCCAAGAGCAGTCGCGTGGAAGAAGTTAAGTCACCACCCACCCCTATTGGGGTAGGCGACTTACATAATATACTAATGAGCCTTGCTAAAGGGAAAAAAGCAATGCAGGAAAGTTTCAGGTAGTTAACACACACCCTCCAGACGAGGCCAGTGTAACCCAATCCAAATAACGTAACTCTCGGACCCGATATATCAAGAAGCGGTGAAAGGCAACTTCCTCTTGTGCTTCACAGAGAACGGTAATAAGAATACCGTAGACAGGCGATGGAGAATCCTAGGAAGCTAAGCTTGGGATCCCGTGGAAACACCAGTTCCTCCCAGCGAACCGAGTCACAATGGGATCGAACATATCGCCCTAGAGCAAATTCCACCATTCATTCACCCAAACACTTTGATGAAAAATCATATCCAGAGGAGAATCCCAGCATGCTTAAAAGACTGAGAAAAGGCTCAGCATTTGATCTACTAGGCCCACATTACAATCGCTGGCAAGCACCAGCAACCTCGCGCGACTACTCTCGAAGGAGTGCATCAGGTTCGCCACTAGGGTCTCCCTTTGCTCTACTCAAGCATCGATCGAAGCTGAGAAGACTTCCCAGGAAGAAAGATTGATCGAAAGTCGAGGATGAGCAGAAAAACCGGTTGGAGGCTATACTCAAAGTAATAACCAGCCATGGAAAGGATCCATCCAACGCCTAAAAGACCCGTCTGAGAGATGGCCAAGTTTAAGAACACCCTTCAATGGGATTTCATAAAAGGATCCTCCTTTGTCTCCTCTGACGTAGCGTACGCCACCCCTACGAAATTCAAGCCACCAATTATCACCCTAAAATACGATGGGAAGATAGATCCCATTTTTCATATCGAATAATACCAAGCCGCTGCAGACATTTATTCCATCCCGAATGAAATGAGGCACCGAGAATTTTCCAGCACCATAACTGGCTCTGCCCAAATCTGGTACAACAGTTTGCCTAGGAGGCAGATAAATTTTTTTTAGCAACAGGCTAACTTGTTCGTCAACGATTTCTACTTTAGCGTAAAGGTAGGGAAGCGAGTAACCCATCTTCTCGAATTTTACCAAAGGGAAGATTATAGCAATTGTGATTAAATTACCCAATTCAATACTGAAAATCTTGAGGTGGTATATTACAATGATCCAACTTCCATTACTGCTCTGGTGAGTGGATTGCAACCATGAAAGATGTTATGGGCATTAGCCAATGAGCCTCCCAAAACCATGACTGAATTACTAGACAAATAAGGGAAAATCATGAACGAAAAAAGGCAATAGGGGCAAAAAAATCTGATGGCTCAAAGTCGTTGACCGACAAGAACAACAGGAAACAGGAGCAAAAGGATAAAAAGGTTGACAAGTCGAGGATGTAAGATGAGTAGAGGCCCCTCACAATTGGCGTCCACCACATCCTGGAGGAAATCTGAGAAATTAAAGATCTCCAATGGGTCGAAAAACTGAAAATTCCAGTAAATAAGAGGGATAGAATCAAGTATTGCGAATTACTCAAGGACCGTGGTCACAATATATACCATTGTATAGCTCTGAAGAACGAGATTGAAGGCTTAATTAGGAGGTAAAACTATCCAAGTATGTGGATTGAAGCAATTGATCAAATCCTGAAGAAAGCAAAGTCAGTAGACGGTCATACTCGCCCTGTTGGAGGATGGCTGATAAGAAATGGGCCAGGGATGATAACTCAGATAACAGAAATAGCTTCCGTGGTGGATCGCCCCGTCATAAATCTAAATTGATTGTCCTAAGTAGTTGACCCATTTCTTAATCTTTGTTCTATAACCTTTTTCCATAATTTCATAGTGTGATTCATCAGTCTGATTACTCTATAACTATTGCAGTTTTGTATATCCCCTTTAATTTTATACAAAGGTATTATGGTGATTTTCCTCCACTCATCTGGCATGTTTCCTTCTCTTAAAATTTTATTAAATCGACTCGTAACCAATTTATCACTAGACTTCTAAGGGTTCTCCACACCTCTATGGGTATTTTATCTAGGCCAACCACTTTATTGTTTCCCATTTTCCTTACTAATATATCTACTTCTTTTTCAGTAATCGAACATACCATTCTTATATTTCGGTTAAATGGTCTCGATAAATTTTTTAGGATATTCTTTATTCAATAATCCTTGAAAATAATTTCCCATCTATCTAGAATTTCTTTATCGTTAATTAATATATTTTGATTTATATATTTAATACATTTAACTGGACCCATATCTATTGTCAATCTATCTTTATTCTTTGCCAGTTTATATATTTTCTTTTCACCTTACTTGGTACCTAATTTATTATAAAGACTATCTTATGCATTTTGTTGTGTATTTCTAATAATATTTTTTACTTCACTTTTTAACTTCTTATACTTTTCTAAATCTTCTTGATTTTACTCTTTTGCCACTTTTTAAAACTTACTCGTTTCTTTTGTATTATTTTTTGCACTTTCTCATTCCACCACCAAGTCTCTTTTTTAATGAATCTTTTTCCTTTAGTCTCACCTAAAACTTGCTTACCTATTTTTTCGATATCACTCTTTATTCTTGACCAAGTGTTGTTAAGATTTTCGTTACAATTCCATTTGATGTTTAACAAGAACTTCAATCTAAATTCAATATCTTTGCCTCCTTTTGAATCCTTCCATTTTATATTTTGATAACCTATTTTCTCTTTTCGATACTTAAATCCTTTAATTGCTAAATCTATTACTAATAGGCGATGTTGATTTGTTAAGCTTTCACCTGGTATAACTTTTCAGTCTTTGCATGTGTACAAGTCTCTTATTCTAAGTAATAACTAGTCTATTTAATTTATATTCTCTCCACTTTTAAATGTTATTAAATGTTCTTCCCTTTTTTAATTTTTTTTTGTTAACTCTAGATCATATACCTTAGAAAATTCTAAGATAGTTTCCCCTCCTTAATTTCTCTTACCAAAACCACAATCTCCTTGTATCCTTGGATAACCATCTCGTTCTACTCTTATATGTCCATTCAAGTCACCTCCTTAAAATATATTTTCATGCATAGGAATTTGTTGTAATACTTCATTTAATAATTCCCAAAATGATTTCTTTACATTTTCATCAAATCTCATTGTGACGTGTAAGCACTTTTAATATTCGATATTATTTTATCTAAGACGATCTTAATACTAATTAGTCTATCCTCCATCTTTTAACAACCACGACTTTATCTTTCATATAGCGATCAACCACAATACCCACCCCATTTCTACAATTGTCTATCCCTCCTGAATAAAATAATTTATAACCTTCTCCTATCTCTCTAATCTTTTCATCCTTTCATTTACTTTCTTGTAGCCATGCTATGTTGATTTTTTTCCGTTTTAAGGTATTCATAAGTTCTTTACACTTGGTAGTTAGTGTTCCTAAATTCCACATAGCAAATTTGATTTTGTGTATGTTATTTTTATTTACGTTTCTTCTTTTAATTACAGAATTCATCATAAGATTTTACATGAATTTTACAGTCGGTTGTCAAACTGACACTAACCCACCTGATTTCATATTCGGACTTCGGCATTGGCAATGGTAGAGCCAAAAAGATTAATTAATATGAAATAAATTAAATACTCTTAAAGATAAATATACAAAATAAATTTTCTAATAACTAAACCAAGAGCACACTATATATACTAGTGATATGTGTATATATATATATATATATCACCACTAATATAAAGAACAAATAAAACATATCTAAGTATAAAATAATACAAATAGACATAAGTACGCTCAAGTTAGATGAATAAAAATTAAAAAAAAAATTTAAAAAAAATAGAAAAGTAAATAATGGAAATAACGCACATGGGTAGTGAAAATTTCACGATAGTGAGTCGTCTAGCGATATTGTTCTCACAAATATACTTGAAGTCAGAAAAACCCTGTTATATCCCTTCTATATGTTTTGGTGAATTTGAATCTCGAAAATTTTCAAAACAAACTACCTTTTTAATATTGTGCCTTTCTACGGATCTTTGAAAAATCCAAAACATATGTTATAAAGACCGAGTCGAAACAAAATGGGTTTTTAATGCAAGATTTGGTTTGATGAAAATGTTTAAAATCCTCGCAAAACCTGACAAACCCTAGCCAAATTAAAAGACTCTTACGATCAAACTTTTGAAATTGTTGTACAATTGAAATTGTTGAAACCCAAATGTACTACGAAACTTTTTTAGCAGATAAAAAATCGAATTTGTAGTGGTTTCAGGTTTGAAATGGTGAGATGGGTTTTGGATCAAGCTCGATTTGGCAGTGGGTTGGAGGATGAACTAGGGTTGAGAGGTTAAAATGGGTCTATGGAAGTTGGCGACAAGTGGTTATGGAGGCGTTCTCGAGTTGGGTATAGGGCGGGTCTGCGTCGGGGGGTTTGAGAACTTAGGGTTTGAGGCTAGGTTGATGGGGAAAAGTAGGAACATTATTGGAAGCTTCGGTATTATTTATCAAGAAACATGATGGAAGCTTTAGATTATGCATAGACTATCGTAAACTGAATTCAGTAACTATTAAGAATAAGTATCCTTTATCGTGAATAGGAGATTTATTTCATCAACTCCAAGGATCAAAGGTCTGTTCTAAAATAGATTTACGATATGGTTATCATCAATTATACGTTAGATACATTAATTACATGTTAGAGACAATTTTAGGAAGATATTTCGAAAACTGCTTTTCGAACCCATTATGGACATTTTGAATTTACCGTAATGTCATTTGGATTAATTAATTCACTCGCAACTTTTATTGATCAAATTCATATAATCTTTAGGCCTTTTCATGACCAATTCGTTATCATTTTTATTGACGATATTCTTATTTATGCTCGAAATCCAATAGATTATGCCCAATATTTAGACGGGGTCATAAGTACTCTTAGAAACTATCGATTATATGCTAAAAAGAGATATTGTGATTTCTCAATGAAGGAAATCAAATTTTTAGAACATGTGATTTCTAAAAATGGAATCCAAGTCGATCTAGCAAAAATTTCAGCCATTTTAGAATAAAAAAATCCTACCAATATTATTGAAATAAAAAGTTTTCTAGGATTAGTTGGATTTTATCGTCATTTTGTAGAAGTATTTTCTCGCATTCTTTTCCCCTTTTAAAACTAACTAGGAAGGAAGTTCCATTTGTATGGAGTCAAGAGTGTAACCAATCATTCCAAGTGTGGAAGGACAAAGTAAATACTTCTCCTATCCTAACTATTTCTTCTAGTGACGTAAGCTACGATGTATATACTGATGCTTCATTGCAAGGGCTAGGGTGTGTGTTAATGCAAAATGAGAAAGTTATAGAATATGGGTCACTAGAACTCAAAACTCATGAACGTAATTACCGTGTCCATGATCTTGAATTAACCACTATAGATTTTGCATTAACAATTTGACGTTGTAACCTTTATGGTGTAAATTTCCAAGTCTTTTTGGATCATAAAAGTTTAAAATATATTTTTACCTAAAAGGACTTAAATTTAAGACAACAACGTTGGATGGACTTTTTGAATGATTACCAATTTAAATTAAATTATTGTCTAGGCAAAGGCAATGTAGTAGTCAACGCTTTAAGTTGAAATCGAGTAGGAAAACTCCACACTTTAATTTCCTATGATATTACTGTTACTATAGAGAAATATGACCTATGGTTAGTATATCCTTTTGAGAAATATTTTAACATTACTACTTATCATGAGTTGAGAGAGAAAATCTTAGTTCAACAAATCCATGATTCTTTTGTACACACCTTTTCGAACAAAAATCTTGACTTTTCATATGATAAGGAAATAGGTTTACGGTTTAAAAATATATTGTATGTACCTGATGATGCCTCTCTTAGAAAGGAAATATTATAAGAAGCCCATCGTTGGAAATTTATGATTCACCTTGGAAATTCAGAAATGTATCACACTTTGAAGAAGTAATACTGGTGACCAAATATAAGAAACGATACCGAGAATTTTGCATGAAAATATCTTACTTATAAACAAGTAAAGATAGAACACCAACACCCTAGTGGACTCTTCCAACCCTTACTAATTTCTGAGTGGAAATGGGATCATATTACCATTGACTTTGTCCGTGGACTACCTCTATGTCCCAATGATATAATTCCATTTATGTAATAGTAGATCGACTCACTAAATATGCTCATTTTTTACCTTTAAAAACAATCGACTCATTCCAAAAGCTTACCAAACTCTACATTCGAAAAATCATTCAATTACATGGAATTCCTTTATCCATCGTATCTAACAGAGATTCCCGTTTTGTAGGAAAGTTTTGGCAGGCATTGCAAACCACAATGGATACTAAGCTTCATTTAAGTACTGCATTTCACCCACAAATGGATGTACAATCATAATGTACAATAAAAACTTTAGGAGATATGTTATGTGCTTGTATGTAGATATGTCTAACTATTGGAATGTATATTTACCCCTTGTCGAATTTTCATACCAGAACAGTTATGATTCTAGTATTAAAGTTGCTCCGTTTGAAGATTTATATAAAAGACCATGTAGATCATCGGTATATTCGATAGAATATGGAAATAGTAAACAATTTAGTCCCAAAATAATCCGAGAAACCACTGAAAGACTTCAACAAATTCGGGAAAGATTAAAGACAACCCATGATAGACAGAAAAGTTATGCATACCAACGTCGAAAACCCTCAAGAGTTTCAATTTGATGATCATGTATTTCTGAAAGTTTAACCTCAAAATAAAATTTATCCTTTGGAAAGATAGGAAAATTATCCCCAGATATATTGGACCTTTCACAATTTCTAGACAAGTTGGATCTATAGCCTATCAATTACAATTACATGTGATATTATCCAATATTCACAATGTATTTTATGTCTCGCAGTTATGCCAGTATATTTTAGATTAATCTCATAATATTGCATGGCAAGACATTTCTATCAAACCAAATCATGAACTTGAAGTACGCCCTATTCAAATTCTGGATCGCCAAGTGAAGTACCTCAAAAATAAGAAAATTACCTCAGTTAGAAGTACATTGGGAAAATCAAAATCCGTAAGAAGCTAAATGGGATCCAGAATAAGCGATGAAAGATCAATACCCTGACTCGTTTCAAGGTAAATTCGAGGATGATTTTTTTTTTTAGGTAGACTGTAATAATCGGGATTTTCAAAACCATCATTAAACACCTATGATCATTGTTTTAACCCTTATAACGTATTCAAATTCAAAAGTCTTATAAGAACAAAGAAACTATACTTGATGTCTATAATTTTACTGAAGTGACATGCACCCCCTGAAATTTCAGTAGTTACAGAATAACCCGTTAAAAACTTAAAAGTAACATAATTTGACTTATATTTCACTCCTAAACCTTAGCTTTATATCAAATTAATCCTTTAATCTTAAACTAACATAAAATTATAATTTCAAACCTTGAAACTTTCTAAAATTATAAAAGTACCCTTATACTTTATGAAAAGTGTACTTTTAAGGCTATAAGTGTAACTACAAGACCAACAAACGACCAAAACACCAAATATTTATTAATTTCTTAAAATCCCCTATCCAAATAATCCACCACCTAAGCCCAAACAACAAAGAATAACATATGTATAACATTGACACATGTGGGGAACAAAATCCTAAATTGAAATCTCTACCACAACAGTTCAAATCCACCTCGTTTTTCCATCGATGAACTGGCCTCCTACTATACTATAAATACCCCATGAAACTCACTCAAAAAAAAATTCAAAACTTGAATTTTTCACTCCAAGAAGGTACTCTATGATTTTATTTACTATATCTAGTTCTTTTATTTCAATCAATTTTCGGATGGTTATAATTTTAGAATATCTCAAAACAACAGGAAAAGTTATGTAAAAACCAAGATTTAGGTGAAGAACATGAAGTTTCCACCATTAAAGGTTGAGCTGCAATGTTGAACTTACAAATATCAATCAAAACTCATGTTTAAAACTTTGAATATCTTCATTAAAACCTCAAGAACTCTATTCTAAAGATCCAAATCCATGAATGTGCGTATTAATTTCGAATCGACCGTAAGTGTGTTTTGAGCTAGATAACTGAAAATTTGAAATTCTCCATGTATAATCCATCTCAACCTCTAAAATCAAACCAAACTACTACTATAAATAGATGAAAACAAACCATGATCATAAGAATCCCTATCATATCCTTAAAATCCACGAATGTTATGTCAAAATTTTACAAAAACACGCAATTATGGAACTTGAGATATACTGCACCTCAATCCACCAAACTTATATATTCAGATTCCTTATGAAAAATTAAGTTTAGTTTTAGGATTCATCTTAAATGGTTTAGAAATAAAGGAGTTATTCAAGGTAAAAGATAAAAAAAACCCTAAAGTCAATTATCGACGGCTAGAAGATGAATTTTTTTACCAGAAATATTGACCTAGTGCGTGAGGGGGCATGGCCAATCAAAAATTTTTGAAATTTTTTCCAATATTTTATTTTATTTTTCTGGTCAAAATGGTATAAGGTAAGGACATGCTTGGATTAATATAGCATAAGTTATGGGAAAATGAGGCTTTAGCTTAAGAATATTTTTTAAAATTACAAATTGACCCCTCCTGACTTTTCCAACTTATGAATTTGATTCTCAAACTTTGTTTATGAATACTACAAAATATTACAAGACAAAAAGTCTCTTCCACCAAAGTTCAAAAGTGATCTTAAGTTCAGTATTTTAAAGTCACAAAATATTTACAATTAAACCCCCAGGACTTTAAAAGATATAGCTTTGTATAAACTGACTGACCTAATCCCAAATAGTTATATACCCAAATATTGTATACATAAAATCAAGTACCGTCTCCTCCCGATATCCTCTTGTGATATATAAAGTCGATCAAGCAAGTAGATTTGTTCCCACCTTTTCAATAATAAACTTTGATTATTTGGTATACTGCTATTGATATCATTATGTGATAGCTCATATTTACTCTTAGTATGTGCATGTTATCATACTGATATACTACATATTTTATTACATATTATTGGTATTTAAATTTAATCATTAGTATTTGAATGTGACTACGAATAAATTTAACACCTAATAAATACTATCACGTTCCTTATTGATACAGTTTTCCCCTGTACTTTTGTGCCATTATATTATAGGCATCAGTATTAACTAGGAAGTAGACTGACGTGTTATCCCATAAAACTTTGTACTTGGCCTGAAGGTCTCAGATGATTGAAAGCCTGGATTTATATCTACATACATATGAGTGACACTTTGATTGTGTTCCTAGCCGGTTAGTTTTCCCCAAAGGTTTTTGATTGATTATTATTACTACTTTGGTTTTACTGATGGCTTAATTATTTTTACACCCCTTAGTGAACTGGTAGGTATGAGATTATTAGCTCAAGAATCCTTGAATTTCTTTACATGATCCTTAATAACTGCTAATGAACTTTATTTTCTTAATTAACTGGTAAGTATGGGATTATCAACTTTATTTCTTTTAGCATTGCTAAATACTAATTTTATACAAACTCCAACTCTCTCTCTCATATATATATATATATATATATATATATATATATATATATATATGTTATAGTACTGGTATAACCTATTTAGCATATTTGTGCTAATATCATTTTTCTCCGGACAAACCCAAAAGAACGAGAATAACATATTTTTCCTATTAGAGACAGATACCGGTCACCTGCCTGCGTATGTAACCATGTGGGCAGAGAATAGGTCAGTTGGGAGCAAGGAGTGACTCTTTTTGATTTTCGATATTATAGTTTGTACTAAGAAAAATATAACTCACCCTTAGGGTGGTACAACCCTATGTAAATAACTTTAATATATGAATGAAGTTATGTTAATCCTCCTCAACATTAATTCATTGCTTTATATGTACTTTTTGTTCATTCATACCAAAAAGTAGGGTGTGACAGTATTAGTGGACTGGATGGTTTCGAAGGCTAAATTCATCATTAACTGGCACGCCCATATATGACGACTTAAGCACGCAATCGCCCTTTAGGCTAGCGACGGCCAGTTTATCAGCGTGACCTTAAAAATGTTGGGACCTATTACTAAAATGATCCTGGAAGATTAACTTTTAAAATTCAAACAAAACTATCAACTTTATCCTTTGACCATGGTAGCTATGGATGGCAACACGTTGTCGACGACCGTGATGTGAATCCAATTAGATAATCAAACCTCTACACCATCAACCAATTATGAGGAATAATTCTTCATATAGGAGTAGAGGGAACCTTTACGTATATCCTATCAAAGATATCAAATGAGAGGATGAATATTTGTGATGTTAATTTGTGCAAATCTCAAAATTATACACAACCAATCAAAATGGATAGTAATCTAAGGTCAAGGAGTCCTACACGGATTAACCTCATTTTTTCCTCTGTAAATGCACCTTTCCTATAGGGAAAAGGGACATGTAACCATCGTTATTAGAACAAGATCAATAAAGAGAGAGAAACACCCCATGGATGTAGGCACATTGTCGAACCATGTACGTATTGTTCATGTGTGATTTTTATTTAATTATTTTCCACTTGACTTTATTTTTTATGATTACAACTTGAATGATTTTACCACCTAAAGGTACTTAAACCTATTTTTTTATAATGGCAGCGAGGCATAAATTTATCATGATATATCATTATTATGATAACTATAATAAGTAATTTTTTTTACTATAAATTTGATTATGTTGATTGGATTACATATATGTCTACTACAAATATACAATCACATAATAGGGATAATTAATAATATATCTTGCAGGGGTAAAAAAACTTCGTATATTGTCAAATAATTTTTTATATAATAAATTTGAAGAATTTTACACAAAATAATTTTTTAATGAATTAATATACCCTACAAGCTAATGATTTTCCGCAATGGTGATATATTTTAAGAACAACCTTTTATGGTTAGGGAAAATTTAGAGATTGTTAAAGAAATTTGACATACTTATCAGATAGTCCATCTAGTGGGATATGTCATTTATGCACTAATTGACACCAAAACCACATCATTTATAGGGATTGTATAAGGTGGAATAATAAGTCCCACGTGAGTATATGCGATCCCTCTGTCAAACACTACATACTATTCCACACCAAGTTTATCTCTAATTTTCTTGACATTTCAATTTAAACATCAGCAATTTATACCTATAATACCTCCTATTGTAATGCATTAAATAATTGTGATATTATATTATCCTATTTGCCTCCCATGACATGTGATGAAACTAATTTTTCATATGTTTATGTGTGTTATATAAATTATATTAGAAATCATATTAAATACATCAGATTTAATACATGCCAAAACATTAATTAAATATTTTAACGTGACTGAATATTCTGGGTCACAATGGAATGGTCAGGGGTTTTTCATCCAGGTTTTCCTTCTTTAGATTGTGCCATCCTCGGTGTCGGGTTGAAATGATCATGAAGTAGTTTTTTATAATGTTGTGTCGTTCTAAATTAGTAAAATTTAAATAGTGATCATGAAGTAGTTTTTTATAATGTTGTGTCGTTCTAAATTAGTAAAATTTAAATAGTTAACTTTCAGACTCGTGCCAACTAAGTTAATTTATAAATTGAGTTTTGTCCTATTTTTTATTAGTATTGGGGCTCATACAATGTTCATTTTTAGTTAAAAAAAAATAGGGATTTGAGATCCATTGGGTTTGTATAGGACATGGGTAGTGTTTTATGAATATTGGAGTTGTTTTGGGGCCCTTTTAGACGAGACCCATATTTTGGATAAGCCTGCTTTTGTGAGATTAAAGGTTTTAAGAGGTCATTAGGATTTCATAATCTACATTTCACAATTAGAGAGACTCCCTAAAGGCTAGATTAGGGACCTCAAGAGAAAAGGATGAATTAAGAGGATTTGGCATAATTTCTTCACAATTGTGATTGAGGTAAGTTTAATTAGCATTTGATGCTAATTGCTTTTAGGTTATAATATTCGTACTAATTAAAATCTAATTTTAATCTAATTATAATTTGAATTGTAGGGTTAATCAGTTGTTGGGTAATTAACTTAATTCAGAGAATAATAGATTAATTCATAACCTGAATTGGGAAGATTTCTTCAACAATTCAAAATGGAATTGTTATGGAATGATTAGGAGGTGACCATTGATGGAAAGAACTTTTGTGTATTCCGTCGTTGTCTTCAAAAGTCAATCTCAAAATTTCCTTGAGTACCTACAAAACTTGTTTAAAACAACATGTATTGTAGTAAGTATGGGCATCAATCCAGTTTTCAAGGTGAAACAATTAATGTGAATACTTGCAATTCAAATTTTATTATAAAACTATTTTTTTCTTTTTTTAGTTTTTTTTAAAACAACTTCAAGGGAGAATTAACTAATAAATGCTAAAAATTATGAAATGACTAAATAAGAAAAAATAATGTGCAACCGAGTGTGATAAATGTGAGAAGGTCAAGAGATGGGATTACACCGCATTATCAATTATTTTAATTTCTCAATTTATTAATTTGGACTATTTCGAGATAATATTAAATCGTTAATCTAACTTTCGTTACAATTATAAATTTAATCATATATTATTCAGAAAACTAATTTGAAAATGTCACACGATGAAAAATTAAGAACTACACTTTGTTCAACAAAATTACCCAATAGGATCAATTTAACAAAAACAGTATGGATTCTCAAATTTCAACACATAATTAATATTCAAATTTGGGAAAAACCTATCTTTAGTTTGATCCCTAAATTCAAACATTAATTTGTACAATTAATTTACTAACTCTCATTACATAAATTAATCGGTGATAGTCAAAAATTAATTTTCCTAAAAATATAACATTAATGAAATCAATTAATTAAATTAATATCCTACGAACCGGATGACTAGCCAAGCATATTGAAATAATTAATCACAGTCACAAACATGGAACAACAAATTAAAGAGTAGAGCAAGAAGTACAATACACAAAAGTCTCCCTTTGAATTGATTCCTTGAATCCCGTTCATGCACGTGTGTCCCAATATTTTCACAAATCCAGCACTTGATTACAAAAAAAACTAAACCTAAAAATTATTCTAAAGCTAAACAAATTTTTTTGTATTTTTTTAGAATTTTATTATATAACTACTCTGTACATAATATACACACTGTATCTATCTTTTCTGTCTCTCTCGTCTTTTTTGAAAGTGTTTCTTCTTTAAATGATTTGCCTTCCCTTGTTTTTATAAACCATGAATGGTTTGTTTGGAGATTTGTTTTTTGGGGAATTTACGTTTGGCTTGGGACTGGTTTTGTTGGATTGGGGAGCAGGTGGTGGATTCTTGAGATTGATGTTGACGATTTTTCAAGTTCAGGTGTGTGGGTGCTAGAGATGCAGATGGGTTTGGTCGAAGCTTTTGGTTATGGGGGGTCAAAGGGGAAAACGGATAGGTCGTTGGATCGGGGTGGGTATAGGGTCGGAATGATTTTGGGTAAGGGGTATTGGACGACGGGTTTGAGGGAATTAAACCGAGTTCGGGTTTTTGTAGTTGGATGGGTTTTTTATTGGCATCGGTTTCGGTTGAGAAGGTTTTGGCTATGGATGGATGGGTTTGGGTTAATAGTGGTTTGAACAAATGGGTTAGTGGGTTTCGTTTCGGGTTTCAGATTGGGGCAGGTCCGACGGGTGGATATGACAGTTTCGGGTTGGGTTTGGTAGTATGATGGTATGGAGGTGGGTTGTGTTAATGGTGGATGATGAGAAAGATGGTAAGTGGAGAAGATGAAGAGGGTTTTTTATGTGTGTGAGGGTGAATGTTTGCTAGGGTGTAAGTAGGTGAGGTGTTTGTGTGTATGTTTGGTGTAGGTAAGTGGTGTGGAAGTGAGTATGTTGTGTGTGTTTTATTTGATAGTCGAATACGTTATTCCTTGACGTCCTTTAAGTAAAATAAAATTATAATCTACCTAAAAAAATAAAACTAGACTAAAATAAAAAATTAAAATCTAAAAATAAAATTCTAATATATTACTAGGAGACTCAAAGATAAAAAGAACTCTATAAAAACTAAAAATCCTAACTAAATAAATTTAAACTAAAAACTAAAGAAAAATAAAATAAATTCCTAAAAAATAATCCTATGAAAAATAATAAAATAAAATAAAGATTAAAAACTAATAAAAATCAAAATCAGAATAGAGAAATATAAGAATAGAAAACAAATCCTAGAAAAATCTAAATAAATTCTAAAAATAAAATGACTCAAAATAAAAATCTAGAAAAATATAAAAGTACAAACTAAACACACACGGGGTTCGGGTGAAGGCTAGGCTCAGTTTAAGCTTAGGTTTGGAATAGGATAAGGCTCAGGACTCATCTTGGCAAGATCAATGAGACTCTAACTTCGCGGTATCTTTTGATTTCTTCGTTGCATGCTTTTGACCGCTTCTGTGTCGCAATTGACTGGATTTAGCATTATTTGTACCACAACGACGTATTGACCTGAGAAATAAACAATTACCAACATAAGGCCATTTTTAATTAAAATGAGTGACTAAAATGTTTCTATTCGGGGTATAAATTATAGACTTTTGTGTGCTTATCACACCACCCCCAAACAGAACATTACTATTCCTTGAGCAAAAATAGAGAGAAAATAGAGATAAGTAACCAAAAGTGTGTCACTTTCGCAGGCACCAACGATTGCACTTAGCATGTGCAACAAGCCGTTAAACCTATAGGTTGCCCTATATGACGAGTGGTGTCTCGTGAGGGTTTGTAATGAATATACCCAAAAAATTCGAAAACTTATTTGAATGTAGTATCTGAGTAGATGATGAAATGCTATACAACCCAGATTAAAGGGCTTAAAGGAATAACGTATTCGACTATCAAAATGAGATATTAAATTACTTAGTACCAAAAGCATAATCCTTCATAAAACTCAGCGTGTGTAGTGTGAAGTAATCTTAAGTATCATTAGAGTAATTCTAAGATCACCTTAATAAACCATGCTTTGACTTCAATTCTCACTGGATATATCTCTCCGAATCGAACTCTCCGAGAATTGGGTAAGTGTATCTCCCTAGTGTGTGAGGAGGTGAGTAAATTTAAACAAGTTCAAATGTCTCACACACTTAATAAAAAATGACGGATACATGAAAGAAATTTGATCTCATGAACGAATGCTTAACCACTATGTCGAGAATGTCGAGTTATTCACCATATAGTCTTCTCATTTGCCCGAACACGTAACCAATGGTGAAAATGTGGTTTATATAAGGTATGAGGGGAAAATGAAGAAGATGGATGATGGGGTTTTTGAGAAGAGTGTGACACATCCTGACTGACTATTGTCTTCATCATTTGAATTTATGATCGCATGATTTCTTTTTCTTCTTTTCTATTTTTTTTTCTTTTTCTTCTTCTTCTTTTTTTATCTTTTTTCTATTGCGATCCATTTTTCTTTTCATAACACAAATGAAGAAAATTGACATGGAATATTTCAAACACTCTTTTTTTCAAAAACTATGGTAATGATGGGGAATGATATATGGATGGTATATGGGTAAGGAAAACATGGGATGATAATAGGTGGAGTGAAGGGTAAAAATGGTAAGTGTATGGCAAAATCGGTTTAGTGCTCGAGACAAAATACAAGACACATGTTTCTTACAACTTGAAAGTAATGTCATTCTCAGTGATTTATCCAAATTTAAAAAATAATGAGACCATGCAATGACTAAATGCGGTACTCAAAGAAAGTTGAATCAACTTGTGACTCAGAGATACGTAAAAACCCTCAAAAGGGTGAAAAGTTCAAATCTCACAGGTTTAAGTCGCCACTAGTGATCTTTTAAGTCTCTCTTGAGAATATAGTTACTCTTCAACTTTTCATTGTAAACGTGATAGTGTAAAATTGCCGAGTTTAGAAACTCATAGTGCAAGTACGCTTTAAGAGGTATTATTTAATTTCATGATAAAAAGTATAATTTTAGGGTCAAACACAGGTATTCCGAGATTTCTAAAAGAGGGATGATAGACAAATCATATCATAAAAAAATATTTTTAACTGAATAAAAGGTTTAAAATCGCTTGTTTCTAAAAATTTTCAAAAGAGGTATGTTTTTGATAAATTTTCCACCCCCAAATAAAAGAGAACATCGTCCTCGATGGTTAAAACTATATATAAAATAAAAAGAACAAGGGAGGAAAGATATTACCATAATGAATCGCTTATAAAACTATACTGCATGACGGAGCAGAGATAAAACCTGAAGAACAGATACGGTACAAATACGTACAAGTCTATAAAGCATGTGCAAATCATTGGGTAGTGTAAAACACTACCCCCAAATAGGGTAAGACTCATACTCAGAAACAATGAACGATGGGTTGCCTCCTGGTAGTGATAAGGTTAATGTCTTCGGCCAGACAAAACCAATCTCACCCTAAAGATAAGAGCTATGAAAGTGCGAGGTGACAGAAATATTGGGTGATGGAAATCACCCCCAAATAAGGCTAAAGCGCCAGTCTTGTTAGATAATGGCGAAAATAGGTCAATGCACTTGTATGGCAAAGTGCATCACATGATGAAAAGCATCGGTGAACCATGGACGTGTGGGTAGAAGAGTATATGGAAGAAAGTCAAGGGTGAGGCTGAACAGGCACTTGTCACGGGCCTTATTGAGCATTAATGTGAGGGCAACAAGGGCCCTATAAGAATGATGCTCTAATTAGACAAGGAGGTAAAATGGTTTAACCATAGTGATGAGGTGGGCCTCATAAAAAGTGCACGGTTGTTCGATAAATGGACGATGATAATGGTCGCGCCGTGACATGCCAGGGAGCTGTCGATGGAAAAAAATCAACACAACAAGGAAATGGTGTGCATAACGTAATAAGCTCGGTGTCACATAGGGGGAGAGTAGCACAATTATGCACATAGATGGTGGGGTCTATGAAAAATGCACAAATGATATCGTGGAGCACTAGGGTGGGGGTGGGTGTAGGTGAGGACCTAAATGCAGAGATGTGAATAGGGAAGGTAGAATAACAAGGTCCAAATCAAGTGGAAGGGTGGTAAGGACAGTGGGTGGGTCGGGTGGGACAAAGGGTGGGGGAAGATGATATAACTCACGAGTAGGAGAAACACACTCTGCACGAGGCTCAGAGTGATCCTTAAGGGCATGCGAAATAGGAGGTGTGAAAGTCAACAAGGGAGTGATCAACTTATCCACCCGAAAGTCACCATCAGAAGTGGTGGAAAAATATAACGAGGCATCCAAATTTTAGATAGATGAATCAACATTAATAGTTGTCTTGAAGAGTGCCCGATATGTGTGTTTTCAACAAAATCAATTTTTCTTCGAAAAAGATCCAACTTTTAATAATGCACCAAACTAAGTTGTGAAAACCCAATACTCACTTTAAACCAATTTTATCTTGATTAATCCTAAACATGCATCTAGTGATTAAAGCAAGTAAAGTAAAGTAAAGAATACTCACAACGCCGGATGTACGTGGAAAAAACCCAAAACGGGAAAACAACCTCGGACGGCCCAAGCCAGACAATCACTATGAATAATGGTTTTACAAAGACAAATTAACCTTACACTAAGACTCGAACCCCACGGGTCTTGACGCTCCTTCTGGTCTTCAACTGTTCTTCAATAGTGCCCACGCAGAAATTTCATCTTCTACGATCTCTGTCCACAACACACGCGTCCAAGTATGTCTCGGTGTCCACCGATATGGCTTTGATACGTCTACGATGTCGAACACGATGTCCGTCGCTTCTTCACCGCAAAACCCTTTGTGTTCAATGTGTAGAACAAACAACTTTGGTGAAGCAAGATCACTTAAACATATAAGAACGATAACAAGGATCTTTGAAAACTCTAAGGATGTGTTTAAGACTTTTAAACCTTAGATAACATGTGCAAACAAGGTTCTGGTTCGTAAAACTATTTTCCAGAAAGCACCCTTACGAAATTATGATGCAAACTCTGTTTAAATAGGATTTAAACACCGCCTCAAAAACGTGTCGTTCGAATGACTTAAGCATGTCGTTCGCGTGATATTGTATCTCGTTCGAACGAGATCGAATGTCGCTCGAGCGACCTTGCGAAAGTTTGACTTTCTTTGACTTTCAGATAAAAACGTCTCTAATCAAAGAGATTCAAATTAGTCAAACTCTATTTCGAGTTTATGTCATAAAACGGAGTTTAAACCATAAAAACACTTTTTAAAACGTTTAAAATCATTTTTCTATATAAAAATTACATCCTTATCTTTTATAAAATAATTCCGAGCACCATTAATTATACGCATTCATACCTGAGTGATCTCGGAATGAAATTAACCTTGAAGATGAGTAAACTTGCACCAAATAAACATCGGCATGATTATTTCTTTGAATCTTTGCCGCAACGTCTTCAATTTCTTCAATACGTCATAGACCAAGTGGGATCGTGACAAAATAAAATTCTCCCTATGACATATTACAAACACAGTTTTGTTCACGGAATTAAGTCAAAACAATACAGGGACTCAATTGGAAATTTATGTCCTTACAAATCTCCCCCTTTGACTATTCTGGCACAAAACTAAACCAGTTAAATGCCTAATCGGGCCGTCAAGCCGTATGACGCCTAAATCCCATCCCATAAACTCAAAATCAAAAAATACAGGATACAGACTAGAATATGTAGCACCGACAGGCATGAACTGTCTGAATGTGATGTAGACTTGAAATCTCAAATCACTGAAGCTTTCTACACATGAAACAGACAAACAAATACCAAGTGAAGTATGGAGGAACACATGAAACCAATTTATATATTCAATAATAGCATATCATTTGAAAACATGTGAGAAATTAATTGATACCAATTTGTTACCAATTTGAAACATAAAGTAGTGCTCAACAAATCTCCCCATATATCACATACATTTCTCCCCCTTTTTGTCTCGAATAGACAATTCGGTGAAAAGATAAATCAATATGAAATATCTAGCATGGGAATATGATACCAAATAGAATCAAGTTGGTACCAATTTTGAAAAACCGCTAGATAAACATGAGACAACCAGCTAAGTAAGATCATGTAATGACAAAATAGTAGCTAATAAACCAAGGAATCACACAAAGAGTATACCAATCAATTCAAGTGTGATAAACGGACATATATGTAAAATACCAATTTGGAACATAAAAGAACCTTCATATAAACCAATTAATCCAAAAAAGGCTTCCTGCAGTACCAAAAATATATCAAATTAAGCTAGAGGACTGCAAACCAATCAGAAGACATTTTTCACCATGTCGTTCGAACGAGCCAGGGACTTCGCTCAAACAAGATGAGGAAGTCGCTCGAATGAAGTACAAAAGTCATTCGCGCGAGATGCAATGTCATTAGAACGACTTCGCGCGACCTGCCAAAATTTCCCAGTTTCCCAGAAATATTATAAAGTATTGTCCAGTGAAAAAATTTCCACAAAAAAATTCTAGGAAGGGACTGATAGAAGCAAAACAGTGCTAAAACAGTAAGCTTTTTGCACAAAATGCAAATACTCATAAAAACTTAAAAAGCGAGTTACATGCAAACATAGTACTGATGTGCTCAAACATGGACATGGAATGAATGGGCGTGAAACTACAACAAATGAGTCACAATTCCAACACATCGAAACGATCAAAAAGCTCTAATTGATAGTGATATATCATCAAACTTTATCATAGCCAAATGACAATTAAAGTGTGAGCTTAAAGAACTAAACATACTACATGCACACAAATCCAGAATTTTGACGATTCTACAAACAATAGCGTCAAATTGAAATGTTTCAACATTAGGATTGGATGTGCAAACCCGTTTAAATTTTCTCCAATCAAACGCCCTCATATAAACATACTTTTTCAAGTTCTTTTAAGGTTTGTAGCATTCTCAACTTAGAGAAAATCTTATTGGCCCTTTTCTTAGCATCTTGCTTTTTCTTTTTGGGATCTTTTTAAATGGCGGCTTTCACGACGAGTTAAATTTGGACTCTCGCAGCCCTTTCCCGTATATAACTCATCATTTTTTAAATATAAAATCCTCACGGTAAACGGTTATTACATGCACACTTCTCCTTCAGTTTAATTATGCATAGATGACAAGATTGAGATAAGAATGCCTCACCAAATTCAAATATGCAAGAGAAGTCAAACATCCATATAAACTCGTGCATGTGCGCAATGTTGGCATATATACAAAGTCGAATCAAAATGCATATCAACTTCGAATCCACCCCATATAAACAATGGTTAAGATCATTCTAAGTATCGATAATAATGACCAAATGTCATAGCCACATGGATAATCAAACGATTTGGGGGGAGGGGGTCCAAGCCCACCAATATGCCACATCAAACATGTAAAATCAAAAACAAAAATTGAAAATCTTTTTGGCTTTTCAAACATATTTTGACTCAAAGAAAAGAAAAATCTTTTTGGATTTTCAAAAGTTTTCTCAAAAACAAAATCTTTTTGAATTTTTCAAATAAGACTCAAACAAATGAAAATTATAATACAAAATGTTACACATGTCATAATACTAGCAATGAATATATCATGTCGCAAACTAGCATATGATAAACATGGCAACACTATCATCCTTTAGATTTAGCATGGGAAGAATCAAGTGCACCCAAACGAGAATCATGAAGTTTAATTCCTAAAGCCACTAAATCTGATTTCCTAACCTAAGTAGGTGTAAAACGATGCATGTGGGTGTGGTGAACCGGGGTAA
Organism: Sambucus nigra; assembly: GCA_949130495.1. Lineage (NCBI taxonomy): Eukaryota > Viridiplantae > Streptophyta > Magnoliopsida > Dipsacales > Adoxaceae > Sambucus > Sambucus nigra. The sequence goes on from OX422217.1 coordinate 323,782,558, forward strand.
CTTTATTCCGAAACTTCCTAGGAGATTGTCTAAGGTCGTAACAATAACGCCTAAGGTGACTTTTCCTACCACAAAATGTGCAAGTGTAGCGATGGTGGGAATGATTACCTTTATGGGGACCTTTTCTAACCATCCTAGTGTTTCTCACACGTGCGGGGGGAATGGGAACAACTCTCTCACTAAAACCTATACCTCCCTTATCTCCCTTAATTTGGACGGTGCCTAAGATCTTATCTAACTTCTCCGACCTAGCCTCCAAATCAAACTTGACTCTAGACGAGTCTTTCGACCTTTCCTCCAACTCAATAATCCTAGACTCGAGTAAACTCCTAGTCTCGTCAAACTCTAAAATCTCCTTTTTCAAGGACTCCATCAAACCACGGAGATTGTCTCTCTCTTTCTCCACAAACTCTAGTTTCTCCCTAAACTTCTTCTCTCGTGCCCTAAGATCCTCAATCAAACTATCATTATTTTCAATGGCACGCTCATTCAACTTAAATTTCAATTTTGAGTTAGCCTTTTTCACCTTCACCGTTTCGGCATACAACTCATTAAACGCATTTTGCAATTCTTTCACATCTATCTCCTCCTCGTCACTCTCTTCACCCTCACTAATATGGGATAAACTCAAAACCTCCTCGGAAGTGTCATTCACATGAGTTGTATCGTCGTCGCTCACATGACATGCCATAAACGCAACAAAGTTACTCTCAATGGGGGAACTCTCTCCCTCTTTCGGTTCACTATCACTTAAGGTGGCATTATAGACAACGGGTTGCTTTCCCTCTTTCTTAAGTCTAGTGGGACACTCCTTAACTTTGTGACCGTACCCCTCACACCCAAAACATTTATCCGACTCATCTCTCTTAGGCTTTTCAAATTTATCCTTAGAGGTGGGATCCACTTTGTTGTTCTTGAATTTTTCAAATTTCTTGGCATCTTTCGATTGCTTTTGAAACTTAATAAATTTTTTAAATTTCTTTGCCAACAAAGCAACATCCTCAAAATCGGAATCGGAATTCGAAACTTTAATTTCCTCCTTCCGAGTTTTCAAAGCAATATCCTTTTCTTTCTTAGGCACTTGCTTGGAGGTAATCATGTCGATTTCATAGGTTTGTAAGTCACCTACAATCTCTTCAAGTTTCGTTGACTCTAACCTACCTAAGGAGTTTAAAATGGTCACTTTGGCATCAAACCTGCTAGGTAACGACCTAAGGGTTTTCTTAATGACACGGTTGTCGGGAATTTTCTCAACTAGGTTAAACGACGAGTTGACAATATTGGACAACCTAGCATACAACTCATCAAAGGTCTCACTCTCTAACATCCTAATGGTCTCAAACTATGTAGTGAAATTTTGAAGTTTTGACGCCCTAACCGTGCTAGTGCCCTCATGAGTGAGTGCCAAAATATCCCAAGCCTCTTTTGATGTTTGACAAGTCATAATTCTGTTATATTCTTCGTGTGTGACATGTGAAGCAATAACGTGCAGACCCTTAGAATTATATTGTGCAAGTCTTTGTTCAGGTTTGGTCCAAGACTCAATATGCTTTAAACTAGTGACCTCACCTACAATAGTGACAGGGGGTGTCCAACCTTTCTCAACTGCAAGCCAAACACGCTCATCAATAGATTTTAAAGCACATATCATTCTCATCTTCCAATAAGTGTAATTAGTGCCATCAAAAATAGGAGTTCGAGAAAATTCATTATATCCAAAAGAAAACAAATAAAAATGTTTTCTATCTCTGATACCAATTTGAAGAGTGCCCAATATGTGTGTTTTCAACAAAATCAATTTTTCTTCGAAAAAGATCCAACTTTTAATAATGCACCAAACCAAGTTGTGAAAACCCAATACTCACTTTAAACCAATTTTATCTTGATTAATCCTAAACATGCATCTAGTGATTAAAGCAAGTAAAGTAAAGTAAAGAATACTCACAACGCCGGATGTACGAGGAAAAAACCCAAAATGGGAAAACAACCTCGGACGGCCCAAGCCAGACAGTCACTATGAATAATGGTTTTATAAAGACAGATTAGCCTTACACTAAGAATCGATCCCCATGGGTCTTGACGCTCCTTCTGATCTTCAATCGTTCTTCAATATTGCCCACGCAGAAATTCCGTCTTCTACGATCTCTGTCCACAACACACGCGTCCACGTATGTCTTGGTGTCCACCGATATGGCTTTGATATGTCTACGCTGTTGAACACGATGTTCGTCGCTTCTTCACCGCAAAACCCTTTGTGTTCAATATGTAGAACAAACAACTTTGGTGCAACAAGATCACTTAAACATATAAGAATGATAACTCGAATCTTTGCAAACTCTAAGGATGTGTTTTAGACTTTTAAACCATAGAAACATGTGCAAACAAGGTTCTGGTTCGTAAAACTATTTTCCAGAAAGCACCCTTACGAAATTATGATGCAAACTCTGCTTAAATTGGATTTAAACACCGCCTCAAAAAATGTGTCATTCGAACAACTTAAGCATGTCGTTCACGCGACATTGTATCTCGTTCGAACGAGATCCAATATCGCTCGAGCGACCTTGCGAAAATTTGACTTTCAGATAAAAACGTCTCTAATCAAAGAGATTCAAATTAGTCAAACTCTATTTCGAGCTTATCATCATAAAATGAAGTTTAAACCATAAAAATACTTTTTAAAACGTTTAAAATCATTTTTCTATATAACAATTACATCCTTATCTTTTATAAAATAATTCTGAGCACCATTAATTATATGCATTCATACCTGAGCGATCTCGGAATGAAATTAACCTTGAAGACGAGTAAACTTGCACCAAATAAACATCGGCATGATTATTTCTTTGAAGCTTTGCCACAACGTCTTCAATTTCTTCAATACGTCATAGACCAAATGGGATCGTGACAAAATAAAATTCTCCCTACGACATATTACAAACACATTTTTGTTCACGGAATTAAGTAAAAATAATACAGGGACTCAATTGGAAATTTATTTCCTTACATGTCTCAATGGGATCCAAGTATGGGGGGACATGATCCATATCGAGAGCGATAGATTCCATCTTGGATTCAATCTCAGGAAAGTGGGAAGCACTCGCATCCGGAGCTAACCTATAAGGAAGTGTTACCTCAGGGACACACAATTAAAGGATCAAAAGGTGTAGACTCGGGCATAATAGTAGATTCGGTGGAAGGAGAAATGCGAACCTCAATGGTGGGTTCGAGAGGATAGGGTGCAGTGGGATCAATCTCACAGTCAGTGGATAAGTCAACACAATTGTCAATTTGGGGCCCGGGCCATGGAGTGGTCTCAACTTCGAGATAATTATGATAATAGGGTTGGTCACACTCAAAATTAGTGTCACAAGACGACACATCATCGTCCCACGCATGGGAAATAATGGGATGACTTGTGGTGGAATTCGACTCTCGCGTACACTCAAATTCATTTAACCTTTGTTCAAGCCATTGAAGGGCTTCATTTTGAGATTTAAGAGTGTGCTCGTGTTCGAGGAAGAACTTATGTAAGAAACTCTCGAGATCGAATGGGCATGATGGCGGTGAAGTGTTGATGGGTGGTAGTGGTGGTTGAGGTGGACACAACTCACTATAGACACCAGGATAGGGAGAACACTCATCGAAAGTGTGTGGAGAGGGGTCAAGTGCATCATTTACGGGAGAAGCATCTCTGTGAGAGACAAAAGTGTGATCATCATGAGGAACATAGTAAGGGGACTAATAGGTATGAGGTGCACGAGGTGGCGATGACGACTGTTGGAAATCGTAAGGATCCACAACATGTTGTTGGGATTCATATTGCATGGAAGGGTGATCAGGACACCATGAATAGCTTGGTATTCATACCCCTCGACATAGATATGTCATGACAATATGCTGAGGGTGGGTCCAAAACAATGTCATAGGGATACACAAGTTCCATGGTAGGTGCAGGTGGAGAAAAAGTAAATGGACACTCATGGGACAAGTGATCGATAAGAAAGAAATGTGTCCACGGCGAAGCATGGCATGGGTTGACACTCGTCACCGGAGGCGGTGGAGTAGGAGAAGTGTGCGTGGATGACATACGAGTATCAAGGGTGGGCATTTGAGAGTTAAATCCATGAATTAATGAATAGATGTTCGAATCGGGCTTAACATCAAACAATGGGAAATGGCCAAAGTACTCTCGTAAAGTACGTTCTTCGGCCATGAGGAGAGAAATATTTTTGGATTTCTTTTTAATCTTTTCAAAAGGAAAGAAAATATTTTTAGGATTTTTGAAAATAAGAAAAGGAAAATCTTTTTGGTATTTTTTTTAAAAAAGGAAGAAAATATTTTTTGTGATTTTTGGAAATATTTAAAAAAAAAGAAAATATTTTTGGGATTTTTCGAAAAAGGGGAGAAAATGGACTCTTGATTTGGATGAACTAATTAAAAACGACTACCTAAAGAATTGAATTGGACACACACGAGTCAAGAAAAAATCCTAGTGAGCATGGAATAAATTATTGTCTTCAAAATTAGTGAAAGGCGTAGTCAAATTTTACTTAAGAATGCGGGTGACAAAAATCACGGAATTTATCTTTATGACGCCTGTTACGAAAATGTGTTCCTACGGGTCTAGCTAGTTAATTGATTTTAAATTTAATGACAGCTACGGTAGCACACAATGGATGAGCGAGTGAGTCGGGTGATGAAATTCCTTCTCGTTTCAATGATCGGGCCCTGGTCTTAGGTAAATTAATTCATCAAACCATTCAATTTAAGTGCGACGCAGAAATTAAAAGCACACAGGAGCAAATGATCACACAAAAATTGAACTCGCTGGCAGGAGATTCGTGAGGGATAAAGAAATGTACCTCCCACGATTTTTACACATGTGGGGTGAAGACCGAGTTAAGTCGATCGGGAGAAGATCTCGCCTATCTCAATCATCCCTAGGAGTCCTACCGATTCAAAGTAGAGAGGTTTAAAAAATCCTCGCCTTTGGACGCCCTCTCTCTACCTTGTCCGGTTTCCCATTGCATTTTTTTATGGAATAATTATTACAAAAAAATATATGGTGTCAAAATGCACCCAAATAAATACAAAGCTTCAAAAATCCTATACAACCAGTCTAAGGAGAAGGAAGAAGAATAACTATAGCTAAAAAAATAGAGAAAAAAAATTCAAGTCTTCAACTGTGTCTCCACATCAAGAAAGAGGCAACGACGCTATTTGATGGAAAGAACTTTTGTGTATTCCGTCGTTGTCTTCAAAAGACAATCTTAAAATTTTCTTGAGTCCCTACAAAACTTGTTTAAAACAACTCCTATTGTAGTAAGTACGGGTATCAATCCAACTTTCAAGGTGAACAATTAATGTGAATACTTGTTCAAATTTTATTATTAAAATCTTTTTTTTAAAACAACTTCAAGGGAGAATTAACTAATAAATGCTAAAAATTATTATATGACTAAATAAGGAAAAATAATGTGCAACTGAGTGTAATAAATGTGAGAAGGTCAAGAGATGGGATTACACCGCATTGTGAATTATTTTAATTTCTCAATTTATTAATTTGAAATATTTCGAGATAATATTAAATCGATAAGCTAACTCTCGTTACAATTATAAATTTAATAATATATTTTTCAAAAAACCAATTTGAAAATATCACACGATGAAAAATTAAGAACTATACTGTGTTCACCAAAATTACCCGCTAGGATCAATTTAACAAAAACAGTATGAATTCTCAAATTTCAACACATAATTAATATTCAAATTTTGGAAAAATCTATATCTAGTTCCATCCCTAAATTCAAACATTTATTAGTACAATTAATTTACTAACGCTCGTTACATAAATTAATCGGTGACAGGCAAAAATTAATTTTCCCAGAAATATAACATTAATGAAATGAATTAATTAAATTAATATTGTACGTAGTATATCCCACCCCTTGAACAGGATGACTAGCCAAGCATAATGAAATAATTAATCGCAGTCATAAACATGGAACAACAAATTAAAGCGTAGAGCAAGAAATACAATACACAAAAATCTCCATTTGTATTGATTCCTTGAATTGCATTCATGCACGTGTGTCCCAATGTTTTCACAAATCCAGCACTTGATTAAAAAAAACTAAACCTAAAAATTATTCTAATACTAAACTAATTTTTTTGTATTTTTTTGGAATTTTTGTATGTACCTACTATGTACATAATAAACACACTGTATCTCTCTTTTCTATCTCTCTCGTCTTCTTTGAGAGTCTTTCATCTTTAAATGATATGCCTTCCGTTGTTTTCATAACCGGCGAACGGTTTGTTTGGAGATTTGTTTTTTGGGGGATTTACTTTTGGCTTGGGATTGGTTTAGTTGGATTCGGGAGCAGGTGGCGGATTCTTGACATGGTTGTTGCCGATTTTTTAGGTCTGGGTTTGTGGGTGCTACAGACGTAGATGGGTTTGGTCGAAGCTTTTGGTTATGGGGGTCAAAGGGGAAAACGGGTAGGTCGCTGGATTGGGGTAGGTATAGGGTTGGAATAATTTCGGGTTAAGGGGTATTGGACGACGGGTTTGAGGGGATTAAACCGGGTTCGGATTTTTGTAGTTGGATGGGTTTTTTGCTGGCAGCGTTTTCGATGGAGAAGGGTTTGGCTATAGCTAGATGGGTTTGGGTTGATGGTGGTTTGAACAAATGGTTTAGTGGGTTTTGTTTGGGGTTTCGGATTGGGGCAGGTCCGGCGGGTGGAGATGGTGGTTCTGGGGTGGGCTTGGTAATATGATGGTATGGAGGTGTGTGTGTAATGGTGGGTGGAGAAGATGAAGAGGTTTTTTTTTGTGTGTGAGGATGTATATTTGCTAGGGTGTAAGTGGGTGAGGTGTTTGTGTGTGTGTTTGGTGTAGGTAAGTGGTGTATAAGTGAGTGTATTGTGTTTGTTTAATTTGAGCCCTTAAATAAAATAACACTACCTAAAAAAATAAAAGTAAAATAAATTAAAAAATTAAAATCTAAAAATAAAATTCCAATCTATTACTAAGAGACTCGAAGATAAAAAGAAATAAGAAAAAAAAAAAATAAAACTCTATAAAAACTAAAAAACTAAAAATCCTAACTAAATAAATTAAAACTAAAAACTAAAGAAAAATAAAATAAATTCTTAAAAACTAATCCTAAGAAAAATAATTAAAAAAATGAAGATTAAAAACTAATAAAAATCAAAATCAGAATAAAGAAATATAAAAATAGAAAATAAATCCTAGAAAATTCTAAATAAATCTAAAATAAATCCTAAAAATATAAACGACTCAAAATAAAAATATTAAAAATATAAAAGTATAAACTAAACACACATGGGGTTCGAGTGAAGGCTAGGGCTCGATTTAAGCTTAGGTTTAGTACGAGATAAGGCTCGAGACTCATCTTGGCAAGCTCAACGGGACTCTGACTTCGCGGTCTCTTTTGATTTCTTCGTTGCACGCTTTTAACCGCTTAATGTGTCGCAGTTGATTGGATTTAGCATTATTTGTACCGCAATTGGGTATTGACCTGAGAAATAAATAAATACGAACATAAGGTCATTTTTAATTAAAAAGCGACTAAAATGCTTCTATTCGGGGTATAAATTATACACTTTTGAGTGCTTATCAATCATATACTGTGAATCAAATAAAATCCCCTTTATAACTGCTGGAATTGATATAAAATCCAATCAAATGGAATAAATTACTAAAAGTAGGGTTTTTAATTTAAATATGAAATTAACCCATTTAATCATGTTATAATTTTTAAAATTTGATAGATATAGGGTTGATTTGATGTTATACGAACTATATATGAAGGAGGTACAGGTTCATGTTGTTTGAGGAGCTTGGGATATTTTAATTGATATTTGGATGTTTAATTCCCATAACAAGGAAGAAGACAATATTTGGGACAATCGGTCGATCAACCCTTGGGGTCGATCGATTGGCCTCCCCTATTTGACTTTAAGTTGAATTACATCTTGTTTTGGGTTGCTTTTGGAACCTTTGGGTAGTTTAGGATAACTTTGAAGTTATTTATCCATGTGGGAGTATATGAATATTCCTGATTAGAATTGAAATCGAATGCCTAACTTAATGGGACTTAGTAAACGAGGAGATTTTGTATAACACTTTGTACCATTTTCTGCTACAGTTTACTATTCTTATATTTTATGTGCAACATACCGATAGGAGACATTATTAAGGGGCGCATATAACGTCGAATGCATTGGTACCCTGGTGAGAGAGAGATGCTTTACCTTAGTCATTTTACCCCGGGCACTATGTGTTTCCCGTGGCGATAATACTTGGGGATCCTTTCATATATCTTCGGTATGGGAACATATGACTGGTGTGAAAGCATAAGGATTATCCTTTATTTATGTTTTGGGTTATAGGCGTGAGACAACCCATAACTCTGCCTAGTACGTGCGAGAGATCCCCGAAGGTATTAGAGTAGGCCTTCGTTATGCGCGCTTGAGTAGAGCCCATTTATTTATGTACGAGGATCGGATCATAGTTTTGTTTTAAAGTAGACTTTATGTCGTCTTTATTTATATACTAATACACTTGAGATGTTTAGGGTAGAGTCATTTTGGATCTGTTAGTTATATTCAATTGAGATGAATAATACTTAATCATGGGTTTATTTGAGATTGGCTCTAGATACATGAGATATTTAGGGTTGAGTTAAACATTAAAATAACTAAAAGATGAGAAGTGATATTTCAGACCAAATTCAATTACAATCTTATTCTACTTAAAACATTAGGTTAACTTTGTCGTTTTTGCTTTTTAGGACACAGGTCGTCGTTCCCACCTCATCCCTGATCTTTTGATTGTCATTTCATCATTTGCTGTCTATTTTAGGATATAGATGTCGGGTATACATACCCATTCTCTTTATTGATATTTGCATTTGTTGAGTCGGATTTTATATAGTAGTTTTATTTTCAGATATTGGGATTATGTTGGTACAATTTTCCTATTGTGTGTCAGACTTTAGTTATGTCAGTGATAGTATCATACGTTATTGGGATTCCACTTGATTATGGTTTCAGTCATTTACTTTGAGCATTTAATTTTATTGTCAAATGCTTAGAATAGTACCCAATTATATCGATTCCTATATTATTTACTTTTGATTTGATCAACCAATTATTAGATTTTATGGGGTGTCAAAGTACCAAAACCAAACCAACCAGATTACCATTCCAAACCACTAATATATATAGTCACACGTCTCTGCCCTTAAAACCACTCCCTCTGATTTCTAGTATCTAAACAACATAAGCTGCAATTTTCAAATATTTCACCATATTTCAGAAAGTGTTGATAAATTTTGAGTAAGTACGAGGTATAAATCATAGTTTTACTTCAATTCCCTTTTTTTTTAATAACCCTGAACCTCCACACGAACGAGCCCTTTGGACTCCCCCCTGCAAGCCAAATAGGGGGTGCTAGTATCAAATTCACCCTAACACACACCAATTAAAGTCTGGTATCCTTTGGGGGAATCGAACTCGAGATCGTGTGCATAACCCACTCAATCTAAACTCGTCCCTTACCGCTGGGACAACCAGGGTGGATTTACTTCAATTCTTATTTAATATCATTTTGAAATTTATATGCATTCAAACATTTTGTTAATTTTTTAATTCTGTAAATATTTTTATCCATTTATATCTATTAGTTGTTAACAAAAAAATGAAAATGTATACAATGTTTTGGTAGTAGACATTAAAAAGAAAATTTTTATTTTTCCAACTTTTTTTTTCAACTTACAAGGTGTGAATTTCATAATAAAAGTAATTAAAAGTATCAATGTTTTTTTTTCTACTTGCATAATGATTCTACGTAAACGTATTCAACATGTAATGGGGATGACGGGGGATTGAAACTCAAACAATGCAGGTCCCGATTGTCTGGTCCAAATATTGAGAGCCCAGTATTTTTTAAGACATTAGGCGAGTGTTGGATGACAATCCCATATGTTGGTAACCCCGGATGCTTCTATGAATGGTAATTCACTAAGCATGTGAGGGAATTGGAGTAGTTTAAGGGACATCTATATATATATTTAAATTTGATAGTCAACATGTTGTTGTTGAGCATATACATCGCAGTAGGTGGGGGGGGGGGGGGGGGGGGGAACTTTTGCTAAAAACTGACTAAGACTGCTTGGAGTTGATTACAAACACTATTTGGGCGATGGTCTGCAACCACTAACACGTTCCACTTACACGCGGGTGAATTTTGCTTCATTCCATATGGTTTTATAATATTAAATCATAACGGTGTTTTTTGGATACAAAATATTTGATCACAAACTGCTAACTGCTAAATTTCATTTTTTTGGGAAGGAATACCTAGGGTAGCGGTCTAATGGTTCGGATGGATGATGACAAGTAATCGATCGATGGTGAAACTTTGATACCTTCGTTGTTGCCGTCATGCATCTAAAAATGACGATTTGAAATGGAAGGCATTAAATGCTCGGGTTTAAATAATCGGGTTACAGATATATGAAATAACAATTAAGATTCAATCACGTTGGTTCTTGCGAGGGCCTTTTGTCTTTATTTTTTCGATAATATATTTTTTTCCAAACTCTGGAGATGATATGCAAATAGGTTCGATGCAGGACGGAGAGGACATTAATATTATTAGAGACTACTTTTGGGCAAAAACAATTTTTGAACGAATTTACTATCTCCTCAATATCATGTTAAAGGGGACTATGAACACATTTAATGTATTCTGGAAAGTCATAGAGATATGTTTTTGTACAAGTTGGTAGGTACAATTTGTAGTCCATCAAGGAGATACGATCAATATTTTTTTATCCGTGACTGCAATCAACGTTCTTGTTCCAAGTTGAAGCCAAATGTGCATAATTTGTGGCTCCGAATAAATTTTAGGGAGAGGTCGAACCATAGACGTATAAGGGAGATTAAGGGACTATCAATATAGCATCTCCATGGAAAAGATTACGTTGAGATTCGGTAATCAGAGTTCATAGTATGTCAACCTTAATTGTGTTCTGCTATAAATAATAATGCATATGTCGAGCATGCCCATTAATTTTTATTTAAGCATTGCATCCTAATGGATCTTCAGGAGGGGAATATATTATTTGGGTGGTTGATGCAGTAGATAGTTAACCTTTAAACACGGCGTGATACCAATTGATTTAATTCGTAAATTCACTTATTTAATTAGGAAACTCAGATTTAACAAAATCAAATTCAAATTAAACTCAGCCCATGTGCGTGCAAGTGTAATAAAAATAGGCAAGCAAGTGACAGAGTAATTCAGGAAAAAATCCGCTCAGGGCAAAACCTTTTATATTCTAGAACTTTGACAAGGTTACATGATCATTTACTCACATAAAACTTCCCTCAAACGTAATGCACGATGCATGTGTCAAACCTTCAAAGCTTCAGCTAGAACTCAGCAGTGGCTTACTCACAACCGTACCAATTTGGACACACAGTCTTGATTCTTCATAAGATCTCCCTACACAATAGCTCTCGGCCTTCCAGTTGTAGAGTTCTTCTCACAAAGGTTGAAGTTTAGGCAAAATACGGTTTGGGTTCCATAAAACAACTCCCACAAAAAAACTCTCTTGGAATTTGTGAATTGTGAAAATAAATTTGAACCCTCAAAATTGTGTTGCAGAAAAGGTAAACTCTTAAAAATGTATTCTGATTAAAAAAAAATCTCCACACGAAATATAGAATCCTCACACCTTATTTATAAAAACATTTAAGGCGGTGATGTGTCAGGTAAAAAGCCTCGTTGAAACGACTTCTGGTCTCATTCCAACGAGATAGGATCTCGTTTGAGCGACCAGACACAAATCTCGAGATTCGTTTTAGAAAGTTTTAAAACATTTGGAGACATAAAAACAAACACTCTTATGAATCTGAGAACAGTTATCAAAAAACTTTTATAATAAAAATATTTTTAAAAAGATAAAAATCCATTTAAAATAATTCAAGAATCAATTTTTATAAAAGGAAAAATATTTTAATTTTTATAAAAAAATCCCAACACTTTTAATGTAAATGGAACTTGACCACATTTACGAGAGCCTTCCTTGTTGGACATGATTGTTAAAGTTGACTTGAAATTCGGAGCGTCGATTGTAGATTTGCACTTTTCAATTCCTCGACAGACTTTTAGCGATATATGACATATTGAATGTGACAGGCGTTCGAACGAGATGCCATGAAGCGTGAATGACAGGCTGTCCATCGAAAAGTGGCATTCCATATTGTCTGGGATCCTCCCTCACAACCCTTCTACAAATGCAACACCGACGGGGAAAAATCCCACACCACGGGGTTAGCCTCTATTAAAGCCTAACTAGAAATTATATGGGAGATTTTATAATGTGTTTTACTAGCAACATGGGTTATGTGTCATCATTGACTACTGAACTTTGGGCCTTAAAAATTTCCTAGCGTTACATGCACGTATAAGATGTATTACGATATAGATAGATTGTAAAAATGCATTCAACATGATTTCCAGGAACCAAGCCTACCATCAAGTCCATGAGGATTTACTCCATCCAATCCATGAATCCCTTCAGAGACTCCACCATGTAGTCCTTTCCTTATGTTTTTATGAAGCAAACAAGTGTGCTAATGATCTTACTGCTTTTTCATTATCTACTCCTTTTTTTCTTCCTTTTTAGGTCCGTTCCTTATTTTTTATTTACTACTTTATGTCATGATTAGATTCTTTGTACTTTAGTTAGGTCAGCAGCAAGGAACATCTCATGTAAAATACATTTGCATTGGATAAAGCTTCACTTTTGGGGAAAAAAACAAACGTTAATGAATATTTGTCCACGATGTCTGACTCTGAAATACTAGACAACTTGACTAGGCTAATGTATGATGACTTTAGCATTTCCTTTCCACCATCTCTTTGTATGGAAGCCACCCTATTTTTCTTTAATATGGGTGGTATTTGTAGGCGACGAAGATTTTTTCTTTCTTGAATGTGTTACTTTATTAACAGTTAAAAGTATGTTTCGTCCAATGTTATCATTCTTTCTAAATAAACATTCAATATATAAAACATTCTGACTATCATCTCCAATAAAAAAAACATGTTAACATTGCATCGTGATTACCTAAACGCTAAAAAAATAAGCACCTAGAAAATAGCAATAACATGTTACCTCAATCTTAGTAAAACTCATTCCAACACGTATTTCCTTTAAACCTTCACCAAGCAATTCGATGGTACAAAATTTCACTGAAATTGAAAATCTATGCATCAAAGGCTTCCTCCAAGACATCATTATTGATATCGATAAGTTACCAATTTTTTTCAAGACGATCGCAGATAGTATCACCTCTTTCAACATCACTTTTGACGTCTCAGCATATATCCATTAATGTGGGTGGGTTTTGTTGTTTATGATATGGGAGAAGTTCATGGTAGTTTGTGATAGTTTACCATACGGTAAGTTAATCACAAGAGCATTCATAATCGTACACACTAGTAAAGTATTTTTAAGGGAGGCTTCCACTACTAGTAGTCAATCACATTATCATAGTTTACCATAAATCAAGGTATTGAGAACAATTTTAACTAACATTTTATTTCCAATATATATATATATATATAGATAGATAGATAGATTATTTTTACTTAGACGTTCCGTGCGAGATGTTTTTTCTCCATAAGTTCTACGAGAGTTGATCTAGTTGAGATGATATAAAGAAGTTGATATGCACGAGATGTGTGTTTTTTCATAAGTAAATAAGACATTAGAAATCACACGCCTTAGGGGGCGGAATTCCATATACATGAAGTATACGACAAACTAAAACGGATTGAAAATCAAATAAAAACCCATACACAACTACTTTACCATGATCAATGTATCTCCTCCAAAAAGTCCAATGAGAATGGAAGCGGAGGTGAAGGTTCCTTCCTATGCCAACTGAGCAATAGACTTAGGACACATATCTCAGTCTCGAAGGGGATAAACCCACACCTTCAAGACACCTCATGATTCTCTGTAGCCATATGTTGCGTGACATATGTCATATGTTATCGAGGAATTTTTTGTACTTTATATAACCTTTATTTGTGAATCTAGAACCTTAAACATTCCTACGCTATTATAGGCATGAAAAATCACAAAGAAGTGATTTTCTCACAAAGTCGAAACAACGGAAACTCAAGAAATAATTTTTTTATTGCTTATAGACACATGCAGCAATAAAAAATAATAATGGAATACATAATATTGTTTATGATTATTAAGAAGACAAAAAGGGGTCATGGTGAGCCAAGCAGGTTGAGTTGTGTCATGACAAACTAGTGGTTGACAATTTTAGTGATGAACCAATTTATGACGACTATAATTTTTAGAGAGTTTTCGAATGAATGTTGTCTCTACAAGCACATTCATGATACGGTCACTAGCGGTGACATTTTAAACAAAACATGATAGGAATGGTCAAATGGGGATTTTTTTTTTCTCACTAAAAGCTATTTTATGCCTTGTGTATGTTGGCTTACAAATATTTAAGGTTTGTACATGTTCATAGGGGAGTGAAATAAAGAAAAGGGTTTGTCTAGGCTTGCACTTTATGCTATTGCGGTGTTTGGACCTGAGTATAATTCAAAGCATACCTCTCATGATGTTCAACATCCTTCTATATAAATTTGGTATGAGAACCTTGGTATACTCAGGATCATTAATTGTATAAACCGTGAGTGAATAAAATACTCCACGGAATGGCATGGACAATATTTGGGCCATAAAAAGTTGATAAATCTCATCCTTAAAGCTAAGGATTCGAACTACCATTTGATTAGGATATCATTCTTTGGAATGTCAATAGTTACAATGATAGTAACGTGTCACACCAATATGATGTTTTTATAAATTTTTGGCTTTAGTCTCATCTTCAATGATTTATGAGGCTTCACTTCGATGTAATTTTAAAATTATAGTAAGTTCCAAAATTGTTCAAAACTCTTCTGTAAGCACCCTCCTTTGTTTCAGTGTTCTTAAATTCAGGTTCGTATTCCTTCACACACCATCCAAACTTTGGAGTAAGTTTAAGTCGTGGGTGATATTGAAATCATGTATGGTTATGCATAACATGATTATGTAAGATGAGGTATGTGACTACGACCAATGTAAGGAGTATGAGAACCTACCACTAGGAGTTCCAATGTTTCAAAAGTTCATAATTGATCATTATGTGATCGAGGAACAAACAAGCACGCACATAACAATTGTAATCATTCATAGTGCCCTGAACTGGTGCAGGCTGTGGCTCGGGCTGTGCATCCCTAGGAAATCGTTGTTCATGTCATGGAGGCATCCGAAAGGAGAGTAAAATCTTATAAGTTCGCAGTTATTATCTCAAAATAGCTGAAGAGCAGAACATACATAAAAGAATACAACAGTCCTAAAATATAGGGCTCTACATCAAACAAAGCTCAGCGGAAACATAATAAGTTGTACAGATCCTAAGGACACTAGAAGCTGATGCTCTGATACCACCTGTGACACGCCGACTAATTAAATACCGGGTAGCTACTCCTTTATTAAACTAATACAAAATGCCAAGTTGCTTCAGTTCATAGCATCACTGTCGAAAAAATTTTATTAATTACTAGCCACCTAATATTTAAAAAGTGGGTTGTCAATTTTAATTAAATCCGATTAACATGCAATAAGTAAATTATGAAATGCTAACACAAGCACCACAACACAAAGACAATAGAGTAACCATAAAATAGTAATGAGTCGAGAGGAATACTCCTCACACAATCCAAATGCTGAAATAAATAAGTACCAAGTCTGTATCACTAAATTAATTACAACCCAAATTCTTGAAATAACTGAATTAAATAAAGAGTTTCTAAAAGGAAGTAGGGCGACATGCCCAACAGATGAGAAAAGCTGATAATATGGAGTCAAGATCGAAAGTGGAGGCGTCTACTGTCAAAGTCCTGTAACTTCCACGCAGCTACAGTCCGTCACCTGAATGGAACTCCTATGCATGGTGTCCTTGTGGCTGGGCACCTAAAAGGTTTTTACAAAAATATATTTGAAAGCAAACGGGTCAGAGCCCGATTGTGGAAAACAGTTTAAAATATAGCAAGTGTATTAATGACATTAAAAAAATGAATGCAAAATACATGTTAGGATGTGCGCTCACATGAAATACTCACCTCTCGACTATTTGTGCACTCCTAACGTACTCGTACCCATTTCTAGTTATTCCCATATTTAACTAGTCCAATCATAATACCTAACATTACTATACGATTCATGCTATAATTCCGGCATCTTCATTGAAACAGCAAGTTTTACATTTATTCTTGGTTTCCCATGTTAGTAATACAACTTACTAGGAGATTTCCACTTTTATTTTTACAAAAACGTTGCTATTAATCACATTCGCATTTATACATGAATGAGCATTTCAATTTAACCGTATATTATTCTTATCATAAATATACAATATTAGCACCTCGAGGCTAAGCTGCGGTGCACGCATACTCTGCTATCAAATCCCGGCACATCTCGTACACAAGGACCACGCATTCCGAATCTCTCAGGTGTCGTTCTTAAATAATAGCAATCACAAATAATGGAGGCGAACATAGTTAATATCATATGGGTCACGCACATACCTACGCTCCCATGATCAACAGACTTATTAACTTCTCAACAAGTCCTTCTCTGACCTATGTCCTCGAGGTACGAATCTAAATCCCCCCGTAGGCACACAAAGATTAGATGGCCCTAATCGAATGCAAACCTCCCGTTATAGCAAGTACGGTAGGTATGTCATACACATAAAACCACATATACTAAGCATTCGCACATCTTAGATATCTCGTATTATTAATATAGGTATACTTCTCGTTCTTATATCGTCATTTAATGTTATACGACCACAAGTCCCCGATTTGTATATTAACGTTATCAACCCTTCTCACGTCATAATTAGGTACTCGTTTCCTACTCCAAAATTGACATCTGATTTTATTATAAGGTTCTAAGTTCTACTCCTCAACTTACCCCAATTCTCACAATTATACCCACTAATCAATAAGGGATGGTTAATACTCCGATTAAATAAGTCTACGGAACGTTTGAAATGAAATCAGGCCAAAAAGGCCATTCTGTCAACTCGTTAGAAGTCTCGTTCGAACGAGGTCGTTCGAACGAAAGGCTTCGAACGAACTACCAACTCATTAAAAGGGATACTATCATCTCGTTAGAAGCTCGTTCGAACGACCTGGGCATGTCTTCTAACAAGATGGCAGTTTGAGCCCATAAATTCTCTACTTCATTTTTCTCCATTTTTCTCTTCTCTAAACTCATCCTAAGATCATCCCAATAGTATTTTAACGTTATTAAACTACTCTAAGTCCTCCTAGGTCACTCTTTAACATATATTTGGTTTCAATTCATCCTAAATTAACATGAAATCATCAAACTTCTCAAATCTTGTCTCAAACCCTATAAACATGAAGCCACAATTTTAATGTCTACAATCACTTCCTCATAAATCCATTTTTAAACCATCATAAGATATATTTTGGATATGACATTCATCCAATAACATTCTACATGAATCCCTATATCATATTATGAATTCTACCTCCAATTTCATGGGTTTTCATCAAACTTCCAAAATAAGACAAATATTCAATTCTAAGCATGGAAGAAACATTCGCTTGAAATTAATGTAATTATACCACTTGCCTTCAATGTTTTGATTTGATGTTGAAGAATTGAATGTTGGTTCTCCTCCCTCTCTCTATAAATTTCTTCCAAAGATGGTGATGGTGGCTAGGGTTCCCTTTTTGAAACTTCTTCCAACTCCCCCCTATAACTCCCGTAGCCCTCTAACTTCCCAAATGATGATAATGGCTTAGTGGGTTCTTTTCTAATATAAAAATAACCTCTAAAATTCGTGGGTTTTAATTCCCCTATTTTTAAAATTACCAAACTACCCTTTTGGGTTACCGGTGTGGCCTAGAAATGCCTCGGAACCCAAACTGAACCCCCGGCTAGTGTTTTCTGACTATTTCGACCCTTCCGGACATGTTGATGCACTCAAAATTACCATTCGGTTGATAAAAATAAAATTTACTTTTTAATTCAATTAATTACGTTCCTGACGCGACTGACACGCGCGTCCCAATTAAATTTTCCAAATTGCCGTATAACTACCTCGTGACAATTTAGATATCATCAATACTCATGTATTACCATACATACTCGGAAATAATAAATTTTTAACATCATAATTAAATACCAACTCACATCTCGTTAGTATATATACCCGGATTAATTTCCAATTAATTCTCATTTAATTCAATTAATCCCTTAAATAAATATCAATAAAATTACGGGGTATTACAAAACCTTTTTAAGCATAATTCCTCTCAAGTACCATTCAGGACCTCTAATCTGAGAAGGAAAAATAAATGAAGAATAGTACATAGGTTAGACTGATTTCAAACCAAAATTAAATTCCACACTTTCTAAATCAACAAATAATTAAATAAAATGAGAACCCAGAACATTAAGTATTGAGATACTAAATATTGATAATCATATATCAAACATGCTATCTTCGTGTAATGTAAAGTTAGATTTGAAAATAAAAACATGTTAGATCTAAAGAAAAAAATTCATCCCCAAAGATGAAACTATAAATTAAAAACCTTTAAGTGGGAAAGAAACGCAGAAGAGAGAGAATGTGTGCGAGGGAGGAGGAGGAGAGAATAAAGGAGGCGGATGGGTGAGAAAGGTAGAATGCGTGTAGGGTTTGTATTTGGGCTTAATGTGCTTTCTCCAATTTTTCCATGTTATAAGTATTAAGTTATGACATGGCATAATATAACAAGCTTTGATCGTAGCAGGAGGATAAATCCAAACCCTTAATTTTTTTGAGCAGTAAAAGATCCCTCTCATATATATATATATATATATACTAGTATATGCCCGTGCCTGAAGGCACGACTAAAATTTTCCAAAATACGTAATTGCAAAACGACAAAAACCTTCGAAGTAGGTAATCACAAAACGGGAAAAAAAATTCAAAGTAAGAAATTGCAAAATGGCAAAAATTCCATTCCCCGACAAAACATAGTTCAATTAAAAGTATTAAATGTGTAAACAATTTTCGTTAATTTTTTACAACACAAATCTGAAAACAATTTAGAAAATTTGGGCAAAATTTTCTTTATCTATAGGACTATACACCCTGTTAAGAAGTAAAAATTGTCCACAATAAAGATAGTGATAGTCCACCTTAGACCTCACATAAACATTATATACATCAAATACAAATTTAAACATCGCACAAACAAAATCATCAATTCAACACAATTCATGAAATATACAATATTAATCAACCCAATTCACATTGTACATCAAATTAACAAAATGTCAATTTAAAAAAAAAATAGACATAATTTCCTTTGTTTATTGGACTATCCACCCTGCTTAAGGGACAACAACACTTCCAACAATATTCAAAGAGCCTAAAAATAATTCACAAAAATAATAGTTCAAAGGATGAACTCAATTAACTGCTTGTTGAAAATGGTCCTGCTGAAAGTGGGGTTATATGGGCCTAAGTCCAAGGAAAGTCCAAGCGCTGATAATATCCACATAGTCAACATCTCATGTTGCCACCCGGCATTGCCGTGATGTGGCGGTTTGTGGCGTCTGCAATCATGCAAGCTTAAAAGGAAACAATGTTTTAATTCAAGGAAATACCTTATACTACACTATTTAAGATTCACACAAAAATTACTCACCCTTGAGAAGCTTCAATAGTTTCATTTATCAATCGAAGAAGATCTATATCATGCTCCTAGATTAGACTCTGAACTTGCAATTTTTGCAAATTTCATTACACCATTGAACACAATGTTTGGAACTGAAATGCGAATAATGAAAAAAAGTCAATAAACTTCTTATGTGCCAAGATTATTACTAAATAATAAAAAGGTCAACGAAGGCACGAAAAAAAAATTCAAAACACAACAATACTAATAGTTTGTCTTGAATTGGTATGAATACATGTAAAAAATAATTTAAATCAATGTTTTTTTACAACACGTGTTAAAAAAAATTGGGCAGCATTTCCTTTGTTTATAGGACTTTTCACCCTGTTTAAGAAATAAAAACTACTCCAACAAAATACTAAAAGTCCTATTAAGAAATTGGTTAAAACAAAATACAAGAAAACACTGTCCTTCCGGCGCCAAGGTTTACGATGTCTTACGGCGACAGTTGGCATGACCTTCTTACGGAGATCAGGCTTTCCTTTTTTATGGTGGACACCACCATATCACCCTCACACGCTTCAACTTTTTCAATATTCCCTTGATCCATTCACTAATATAATATTAAAATTCTTAGCCTCGGTAAACCCACAATCTGCAACCTTCAAGTTCGTTAGAACCGCAATGTGTAACCTGATACGAATAATAAAATCGTTAAGGTTATGATACTTCTCCCATAACAGTACTTCCAACATCCTAAAAAGAGATCCATATCCGCATAAAAAAATATCAATTTCAATTGTGCCTCCAATTTTTTAAGCTAAGAAAAGTTAAATCCTATCATTCAAGGTTCTAAAAAATGCGGGGCGTGACCAAGGCATGGAGGCCAAGCCTTAAGCCTAGGAAGCCTAGGCGGGCCTTGGCGTAAAAAGGCGTGAAAAAGAGTTTAGGCATTTTTTAATATATTTTAATATTTTTTTACTATGACAAGGCTATTTAAAATACTAAATTGGTACATACCTTAAAAATATGTCTAAATATTTGTAAATTAAAATACTATTTTTTTAAAATACAAAAATAAAATAAAAAAATGCATCTTTTCACGCCTTACTTCTAAAAAACTCGCGTTTTTTCACGCCTTTGCTCCAAAAAACGCGCGTTTTTTCACGCCTTGCCCCAAAAAACATTGACCATCGTTGACCACGCATAGGGCCAAAACTTGGCGTATCTAAAAATCCTCGCGCCTTGGCGCCGCCTAGGCGCATTTTTTAGAACACTGCTATCATTGAATAGATATAATTCATCATCAGTTGAGGGGCATTTGATGTCATCCCGGCATAGCTTACAAAGTTAAATAAATGCATACAATTATGTTGGCATTTGATGGCACTTATATATGTAAGGCATTCAAAGTAAAAACTGAGTCCGAATAAAATCATCTCAACACAACTGCATTTTAATTACTAAGATGAGCACACACGGCAGTTGCGTTCCAACTGCACTAATCTGCATTTTATTTCTAATTAATGCTAATCAAACATAATAGGCACTAATTTGCATTTTATTACTGGACTTAAATGTAGTAATTTTCATTCAACATTCAAACCAAGTGCATTTTAATCAAACACAATAGGCACTAATCTTCCTTTTTAATGCAGTTGGATGTTTGATTAGCATTTTATTTTTGAATTTTAATAATAAAAAAATTTAACCCAGCTGCATTTTATTTCTGAAATTGCATCCATAATCACCATAAAGCCATTGAATTTCCAATCAAACCCCTAGACTTTTAGACCTCAAAGAATAGTAGCCCATCCGCTTTAGACATTCAACCCAGTCCTTAAATTTACACTTCAGTTCCCAAATTTCACCAAATTACACCACGCACCTCCCCCACGCCACCTACCCTATGCGACCATAACTCCCCACCCAACCTATAAGCCCCATCACACACCACCTGCTATAACCTCCCACCCCTCCTAAATCCATTACAGTTACCCACACCCCTGCTAATACTCCCCACAACCCAAGGAATCTGTATCCTTTACATGCACATACCAAACTTGAACACCAGTTTGGCAGCAATTTCGAAAGATTCTTTCATAAGAACAAACGACAAATAGTAAATTCGTTGCATAGGTTGTCGACTACAAAAAATAATTTGTTGCAACAAACAATAAATTACATGCTACAATTTTTAAAAAAAATTACCTGCTGCAATATGCATGAGTTGTCGACATGCTTCACCATTCATCTCGAGAAGTCTGTCCTGTTTTGTCAACTGTAGAAGTAATCTCGATTCTGTTAGGAGTTACAACATAAGATTCACACCTTGTAACCCCCAAAATATGGGGGACCGAAGCATAATTACTAATTTACCTTGCAACCCCATTGGATTTCCTATAAATGAAACCCAAATGAACTTGGATTATTTCCAAGACAATGATTTGTATAAAAGTAGAAAAAATAAATCAATTTTATGCCTTACATGTATGTGATTGGGCATACTAGAACCGAGGGCATCCGTGTTCCAAGGCAAGGAGTAAGAAGCATAATCCAACTTGATACGTGTTGATACAAGTGCTGAAACGATAGAATTAAGAAATATAATCCAAGGCAAGGACGATGTGCATTGATTAAGACCTGTAGAAACTAAATAAACTATAAGCATAGATCAATAAAGACAAAGTAATGTATTAACCTATATAAGATGAAGAAAGGAAAATTATAAGATGCATTAATAGTTCTAGTTGTGGATTAAAACAGGTCTTTCTCATTTGGTAAATTAGTTTTTCTCATTGGGTAAAAAAAATGAGGATTAAAATAGGTCTTTCTCAACCCCACAATCAAATGCTACCACATTAAAAAGTAGAAAAATTGATTCACCTTGCAATCTGAAAATGTTAATAAGTATGGTAAAATAGTTAACGTGGTACGCTTAGGGGTAAAACAGTGACATGGTTGAAACCTTAACATAACTCAAAAAATTATGTGTTGAGGGGATAAATGAAAGAGATAGATCAGAACAATGTATATACCTGAACAATGTATATACCTGATTTCAACAAAATGCGAGCACCATAATAATAGATCTGGAAATGAGATCTGCAAAAAATTTAAAGTAAATCACCAAATCACATAGAGCGTGAAATCAAATAATAAAAAAGATGAGAATAATGGTGGTAATGTGTATATGTGTCCTTGTATAAGTATCTTGAAGTGGGAGCCTCGCAAATGTATTCACCTTAAAGTTACGCAAGCACACTACATTTAAGTAAAGCTCACAACTCCTTTAGATAACCAACTTAAGGATGAAAATGAACTTATTAGTCCACATACATAACAGGTGTCAAACTAAAACAAAATGAGATTGAAGAGAGACGATCATTACATATAACTGAGATCATGTGCAATCAATTATGATAAAATCACATAACTTTTTAAAAAATTTGATAAGATGTGATTCACAAATATACAACATAAAAATATTCCGCAAAAATTTAAATCCAACAATGTACTCACATGTACAGGATATATGGTAGATACAACCAATCGAAAAATAAAAAAAAAATAAAAAAAATGGTGGTACCAGTGAGGACTGATAATGCCACATACAACCAATCTTACACCTATTTGTAAAACTTAGGGGTCACATTGTCCAAGGTAACCACCTTTAAGGCCTAAGCAAAAGAAAAAAAAAACTTACAGAGGAAAAAGCTTAATCCTAATTATGTAAAACAAATTAGTTTTAGAATAAAATGCAAAGGCCGGTCATATAATCATCTCATATGATACTACACGATTAACACCGAGTACCAAAAATTAACATTTAAGTAAAATAAAATAACAAAGTCAATTGCAAATTACTACTCTAAAAAACAATTATCGTACCGGCTCGAGACTAATAAAAATAACTCGAGTGTAATTCTAAATTCATTTTCACATATTATGTATTTTCCACCTACAATACCCAAACAATATCATGTAAGACTTTAAAAACTAAAGAAAATTAAAACCTCGACAACCTCAATCTTTTTATTTGAGAGTGAACTTAAGTCGTGTTCACCAACTTTTATGTCGCCTGCACTAAAAAAATGGAAAACCAACTTTTAATTTGTAACACTTAGTATTTGAACATTCTATCACGATTCAAATCAACAATTAGACCCTTGGACAAACCAAGTAAATCCATATAAATTAAAATCCATATAAAGATTATGAACAAAAGGAAAGCCCACCATTAAAACTATTATAGCAGTGTGTATCATATGCAAACGCGATGCCTCCATTCGTTGTTACTCCTTACTTCTGCATAAACAAAAAACACAAAAAACACACAAATGAAAACCCATGATTGACCAAAAAATTAACCCAAAATGTCAAAAGCAGACCCAAACTTTGATTTTCTTTGGCTCGATATTGAATAGAATTGGGCAGTCGCGAATTAGTTGTTGCCGACGACAGAAGCCCGGCTTAGGACACTCATGATATAACATTTCCAAAGCTTCAACCTGACTAAAAAATTAAATACATTATAATTAAACTGCAAAATATTCAACGTAAACATGAAGACTTTTATAACAACGTCCAGTGTGGTACCAACCACCATAGAATTTATCTTCACAACCTACCAAAAAAAACTACCCATCTATTTCTAGAAATAATGAAATTAGATATGGAAAAATACTTGCAATATATTGGATAACCTTATGATGGGTTTTTTTCTGAACCGGGCCAATGCTTGAACGCATGTGTGTGATAAGGAGGGTCGTTAACCTTAAGTCGGATGAGGAGGGCCTATATAAACAATTAGTACCAAAAAAACAATTAACATTACAAAAATTAGTCTTATGCAAAACCCCAAAAATGGAATCAATTTTATACAAAATCACACGAAGAAATCAATTTGTTAAAACCCCAAAACATAAATCAGAACACAAACAAAACATAAACAACAAATAAGCATCAAGAAATAAGTGTTATGCAAAACCCCCAAACCCGAATCAATCTTATGCAAACTCGCACCAAAACTCCCAAACCCGAAATCAATGTTATGCAAAACCCCCAAACCTAAATCAATATTATGCAAACTCAAAATGAAAGTGTGGATCTGATGGATATTCGATGAATATTTAACATATCTGAGTCGTAAAAAAGAAAAAGAATTTTTTTTATCTAAAATACCCTTTCCAGTGGAGTGGCATGGCAGCGGCGTCTCAGCGGCGTAATAGCGGTAGAGGTATGAGGGGAAGTGGGTATCTCGATCCACTTCCGCGGTGTGGAAGAGGCGGAGGTCTGAGGGGAAGTGGGTGAGCTCGACTCAACAACAGTTTGCAAGGTTGGTGGAGTAGAGGTCGGCCACGTGTGAGAGGCAGAGGTGGTGTGAGAGGCGTGAGCAGCGTGTAGGGATGAGTGTGAAATGGGAGAGATGGGGGAGCGGCTAGGGTTTTTTGGGAAAGAAAATGAGGAGACGAGTTGTGAGAGTGAGAGAGGGAAGATCTCACGGGTTGTGAGCCTTGTGTGAAGAGTTCTTTCAATCTTAACCATTAGATTATACACGTGGCAAAATGGAGACCCTTTGATTACTTTGAAAATATAAGATAAGATAACACTATTCATAACGCCATTGCCCCATATTATATAGATATATAAGGAATTATTTAAAATGTATTACTTACTAAACTATTTTCCATAAATTTTGGTTAATTAAAAATATTTTTGCAATTTTTAGATTTTTGAAATATTTTGTTTAATATTGGGATTTTTCATTATGTGCTAGATATTTTCTTAAATTTTTATTCACGTTGAAAATTATTTTTTTACTTTATTATTTGAAATTTTTACATAGATTTCAAAAATGCTTTTCTGGATTTTTTTTATATTTTTCATTAATTTCCATATTTTTTAAATATATTTTCTGTAATTGCCAAATTTAAAATTAATGTTCTAAAATTTTATGAGATCGTCAGAGAGGGTGTAAGGAAAGAGATAAAGGGAGTGTCCTTAAAGGTATTAAAACGAAGGTTATTTTGGGAATGTAAAAAGAAACTAATGGCTAACTGACGATACGAGTGATTTGGTGCAACATCTAATAATGCAAAAATTGGGATTAAGTACTATCTTATAGTCAATCTGTGGTCTTGTCAAAATGTTCCTGAAAATTAATGTCTTTATCGCAAGATTGATTTTAAAATTTTCATAACTAAAAAGACTAACACACTACATAACATAAGTGAAAATCCTAATGAAGATGGACAAATGGAGCAGGCATATCTTAAGAGTAAAGAAGCCTTGGAAGTAATGTATTTAGGTAGTCCCACTAATTTCATTTCAAGATATTTTTTGTATTGTTGGTTATTTATAAAAACAATCATCTCTATTTTCTTTTTTTTATGCCCGTGTCTAAGGGCTATTCTTCTTTCCATATTATAATAAAATAGGGGGCTCTATCCCTCTTACATATTAAAAAGAAAAAAATATATAAGTGAAAAGGGGTTACCATAAGACATTATATTTTGCCAAATCATCCTATACATGTGCGTATAGATTTGCACATTGATGTTAGTGCCGCCGAGGTTGCAGCTATTGTAGCCCAAGCGGTGAATTCCTCTCTCGCAGTTGTACAGTAGGCACCACCTCAGGCACCGATAGTAGCGCCAGTTCAGGCTCATGTATTACCGACTGCTTGGGAATGCGTTTGTGATGCTTTTTAGAAAGCACACCCTCCGAAGTTTGCAGGTAGCTCCGACGTTGTTGTATCCAGTCAGAGGAGGAAGGACATTCAGAGGCACTTAAGGATGTACGAGTGCACAGATGTTCAGAAGCAGATACTGGCTACTTTTAAGCTAGTAGGATCAACATTGCAGTGGTGGGAGTCCATTACCACCACGAAGGAGAGGGATGCTCTCACTATTCAGGAGTTCTGGGTGCGGTTCGACCACAAATATTTTTCGTCAGCTGTTCACACTGAGATGAGGAGGAAGTTGATGAACCTCAAGCAGGAGGGAAAGACCGTAGCCGAGTATGAGGCTAAGTTCACTAATCTCTTGAACATTGTTCCGGCTGAGATTCCAACCGAGGAGAAGAAGATTCAAAAATTCATGGATGGATTGACTTGGAGGATCCGTCGGCACTTGTTGGGAAACCTCTCATTAGCCACTTATTCTGATGTGGTTAACGCAGCACTGCTACACTACCAGGATCATCGCTTTCACATGTCTGAGAGTAAGAGAGCAGGAGAGTCTAGCCATTAGGGCAGGACAGGGGGAATGGTGCCAGCAGGGCACAATCTGTTCAGGGTCAGCATCGGTAGGGAGATCAAGGTTCCCAACAGGGGGACCCCAAGAGAGTCAGATCTGGGGGTTTCAGGAATGGTCAGGGAGGTTTCAGACATGGCCATCAGGGCGAGAATGGTCAGCAGCAGCAGTTTCAGCAGGGCCAGCATGGCCAGGGTAGGAATGGTAACGGCCATCAGGGCCGTGGGTAGCAGGGATAGCGAGGGGGAAACTTCTCAGGGAAGTGCTTCGTTTGTGGAAAGACTGGCCACAAACGCCAAGATTGTCCTGATAGGGGCAGGGTCCCACAGCAGAAGCCGCAGTTTGCTCGACACGAGCCACAGAGGCCTATGTTTCCCGTCGCCCTCCCAGCACCACCACAGATGGCAGTACTACCACCCATTCCAGCGGTCCAGAGCTATCCAGAGCTACCCACATGGGAGCGCGAGGATGAGATGCGCGAGCGCTATCCAGAGCTATTTTTACCAGGTACTTTTTTTTTAGTTCCGAATTTCGGGATGAAATTCTGTTATTAGGGGGGGAAGTATGTAATACCCCGTAATTTTATTGATATTTATTTAAGGGATTAATTGAATTAAATGAGAATTAATTGGAAATTAATTCGGGTATAAATACTAACGAGATGTGAGTTGGTATTTAATTATGATGTTAAAAATTTATTATTTCCGAGTATGTATGGTAATACGTGAGTATTGATGATATCTAAATTGTCACGAGGTAGTTATACGGCAATTTGGAAAATTTAATTGGGACGCGTGTGTCAGTCGCGTCAGGAACGTAATTAATTGAATTAAAAAGTGAATTTTATTTTTATCAACCTAATGGTCATTTTGAGTGCACTAACGTGTCCGGAAGGGTCAAAATAGTCAGAAAACACTAGCCGGGGGTTCAGTTTGGATCTCGGGACATTTCTAGGTCACACCGGCAATCCAAAATGGTAGTTTGGTAATTTTAAAAATAGGGGAATTAAAACCCATGAATTTTAGAGGTTATTTTATATTAGAAAAGAATCCACTAAGCCATTATCAGCATTTCGGAAGTTAGAGGGCTACGGGAGTTATAGGGGGAGTTGGAAGAAGTTTTAAAAAGGAAACGCTAGCCATCATCACCATCTTTGGAAGAAATTTATAGAGAGAGGGAGGAGAACCAACATTCAATTCTTCAACATCAAATCAGAACATCGAAGGCAAGTGGTTTAATTACATTAATTTCAAGCGAATGTTTCTTCCATGCTTAGAATTGAATATTTGTCTTATTTTGGAAGTTTGATGAAAACCCATGAAATTAGAGGTAGAATTCATAATATGATATAGGGATTGCATGTAGAATGTTATTGGATGAATTTTATATCCAAAATATATCTTATGATGGTTTAAAAACGGATTTATGAGGAAGTGATTGTAGACATTAAAATTCTGGCTTCATGTTTATAGGATTTGAGACAAGATTTGAGAAGTTTGATGATTTCATGTTAATTTAGGATGAATTGACACCAAATATATGTTAAAGAGTGACCTAGGAGGACTTAGAGTAGTTTAATAATGTTAAAATACTATTGGGATGATCTTAGGATGAGTTTAGAGAAGATAAAAATGGAGAAAAATGAAGTAGAGAATTTAAGGGCCCAAACTGCCATCTCATTAGAAGACCTGCCCAGGTCGTTCGACCGACCTCATTCGAACGAGATTCTAACGAGATGACAGTATCCCTTCTAACGAGTTGGTAATTCGTTCGAAGCCTTTCATTCGAACGAACTCGTTCGAACAAGACTTCTAACGAGTTGACAGAATGGCCTTTTTGGCCTGATTTCATTTCAAACGTTGCATAGACTTATTTAATTGGAGTATTAACCTTTCCTTATTGATTAGTGGGTATAATTGTGAGAATTGGGGTAAGTTGAGGAGTAGAACTTAGAACCTTATAATAAAATCGAATGTCAATTGTGGAGTAGGATATGACGTGAGAAGGGTTGATAACGTTAATATACAAATCGGGTACTTGTGGTCATATAACATTAAATGACGGTATAAGAACGAGAAATATACCTATATTAATTATACGAGATATCTAAAATATGCGAATGCTTAGTATATGTGGTTTTATGTGTATGACATACCTACCGTACTTGCTATCATGGGAGGTTTGAGTTCGATTAGGGCCATCTAATCTTTGTGTGCCTATGGGGGGATTTAGATTGGTACCTCAAGGACATAGGTCAGAGAATGACTTATTGAGAAGTTAATAAGTTTGCTGATCATGGGAGCATAGGTATGTGCGTGACCCATGTGATGTGAACTATGTTACCCTCCATATTTGTGATTGCTATTATTTGAAAAAGATTCCTGAGAGATTCAGAATGCGTGGTTCTTATGTACGAGATGTACCGGGATTCGATAGCAGAGTATGTGTGCACCGCAGCTTAGCCTCAGGGTGCTAATATTATATATTTATGATAAGAATAATATACGGTTAAATTGAAATGCTCAGTCATGTATAAATGCGAATGTGATTAATAGCAACGTTTTTGTAAAAATAAAAGTGGAAATCTCCTAGTAAGTTGTATTACTAATATGGGAAACGGAGAATAAATGTAAAACTTGTTGTTTCAATGAAGATGCCGGAATTATAGTGTGAATCGTATAGTAATGTTAGGTATTATGATTGGTCTAGTTAGATATGGGAATAACTAGAAATGGGTACGAGTACATTAGGAGTGCATAAAGAGTCGAGGGGTGAGTATTTCATGTGAGCGCACGTCCTAACATGTATTTTTCATTCATTGTTTTAATGTCATTAAGACACTTTCTATATTTTAAACTGTTTTCCACAATCGGTCTCTGACCCGTTTGCTTTCAAATATATTATTGTAAAAACCTTTTAGGTGCCCAGCCACAAGGACACCATGCATAGGAGTTCCATTCAGGTGACGAACTGTAGCTGTCGTGGAAGTTACATGACTTTGATAGTAGACGCTTCCACTTTCGATCTTGACTCCATATTATCAGCTTTTCTCATCTGTTGGGAATGTCGCCCTACTTCCTTTTAGAGACACTTTATTTAATTCAGTTATTTCAAGAATTTGGGTTGTAATTAATTTAGTGATACAGACTTGGTACTTGTTTATTTCAGCATTTGGATTGTGTGAGGAGTATTCCTCCAAACTCATTACTATTTTATGGTTACTCTATTGTCTTTGTGTTGTGGTGCTTGTGTTAGCATTTCATAATTTACTTATTGCATGTTAATCGGATTTAATTAAAATTGACAACTTACTTTTTAAATATTAGGTGGCTAGTAATTAATATAATGTTTTCGACAGTGATGCTATGAACTGAACCAACTTGGCATTTTGTATTAATTTAATAAAGGATTAGCTACCCTGTATTTAATTAGTCGGGGTGTCACAGGTATGCATGATTATTTGTTAGAAAAAGTAATAATTTTATGCTTCTTAAGGTTCTTTTTCTTCAATATCATTTTTTGGGATTATCTCTCTTGTTGGAACGTAGGTTCCCGAATTACTCAAAATTTAATTTATATTCATTTAAAGCACAACTTTATTTCAAGTTAAAATATACACAAACCAAATTAATACATGCTTAATTCAAGATTAACATGAATTTTTCCAAATTAATGATTCCGACTTGAATTGAATTAAACTAAAATTATCCAAATTTAGTTAAACACCAATTACACCATTTTTGTGGTTAAACCAAATTTTATCTTATTAGACCTAAGCATGCATCTAGATGAATTTGCAAGATAAAATAAGCACAACCACAACTCCATGATGTTCGAGGAAACCCCATTATAAGAAAAACCTCAAACGACCAAGCTGCAAGTCAAATAAGTACGGAATTACAAAAGGACACGACATAATACTTACACAACGATTCGATGCCCTCGCAAGCCTTGATACTCTTTGTTCCTTCAACCTCTGCCTAGTGTCAACGTAAGAGTCCATCTACATCTCGGAATCCACCGATGGGGCAATGCTATCGTCAAACACGCGGGGTCCACCGTATGTACACCATGAACATGAAATCAACCTTAAGAAATAGTCTCAATTGTGTAGAGAATAAAACTTGATGCCAAAACTGATCTCAAACATAAGTCATGTAGAAACTTGGAGCATAAAAAAATTGGGTGTAAACTTGTTTTTATTTTTAAGATTAGGCCATAAGTTTAGAATAAAAACACTCTTGAACTTTTCTAAAGTTTTTTACTCTTATATGATGGAAAAGTCATCTGGAAAAATGCAATCCCGCACTACATAAAGGTTCGAAAAAAGTAATGGGAGTGAAGGGGAAAAACTTCCAAAAAAATTGCCCATTTACGCAGAAAACTATCAGGTTGTTCGAACGAAAAACCAAACTCATTCGAACGACATATCGAACGAGAATTCAACGAGTAAAAAAGCATCTCGTTTGAAGAGTCCTTAGAAAAAAATTTGAATCTTATTTGAATGAGGTTGTTCGAATGAGATTTTAGGCCATGAATCTAGATAATTTCGATATGAACGTGTGGCCGCCAGTTTCGTATTTTTTTAATTAGTTATGATTTTTCTACAAAAAGGTGTCCGAGAACAAAATCTTTAGATAGTATGAATTCCAAAAAAATGGACGAAAATTCTAACACCCTTTAATAAATTTCCAAGTCTCAATATAATATATGCATTCATACCTGAGAGATCCTTGGAAAGTTGATAATGACACAAGGCACGAAATGCGGCATATGATGTGATCTTTGTTAGACTTTGCTGCTACGTTTTCAACTCAAATGTTATAGGCTTGAAAGGTCACAAAATTCTATCCTATGACTCAAATAGTTTTGTCCAAAATTTAATCATTACTTACAAATTGACTCAATTGAAAATTTGTCCTTACAAATCTCCCCCTTTGGCTATTCCAAGACAAAACCAAAATAAAACCCTATGGGCCTTCAAGCTCAACTAAAAGACATAATACTAACCCAAAATAAAAAAATACAAATGCTTGACCGACACATATGTTAAGTTGCTTTGCTTGCTTTAAAACTAAATTGCATGGATGAAAACCTACACACTTAAACACACCATCAAACGCATAGGGAATATAACAATATAAATTACATAATTAAATTATCTCCCTTTATCTAATATTATCTACCAAAGAAAGACGTCCCCCCAAGATAAATCCCCCCAAATTAAAAGGTTTAGATATCATTTCTCCCCTTTTTTGTTTTTTTGTTCAGGAATAAACAAAGATTAAGGTGCATAAAATAACCTATTTATCCCGATTAATTCAATTTTCCCCGATTAAAATAAGGGATAAGCATAATGGAAAGTCAAGTATGTCATCCAATAGTATATAGTGATAAAAAAGATAACAAAGAAGCAACTAATCCACACAAATAGAAATAGATACCAACTAAGATGCGATATCAAAATGATACCAACTAAAATGTACTAAGACAAGCATAGGATATCAATAAAAAGTCGCAATAAGATAGATACCTATTTGAGTTAATAACATATAAGGACTAAATGACAAAGCAAATACTATAAAAAAATGATACCATGTATATAAATACGCACGATGATATCAATGAAGCACAAGCACATATATATAGGTGTAAATATCACACGAGACACTAAACACAATAAGCTTTCCACACTCATATGGCATAAATGGATCTAAATAAACATGTGATAAGCGGAATGAATGTGTGTGAACTAAAGACAAAATAATTATGACCAGTCACTTAAACATGTTCATGAAGTTCTATTTGATTACAAAACTTTATCAAACTTAGGTTCAACCTCATGTGATAAGATAAAGTGAACTCAGAGAACAAACAATTACAATGCCCATAAGCCTAGAATTTTGATGATTCTACAAATCAATAGCGTCATGACAAAATAGCGTAACTAGGACTCATTATCATTGTGCCAACCCGTTGATATTTCAATCCAAACTTCCTCAATAATAATAATTTTTTTCTTTTCTTTTGAATGATCATATCAAACTAAACTATGCTGGCCTTGGATACTTTTTACAATGCCACACTTCTCTAGGCTCTTGCTAACGGTGGCTTTCACACAAATGAGATTTGCTACTTTCGTAGCCCTTTTTCGTGCACCCTCATCTATTTTTTATATAATTAAAATAAATCTCAAGGACAACAATTCTTACATGTATAAATCCTCCATAGTCACAAAACATGTAGATGACAAAATTGATGGGAGAACATATCACAAGGCTCAAATATATATATGTGACGTTAAGGTTCAAAAAGAGCTTGTGTGTGTATGTAAGGAGGCATATAAAAAGCGAATCCATTAAGAAAATAAAAGTCAAACTACTCCATCCAAGCGTGATAAAGAACACATTAATAATTGAAATTCATAACCAAAAGTTCTAGCCACATAGAGGTGGGGAATGATATAGGAGTCAAACATAAGAATATGCCACATAAAATGTATAAAATAAACATTAATACATAAAAAATCTTTTTTTGAGTTTTTAAATTTAAAAAAAAATAAAACAAGGACAACTCAAAAGATAAACAAAATTATTTTTTATATTTTTCAATAAGACCCAATAAATGAAAAATCAAAATAGAAAAGATACACATGCCATAATTCTAGCAAAATATATATGATGAAAATATTTCATGAAGCACATCTAGTGTATGTAAACATGAAGCAATCATCCATAAGTTATAGCAAGTTAAGAGTCATGTGTAAGCATGAAGAAATCAAACAATATATAATTTATACGCGATTTTCTGCACACATAAATAAAAACATAAAAAATAATTAACCTCGAAAATGATAAATTTTCATATTAAGTCCTAAGAGGATCTAGCATGATAAATCATTAAAAATCAGGATCACACAATTTTGTAGTGTAACCCTATCTGAGACCACTTGTTAGGGATGAAAATGTTCTAAAACAAATTTGAGAAGACAAAAAATTCAAATTTTAATTTTTATAACATAAACATAAACAATCCAAATATATGAATATGGAGTGATGGTTCCGAATGACTAAAAATTTATAATTTCTTTCAAAAATTAAATTATCTTCTTCTAAATCACAAATTTAATTCATGTTCAAATGTACACAAACCAAATTAAAACATGCTTAATTCAAGATTAACATTAATTTTGCCAAATTAATGATTCCGACTTGAATTAAAGTAAACTAAAATTACCCAAATTTAGTTACACACAAATTACACCATTTTTGTGGTTAAGCCAATTTTTTTTAAACCTACGCATGAATCTAGATGAATTTGCAAGATAAAATAAGCATAATCACACTGTTGTGATGTACGAGAATAACTCATAATGGAAAAAACCGCAGACGGTCCAGCCATAAGTCCACTAAGTACAGAATTATAAAATAACACGATAGAATACTTACATAATGACTCGACACCCTCACAAGACATGACGCTCTTCGTTCCTTCAACATCTTCCTAGTGACAACGTACAAGTCCACCTATTTCTCAGGCTCGACGGTTAGGGCACTGCTACCGTCAAATACACAAAGTCCACCGTATGTACATCATGAACATAGAATCCATCGCAAGAAACAATCTCAATAGTGTAGAGAATAAAATCGAATGCCAAAACTGATCTCAAATATATATCATGAAGAAACTTGGATCATAAAATGAATTGGGTGTAAACTTATTTTTATTTTGAAGACTAAGCCATAAGTTTAGAACAAAAACTCTCTTGAACTTTTTTAAAGGTTTTTTACTCTTAGATGTTAGAAAATTCATATGAAAAAATTCACTCTTGCACTACATAAAGGTTAGGAAAAAGTAGTGGGAGTAAAGGGGAAAAATTGCCAAAAATAACTGTCCATTTTCACAAAAAACTGCAAGGTCGTTCGAATGAAAAACAAGACTTGTTCGAACAGCATATCGAATGAGAATTCAGCGCGCACAAAAGCATCTCATTTTAAGGGTCCTTTGAACGAAATTTAAATATCATTTGAACAAGATTGTTCAAACGAGATTTCAGTCCATGAATCTAGATAATTTTGATACTAACGCGTGGCAGCCAATTTCGTATTTTTTTTTTATTTTTGTAATTAGTTATGATTTTTCTATAGAAAGGTGTCCAAGAACAAGATCTTTAGATAGTATGAATTAAAAAAAAAATGATGAAAATTCTAACACCTATTGATAAATTTTCAAGTCTAAATATAACATATGAATTCATACGTGAGAGATCATTGGAAAGTTGATGATGACACAAGGCACGAAACGCGACATATGATGTGATCTTCGTTAGAATTTGCTGCTACATCTTCAACTTAAATGTCATAGGCTTGAAAGGTCACTAACTTCTATCCTATAACTCAAATAGATTTTTCTGGAATTAAGCCCACACTTACAAATTGACTCAATTGGAAATTTATCCTTACATCTCTTATTTGATATATTTGAGATAAGTATTCATTATTTTTTGTTGGGAAGCGTTGGGTCCTAAATTAGTATCTAGACTCACGATATTTTTTTAACTCATAATATGTGTATATACTACTCATTAGATTCAAGTCATGGTTCTTGATTTTAGAATGTTAGATCTTCAAAAATGGGTATTAAATTATTTATGGGTTGACCGCAATAAGATCTCTCTCTGGAGTTTATATTTGGTTACTCATGTATCTAATTTGTTTCTTTATTTTGTTTTAAAGATATTTTTAAAGTAATTTATTCTCAACTCTCTCTATATATCTCTTTATATGTATGTGTTTCTTCACCATGCCCAGTTTTTTGTGATTTTAGGTTCAAACTTTTGGAGTTGAATAAGTGTTCAATAAATATGGTTCTTTCATCAAACTATGAGATAATACACAAAGAAATAATCATAATATTCTCCTATTCCAATTACTTTTTTCTATCTTGGTAGGTTTCATGGTTCATAGACGCAATTATTTTTGTTTGATTTCAATACCCAATTTTGGGTTCAAAGAAATATGTGATATGTAACTTCTTTTGGGTGCCTAAAGAATGGGAAGGGTGACACATTATTATCAAAAGTAAGTTAAATTTGATTGACTTTGATTTTATTGAATATATATTTATAGTTACATTTGTATAAATTCTTTGAGTGTAATGCCTCTTGATATAACTATTATTTCAAATAGCAAATGAATCAAGGTGTTTTTTTCATGAATTTTCAATGTTGATATTAATGCAATTTGTTTAGAAAATTCGTTCTTCACATGTGTTGATTAATGAAGATCATAAACAATGGTACCTATTACATCCATCCTCTCACTCTCTTAACTAGCAATTAGACCCATGTATCAGATTATAGATTTCCTATGTTATACTTTCACGATTGTTTGATGTGTTAGTGTCCTCTAATTCTCTAGTATTATATAAAATAATTTTTTCACTTTAATAGCTAAAAATGTATCAATTTAATTTAGAGAAATATTGTATTTTCAAAGTACCGTGATGCAAAATGTAGTCATTTTTCTACTCGCAACATGTATTTTTTTTTCATTCTCTGTTTTTTATTTTGGTTTCTGAAAATTTTCGTTTTGATTATTATAAATTCTTATAATGAAAATATTTATTCGTATTTTTGTGTTGCAGTTATGGTCATGATAAAAAATGACGGAGTAGTTCTGATTGGTTTTATATGTATTTATTGTATAATTAGTAGTAGTTGTAGTAATTTTTTATATCTATTTGCTATAAGAATGAGGTAAGAGGTTTCATTTTTTTGAAAAGGGATGTTTAATTTGTTTCACACTTTTTAGGTTGGGTTACCTGAAAGTATGCCTCCCTATCATTCTTGAATTATTTTATATTGTGGATTTCACTGCCAGTTGTTTTCTTTTGATTTTTTTAAAGTTTTGATTATATTAAAATGTGAAGAAACTTAATATAGTTGCAATATTTAGTATTACTAATTATTGTGGAGCTTTGAGTCTTTGATTTTCGAACTTTAGGTTCGGATTCATCCTCAGATGCCACTAGATATATCTATTCACCACAAAAATTTCCACTTAGTTCCGTATTTCTAGGTCAATTTAGAGGTCATGTTTTTAACTCTTAACTACATTTTCACCTTCATATTTAATTTGTATTATTTACCAAATATGTTTCTTTATTTGATTTGTTTTTTTATCTATAAAATATCATTTTGAGTAGATGTAATTTTAAGGCTATGTAGTATATGTTACACATGTAGCTTCAAATACAAATTTTATTTTACTTTTTCTTTAAAAAAATAATTTTATAAATGAATATGTTGTCGTGGACATTGCACGTCCTAAAAGGACATGTAGGGACTGAATATGAATGAGCAATTTGTTGATGGATAACTCAACTAAGTCTTCGAATAATTGGAATAAAAAATAGGGTTAGGTTATAATCCTTATACAAAAATGAATTTGAACCCAATTCATCCATGGAATTTAAATTTCTTATATTCATGACATCTTGCATCAATGGTTTTAATTATTTTTCTTCTTACTCATGTTCAATGCCAAGTATTCAGTTGCCCGAAAATTTTATTTATATAATCTTAGTTTTGACTAAGTTTTGATCATTTATTTTACTGTGACTACTTAACATCACTTTTCAAATTAGTTTTGAATCTTTGTGTTGGATGAATTAGAACTTCTAATCACTTTTCATATTAGTCAATGAACAAAAATAAAATAAAGTTTACAATATTGTTATATTAACTCATCAAACGCACTATGCTACTTGCCTGAAAACAAAACATTGACTATGTTTTGATTACATCCTTATACATTGGTTTCAAATTGATGATGGTTTACATGTAAATAATAATGATGATAGTTTACATCTATATAATATTGTTGATGAGTTTGTTAATGGTAAATTAAAATGTTTTGAAATGTGTAAATCTTTATCTTTTCCTTTATAGGTGCTTTTGATTTATTTATTGACTTCATGTGATTCTGACTGAATATTAGCTACTTTTATTGGATTATTGGATGTTCATGTGACACCCCGCCTAATTAAATACCGGGAGATCACTCATTTATTAAATTAAAATCAAGGTGAACAGTTGGTTCATTCTTAGCATCACTGTCGAAAAATAACTTTTCCAATTTAAACACCCTAATTAATTAAGCTAAGTGTTAAAACCATTTTTAGACATTACTTTCCAAAATTTTATTTTATGTAAACCAACATTTAAAACTTTACAAAATTCATAAATAAAGAATCACACAACAACTATACTGGAACAAACAATTCTATAATTAAACATCCAACTAAATGAATCCAACATTTAATACTTAAATGAAAACACCCCAACAATAGTAAATCCCAAAGAGTAAAATACTGGAAATAAATGAATCACAATGTTCGCTAAACATCTAAATAATGGAAAGGGCGACACATGCCCAACTGAATAAATAGTGCTAGTAATGGAATCAAAAAATGAGGTCGTCTAATCAAGAGGCCTGCAACACTCACCTAAGCTGCAGTGCGTTCCTTCCAAAGGATCCTATGTAAGACGCCCCTGTGGCTGGGCACCTGTAATATATAAGAGAGAAGAAAAGTGGAAAACGGGTCAGAGCCCGATTGTAAAAAGATTTAAAATTTGTTTAGCAAGTATTTAAAATATTTACAGGCCAATGCAACAACATATTAGTGCGGCACTCCCTTGAGAAATTCTCACCTCTCTTCTAATGTGCACGCCTATCGTACTAACCTCCCCAACGGTTTAACTTATTTAGGTTACTCGTAAGATTTAAGCTGAACAATTCAACTGTTTAAGAGGTTAATTTCATTTGATCACAAAGTTCTCATTTAAACCTTATTTGCCAATAAAGTTTCCCAGCGTCATATTATACTTTTTTTTAAAACAAGTATTTTCAAATTGAAGTCATTATTCATTTCTTACTTACCATAAGCACAGTAGGAAGTTCCAAATTTCAGAATTTCAGATATATATTAAATACTCGTATAATATATATATATATATATATATATATATATATATATATATATTCTAACATCACCCCACATAAAAATTATGGTGCGGGCATACTCTGCTATCTAATCCCCGTATCACTCGTACTAAGGGAAATACAAGTTCGGAATCACTCTCGAACTGTATTAACACATACACAAACCATATTGAGGTGAAGCATAGATTCCAAGTCTCTAAGAGGTCAGCACATACCCTCATGTCTCTTAGGACCGTCTGACCATCGATCAGATAGCCTGTACCAAGGATATCTATCTTCTAAGGTACAAGTAAATATCCCCCATAAAGGTCCCATCGAGATAAGACTGTCCCAGCGCGGTAATCTCGGGGATAGCAAGTAGCGCGGGCATGATTTTCACACGTATATAGTATATGCATAAACACAGTCATATAAATATACTACTATTACCACATCAAATTTAGGTTCATCTCATAACCCATAATTATGACATTTATCCTTATTTTCTCATTATTTGGTTATCACGTATAACGGTTCGTCTCTTACTTTAATTTGAGGGATTATTCCATCTCACTATGTAACACTCATGGACTCTATCCTCCCAAGTGTAGAATTCAGTAGGTACTCATCTATTTGCCATCGTAACTATCTTATGCGCCTCTCCCTTTAATACAAAATTCCATCGTCCCTTATATGTAAACATCCCAAAAATGCAATTCTCGTCTTACATTAAAGGTCTCATAATTATTAATAAGTCATACTGGTCTTCTTTATCTCCAGAAATATTTTAATAAGGATGTCTAAGGAGTATTACTCATTTAAATTTAATTCAACTATTTAAAAAGGGGAAATATGAGTCTGCCAGAAGGGGTCAATCGATCGATGGCAAGAGCTCGATCGATCGATGCGTCGATCGATCGACACTCTTGGTTCGATCGATCGATCAAACGGGTATGGCGAACTCTCTAGATTAACATTTACGTGTATCATAATCCAACCTCAATCAAATCCAGATTTTTCACACCTAAACTCCCAAAAATTCGTACTACAAACAATATAAACCCGTATTATACATCTTCTAGGTATAGCATGCGAATTTTCATCAATAACCATGGATTAATAGGCCAAAACTCATATCAATCCCAAGAACCTAGAACTTTCTTTAACCTGGTTATAATCAGTCTTTTTCCAGAATTTCTACTTCTAATTCATCATAATTCTGCGATTAAACCTCTACATATGAAAGGTATTTCCAGATTATCATTCATATCATTACTACACGCAATTTTCCTATCTCCAACATGAGTTTTCTTCTATGAAACTCATCCTAATCACCCTAGACTAACATGAACGATGCATTAACGAAAATAAGAAAGATAAATACTTGCCTGGGAATTTCAGAGTTCAGATTTGTTGACGAATTTGGTGTTGTTGCGTTCCCCGTCGTGCGATTTACGTGTTGGTGGTGGTGGCGGTGCAATCGGATGGATTTTTGGCCTTGGATTACTTGGAAAGCTTTCTCCTTCCCTCTCCTATGGCCGTTCTAAGGTTTTGAGTCTGCTAACCCTAAAGTACCATTAAAA
Organism: Sambucus nigra; assembly: GCA_949130495.1. Classification (NCBI taxonomy): domain Eukaryota; kingdom Viridiplantae; phylum Streptophyta; class Magnoliopsida; order Dipsacales; family Adoxaceae; genus Sambucus; species Sambucus nigra. Next base: position 323,823,208 of record OX422217.1, read on the forward strand.
ATGGCTGATATAACCTAATAAATTTCGTGGGTTTAATTACCCAAAAATGTAAAATGTCCAAAATACCCTCCCGGGGTGCTAAATAGGCCTAAAAACGCCCCGAGACCCAAACTAACCCCCGGGTACACTTTTCTGACTATCCCGACCCTTCCGGACACTTTGACGCTCTCAAAATGACCATACGAGCGAATTATAATTTATTCACTTTTATAAATCAATATATAGTCCCGACACGACACAGGCGCGTCCCGACTTACATTTTCAAAATTGTCATTCTATTCACTCGTGACATTTAATAGAACCAATATTATATATTACTTTGCTCATTAGTAATATTCAACAAGTTTCCCATAATTACTAACTCACATCACGTTAATAATTATAAAAATAATAAATTTCCGGATTTATATTAAATAATAATTCACATTAAATTTAATAAATCCCCAAATTAAGAAAGCATAAAAATACGGGGTATTACATACTCCCCCCTAATAACGGAATTTCGTCTTGAAATTCAAAAAATAAGTCATACCTGGTAAGAATAAATCTGGGTATCTCTCGCGCATATCTGCCTCGCGCTCCCAAGTGGATTCCTCCACATTATGATGCTCCCATTGGACCCGCATAAGGGGAACTACCTTAGACCTCAATATACTCTCGCTATGGTCTAGGATAGCCACTGGTCTCTCCTCGTAAAAGCTGTCAGGCTGTAAGTCTATCGCATCTATCGCGATGTGAGTATGGGCCATATCATCCCGAAGGTATCGTCTCAATGACGAGATGTGGAATACATCGTGGATGCGATGTAAATGATTTGGTAGTCCCAACTTGTATGCCACCGGCCCAATCCTCTCGATAATGGGAAATGATCCCACGTACCTCAGGTCCAATTTCTCTTTCTTCCCGAACCTCATCACTCCTTTCATAGGAGATACTCACAGTAATACTTAGTCCCCCACATTAAACTCTCAGAAGAAACGTTTCGCATCGGCGTAGCTTTTCTGCCTGTCCTGGGCTACTCGGATGTGGCCCCTGATCATCTCAATACTCGCGGAGGTTTCCTGAATCACCTCTCGTCCTAGAAACTTGTTATCCCTCACCTCTAACCAACAAGTTGGGGAACGACAAGACCTGTCATACAAAGCCTCTAATGGAGCCATGCCAATCGTGAACTGATAAGAGTTATTATAAGCAAACTCTACCAGTGGAAGATGTGGCTCCCAACCTCCTCCAAAATCAAGAACACATATGCGTAGCATATCCTCCAACATCTGATTAGTACGCTCTGTCTTTCCATATTTCTGTGGGTGATAAGCTGAACTCAACCTCAACTCAGTACCCATAGCCTCCTGAAAGCTTTCCCAGAAACGCGAAACCAAAATCTTGTCTCTATCTGACACAATATTCAGGGGCACCCCATGTAATCTGACAATCTCAGCAATGAACAACATCGCATACTGACCCGTGGTATAGTCTGTTCGCACGGGCATAAAATGAGACACCTTGGTCAAACGGTCCATAATCACCCAGATGGAGTCGTGGCCCCGCTGTGGTGTAGACAACCCTATAATAAAATCCATGGAAATACTCTCCCACTTCCACGCGGGTATTTCCAATGGCTGAAGCAACCCTGAAGATTTCTGATGATCCACCTTTACCAGCTGGCAGGTAGAACACTTGGACACGAACTCAGCAATATCCTTTTTCATCCCACTCCACCAGTATTGCCACCTCATATCCTGGTACATCTTATCTCCCCCAGGATATATTGCGAATCGGGACCCGTGGGACTGGGTCATCACAGCATGACGTAAGTCTGCTCCTTCTGGAACCCCTAATCTCCCATTAAACCTCAAACCCCCATCAGAACTAACATAATAGGACTCAGCACCCTCGGCTAAAATTCGTACAATCTGCTCCTGGAAAAATGGGTCTGTGGTTTATGCCTGTATCACCCTTATAACAATCTCGGGTGTCACTGTCATGATAGATATGAAGGAACGGGCTACTGCATCCTGGTGACCCAACTCCTTCCACTTTGCTTTCCAGACGTCCGCTACATCGTCTACCGTTCTACGGCTCAATGCATCAGCAACTAAGTTGGCCTTCCCCGAATGGTACTGTATGTCGAACTGATAGTCCTTCACAAACTCTAACCACCTGCGCTGACGCATATTCATCTCTCACTGAGTGAACAGGTACTGTAGTGACTTGTGGTCTGTGAACAAGCAAAATTTCTCTCCTAATAAATAGTGCCTCCAAATCCTCAATGCGAAAATGACCGCTGCTAACTCTAGGTCGTGGGTGGTGTAATTATTTTCATGCATCTTTAGCTTGCGAGAGGCAAAAGATATAGCCTTCTCCTCCTTCTGAAGTACTCTCTCAAGTCCCCGTAATGAGTCATTGGTGTAAACCGGGTACTCCACGCCCGGTTTAGGTAAAGCAAGGACCGGTGCCGAAGTAAGCTTGTCTTTCAGCTAGTCAAAAGCCAATTGGCAGGCATCATCCCAAACATATGGTACCCCCTTGTGAGTCATGTTCGTCAATGGACCCGCTATTTTGGAGAACTCCCGAATAAATCTCCTGTAGTATCCCGCTAATCCCAAGAAACTACGCACTTCCGTCGGTGTCGTGGGCTGTCCCCACTCCCTCACCGCTGACACTTTACTCGGGTCAACTGCTATCCCTTGTTCAGAAACAACATGCCCCAAGAATTGTACTTCCCGCAATCAAAACCCGCATTTCTCATACTTAGCATACAGCTGATGCTCTCGTAGAGTCTAAAGAACCTGCCTCAAGTGCTCGGCATGCTCCTCCTCGGAGTGCGAATATATCAAAATGTCATATATGAAGACGATTACAAACTGATCCAAGAACTCTCTGAACACTCGGTTCATTAAGTCCATGAATACGGCTGGAGCATTTGTAAGGCCAAATGGCATCACTCTGAACTCATAGGACCCATATCTCATTAAGAAAGCAGTCTTTGAAACATCATGCTCCATAATACGTAGCTGATGGTACCCTAACCTCAGATATATCTTCGAAAAGAAAGTTGCTCCCCTCAGCTGGTCGAACAGATCATCGATTCGAGGCAACGGATACTTGTTCCGTATCGTGACTTGTTCAGATCCCAGTAGTCCACACATATCCTCAGTGAACCATCTCTCTTTTTCACAAACAAGACTGGAGCGCCCCAAGGTGAGGTACTCTTGCGAATGAAGCCCTGACCTAACAGCTGCTCTATCTGATCTCGTAATTCTCGCATCTCCTCCGGAGCCATATGGTATGGAGTGCGTGCTATAGGTCTAGTATCCGATAATAAATCTATGACAAAGTCTATCTCTCGACTAGGGGTTAGGCCTGGTATCTCCTGAAATACATCGAAATACTCACGAACAACTGGGATCGAGTCTAAGGGAATCAAAACCTCCTTAGAGGTATCCTCCTATATTTAATACAAATGAGCGGTCGAGCCTCCCTCTGGGCGAGGCATCGCCACTACAAACATCTCTTGCCCCGAAATGGCAAAAATAATACTCCCACCAAAACAATCTATCATGGCCCTGTAAGCAGCGAGCCAATCCATACCGATAATAACGTCATGCTCATGCATATCTAAGACTAACATGTCTGCAGGTAATACTAATCTACCAATCCCTACCCCCACACCCCGGCATATAAAGAAAATAAGCGAGCTATTTCCCAGTGGTGAGTCTACACACGTCACAGTGCTCTCTGCTGTGGCTAATAATCCTAAGGCCTTCGCAAAATGGGTAGCTATAAAGCAGTGCGTCGCCCCAGTATCAAATAAAACTTGACCTATAGTACCATGGATAGGAAACATACCCTCAATCAAGGGTGGTGCCTGTGAAGCTGCTGCCTGGTGGACGTTATAGACCCTCCCATACTGTAACTACCCCTGCTGCACTAGAGCTGCTGGAATAGCTGGTAGGGCTGGTACCTGAGCTGGTGCTGGGAGGGTGGATGGAAAAAATGGCCCCTAAGGCTCATTACGGGCACCCTGATGCTGTGAGGCCCTCTATCCCTCTGGACAATCCTGGAGCCTATGGTCATTCTTGTCACACTCGAAACATCGGCCTTTGAAATTACCTCCCCTCTGACCCTGCTGACCACGGCCCTGCTGGCCGTTACCACCCCGCTACTGGCCCTGTTGGCCCTGATGAAAACGCTGTTGGCTCTGTTGGCCCTGCTGCTATTGGTGTTGGCCTTGTTGGCCCTGCTGACCCTGCCTATAACCCCTAAATCCCTGCCTCGAATCACCTGATCGGAAGGGCTTGGCAGGGTCCCCCCTGATGGGAACTCTGCTTATGATGACAAGTCTGTCCCTAGGATGTCGGTGCTCCACCAGCGCCACTACCCCCTGTCCTGCCCTGTTGGCCGGACTCTCCTGCTCGCTTGCTTCCCTGCAGATGGAAGCGATGATCCTGACAGTGTAGTAAGGCAGCAACGAGTACATCTGTGAAGGTACTCAGAGACAAATTCCCTATAAGATGCTGACGGATCCTCCAAGCTAACCCGTCCACAAACAATATTATCTTCTTACCCTCAGTAGGTGCCTCATCTGGCACTATGGTGAGAAGTCTCGTAAACTCCTCATACTCAGCAACGGTAGAATTTTCCTGCTTTAAGTTCAGTAACTTTCGCCTCATCTCAGTTTGCACGGCGGGTGGAAAATACTTGCGGTTAAACCGCTCCCAGAATGACTGAATCGGAATAGTATCCCTCTCCTCCAAGATGGTGGTGGACTCCCACCACTGCAAAGCGGCCCCCACTAGCTTAAATGAAGCCAATAACTATTTCTGCACGTTCGTGCACTCATACATACGCAGATGCCGCTGGATATCTTTCTTCCATTCACTGACGATGATGATATCTGAACTACCCGAGAACTCAGGGGGATGTGCCTTCTGAAAGGCATCCCTAACCCGCTCACATGCTGATTGAAGTTGTGCAGGTACTGGCGCCACTGCCTAAATTTAGGGTGGAGCCTATTGTACTACAGCTAATGCAGTATTCACCGCCTGAGCAACAATAGCGGCTATCTCATTAGCATTCATCGTTCCCTAAGCCGGAGCTGCTGGCTGCTCGGCTTGGGCATGCCTATCCTTTGGTGCACGTCTCGGAGGCATCTGAAACGTGAAGAAGCTTATTAGTCTACAGTTATTATCAAATCTCAAATAGCTGAAGACGTAATTGTAAAATCAAGAATACAACAATCCTAAAATAGGGCTCTATAACAAAAATGTTAAGCTTAAAGCAAAATAATTCGTACAGATCCTAAGGACACTAGAAGCTGATCCTCTGATACCACCTGCGACACCCCGCCTAATTAAATACCGGGCGATCACTCCTTTATTAAATTAAAATCAAGGTGAACAGTTGATTCATTCTTATCATCACTATCGAAAAATAACTTTTCCAATTTAAACACCCTAATTAATTAAGCTAAGTGTCAAAATCATTTTTAGACATTACTTTCCAAATTTTTATTTTATGTAAACCAACATTTAAAACTTTACAAAATTCATAAATAAAGAATCACACAACAACTATACTGGAACAAACAATTCTATAATTAAACATCCAACTAAATGAATCCAACATTTAATACTTAAATGAAAACATCCCAACAATAGTAAATCCCAAAGAGTAAAATACTGGAAATAAATGAATCACAATGTTCGCTAAACATCTAAATAATGGAAAGGGCGACACATGCCCAACTGAATAAATAGTGCTTGTAATGGAATCAAGAAATGAGGTTGTCTAATCAAGAGGCCTGCAACTCCCACCAAAGATGCAATGCATTCCTTCCAAAGGATCCTATGCAAGACGCCCCTGCGGTTGGATTTTTGGGCGGTAACCTCAGGGATAGAAGTAGCACGGGCATGATTTTCACACGTATATAGTGTATGCATAAACACAGTCATATAAATATACTACTATTACCACATCAAATTTAGGTTCATCTCATAACCCATAATTATGACATTTATCCTTATTTTCTCATTATTTGGTTTTCACGTATAACGGTTCGTCTTTTATTTTAATTTGAGGGATTATTCCAACTCACTACGTAACACTCATGGACTCTATCCTCCCAAGTGTAGAATTTAGTTGGTACTCATCTATTTTCCATCGTACCTATCTTACGCGTCTCTCCCTTTAATACAAAATTCCATCGTCCCTTATATGTAAACATCCCAAAAATGCAATACTCGTCTTACATTAAAGGTCTCATAATTATTAATAAGTCCTACTGGTCTTCTTTATCTCCATAAATATTTTAATAAGGATGTCTAAGGAGTATTACTCATTTAAATTTATTCAACTATTTAAAAAGGGGAAATATGAGTCTGCCAGAAGGGGTCGATCGATCGATGGCAGGAGCTCGATCGATCGATGCGTCGATCGATCGACACTCTTGGTTCGATCGATCGATCAAACAGGTATGGCGAATTCTGCAGATTAATAGTTACGGGTTTCATAATCCAACCTCAATAAAATCCAGATTTTTCACAGCCAAACTCCCAAAAATTCATACTACAAACAGTATAAATCCGTATTATACATCTTCTACGTAAAGCATGCGAATTTTCATCAATAACCATGGATTAATAGGCCAAAACTCATATCAATCCCAAGAACCTAGAACTTTCTTTAACTTGGTTATAATTAATCTTTTTCCAGAATTTCTACTTCTAATTCATCATAATTACGTGATTAAACCTCTACATATGAAAGGGATTTCCAGATTATCATTCATATCATTACTACATGCAATTTTCCTATCTCTAACATGGGTTTTCTTCTATGAAACTCATCCTAATCACCCTAGACTAACATGAACGATGCATTAACAAAAATAAGCAAGATAAATACTTGCCTGGGAATTTCAGAGTTTAGATTTGTGGAAGAATTTGGTGTTGTTACGTTCCCCGTCGCGCGATTTACGTGTTGGTGGTGGTGGCGGTGCAACCGGATGGATTTTTGGCCTTGGATTGCTTGGAAAGCTTTCTCCTTCCCTCTCCTATGGACGTTCTAAGGTTTTGAGTCTGCTAACCCTAAAGGACCATTAAAAATGGCTGATATAACCTAATAAATTTCATGGGTTTAATTAAAATGTCCAAAATGCCCTCCCGGGGTGCTAAATAGGCCTAAAAACGCCCCCAGACCCAAACTAAACCCCCGGGTACACTTTTCTGACTATATCGACCCTTTCGGACACTTTGGCGCACTCAAAACGACCATTCGAGCGACTTATAATTTATTCACTTTTATAAATCAATATTTAGTCCCGACTCGACACAGGCGCGTCCCGACTTACATTTTCAAAATTGTCATTCTATTCACTCGTGACATTTAATAGAACCAATATTATATATTAATTTGCTCATAAGTAATATTCAACAAGTTTCCCATAATTACTAACTCACATCACGTTAATAATTATAAAAACAATAAATTTCCGGATTTATATTAAATAATAATTCACATTAAATTTAATAAATCCCCAAATTAAGAAAGCATAAAAATACGGGGTATTACAGTTCAAAAATAAACTTTTTTTGAGATTTTTAGGGATTCACTAACAAGGTTCTTTTACTATAGCCCTATAGGTAACACTAATGATTACTTAGTTATGTTTATAACTTTTCAAGCGTGTCCGTTTGAGTAGAGACGAAGGTGTATTTTTCAGAGAAGATGGTTTGATTTTATTTATGTTCATTTATTTTCTTTTTGAATTTAAAGGGACATTTTGGTTAAATGAAGTTTACACAAATAGTTAGTTCTGTGATAATTTTATTTTACATTGGGTTAATGGTGGCAGTTAGTTTAAGTGGGGCAAGCAGCTTTGTGGAAGTTTCTTTGGTGGTCAAGGACCATCTCAGTTCATGTTTTAGTTGATCAAAATAGAGAAGATTAGTCAATGAAATTCAATCAAGTGATTATAGGATTTATGAAGAGTTTCTAAGGTTGCTGGAGGGTAGAACCTATATTACCTTATCAACATTTACGCCATCCCAAAGCTGCCACAATTAGGGGTGTTTCTACCGTCGAAATTTCTGAAGGGGAGCTCAGAGTACTAGGATAAGTTGTTGATGAATGTGAGGTGGATGATATTAGTGACATTAAAGAAATATGGGCCACGTGAAGAATAAGTGTGAGGCAATGTCAAGTAACGATATCACTAAAAATTGGGGATAAAGTGATGAAAAACTTTGTGGCTAAAGTCAGTTCCTAAGCGAAACACTGGAGAGACCATATCTTTTTTTGGCTTTTGATTTTAATGGGAGTTTTCTTATATTTTTTGAATTAGGTTCACCTACAACAGTGGTTATTTTTTAAGTGGTGATATAATAACTCATGACTCATGTTAGGCATGATTCGCTAAAATTTAATTTTGGGTTTAGTTGTGGCTTTAAAGATTTCATGTTAAGATTAAAAATGTTAATTTAGTTTCTGTATTTTGTGATTTGTTTTGTGTTTGATGATTTTGATCAATATAGGCAGGAATAAAAAAGCAATGTTCTCCATTTTTTTATTTGGATTATGCGAACTTTTTGTCCATTTTTGCTTTACAGTTAAAAATAAATTCTATGCTCTCATTTTTGTTCCTTACCTTACATTCTTTCGAAATGACTCAAACTTTTAAATTACATTAGGTTCTTTCTTGGATATTTGAAGCTATACACATTATACAAAGTAGGTTCAATTGTTACTTCATTCACCTAGAAGCTATACACATTGCTATCATTTATATTCATTATAGTTTGTTCAGTAGTTGTGCACTAAAAAACCTCAGGTTGTTATTCGAGATGAATTTGAACAAAACGCCATTCATATAAAGATATATGGTTTGATTCTACATTTTCAAGTTATTTAATTAGATTTCAATTATAATTCCTTTTTCTTTATTAATTTATTTAATTGTGTTTATAATTTATTATGAGCAGTCGTGGGCTCAAAGATGGAAAGGAATGCTACTTCCAGATGTTATTAATTGAGCCCATATATCGATTACAACACACTTTCTTAAGAATTCATCGCTACAAGAAACGGTTTATTCATGGCACAAACAGCTACGTGGAAACTCTATTCTCCACTGTTATGATTTAAAATTACACCAATCACGTATTATTTTACTTATGCCTATATTGTCTTCCATTTTTCATCAAATACTTTACATTGATTATAGAATGCGTGTAATTTTGAAATATTTTCCAAATGTATTGATGTATTGGTGTTCTTTCCATGATCTGAGTTAAATTTGTGATTTTGTTTATATGAGATCCAGGACAGACTATTAGTATTGATAGGGATTATTAGTTTTGTTGTTGGATTATTTTTACATTTCTTAAACATGGTGGATAGCCATATAAAGAAAGGAAATTTCGCCCTAGTTTTCTAGATTGTTTATGGTTTTTTGTGTTATAAAATAAATTTTTTGTCTTAAATTATACACGATTCAATATTTTAAAAAAATTTCTTCGTGCCTTCAAGCACGAGCATTCCACAAGTATATAATATGATAGGAGAGTTTGTGAATTGTCCAAAATATAAAATCTTAACAACACTTGATATTTAACCACATCTTCCACTTACAAAATCAATTGTTATGATTCACACCCTAAATTTAGTATCCTACCCAAACATTTTCCACATCATGCACAAACTAAACACATATATTTTACTTGAATTCAAACAAAGAGTTTCTCTTTCCTAAATGTTATCCTCTCAATAATGCGATTCTCCTCCCCTATCTCTCTCTATCTCTCTATACCCACCATCATGAATTCATCTCTCACAAATCCAAAACCATTCCTCCACCATAATGCCAAAAAGGTCTATTTTAATCTTCTTCCTCCACTTGACTAAAAGATTATTTTTGGTCTAAATAATGTATATTTGTAGTGTTTTCAAAAATGGATTTTTGGTGTGATTTTTTGGAACTAACTATTGTTACTATATTTTGTTGTAATTATTTTATATTTCGTGGATGTATCTAGATTTGACAATCTAAATCATAGGTATAACCTTAATTTTTAATAGGGTATTTTGTGGTTTCATTTGAGTTTTTGCTTTAATGTATCTCAGGTATGCTATATGTTCTATCAAGTATTTTGGGGTTTCAATTTGTTTCTTTCTACTCCTTAGTATTATGTTTGGATTTAACTTTTAGAATGTGTTTTACTATACTGTATACTCCACCTTTCAATACCTAGGTTTTATCTCTCTTAGATTAATGTTGATACATTAAAAGATATACTTACATGTCCCGTTTCTTCTTCAATATGTGTATCTACATATGGGTTAGGGTTTTATAATATGGGTTTCAATTAGGGCTATTTGGTTGGGATTTCATGGATACAGTTAAGGAATGGGGGTGGAGGGAAATGCCAGTTTCATTTTGGAAAGAAAACTGGGTCTTCTCAAGGAAAATATTAAGAGGTGGAATAGAGAGGTATTTGAGATTTTGAGCGAGACAACGATAAGGTATATGGAGGAAGTTGGGGGGTTTAAATGAAAAATAAGGTAGGGATAAGCTATCAGGGGAAGATAGGTTGCATAGGTACTGGAGAAAAGGTAAGTGTGGGAGAAGATTAATCCAGGAAGAAATTAATTGGAGGCAAAATTCTACGCATTGTGGCTAAGGGAGGGAGATAGGAACACAAAATTGTTCCATAAAATGAAGAATTCACATCTTCGCTTTAACCACATTGGCTAGGAAGAGTTTGAGAGGATAAATGAGATTAAGGGAACTATTTCTCACTTTTACGAGGGCTTATATAGAGAGGAGGAATCGTGATAGCCTTCTTTGGACTGGGCTGAGATGGGAAGCATTTTCGGGGATGATACCGTCATGTTAGAAAGGCCCTTTACAGAGGAGGATATTTTGCCTGCTTTGGGATCGATGAGTGGCGATAAGCCCCCACGGTCGAGACGGTTTCATGATGGCCTTCTTTTAGTAGTGTTGGCATATTGCGAGAAGGGAGCTGATAGCGTTCTTTTATGATTTCCATGATAGAGGTTACTTCGTTAGAAGCCTGAATGCGACGTTTATAATTTCAATTCCCAGGAAAGGGGGGTCGACACATATTCGAGATTCCAGACCAATCAGCCTGATTGGGAGTTCTTATAAGCTTCTTGCCAAGGTTCTATCAGTAAGGCTTATGAGGGTTATGAACTCACTCATATCAGAATCTCATAATGATCTCGTGGGAGGAAGGAAAATTCTAAATATGGTTCTGGTGGCTAATAAGTGTTTGGAATCCAACTTAAGGAGTGGGGAACCCAATATTTTGTGCAAATTATATATTGAAAAGGCATATGATCACGTCAATCTGGGTTGTTATTGTTGTTGTTGTTGTTGTTGTTGTTGTTATTGTTGTTGTTGTTGTTGTTGTTGTTGTTGTTGTTGTTGTTGTTGTTGTTGTTGTTGTTGTTGTTAAAGTGGATGGGATTTGGGGAAAGGTGGTGCCGATGGATAAAGAGTTGTACTTCTTCTGTTAAATTCTCTGTCTTGATTAATGGTTTCCCTGAGGGGTTGTTTCACAACTCATGCAGTCTTCATTATGCAGATCCGTTATCCCCCTTTATCTTTATAGTAGTGATGTAATCTTTGAGTAGGATGATGGGGTCAGTGGTAGCTGCGTTCTTGATCACTGGGTCATTCGAGCACACACCTAATTTGGATTTTCCACCTCTTATTTTTAGACGATATGATTGCCTTCTACAATGCTGAAGTCAGCCAACTAAGATCATTGGGATTATTGTTATTGTGCTTAAAGGTACTGCCGGGACAATATATCAATGTGGGAAAGTGTGAAATGATACAAATATGGGGTGAAAAATGTGGATAGTCTGCCTAAGACGATCGACTGTAGGTTGGGTTGCTTCCTTTAACTTATCTTGGATTATCATTAGGGGAAAATATAAGACCAAAGTGATATGTCACCCAGTTCTAGAAGGAGTGAGAAGGAGGATGGCAGGATAAAAGAGTAAATGTTTGTTTAAATGAGGGAGACTAACTATTATACAAAGTATGTTATTGAGTCTGCCAAATTATTTCCCGTCCATTCTACCATTATCAAGTTCAGTGTGAAAGATGGTGTAATAGATGATGAGATATTTTGTAAGAGAGGTAACGGTGAGAAATTACTGTCTAGTAGGGTGGGAGGATGTATGCAAACCAATTAGACAGGTTGTGTGGGAGTTAAGAACTTAGAGTGCCTTAGCAAAGCATTGTTAGGTAAATGATTGTGGAGATTTTCTCGCGATGAGACTAGGTTATGGAGGAGAGTAGTGGCAGTAAGGGAGGGTAATTCCCTTTCAAGGTATGTCTTGGGAGTGGATCGATTAGACCATGGGGTGGGGCTATGGAAGAAAATTTCAAAAGGTTGGGAGGATTTTGTAAAAAATACAGAGTTTAAATTGGGGCAATTCCTAGGATTTTTTTGCATCGGAGGAGATAAAGATGGGATGGTAGTTGATCACATGTGATGATTGGGGATCGAGTTGCGTGGAACCTAAAATTGAGGATACGACTATGGGACGTGAAATTAGAGGAGGTAGGTACATTCTTTAATTGGCTGGGAATGAAGCCTAGACCATTAGGTAAGAAGATGAGTTGAGATGGGGCCTTCACTTTAAAAGATTGTTATTCTGTAGTGAGAGGAAATGGAAACTGAAACACTTCCTTCCCATGAAGAGTGATTTGGAAGTCGAAGGTGCCTGCGAAAGTCATGTTATTTACTTGGACCACGGCTAAACAGACTATATTGATGGCTGAGGTCCTTCAGAATAGGAAACATTTGATGGATAGTCGGTGATGGCTTCGTAAGGAGGTAGAAGATACGACTAGTAATTTACTATTGCACTACTGAGTGATGAGGGGATTGTGGGACATTTTTCAATCCCTAAGTCCGATTTCATAGATAATGCCCAAGTCGGTGAGGACATTGTTAGACACATGGATCCCCCCCCCCCCCCCCCCCCTAAAAAAAGGCTAGAAAGGGGTTAGAGAAATACGGAGAATGGTCCTTCACTGCATCTTTTGGACGTTTTGGCGGGAGAGAAACTTGAAATGTTTTGAATATAAGGAACTTGTACCATTTAGACTTCGTTACTTATTCCTGATTACCCCACTAGTAGTTATAAGGAAAGATATAACATATATCTTCCTATTTTTTTTTAGATTTTAAGAGGAGTTGCAGAGAGATCCTTAGTTTGGGAAGTTTTCTAAGAGAATATTCTTATTGGGTCGTTCTCCATTGTGGATGTTTTGTATACGAATTTCGCCCCTTTGCCATTGTCTATATATTTCATTTGTTTATAAAAAAATATGGCTTATGGACTTAAAACCAATGATTCAAAAATGAACTGTGTAATTCAAAAATGGGAAAACTTGCATTTATGAAAATCCTATTATGTGCATATCTTTTAATTATAGATGGTTATTTGATGACTCATTTTTTTCAACAAACGCTATTTTGATGGGGTTGAGGTATACATTTTTTTATCTGTTATAAGTTTATATGTTGGTATATTTCGAATTTTTACATATTAAGAGTTGTTGGATTTATTTTCATATTTTTTCCTTCTATTTTTGTGCTAGTATGTTCCTCATCCTTTAATGACAATTTTGATAACAACACTAATAAAAAGTTAAGCTTTTTTTTCGTTACCGTTGTCATTTTTTTGATTTTTTTACTAAACTTATATTGTTTTGCCTCATTTGGAAAAGTACGACAGAGTTGTGCGCGCGCGAGTGTGTGTGTGTGTGTGGGGGGGGGGGGGGGGGGGGGGGGTTAAGGGAGCTTTTTTATTAAGAGGCTTTGTACCCAATTCAAATCCGAGCGGTGGAGTATTTATGTTCACTAGCATGTAACCCGCGCGATGCACGTACTATAATATTTGTTAAAAATATAATAAAAAAATTATAATACTCAAAGAAAGAACTAACTATAAAAGTAACATGGAATATTAAGATATTTGTCGGGGTGGGTAAATTACAAACTTTAAATTCATAGTAAACAATCTTAACCATTATAATAATATATTTAAAAATATAAATGAGTATTATAACAAATAATACAAATTGTAAATAGATTATATAAGCATAAATTACTAAAGAGAAAGTCTTGGAGCTGCCTTTTGGTTACCCAAAACTATAAATTAAATCTCCTAAAAAACGGTTGAGGAGAAAGAGAATACAACAAATTGGAAGGAAGGAATCTAATTCATGTATCAATTTGTATTTATACATGCTTTAATAGTATTTTAAATGTTAATGTAATTCACAATAAACAACCAATAGTATAGGGACTAATTAAAAATAATTTATTTTAACAATAATTTTTTAAATGTTAATTTATTTCACAAAACCAAAACACAATATTTATTTTGTTATTTATAGCGCATAACGAATTATCGATAAAAATAAAAATAATTCATAGTAAGTTGTACCTTTTTTGAGTTGAGGTTTTCCAAATTCAAATATAAATTAAAATATGTTTCAGAATCTTTGAATGAAATATCCTAAGTAAAGAATACACAGAAGTGTATAATATCCTTAACTACCATTACAATCCAAACATCCAATGTTCAATACATATGCAGAATTGCTTTTACCTGCTTTCTTGGGCAAGAGATGATGGAAAGTAGTGGGCAAAACACCACTATTCACAATAGTAACAACCCAAAAAGATTTGATTAGTCTCTTGTCAATTTCTCACAGTAAGTTTAGGGATAGCAATTTAACCCGACCAATAGGATCCGTCCCGTCCCGATCCTATTAGGGCAGGTTTTAAAATCCGATTAATGAATTAGAAACGTGTATGGGTTTTCAAAAAAATTCGTTTATTAAATGGGGCGGGTTAGAAATCAAGTTCAATAAAAACGCCCCACCCAATTTAACTTATACCTACATAATTACCCTTTGTATGTATATTAATTACAATTAAACCACACACATACACACATACTAAAAAAACCCTTTATATGTATGTTAATTTAAAAAAAGATTTATTCGAAAACATGAATTGACAATTGAGGGATTGTCTCAAATTGAAATATGAACCATTGTCGCCCTCTAAGAGTATAATGTAATAATGTTAATTTTACCATTTTTAGAATTAACCCAACCCGTAGGAGCCCCGTCCCGCCCCGTTTATTAAATAGGACGGATTAAGAGTTAATTTAAATAAAAATCGCCCGCGGGTTAGAATTTTGAAAAATCCATCCCAAACCTGTTCCGTTGCCATCCCTAAGCAACCTCATCCAAAATGAAGAATGCAAACTATAATTGAACATGAACATGAGCAACCCTTTGAAAAACAAATTCATTCATATATTTAGATGCGAGTATTAATAAACCCAAAAACTATAACTGATATTAAAGTATTAACTTAGCACAATCATAACACAATCCATAGCCACTGTTCAGAAAATCAGATTTAGCAAAAAAAAAAAGTACTAAAATTTTATGTTCCAGTATACTTCAATAATTATACTGAATATTTGGTAAAATCATAACACAATCCATAGCCACCGTTTAGAAAACGATATACAATTGGAAACTTATAGAAACTTTTTTTTATAGAAACAAACATAAAACTAAAAATGACGCAATGTTGTATACCTGATTGAAACGTGTAACCTAAATCTACAAAACAAAAAGAGTAGTAAGACACAAAAGTAATTAAAATCCAATAGAACCCAAAATTCAAACCAAAAGAATCCTAGCCATTAACCTAATCAAACCCAAAATTCTTGTTTTGAACCCAGCACCCCCATTTTGATAATCCAACTATTAACACCAAAGAACCATACTTTCAATCCTCCCCAAAAAAATCATGCATTTGACCACTGGAGAAGAGAAAAAATAATCGACAAATATACCCAGTCAGATACTCAAGTAATTAACATTGGTCAGTGAAAAAACCTTTCATATTAAGAGAGAGAAACCTTTTTTTAATGGAAGAAAGTGAATCAATTTTGGGTTTGTGAAAAGAAATTATATACCAAAGAGTTTTTATAGTAAAGAAATAAACCTGGAGGTATAAAGAGGAACATGAATCATTTTTCATATTAAGAGAAGAAATAGAAAACGAACAGTTTTTTTTTTAGTATGATGAAGTGGTTGCTTCCTTTTACGGCATGTTAAGAGAACAAATAGAAAACGAACAGTTTTTTTTAGTATGGTGAAGTAGTTGCTTCCGTGTAGAGTTAACGTTATCATTAAATTATTATTAAATCCTCTTACTACAGTAATAGAGGTACTATTATAGATTAGTGTGAAATATATCAAAAAGTCTCAAAGGTATTTAGGCTATGTACAGAGTTCGTATATCGTGGCCTCATTAATTTGTAATATTATTATGAATATCTCGAATTCATTTTGTTGTAAATGTCCTGAAATCAGTAAGGATATTTGGATGTATTTTATACGTTTGACAAGATTGACGCATTAGTTGAAAAAATTGAGTTGGTTTTGTATTGATTTTAATAAGTTTTCATTGACTCCATACATCTTCATAAAAGGTTTTGTGTTCAATACAATGCATTTGGTTGATGGCTTAATTCAGTTATGGAGTGTAGGATCTATGAATTTAATTTTTGATACATATTAAGCAAAAGTGTTGGCATGATTTTTGTCTAGACAAATATTTTTTTTCTCACATTAGACTATCAAACACCAAATAAGGTAAAACAAGTTTTTTAGGCAAAACATTTTAATAACTCATTTTTCGTCCATATTAA
This sequence comes from Sambucus nigra, assembly GCA_949130495.1. NCBI lineage: Eukaryota > Viridiplantae > Streptophyta > Magnoliopsida > Dipsacales > Adoxaceae > Sambucus > Sambucus nigra. The sequence continues at coordinate 323,839,996 of OX422217.1, forward strand.
CATATATAATAATAAAAAATATGTTTTTTTTTTAATTTTCGTCCCAAGACTTATTTAATAAAAAAACAATTTTTTCTTTTCTTTTTTACTTCCCGTTTTTATTTATTAAAAAAGTAACAAACTATATATAAAAAAAAAGTTTTTTACGCCAAAACTACTTACTAAAAACAGTTTTTACATTAAAACAGTTTTTAATTTTTACATTAAAACAGTTTTTACGTTAAAACAGTTTTTAATTTTTTTTACATTAAAACAGTTTTTATATTAAAATAAATTTTTGCATTAAAACATTTTTTACATTAAAACATTTTTAAATTTTTTACATTAAAACAATTTTTACATTAAAACAGTTTTTTACATTAAAACAGTTTTTACGAAAAAATAGTTTTTACATTAAAATAATTTTTTACATTAAAACAGTTTTTACATGAAAACAATTTTTTATATTAAAACAGTTTTCACATCAAAACAATTTTTAATTTTTTACATTGAAACATTTTTTACATTAAAACAATTTTTACATTAAAACAGTTTTTTACATTAAAACGGTTTTTACGAAAAAACAGTTTTTAAACAGATTTTAATTTAAAACAGTTTTTTTAACTATTTAAAACAATTTTTAAAATATTCATAACAATTTTTAAAATCTTCATAACAGTTTTTTTTTTATTATTTAAAATATTTTTTAAATTGTTTTTTAAAATATTAAAAGCGTTTAAGAAGTTAGCAAATTTGTTGGCAAATATTTCTCACCCATATAGCAAAGCAAAATTTGCCAACATGTTATGCATAAGAGGTGTTGTACATTGGTAAATAGCTTGTAGGTAAATTTTGCTATCAAACACACCAAATTGTAGGCAAATATCATATTTGCCAACTTATTTGCCATTTGCCATGGCAAATAATGCTATCAAACGGACCCTAAGGATATTTGGATGTATTTTATACGTTTGACAAGATTGACGCATTAGTTGAAAAAATTGAGTTGGTTTTGTATTGATTTTAATAAGTTTTCATTGACTCCATACATCTTCATAAAAGGTTTTGTGTTCAATACAATGCATTTGGTTGATGGCTTAATTCAGTTATGGAGTGTAGGATCTATGAATTTAATTTTTATTGTTTGAATAACTAGAGTTATGAAGTCTATGTCGTGGTCAATGTGATATGATAAATTATGTTTCCTTAATTTCTTTTTTGTTTTTAACAATGTTTGACATCCTCATAAATCCTAAAAAATCATTAATCTCATTTGGATGTTGGTAATGCTGGAGATTTTATAAAATAAGTGAGTAAGAGTTTTGGGTATAGAAGCTTAAAAAGCTTGTCCCACATTGAAAGTGTGTGGAAGAGGTGGGAAGCTAACCCAAATATAAAAGGGGATAGTGTCCCACATTGAAAAATGTACAAAGCTAAGTGTCACCACTAAGCTATAAAAGGAGTGGGCAACCTTTGAGTCCCACATTGGATAAATATTAAGAATTTGTGCACTTAATAAGTACAAATGGAAGATGAAGAGTTAATTCATCTATCATTTAAGAGGCTATTCAAGAGACCTCAATACGGTGCACGCACACGCCACGCGCGCGCGGGGCAGTGGGCTGTAGAGGCGCTAGTGGCGCACTCTGCACTTCGCACGGGTCAGATCGCGGTAGCTTGGGCGCAGTCACTTTTTGGTTGACCCGTGCAAAATCGATTCGGTATAATATACATGTTCAGAACTGACTTAAGACTGTTAATTCAACAGTCATGACTCCTGAAGACAAAGCTTTTCATTATCTATAAATAAAGGCTCCCTAAAACGAAATCAGATTAATAACAAAAACCAGTTTCAGATTTCCAAACCCTGCTATTACTCTCTTACAATTTTCAGGAGATACAAATTCTCTTATTCTGTTTTGAGCATATAAACAGAATAAGAACTTGATTGACTGTTCTTCGCTGTTACATCCAAGGGCTGTCTTCAAATATACAAGTTGTAGGCAGTGCAAGTTGCTTCATTGTATCTTGAGTACGGATTTGCGGATTCCCGTTTGTATACCGAAGTTATTCGTGTGGGGCAAATACTGTATTTAGAAAAGTGACATCACGCCTTGAAGATTCATAAAGTTACATTGTTGTATTAAAGTTGACATTGCTGTGATACAATAAAAAGTTATATTTTTATATTTGCTACATAATTTCTAACAGGTAACTGAACAAAACCAATTGTTTAGAAATTTAATGTATATACTTTTAAGAAAAAAAATGGAGTTTTAGAACTTGTGTTCATTTGAATTAGTCAACAATTATGCCTATACTTAACATAATAAAGTACTTACTTTGATTTTACAATATTTTATTATTTTTAAATTACATTCAACCGACTCGGTTGTGAGGGTAATATTATTAGGCTTCAGGAAGAAAATTTAGGCTTAAGGTTGGAAATCTACGCCGTGAGGGTATATTGCTAGGCTTAAGGTTGTTGTACGGGTATATTGTGAGGGTTTTGTTGTCTTCAATAGTTGTGTACTTTTTAGGCTTAAGGTTTGTAAGTTAAACATAAGTTGGTTTGCTATGTGGGTATATTGTTCCATGGGTTCGTTACAAATGTGTCTTATGCATACACAGACTATACTAATAGTTAGGGGTGGTCGTGGGCCGGGCCTAGGTAGGTCCTGTCGGGCTCGGGTCAGGCTTATAAAATTAAGTGCTATCCCAAGCCCGCTCGGGCCCAGAGCGGGCCTTATTATGTAATCCCAAGCCCGCCCAGATTTGAAAGCTCTTTACCCAAGTCCGCCCGATCGGGCCTTATTATGTTAATTAAAAGTTTTTTTTAAATTAAAATACCTATTTTTTATTTAAAGACCTATTTTTTTAATTAAAAATCTATTTTAAACTTTATATATTACAAAGTCCATATATAAAGTTCCGCACTCTACATGAAAAGATTTGATATACGTTTTAATATTTATAAAAGTTTCCCTCCCCCCATATATATATATATATATATATATATATATATATATATATAATAAAGGAGGAGGGGGTTTTGGTCTTTCCCAATTAACGACTGAGATCAAAAGTTGGTGGGTTTGGTGTTTATCAACTGGTGGCTCAGATTGAATCAAGAGAGTTTGATGGGCTTGAATCTGATGGCTCTACATGCAAGTTGAGGAACACCTTTGAAGCACAATAGTTATTCAGACGCGTGGCTCGAGAATTATGTAAAAGTGTTTCCAAAACTCGAAAGACGTGCTCTACAACACTTTACACGATTTCTCTCTCTCACGTATATGGTAAACATCTGCTCCAACATCTGCTTCAAGTCCCACGGAAGCTCCAACTTCTGCTTCAAGTCACTTCTCACCCGAGCTCCTACCCGAACTCCCACAGAAGCTCCAAGATCGATTCAGCAATCTCCTCAACTTAAATGTAAAGATCTCCCAGATCTCCGTTTTTGATACTTACCAAAGAAATATCTAGATAAAACCAAATCCACAGCTTACTCCTCTACAATAAATGACCACTCCTCTTCCTCCTCTCTCTCTAACCTCTGACATGGGTTTATCTCTCTCAAAATCGGGACTACCTATGTGAGTATTTACTTTTTTGTTTGCTAAAATCCTCATCCCCACCTGATAGAACTTGGAATGCGGTGTTATTTGATTCTTCATTTCCTGGTTCTGATGCTACTAAATTAGAGATCCAATTTGAGGGAATCAACTAGCTCTGAGATCGATTCTTCGGATTTGCTCAAGTATCCGGCTTCGATTGCCTGTAAATCGGGTTTATAGATCGGGGTTTCAATCTTTGATCTATAACTTTGTTTTTAAATCAGGTTTATAGACCAGGGTTTCAACCTCCATTATTATGTCACCTTTATCTCAGCTCACTCTAATTTTCAGGTATGCTATAATTTTCATGTATGATCTATGGTTTTAGTTCCACCATTATTCTAATTTTCAGCTATGCACTAATTATTCACTCGACTCTTCTTTGTGTAAATGACAAATGGTGGAAATACAGAGTTCAACAGAACCCATTTTGATGGTGGAAATACAGAGTTCAACAGAACATGAGGAGTGGCGAGAGAGCAAAGGACGACGAGAGTGGTGAGGAGAGGAGTTTGAGCTCGGAGGCAGAGTTCTGGACTACATCTACGAACAACTTTTGGTATGTTGAATATTATAATTTTATGTCATTTTTAGATTTTTTTCAAGTTTTTTTTTAATTTATTATTTTTTTCATTTTTTATTATCTTTTATTAGACTCGGCGCATACGCACGCTTCAGCATCTCTCATTTTCTCTCCATTTTGTTTATTTGGTTTGATCATAAGTCATCTACTCAGAGATAAAATAAATAAAAGAAGGTTTGTTGAAAGGCCATTTTGTTTATTTCTTGATATTTATTAGGCATTTTGGTGTTCTTCGTAGTTTTGGGATGTTATTATCTATTTTTTGCATGCTGTGGATAATATGTTGATTTGAATTTAAGGGTTTTTGGTGTTTTCCAGATCTATTTGATATTTATCTTGATGGTGCCTCCTATGTGACTTTTTGTTTTTGTGAACTGATGCTGAGATTAAATGTTTAAGTTTTGATTCCAACGGCTCTGTATGGTTTCACTCATTTAACAGAGCGCAAGGCTCGAGAGTTTGAACCTATTAGAGAAAAAGGCTCAAAGATTATTTATCTATTCCCCTTCCAGTTTTAAGTTCCAACCACTCAATGCTTCTCTTCATGTTGCAACAGTTAACATAGCGCTCTCTTTATGTAAGGTTTTAATTTACTTCTGTTATTTTGATGTTTAATCTTTTGCTTTGGGTTCTTAATTTTTTTGGATTTGGGTTCTATACAATACTGTTTGATCTGGGTTCTTAAGAGAAAATATGTCATGCGTATTTACTTTTGAGTATCGGTATGAAATGGTACTCCGTCACATGTATTTACTTTCTTCCGTGTTAATTTCTTTTTTATTTTATATTTGATCAGTTACTTCCGTTTTTTTTATTCCCCCCAGCACAGGGTTGTGTTGAATCAAACATCAGATGCTTAATCATCTCTATGTTTGGCTTACCAGAAGAAATATGTTTTTTCCTCTTTATCTGTATACGTGTAAATGCGTGTGTGAGTGATTATGTTAATTTGACGAGTTTATGTAATTTAAATCATGGATTTGAAGTGTTTTTGGAGTGCTAATTAGGCGATTAGTGTTTAATTTTTATTCTCTCATTCAAAAAATTCACTGAGTTTTCGATGGATGGACACCTGTCAAAAGTCGTGTGTAGATGTATATTTGTTTACTGTGTAGATGTATATTCAAAGATTTCACTGTGTTTCCGATGGATGGATGGAAACCTGTTTACAGATTTGAAGTGACCAAAGATGGAAAAGTGCAGTCTTTGATGTTGAATCTAATGGATATATATGGTTGAACAATCAGTAGAGACAAAATGTAGAAGCAAATGACAAAATGTTTCTTTAAAAAGATTTATAAAGGGATACATAGGAAATTATTACTAAGGTTCTTAACGAGACAACTATGCTAAAAGGGCTTTTAGAACCTAAATTACTCTAGCCAAATGAGTGGGAAAATAAAGACCGTTGAACAAATGATCCTAAGAGTTTAACAAATACCTTAATATATGTTAAAATATTTATTTATTTATTTATTTTATAAATATATAAAAATAAATATATATACTAATAGAAAAATGAAAGAACCAAAATTCCTTTATATTATTTTATAATCCAACTGAATTTTTGAATTAACATATTCGGACATACAAGTTCTATTAATAACTAACCAATTGACAATTAGGAATCGACTCGTGTAAATAGATTCATCTAACTCTTTTAATCTGATAAGGCTACAGGTCTATGGGACAAGACATGTCTATGATTTATTTGTTTTATAAATAATATATAGATGGGTCTATTCATCCAAGGAAAACTCACGCAACTTTACTTTTTTCAAAAGCGAACAAACTATCTAGTCACATCAAAACTTTTTTTGGCCAGTGAACTGTCCGATCTCACCATGCCCTAGTGGTTGTAGCCTCTTTTGACCAACACTAAATTTCATCTAAAATAAATTTATATTAATATTATTTTATAATTTTCACCTCCTTTATTATTTTACTTTGGCATGTGCAAACAGTCACGGGCAATTGAGATTTCTAGGGCCCCGCGTCAGCATAACCAATACCTTGGTACGTACTTGGTAAATAGTGTTTGTGAATGAAATTTACAAGTCTACATTGTAAATGTTCTAAATAAATACTTGAAGAAATAATAATTTCAGGTTAAGAGCAAATCAGTGCTAAGTTCTAATTATCTACAATTTATATTTTTTCAGGAACTCAAACAGGGGTCAATCAATAGTGAAGTCTAGATCAATGTTACCTCTTATTTATTTTTTCAAGTTTTTTTTGTTTGTTTGAAAGTTATCAGCTTTACTCATTTTCTTTATGTTAATGTATGTTGTGTTTTTTTAAAAGGGCGACCCTGTCTTAATTTAGGGCAATATAAAATGCAATTTTATATGTAAATGCAAATTTATATCACTAATAGTGTCATCGACGCACTTATATGTAAGTTTGCAAAATTCTGCCATTAACATGTGTACTAATGAATTATTCGAACTTAATATTATATGTTACATTTATTTTGAATTTAGTTTCTCATATATTTTAATGAATTAAAAATATAATATTTTCCTTCTATCGACATGGGTAAGCGTGACAAGTAATTTTAAAAAATGTGTAGCCGAAGAATGTCACAAAAGGTGCGTAACACCATTATTAATAAGATGAAATTTAATTAGTATTTTAAATTTTTTCTTAAAGTGTAAAATACTATATAACAAAAAAGAATCGGGGGCAAATTTATCACCGTGCCATCGGCACGGGTACACCCTAGTATATATAATTTCCGGGCCTTAGGCCGGGCCGGGCCTCATCGGACTTAAGAACTCATGCCCAAGTCCGCTCGAAAAAAAATCGGTCCTATAAAATTTTACCAAGCCCGCTTTGCGGGCCTATTCACCTTACCCAATCTCTATTTTTTTATTGGGCGGGCTTGGTGGGGCTCGAGCCTATGTCCACCCCTACTAATAGTCCATTGTGTGATCGGGTAATGTTGGTACGAAAATATATCATCTTTTAAGGCTTTTACAATAATTGTTAAACAACATATTTTTATTTATCAGTTGGTGTCTCAATTAAATTTCAGTTAGGAATAATGTATAGTTATGAACAACATATTGTCTTTAGCCACTACTTTACGATTCAATTTTTCTAGAAAAATTATGTGACATGGGTCCTATGTGTTCATTTTTGTCATCCTTGATTTCTTTCTATTGGTGAGTTATATTTTTTGTTGGTAAGTCATAATTGTTGCCAACAGTCCCTTTATTTGTTTAACTCTACCCAATTTACTTATATATTGTAGTGTTCCATTTTTTTAATAAAGGACTCTGCAGGTTATTTAAAAAAAGTCTTTATTTATACCTCTATTATGTACTAAAGTCTTTATCATACTAGGTAAAAAACGGTGCTAGATTGAAAGAAGATGTTGGTGTTTCTATGTATTTCCCACCTGATATAATGGAGTTAGCTCATGTGTATACACATAATTTATATTTTCAGTGGGAAAAGTAACAATATTTTGGATAAATGAGTGGTTTCAAATTGATATGTAAATGTATATTCTTATATATATTTCTAGTTTTTGTTCACATACAGTTTAATCTGTTGGAATATTAAATAAAATTCATCAACAAAATATTAGATTATCGAAATTACCTTATAAAAGAATTATAGGAAGTGTGTACGTGAATCCATAGTGATGATTGAGACTAGGGGGTTGGAGTTCTTTCATAGACTAATCCCTCTCTCTATGAGTTCTCTCCCCATAAATTCTAATTAGGTGACTCTTGATTAACCACTAAGTGACTCTTGAGTAACCACTAAGTGACTATTGAGTAACCAATGGGTGACTATTGGGTAACCACACATTTCGAATTTCATACTTACTGTTGATGTCTTTTGAGCTTACCTAATTAGATCACTTAATTTTCCCAATTTAAATTGAAGCTCAAATATAATTACCATTTGTATATGTGAGCCCACCTTAAATTATTTGGAATATATAAAATATTCCAACAATCTCCAACTTGGGCTACATAATAATTCCGAATGTAATTATATTCGATAACCTTATGGGCGCACCAAATTGCTTTATATTCTTAAGACATCTCCCGAATCAATCTCGTTCATCTCCTATACCAGTATGAGACCAAAACGACATTCATTACATTTATGTGGTAACTTAATCCATCAATGATCACCAAACCCAATATATTCAACGTCATAGATCAAGTATGGATGTGTGACTGGAAATTACATGCAATGTGATTTCAGACATGCCTATTTCCAATTGGTTCTAACTTTATTCCGTAGTGAGATCAAACCTTAAGTTATACGATAATTAAAAGATAATCCATTCAGAGTAAACAACAAACTGAAAATACCATCAACTTTATTCTGCAAAAAAACTGAAACATACATAAATTATCTGAGTAGTGTCAAATAAAGGAACATTAAATCGAATACAAACTCCCACTAAAGCTGAATATCATCAAACTGAACAACACCCATATGAGCAGTGTGCTCATGAAAGACTTTGGGTGGTAAGCCTTTAGTAAGCTGATCTGCGAGCATGAAGTTTGTTCTTATATGTTCAATAGACACTATCTTACTCTGAACTCTTTCCGAAACAACGAGAAACTTAATGTATATGTGCTTAGACTTCAATAAGCTTTTGTTGTTATTTGAATATAGAACTGCTGAATTATTATCAAAATATATATGTAGTGGTCTTTCAATGCTATCCAAAATATACATCCCAGTGACAAAATTTCGCAGCTATACCGCATGATTTTTTGCCTCATAACAGGTTATGAACTTTGTTGCCATAGTGGAAGGTGCAATAAGTGACTGCTTAGCAGTCCACCGAAAATAACATCTCCAAACAACATGTATACATAGTCAAAAGTGGATCTCTTAGTGTCTTGGCAATATGCAAGATCGGCATCAGAATACCTAATGATCTCCAAATTATCTGACTTTCGATAGATAAGCATGTAATCTTTTGTTCCCTATAAATACATCATAACCTATGTGGCTGCTTTCTAGTGATCCATTCCAAAGTTACTCAAATATTTGCCTAATAAACCCATTATGTACACTAAATCCGGATGCGTACATAATTAAGCATACAAAAGACTCCCTATAGTTGAAGCATAAGGAACCTTTTTCATTTCTTTACTTTCAGACTCATTCTTGGGGCATTTATAGAGACTAAACTTGTCTCCCTTAGCAATAGGGGTATCTCCTTGTGCAAAATCTTTCATGTCAAATCTAGAGAGTACCTTCTTGATATAGCTCTTTTGGGATAATCCAAGGATACCTTGAGAATGGTCTCGGTATATCTTAATTCCCAAAACAAAAGAGGCATCCTCAAGATTTTTCATTTCAAAATTCTTAGTTAGAAATCTCTTGGTTTCGTGCAATGAGCCTATATCGATGCTAGCCAATAGTATGTCATCGACATAGAGCACAAAGAAGTTAATTTTACCATATATGTATTTCTTGAGTTTATAAACTATAGACTTTGGATCAACTGGGATAAACTAGGTCAAAGTTTTTGGGTTGCACCATATACATGGTTTCCTCAATGTTACTCTTGAGAAAAGCCATCTAACATCCATCTGATGATGCAACTTTAAATCAAAATGATCTATAACTTCTTATGAGGTTGTTGAGTTTGCTCTTCTGGAATAATTTTTATATTTTGAGTAGGGAAGTCCACATTGTTGTCTCCTTCAACACTGTCAGCAGGCTGAATAATGTTTGGGAGATGAATTGATTCCTCTTCAAAGACAACATTCTTATTCTTAACCGTATCTTCCTCCTCAAACGCAACATCCTCAAGAAATCTCACATTTCCTGTCTCGAAAAAGGACTTAGTTGAGGGATCAAAGAACTTAAAACCTCTTAACCGTTCAGTATACCCAACAAAATAGCAGTTAATAGTTCTTCAGTAAAGTTTATTTTCAATTGGCCTATAAGGCCTTGCCTCAGCTGGACACCCCCAAATGTGTAAAACATTAATGACAAGTTTTCAACCTATCCATAATTCATAAGGGTTTTTAGCTATCGTTATACAAAGTACTCTATTTAGAATATATACTGCAGTCTTAAGTGCCTCTCCCTAGAGTAAATATGAAAAAGAAGAATGGTCAATCATACTTCCTATCATGTCCTTAAACGCTTTGTTTCATCTCTAGGAATTTAGCAAAAGGTTATAGACTTTGTTCACTTGATCTATCATATCTTCCATAGTATGCACCTCCACGGTTAGATTTGACAACTTTAATCTTCTTGCCTTGTTGATTTTCAACTTCAGCTTTGAAGGCCTTAACACGTCTAGAGCTTGAGACTTCTTATGAATTAAATATAAGTACCCATAACGAGAATAGTTGTCTATAAAAGTGATAAAATACTATTGGCCATTCCATGAAGCCGTAGGGAATGGATCACAAATGCCAAAATGTATCAATTCTAAGACATCTTAACTCCTTTTGGAACTTAATTTCCTTATGTTTGTCTATTTCCCCTTTATACGCTCAATACAAACATCAAAGTCTGTGAAATTAAGGGGTTGTCTGACACAAGTCTCTCTATTCTCCTTTTGGAGATATAACCTAAACACTTGTGCCACAAAGCAATGGAATTCTCATCAGTTAATTTTAATTTTGCAAGGTTTCATTAAATGAAGCATTGGTATTTGATAAATATAATTTATCAATTAAAGAACTAGTCGCAACCAAAGTAGAATTAAGAAAGAGAGTAACTTTATTATTTCCAAGTGAACAAGAATGACTGTATGTTTTTCAAAATAGAAATACAAACCAAATTCCGTCTGAAATAAGGTACTACATAAGCCTCTCTTAATTTAATAAAATGACCAGTTTCAAAAGATAATCAAAAGGTCACGATTGCTTCAACTCCAACTTTTGTGCCATCACCCATATAGATGAATCTTTCACCATCATTTGACGGTCGGCACCACAGGAAACCATGCATAGACATACTTATGTGAGTAGTAGCACCCGAATCTACCCCCCACGCATGTCTATGTACAAAAGCCAAATCAACTTCAGAACAAAACAAAGTGAGAATTGTATGTTTCTTTACATGCCATGTGGCGTAATTAGAACAATCCTTCTTCACATGCCCAGGTTTCTGGAAAAGAAACAAGCAAATTTTAAACCCTGAACTTGTTTCTTTTGTTGAACTTTTGTTTGAGTTGTGATGTTACAACTGCAGTACCCTTATCATTAGTCCTTTTCATCTTTTATGTTCCTTGAGGTAGATGCAATATGAGCAATTTCAGTTGTCTTTTCTCGCTTCAACCTTTCCTCTTCTTGCACACAATGCGAAATGAGCTCATTAAGAATACATTTATCCTTTTGAGTATTATTACTCACTATAAACTATCCATAGTGTGCACGAAGAGATATCAATAACAGATGCACGATCAAGTTACCATGCAGCTCTAACTTTAGTACTTTGAGTTTTTTGAAGCGATGTTATACATCTCCATAATGTACTCACGTATGTTTCCTTTGCCTTTATACTTTATTTGGATAAGGTTAGCTAAAAGCGTACTTGTCTTAGCCTTTTCGTTATTTGCAAAATGTAATTCAATATATTAAAGAAAACTTTTGGCAGTTACCCCATCGGACATACCGCCCCTTAAATCTTCTAGAACATTGTGCTTTAGAATCATTAGACTTAAGCGATCAGAATGATCCCACTTCTCAAATTTTGCTTTACTTCAGAGGAGCGGGTTGTTCCTTCCTTATCGCATAGTCTAAATTTATGCAACTGAGAACAATCAGAATGTCCTCTTTATAGTTCTTAAAGTTTGTACCATTAAGCACATGAATTGAGGTCATGTTGGCAGTAATATTAACAGAATAAGCAGTAACTTAATTCGAAAGAGCAAATAAATTGCAAAAGCTACAATTTAAAATTTATTTCATGGCATATTATAATAAAATAAATTGATAAATGCAGGACATAAATTTTATATAACTGTAATGGTGGAATGGTGGGACCATCAATGAGATACCTATCACAACATTAATATTTAGTTGTTGGACATAAATATTAACTTGTAAGTGGTACTCTCAGTCGAGAAAAAATATTGATAATAAATCCGGTCAACTGACCCTCATTTGGGATGATTAATTGTACATTATAGAATTCGATCAAACAACTAACCTTCCTTTAGGACTATTGATTGTCCATATGAAAACTATAGAATTATCACATATTTAATTCTACATGTATATTTATTATTCAGCCAAATAATAATCTTCCTTTGGGCCGATTATTACCAGCAGGAATAATAAATATATTAACATCATTTTTATATCTCAAAATAAATTAATCTATGCAATAGACGTTACTTTGGCAACGCATTACTTTAATTAATTCATTTTAAGATATAATACATTTTTGGTATTTTTTTTAAAGAAAATACCCCTAATGGAAATCAAACTTTATTAAAAATATGAAACCAAATGATTTTTAATTAAATATGCAAGTATTTGGTCCACCTAGTTTTATACTTGCCTTATTTCACAAAAAAATATGCATTTGGAAATAATTCTCACAAAAAAAACTAATTTGGAAAGAATTCCCACAAACACTGAGTTAGAGTTAATTCCCCCCAAAAAACTAAATTGAGTGCTCACTTATTTTTCCAAAGATGGAAATTTTTGAGTTATCACTACAGTGACATAAACAATCTCTTATGGATCACTCTCCAATTCGCGAAATCGTAAAATCAATTTTCAAGTGAGAGTTATTAGCATTGACATTATTACCAAAAATGGCAAAAACATATTTTTAGGGGTCTAAACGATGTCAAATTGCCGAGATAGAGTGGTTTTCATTGTATTAAATGAGTTTTGTTTATTTCGAAGTTTCCAGGTGACCACCAAAATTTCATACAATTCTAAATAAGAAAACGAATTATGTCATTGAAAACGTCCCTCAAAATTCTGAATCAAGATTTCAACAATTCTCATATTAATCTTGAACAAAACTGAATTAATCCATCCAAATCCATTATGAATTAAACCCTTTTGAGGAAAATCAAAAATCACCTTGGATTAACAATCCTTAATCATTTTGGGATTGTGATTGTGAAATTTATCACAAATCATACATAAATTGTACATAGAATCCTAAAAGTCATACGGTATCTAACTAGATCATATGTATGACAAATCAAACAAAATCACTTCTAAATTACGATCACAGTACCAATCCCAATAATCTAATATGAAAAAGCTCTCATACCACTTGTTGGAATATTAAATAAAATTCATCAACAAAATATTACATTATCGAAATTACTTTATAAAAGAATTATAGGAACTGTGTACCTGAATCCATAGTGATGTGTGACACCCCGCCTAATTAAATACCGAGTGATCAGTCCTTTATTAAATTAAAATTAAGGTGAATGGTTGGTTCATTCTTAGCATCACTTTCGCAAAATAAATTTCCAATTTAAGCACCCTAAATAATTAAGCTAAGTGTCAAAGCAATTTAAAACCTTATTTCTATTTTATTTAAATCCAGATATGAAAACCTTTTTAAACCTTCTTAATAATTAACAATTTTAGAATCACATAAATATGAAGATTGGTAATAAACACCCAAGAGTTCAACAATTGAGATAAACCAATACCAAGTTTTGAAACTACAAATGAAATCATCCCGACAGTAATAAAAACCTAAAGAGTACATAATACTGAAATTTAAATAATAAACATAAATCTCTGAAAAATCCAACTGAATAGGGAAACGGGCGACACATGCCCTGACTAATCAGAACTAAATTAAGAGTAAAGTCAACAACGAGGTCGCCTAAGCAATGGCCTGCAACTCCCACATAAGATGCAGTGCGTTCGTTCCAAGGAATCTAAGCATGACGCCCCTGTGGCTGGGCACCTATAACATATACATACATACATATATATATATATATATATATATACAACAGAAAAGAAATAACAGGAAACGGGTCAGAGCCCGAGTGTAAAACACTTTAAAAATAGTTTAGCAAGTATTTAAATTGCTTACCGGCTAATGTAACAACCATGTTAGTATGCGACACTCTCTTGAGAATTCTCACCTCTCATCTAGTGTGCACGCTTACCGTACAATTAGTCTCTAAAGTTCATTTAACTTAACTTTCCCATAAGGTAAAACCACGAGAAAAATACTATGGCTAAGATAATTAATTTTCGACAATTAAACTCTCTCATATGTCTCACGTTACTTAGAATAAACTAGTGTTGTTACAAAATTCCCATACACTTATAATGAAGTTTAAGTATTTACTCATTTCTTAACTACATATACACCCAGTAGAAAGTTTCCATATATATGTATATATATATCAATCACTCATATAATATACATACTATCAGCACCCCACATAAATCTATGGTGCTAGCATAGTCTGCTATCAAGTCCATGTATCACACAAACTAAGGGAATACTAGATAGGAATCATTCTCGAACTGTATTAACACAATACACAAAAAAATGGAGGCGAAACATAGTTCCTGGTCCTAAGAGGTCAGCACATACCCTCACGTCTCTTAGAAAATCTGACTATCATTTTCAGATAGCGTGTATCGAGGATACTATCTTCTAGGGTACGAGTCAATATCCCTCATAAAGGTCCAATCAAGATAAGATTGTCCCGGCGCGGAAACCTCTGTGATAGCAAGTAGCCCGTGTATGATTTTTACACACGTACATAATATAAGCACAGTCATACAGTCATATATAAATATTCACATTTTCTAAATTAGGTGCACCCACGACCGATAATTATAAATTTGTCCATGCGTAATATATAGCGCTCGAGTTCTACGTATAAGTAAATTACTCTTTTTATTCACTTAAGTATAACAAATCCTTAAGTACTTCTCGACTCTTGAAGTGTGTCCTCTCAAAATAATATAAAATCAGTTGGTGTACCCTCACTACTCTACTGGTCTAAGTCTTCCTTAATTCTCATAAGATATACGATAATGTACGCACGATTTCCCACTAAATTTATATTCGAAAACCCCATGGTTAAATCACATATGGATCGTATCACCCGAACCTTGCCTACAACCCTACTAGTCTTTCCCATGTCCCATTATGGTAAATAAAATATATATAAGGGTTCCCATAAAGTGGCACAGGGTTAATCATTAAGAATAAAGAACAAGCTTCAAAATTCAGAAGAGGCCGAACGATCGAAGGTAGGGAGTCAATCGATCGATTCAGTCGATCGATCGATCACCCAAATATTTCCCAGATTCTGCATATACTATCCTACGGGTTTCATCACCAAAAGTCCTCAAAACTTCTATCAATTTCTCCCAAACTCCCAAACAACATTACTACTGGTACTATATACCTAACTACATGATTTCCTACGTGAAACATGTTCAAATTCATCAACGATATCGACTTAATGGGGTAAAATTGACATAATCCTCAAGAACCCTAATTTTGGAGGAAATATTTATTCTTCTAATTATTTACTAGATTTCTTGTTTCTAAATTCATACTAATTCATGGGTAATCCTCTAAATGTGATGGATATGTCCAGAATATATTAAATTTCTCTAAACATGCGATTTAAAGTCTCTAAATTATCAATTTCTTTCATAAAACATGTTCTTGATAATCATAAACTAACATGGGTGAGACATTAACTAAAAATAAAGAAAGATAGATACTTGTCTAAGATTTGAGTTTTTGATTTGTGGACGAAAGAGGTATGGTTGCATTCCTCGTCGCACGATATACGCTTTGGTGGTGGTGGCAGTGCAAATGGGTGAGTCTTTGGCCTTGAGTTGCTTGGAAAGCTCTCCAACTCCTTCTCTAATGGTTGTTCTTGGGTTTTGTGTTTGTTCACCCTAGAAGACAACTCCTAAAGGCTGATATATCCTTAGGAAATTCGTGGGTTTAATTGCCCAAAAATGTAAAATGTCTATGATACCCTCACGGGATGCCAATTAGGCTTAAAAATACCCCGAGACCCGAACTAAACCCCTGGGTAGATTATTTTGACTATCTCAACACTTTCGAACACATTGGTGCACTCGACAGGACCATACATGCGACTTATAATTTATTCACTTTTACTAATAATAATTTAATCCCGACATGACACAGGCGCGTCCTGACTTAATTTCCATAATTGACATATTATTCCCTCGTGATAATTTTATTAAATTCGATTCTACATATTACTCTACTCAATAAGTAATATTTTACAAATCAACATTTTTCCAATAATTACTAACTCTCCCCATTAATTTAATATTAATCCAAAAATTTGTTTTAATATTTTACAAATCAACATTTTTCCAATAATTACTAACTCTCTCCACGCTAGTAAATATTTAAAACAAATTTTTGGATTAATATTAAATTAATCTATCTCAATTAAATTTAATAAATCCCTAAATTTAAAATCCATAAAAATACGGGGTATTACAGACTCCCCCCTAATAACGGAATTTTGTCCCAAAATTTGGAAAATAAGGCCTATCTGGTAAAATAATTTTGGATACCTTATTAGTACGTAAACTATCTACATAGTAAGGTGCTCAATCATTATAGCCCTCACTTCACAGCAAACTTGTATAACACTTTCATTACAGAAACTTCACATTGTGCTCCTATCCAACAACATTCGCACAAGACACGCCTATACATTATTAATTCCCATTATTTCAATATCATTGGGAGGCCGCACCTCACTACATGACAACTACTTAAATTTATCTAAACATAAAACTCCCATTCTGGGAGAAACCATACGAACATCTGACCACTCTTTTTCGCCTAAAACAGTCGTGGAATTCCACCATAGTCACCAGACTCTAACTCAACCAATCCAAAATTCTTATTATCTTCCCATCTCTTAACATTCAGAGTGAGAAAGTTAAGGTTTTTATGCACCAAAACCTCAATAAGCATCTTGTTCACAATAAACAGGTACGAGTCCTCCCACGAAACCCTACCATTAGGTAATATCCTCCCCCAATTACCGTACTATACTCCACTTGCTAGCTATAACTGTTGTGGAAAAGAAACGATCACAATGAATCCAAAATTACTTTCACACTGCTCCACTAATGGTTAATCACCGCTCGCCTACTCCCTGGGTTATGGGTGATACAACCTTGATCAAAGCTAAATGTTGTCCCCGCTGCTTCCTAAAAGCCCATATTGAAGGTGGGATTAAAAAAATCTCAACCTAATTCAGAAAAATACCGTATAGGACCTCGTACCGGTGTGATCCTTCCTTTCAAAGGAAGACTGGGGCACACTAGCTAATATTGTAAATCACCCCAAAGGAATGTCAATCACTTCTTTCTTGGGCATATTGTTCCACACGTTCAAAGGAACTATTGATCTTACCTTGAGGTTGTCAACTCCTCTAAGAAACTTTACCGACTTTACCGGCCTCTTCCATTATAGGAATTGTCAATACCCATAAAATTCTCTGGTTTGTTCCTCTTGTTCCAACCGATTTCTATTTATGAGTAGTACCCGCGGAGACTACTCACCATGTCCCGCTCGACATCGACTTCTACTTGTAATGTCTCACATTAAGTGACACTTAAAACTCCCCTTCCTTACTTTGCGTATACTGAAGTTCCGACCCATGCACTTTTCTCCACGGTGTGCACTTCCGGACCTCTTATACCATACTAGCATCTTCACTCTTTGTACGCGTCAGTCCCGCTCTCAACATTTGACTAATTGTAACTCCGCTCCGAGTTTTCTCTATAATAATTGAGTTCTACCCTTCTCAAGGTATACCCCTTTTTAAAAATCTTCCCACAGCCTTCCAACCAGATTCGGGGTGCTACTCCGAACACAAATATATGGATTTATTACCTTTCACATGGCACCCAATTCATTCTACCACTTCCACTTCGTTATGTTAATCCCACAAACATTTATTCCACACGTCTATTTCCACGTCCCTTCAACTCAGACCATTTTGACATCAGCTAACCAGGATGTCCACACACCCTATAAATCATGCATACTAGCCTAAGCATCACATACGCTTCACACATAACACCTAATTCTTTATTTTCCTTGTGCTCACAACGTGATTACAACACTTGGGTTACTTTCAATCACCCTAGCAATCGAAATTTTTAATCCTCCTTATCATCGTTCCACCCCTTAAATTGTGGTGATATGACAAAACTTTCAATGACTTCTTACCATGCCACCGACCCTCTAGCCTTAAATCATAATTTAACTTCCAACTTACAGATATAATTACATGTTCCTGCTACGACCGAGGTACCAAACTCATAGACTAATGACCAAACATTTTCCCACTTCAAACCTTAAACTTTCATGTGTGGGATGTCTCGCAAAGCGAAATCTAAACTAGGAACCCCCCAATACCTTAATACCTAGCATTGTCGATTATCGAAATCCGTTAGGCGCTCCGTCAATAACATGTACCCCTTTATTCCGTCTCTTGACAGAAAAAGTTATATCTCCTCCCGTAATTACACTTAACAAAGAACATTTCGCCAATTATATAATCGTTCAGTATTGGTGGAAATCACATTCCATAAACCTTGAATAGATACAATCGGGATTGTCAAAATCCCGTTCCCAATCACATGGGTGTAACTCTCAACTACCACATCTCTAAATGATAGATATATCAACGCGCTCTTCCTATCACCAAGTCCTGAGCGCTAAACATAATATTGAGTTAAATCTTTCGCTCAATGGTAAACCTAATACACACTGAACCATGGCAACAAGGTCCCTAAACACCCCGGGATGAAACATTTCGATACCACTATAACCTTCGAAGTTTCTACAATATATGATATAAATGCGAACCCGACCCTCTCACAAGTGAGGCCTCGCCAGGACAAAATATGCTGCACTAAGGTAGCCACTCTGATAGCCTTGCAATAACTGTGTACTATCGTACTAACCATTACTATAAATTTGTAACCAAGATAATATCATACTCGTATATCACACCACTAAAACAAGTAACCTAAATAAAGTATATACCACTACTAATACACCCATTGATCCTCCGTGGATTGTTCTAAAGATAATCCTGCTACACTAGGGAAACTGTTCACATAATAATAATGTTTATAGTTGTATACATTAAACTCGTCACACATGCTAATCTAGTAATGAATAAAAAATAGTGATTCGCTCGTGTCACATAAAACACCCTTCATCCTCCGGGGATAAAACTCATACTTCTACTTTACCAATCGCCTTGGCTACTTAATCGTCTTCCGAACATAACGCATCTGTCTGAACCAAATCAGAAATTATATTAATCATTTCCCTTGTAAGAACAATACCCTTGCCCTTATTCTCTCTTCAAATTTTTTTAGCTCATGTGTATTTACTCTCCACAAAATACCTCAACACATAACCCACTTATCTCCTAAAATACATTCAAAAACTCACGAACGATTGGAATTGAATACAGAAGAATCACAATCTCCTTAGAGGTATCCTCCTCTATGTAATACAAATGGGTGGAAGATCCTCCCTCTGGGTGAGGCATCGCCACCAAAATGTCTCCTACACCGCAATGGCAAAGATAATACTCCTACCAAAACAATTTATCATGGTTCTGTACGCAGCAAGCTAATCCATGCCAATAATGACGTCGTGCTCACGTATGACTAAAACTAGTATGACTGCAAGTAAAAATCAAACTGTCAAACTATATACCAACACCCCTGCATATAAAGAAAATTAAAGACCCTTTCCCAATGATGAGTCTACACTTGGCACCTTTCTCTCAGTAATGTCTAAAAATCCTAAGGTCTGTGTAAAGTGAGTATCTATGAAACAGTGTGATGCCCTAGTATTGAATAAAATGTGTCCCGTAGTACTAGAAGGAAGGAACATACCATCAATGTCCGATGATGGCTGCTGAATTGCAGTATGTTGGACATCGTACACACATTCGTGATGTTTCTTCCCTTACTGCTGTGGTATCTTACTCTTATCTGGGCAATCCTGCATTCGGTGACCCATCTTGTCGCAATAGAAGCATCTACCTCTAAACTATTTCATTTTACGGCTCTGTTGGTTTTGGTCCGGTTGTACAGTTCCACTTTATCCTTGGCCTTGTTGGCTTTATTGAGTATCTTGATGAAAAATGACATCTAGTTGAGGACAGTCTCTCCACTTGTGACCCGTTTGTACACACTTTTAGTAGAGTCCTGAAAGTTGTTGTTGGTCAGGTTGGAGTTCCTCTCCAGTCTGATCCGGACAAGTTTGATGTTCGTGACCGTCCATTCCATATTTAAAACACCTCTTTGTGACTTCACTCTGACCCCTACTTCGTTGGCCCTGACGCTTTTGGGTTTCCCTTCACAATTTGTTACCTTCGTGGATTTTACGATCTTGAGGAGCTTGTCGTTGCGATTTTAGTGTCTTCACACACTTTTTATTTCTAGTCATGACAGATTGACTATACTCTCTAGATCTTTTGCCCCTATAAGTTGTGTGCAGCGTTCTTGATACTGTAAGACTGCAGTGGTAACTGCCTGTGCCACAATACCTGCTAACTCAGCGGTTGATTCTCTCTTTAGAGACACCTGAGGTGTGAGCTGACCTTGCTCATTGACTCCCCTAACGACATTAGCTTGTTCTTCTTGACGATCCATCTGAAAATTTTAATAATCTGGATGAGTTCATCACTCACATAAACAAATCGCTGAAGCATGAATTCCCAATGCATAAAGATGAATACAACATTCCTAATATTACGGCTCTAAATCAAAGATGCTATGATGGAAATGAAATAATTCGTACAGATCCTAAAGGACACTAGAACCTGATGCTCTGATACCACTTGTGACACCCCGCCTAATTAAATACCGGGTGATCAGTCCTTTGTTAAATTAAAATCAAGGTGAACGGTTGGTTCATTCTTAGCATCACTGTCACAAAATAAGTTTCCAATTTAAGCACCCGAAATAATTCAGTTAAGTGTCAAAACAATTTAAAACCATATTTCCATTCTATTTAAATCCAGATCTGAAAACCTAATAATTAAGAATTTTAGAATCATATAAATATGAAGAATGGTAATAAACACCCAAGAGTTCAACCATTTAGATAAACCAACACCATGTTTTAAAACTACAAATGAAATCATCCTGACAGTAATCAAAACCCAAAGAGTACAGAATACTGAAATTTAAATAATAAACATAAATCTCTGATAAATCCAACTGAATAGGTAATTGGGCGACACATGCCCTGACTAATCAGAACTAAATTAAGAGTAGAGTCAGCAACGAGGTTTCCTAAGCAATGGCCTGTAACTCCCACATAAGCTGCAGCGCGTCCGTTCTAAGGAATCTAAGCATGACGCCCCCGTGGTTGGGCACCTGTAACATATACATATATATATACAAGAGAAAAGAAATAACAGGAAACGGGTCAGAGCCCTAGTGTAAAACAGTTTAAAAAAATTTGAGCAAGTATTTAAAGTTCTTACCGGCTAATCTAACAACCATGTCAGTATGCGACACTCTCTTGATAATTCTCACCTCTCATCTAGTGTGCACTCCTACCGTACTATTAGTATCTGAAGTTCATTTTAACTTAACTTTCCCACAAGGTTTCATCCCGAGAAAAATACTATGGCTAAGATAATTAATTTCCGACAATTAAACTCTCTCATATGTCTCACGTTACTTAGAATAAATTAGTATTGTTACAAATTTCCCATGCACTTATAATGAAGCTTAAGTATTTAATCATTTCTTAACTACATATACACCCAGTAGAAAGTTTCCATATATAAGTGTATATATATATATATATATATATCAATCAATCATATAATATATATACTATCGGCACTCCACATAAATCTATGGTTCTGGCATACTCTGCTGTCAATTCCACATATCTCATAAACTAAGGGAATACTAGTTCGGAATCACTCTCGAACTGTATTAACACAATATACAAACAAATGGAGGCGAAGCATAGTTCCAGGTCCTAAGAGGTCAGCAAATACCCTCAAGTCTCTTAGAACATCAGACTATCATTTTCAGATAGCCTGTATAGAGGATACTATCTTCTAGGGTATGAGTCAATATCCCCCATAAAGATCCAATCGAGATAAGACAGTCCCGGTGCGGAAACCTTCGTGATAGCAAGTAGACCGAGTATGATTTTTATGCAGATACATAATACAAGCACAGTCATACAGTCATATATAAATATTCACATTTTCTAAATTAGGTGCGCCCACGATCAATAATTATAACTCTAGCCTTGTGTAACATATAACGCTTGAGTTCTACGTATATGTAAATTACTCTTTATATTCAATTAAGTATAACAAATCCTTAAGTACTTCTCGACTCTCGAAGTGTGTCCTCTCAAAATAATATAAAATCAGTAGGTGTACCCTCACTACTCTACTGGTCTAAGTCTTCCTTAATTCTCACAAGATATACCATAACGTACGCACGATTTCCCACTCAATTTATATTCCTGAACCCCACGATTAAATCACATATGGATCGTATCACCCGAACCTTGCCTACAACCCTACCGGTCTTTCCCAAGTCCCATTATGGTATATAAAATATATATAAGGGTTCCCACAAAGTGTCACAGGGTTAATCATTAAGAATAAAGAACAAGCTTCAAAATTCAGAAGAGATCGATCGATCGAAGGTAGGGGGTAGATCGATCGATCGACATTCAAGGTCAATCGATCGATCGCCCAGATATTTCTCAGATTTCGCATATACTATCCTACGGGTTTCATCACAAAAAATCCTCAAAACTTCTATCAATTTCGCCCAAACTCCCAAACAACATTACTACTGGTACTATATACCTAACTACATAATTTTCTACGTGAAACATGTTAAAATCCATCAACTATATCGAATTAATGGCGTAAAATTGACATAATCCTCAAGAACCCTAATTTTTGAGGAAATATACATTATTCTAATTATTTCCCAGATTTCTTGTTTCTAAATTCATACTAATTCGTCGATAATCCTCTACATGTGATGGTTATGTCCAGAATATATTAAATTTCTCTAAACATGCGATTTAAAGTCTCTAAATTATCAATTTCTTTCATAAAACATGTTCTTGATAATCCTAAACTAACATGGGTGAGACATTAACTAAAAATAAAGCAAGATAGATACTTACCTGGGATTTGAGTTTATGATTTGTGGACGAAAGAGGTATAGTTGCATTCCTCGTCGCGCGATCTACGCTTTGGTAGTGGTGGCGGTGCAAACGGGTGAGTCTTTGGCCTTGAGTTGCTTGGAAAGCTCTCCAACTACTTCTCTAATGGTCGTTCTTGGGTTTTGTGTTTGTTCACCCTGGAAGACAACTCCTAAAGGCTGATATATCCTTAGGAAATTCGTGGGTTTAATTGACCAAAAATGTAAAATGTCTATAATACCTCTCGGGATGCCAATTGGTCTTAAAAATGCCTCGAGACCCGAACGAAACCCCCCAGGTACATTATTTTGACTATCTTGACACTTTCGAACACATTGGCGCACTCTAAGGGACCATATGGGAGACTTATAATTTATTCACTTTTACTAATAATAATTAAATCCCGACACGACACAGGCGCGTCCTGACTTAATTTTCATAATTATCATATTATTCTCTCGTGACAATTTTAAGAAATTCGATTCTACATATTACTCTACTCAATAAGTAATTTTTTACAAATCAATTTTTTTTAAATAATTACCAACTCTCGTCATGCCAGTAAATATTTAAGACAAATTTTTGGATTAATGTTAAATTATTCTATCTCAATTAAATTTAATAAATCCCTAAATTAAAAAGCCATAAAAATACGGGGTATTACATACTCCCCCCTAATAATGGAATTTCTTCCCGAAATTTGGAAAATAAGGCCTATCTGGTAAAACAATTTTGGATACCTTATTAGTACGCAAACTATCTACATAGCAAGGCGCTCAATCATTATAGCCCCCACTTCACAACAAACTTGTTTAAAACTTTCATTAAAGATACTTCACATTTTGCTCCTATCCGACAACAGTTGCATATGACACACCTATACATTATTAATTCCCATTATTTCAATATCATTGGGAGGCCGCACCTCATTACATGACAACTACTCAGATTTATCTAAACACAAAACTCTCATTCTAGGAGAAACCATACGAACATCTGACCACTCTTTTTTGCATAAAACAGTCGTGGAATTCCACCATAGTCATCAGAATCTAACTCAACCAATCCAAAATTTTGATTATCTGCCCATCTCTTAACATTCAGAGTGGGAAAGTTAAGGTTTTTCCTTACCAAAACCTCAATAAGACTCTTATTCACAATAAACAGGTACGAGTGCTCCCACAGAACCCTACCATTAGGTAATATCCTCCCCCAATTATCGTACTATACTCCACTTTCTAGCTATAACCGTTGTGGGAAATAAATGATCACAATGAATCCAAAATTGCTTTCACACTGCTCCACTAATGGTTAATCACTGCTCGCCTACTCCCCGGGTTATGGGTGATACAGCCTTGATCAAAACTAAACGTTGTCCCCACTGCTTCCTGAAATCCCATATTGAAGGTGGGATTAAAAAAATCTCAACCTAATTCAGAAAAATATCGTGTAGGACCTCATACCAGTGCGATCCTTCCTTTCAAAGGAAGACTGGGGAACACTAGCTAATATTGTAAATCACCCCAAAGGAATGTCAATCACTTCCTTCTTTGGCATCTTGTTCCACACGTTCGAAGGAACTCTTAATCTTAACTTGAGGTTGTCAAATCCTCCAAGAAACTTGACCGACTTTATCGGCCTCTTCCATTATAGGAATTGTCGATACCGACAAAATTTTCTGGTTTGTTCCTCTTGTTCCAACCGATTTCTATTTATGAGTAGCACCCGCGGAGACTACTCACTATGTCCTGCTCGACATCGACTTCTACTTGTACTGTCTCACATTAAGTGACACTTAATACTCCCCTTCTTTCCTTTGCGTATACAGAAGTTCTGACCCATGCACTTTTCTCCATGATGTGCACTTTCGGACCTTTTATACCATACTAGCATCTTCACTCGTTGTACGCGTCAATTCCGCTCTCAACATTTGACTAATTATAAATATTCTCTGAGTGTTCTCTATAATAATTCAGTTTTACCCTTCTCAAGGGATACCCCTTTTTAAATGGCTTCCTACATCCTTCCAACCAGATTCGATGTGCTACTCTGAACACAACTATATGGATTTATCGTCTTTCACACGATGCCCAATCCACTTAACCACTTCCACTTTATTATCTTAATCCTATTAACATTTATTCCACACGTCTATTTCCACGTCCCATCAACTCAGACGATTTTGACATCAGCAAACCAAGATGCCCACACACCCTATAAATCATGCATACTAGTGTAAGCATCACATATACTTCACACATAACACCCAATTCTTTATTTTCCTTGTGCTCGCAACGTGATTACAACACTTGGGTGCTTTCAATTACCCTAGAAATCAAAATTTTAAATCCTCCTTATCATCGTTCCACCCCTTAACTTGTGGTGATAAGACAAAACTTTTAATGCCTTCTTACCACACCACTGACTCCTCTAGCCTTAAATCATAATTCAACTTCCAACTTACAGATATAATTACCTGTTCCTACTACAATTGAGGTACCAAACTCATAGACTAATGACCAAACATCTTCCCACTTCCAACCTTACGCTAAGTTTCATGCGTGGGATGTTTTGCAAAGCGAAATCCAAATAAGGAACCCCCAGATACACGACTACCTAGAATTATCGGTTATCAAAATCCGTTAGGCCCTCCGTACATAACATGTACCCCTTTATTCTGTCCATTGACAGAAAAATTTTCATCTCCTCCCGTAATTACACTTAACAAAGAACATTTCTCCAATTGTACAATCATTCAATATTGGTGGAAATCATATTCGATAAACCTTGAATACATACAATCGGGATTCTCGAAATCCCGTTCCCAATCATATGGGTTTAACTCTCAATTCCCACATCTATTAAGGATAGATATATCAACACTCTCTTCTTATCACCGTGTCCTGAGCGTTAAACATAATATTGAGTTAAATCTTTTCGCTCAATGGTAAATCAAGGACACACTGAACCATGGCAACAAGGTCCCTAAACACTTAGGGATGAAACATTTCGATGCCACTATACCCTTCGAAGTTTCTACAATATATGATATAAATGCGAGCCCGATTATCTCACGGGTGAGGCCTCGCTAGGAAAAAACATGCTTCTCTAAGGTAGCCACTCTGATAGCCTTGTAATAAATGCCTACTATCGTACTAACCATTACTATAAATTTGTAACCAAGATAATATCATACTCGTATATCACACCACTAAAACAAGTAACCTCAATAAAGTATATACCACTATTAATACACCCATTGATCCTCCATGGATAGCCCTAAAGATAATCCTTCTACACTTGGGAAACTATTCACATAATAATAATAATAATAATAATAATAATAATAATAATGTTTATAGTTGTACGCATTAAACTCGTCTCACATGCAAATCTAGTAATGCATACAAAATAGTGATTCGCTCGTGTCACATAAAACACGCTCCATCCTCCGAGGATAAAACTCATACTTCTACTTTACCAATCGCCTTGGCTACTTAATCGTCTTCTGAACATAACACATCTGTTTAAACCAAATTAGAAATTACATTAACCATTTCCCTTGTAAGCACCATACCCTTGCCCTTATTCTCGCTTCGATTTTTTTTAGCTCATATGGTTTTAGTCTCCATAAAATAACTCAACACATAACCCACTTATCTCCTTAAGTACATTTGGAAACTCACGAACGATTAGAATCGAATCCAGGAGAATCACAATATCCTTAGAGGTATCCTCCTCTATATAATACAAATGGGTGGAAGATCCTCCCTCTGGGCAAGACATCGCCACCAAAACATCTCCTACCCTACAATGGCAAAGATAATACTCCTACCGAAACAATTTATCATGGCTCTGTATGTCGCGTGCTAATCCATGCCAATAATGACGTCGTGCTCACGTATGACTAAAACTCGTATGACTGCAGGTAAAAATCAAACTGTCAAACTATATACCTACACCCCGACATATAAAGAAAATTAAAGACCCTTCCCCAATGATGAGTCTACGCATGACACCGTAGTCTAAGTAATTTCTAACAATGTCCGTGCAAAGTGAGTATCTATGAAATAATGTGACGCCCCAGTATCGAATAAAATGTGTCCCATAGTACTAAATGGAAGGAACGTACCATTAATGGCCGATGATGGCTATTGGATTTCAGTATGTTAGACGTCGTACACACATTCGTGTTGTTTCTGCCCTGCTGCTGGGGTATCTTACTCTTATCTGGGCAATCCTGCCTTTGATGACCCATCGTGCCACAATTGAAGCATGTACCTCTAAACTATTTCATTTCACGGCTCTGTTGGTTTTTGTCCGGTTGTACAGTACCACTTTTTCCTTAGCCTTGTTGGCCTTGTTTAGCATCTTGATGAAAAATGACATCTGGTTGAGGACAGTCCCTCCACTTGTGACCTATTTGTACACACTTATAGTGGAGTCCTAAAAGTTATCGCTGGTCGGGTTAGAGTTCCTCTCCAGTTTGATCTGGACAAGTTCAATGTTCATGACCATCCATTACACATTTGAAACACCTCTTTGTGACTTCACTCTGACCCCGACTTCGTTGGCCCTAACGCTTTTGGGTTTCCCTGAATAATTTGTTACCTTCGTGGATTTTACGATCTTGAGGAGCTTGTCGTTGCGATTTTAGTGTCTTTACACACTTGTTATTTCTAGTCATGACAGATTGACTATACTCTCTAGATCTTTTTCCCCCTATAACCTGTGTGCTGTGTTCTTGATACTGTAAGACCATAGTGGTAGCTGCCTGTGCCACAATACCTGCTAACTCGGCAGTTGATACTCTCTTTGGAGACACATGAGGTGTGAGCTGACCTTGCTCATTGAATAATCTGGATGAGTTCATCATTCACATAAACAAATCGCAGAAGCACGAATTCCCAACGCATAAAGATGAATACAACATTCCTAATATTACGGATCTAATAAAAGATGCTAAGCTGGAAACAAAATAAATCGTACAGATCCTAAAGGACATTAGAACCTGATGCTCTGATACCACCTGTGACACCCCGCCTAATTAAATACAGGGTGATCAGCCCTTTATTAAATTAAAATCAAGGTGAACAGTTGGTTCATTCTTAGCATCACTATCGCAAAATAAATTTCCTATTTAAGCACCCAAAATAATTAAGCTAAGTGTCCAAATAATTTAAAACCTTATTTCCATTCTATTTAAATCCAGATATGAAAACCTTTTTAATAATTAACAATTTTATAGTCACATAAATATGAATAATGGTAATAAACACCCAAAAGTTCAACCATTCAGATAAACCATTACCAAGTTTTAAAACTACAAATGAAATCATCCCGACAGTAATCAAAACCCAAGGAGTACAAAATACTAAAATTTAAATAAGAAAAATAAATCTCTGAAAAATCCAACTGAATAGGTAAACGGACGACACATGCCCTGACTAATCAGAACTAAATTAAGAGTAGAGTCAACAACGAGGTCGCCTAAGCAATGGCCTGTAACTCCCACATAAGTTGCAGTGCGTTCGTTCCAAGGAATCTAAGCATGACGCCCCCGTGGATGGGCACTTATAACATATACATATATATATATACAAGAGAAAAGAAATAACAGAAAACGGGTCAGAGCCCTAGTGTAAAACAGTTTATAAAAAGTTGAGCAAGTATTTAAATTGCTTACCATCTAATGTAACAACCATGTTAGTATGCGACACTCTCTTGATAATTCTCACCTCTCATCTAGTGTGCACGCCTACCATACTATTAGTATCTGAAGTTCATTTTAACTTAACTTTCCCATAAGGTTTCATCCCGAGAAAAATACTATGGCTAAGATAATTAATTTCCGACAATTAAACCCTCTCATACGTCTCACGTTACTTAGAATAAATTAGTATTGTTACAAAATTCCCATACACTTATAATGAAGCTTAAGTATTTAATCATTTCTTAACTACATATACACCTAGTAGAAATTTTTCATATATAAGTGTATATACATAAATATATATATATATATATATCAATCACACATATAATATATATACTATCGGCACCCCACATAAATCTATGGTCCTGGCATACTCTGCTATCAAGTTTCCGCATCACACAAACTAATGGAATACTAGTTCGGAATCACTCTCTAATTGTATTAACACGATACACAAACAAATGGAGGCAAAGCATAGTTCCAGGTTTTAAGAGGTCAACCCATACCCTCACGTCTCTTAGAACATCTTACTATCATTTTCAGATAGCCTGTATCAAGGATAGTATCTTCTAGGGTATGAGTCAATATCCCCCATAAAGGTCTAATCGATATAAGACTGTCCTGGCACGGAAACCTCCGTGATAGCTAGTAGTCCGGGTATGATTTTTACACAGATACATAATATAAGCACAGTCATAGAGTCATATATAAATATTCACATTTTCTAAATTAGGTGTGCCGCCCACGACCCATAATTATAACTCTAGCCATGCGTAACATATAATGCTCGAGTTCTACGTATAAGTAAATTACTCATTTTCTTCAATTGAATATAACAAATCCTTAAGTACTTCTCGACACTCGAAGTGTGTCCTCTTAAAATAATATAAAATCAGTAGGTGTACCCTCACTACTCTACTGGTCTAAGTCTTACTTAATTTTTACAAGATATACCATAACGTACACACGTTTTCCCACTAAATTTATATTCTCGAACCCCACGGTTAAATCACATATGGATCGTATCACCCGAACCTTTCCTACAACCCTACTGGTCTTTCCCAAGTCCCATTATGGTAAATAAAATATATATAAGGGTTGCCACAAAGTGTGATAGGGTTAATAATTAGGAATAAAGAACAAGCTTCAAAATTTAGAAGAGGTCGATCGATCAAAGGTAGGGGGTCGATCGATCGATCGATCGCCCAGATATTTTCCAGATTCTGCATATACTATCCTACGGGTTTCATCACCAAAATCCTCAAAACCTATATCAATTTCTCCCAAACTCCCAAACAAAAATACTGTGACACCCCGCATAATTAAATACCGGGCGATTACTCCTTTATTAAATTAAAATCAAGGTGAACTGTTGGTTCATTCTTAGCATCACTGTCGAAAATACTTTTCAAATTTAAACACCCTAAATAATTAAGCTAAGTGTCAAAACCATTTTAGACATTACTTTCCAAATTTTATTTTATATAAACCAACATTTAAAACTTTGCATAATTCACAGTTTAACAGTCACACCACAACTATCCTGGAACATACAATCCAAATAATCAAACATTCAACTAGTTGAATCCAACATTTAATACTTTAAATGAAAACATCTTGGCAATAATAAATCCCAAAGTGCAAATACTGGAAAATAAATGGATTATAATATCCAATAAAACAACTGAATAATGGAAAGGGAGACACATGCCCAACTGAATAAATAGTGCTAGAAATTGAATCAAGAAATGAGGTCGTCTAAGCAAGAGGCCTGCAACTCCCACCTAAGCTGCAGCACGTTCTTTCGAAAGGATCCTATGCAAGATGCCCCTGTGGCTGGGCACCTGTAATATATACATATATAT
Source organism: Sambucus nigra (assembly GCA_949130495.1). Lineage (NCBI taxonomy): Eukaryota > Viridiplantae > Streptophyta > Magnoliopsida > Dipsacales > Adoxaceae > Sambucus > Sambucus nigra. Next base: position 323,870,968 of record OX422217.1, read on the forward strand.
ACATGGGAGAATAGAAACTGGAAACGGGTCAGAGCCTGATAGTGAAAATGATTTAAAATTTGTTTAGCAAGTATTTAAAATGTTTACAGGCCAATGCAACAACATATTAGTGCGACACTCTCTTGAGAAATTCTCATGTCTCTTCTAATGTGTACACCTATCGCACTAACCTTCCCAACGGTTTAACTCATCTTATCTTAGGTTACTCGTAAGATTTAAACTAAACAATTCAACTGTTTAAGAAGTAAATTTCATTTAGTAATGAAGATCTCATTTTTAACTTTATTTATTAATAAAGTTTTCCAGCAATATACTATTATACTTTCCAAACCAAGCATTTCCAATTTGAAGTCATTATTCATTTCTTACTTACCATAAACACAATAGGAAGTTCCAAATTTCAGAAATTCATATATATATATTAAATACTCGTGTAATATATATATTCTAACAGCACCCCACATAAAAATTATGGTACGGTCATACTCTGCTATCCAATCCCCATATCATTCGTACTAAGGGAAATACAAGTTCGGAATCACTCTCGAACTGTATTAATACATGCACAAACAATATTGAGGCGAAACAAAGTTTCCAAGTCCAAGAGGTCAGCACATACCCTCGCGCCTCTTAGGACCGTGGCTATCAATTCGATTGCTTGTACCTAGGATTCCTATCTTCTTGGGTACAAGTCAATATCCCCCATAAAGGTCCCATCGAGATAAGACTGTTCCAGCGCGGTAACCTCAGGGATAGCAAGTAGTGCGGGCATGATTTTCACACGTATATAGTATATGCATAAACATAGTCATATAATTATACTACTTTTTCTATATAAAATTTGGGTTTATCTCATAACCCATAATTATAACATTTATCCTTATTTCTCATTATTTAGTTATCACTTATAACGGTTCGTCTCTTACTTTTAGTTTGAGGGATTATTCCAACTTACTACATAAAACTCATGGACTCTATCCTCCCAAGTGTAGAATTCAGTAAGTACTCATCTATTTTCCATCGTAACTATCTTACGCGTC